>CM062296.1:562538804-563738804 GCA_031216915.1 Pictodentalium vernedei
AAACATTCCATGATGTGTGGAGATCATTCTTGATGAACACGATGCATGAGTCCAGACGTGGCTTGTCCTACGGACCAGAGTGGCCAATGGCCATAGGCCCTGTTACAACGCCGCATAATGTTACACCAACGCATAATGTTACAAACAAGAGGCCCCAGGGGGCCTGAGGGAGCTCACCTGACATGGTAGCCTAAATATCAACCCAGAGAATTGATTTCCACAAGTTGCATCTGCTCTTCCTAAGAAAAGCTGAAACAAAATATCCAAATATTCTGACCAGTGGATCTAAAAAAAAGATTTTTAAAGAATATTCCTCATATTGAACTAAGTCATAATTCGGGCTCCCACAGGGAGCCCATATATGAACCCAGGGACTTGGCTTTAACAAACCTGAATCTCACACCCCTAAGGATTCTGCACACCAAATATCAAAACATTCCGACTGCTGGATCTGAAGAAGAAGATTTTCAAAGAACATTCCTCATTTTGAACCAAGTTACAATTCAAGCTCCCACAATCAGCCCAAATATGGACCTAGGGACATGGCTTGAACAAACTTGAATCTTGCCCCCCTAAGGATGCTGCATAAAAAATATCAAAAGCATTCATCTGCTGGATCTGAAGATTTTTAAAGAAAATTCCTCATTTTGAACTAAGTTGTCATTCAGGCTCCCATAGTGAGCCCAAATATGAGCCAAGGGACTTGGCTTGAACAAACTTCAATCTCAGCCCCCTAAGGTTGCTCCATGCCAAATATCAAAACATTCCAACTGCTGAATCTGAAGAAGATTTTTAAAGAAAAATTCCTCATATTGACTAAGTTATAATTTATATGGACCCATGGACTTGGCTTTAACACACTTGAATCCCCCCTCCCCCGCCCCCCTCCCTCCCCACCCCCCAAGTATGCTACTCACCACATATCAAACCATTCCGACTGCTGGATCTGAAGAAGAAGATTTTTTAAGAAAATTCCTCATTTCGAACAAAGTTACAATTCAAGCTCCCACAGTGAGTCCAAATATGGACCTAGGGACATGGCTTGAACAAACTTGAATCTCACCCCCCTACGGATGCTGCATACCAAATATCACAAGATTCTGCGTGCTGGATCTTTAGAAGAAGATTTTCAAAGAAATTTGCCTGAAATGCACTAAGTTCAAATTTGGGCTCCTATACTGAGCCCAAATATAAACCCAGGGGGCCGATTTGAACAAACTTGAATCAGATCCACCCCACAATGTTGCATACCAAATATCACAAGATTCTGCCTGCTGGATCTGGAGAAGATGTTTGAAGAAATTTGCCTGAAATGCACTAAGTTTGAATTTGGGCTTCTATAGTGAGCCCAAATATGAATCCAGGTGGCCGATTTGAACAAACTGGAATCAGATCCACCCCACAATGTTGCATACCAAATATCAAAAGATTCTGCCTGCAGGATCTGGAGAAGAAGATTTTTGAAGAAATTTGCTTGAAATGCACTAAGTTCGAATTCGAGCTTCTATAGTGAGCCCAAATATGAATCTAGGGAGCCTATTTGAACAAAATAGAATCAGATCCACCCCACAATGTTGCATACCAAATATCAAAAGATTCTGCCTGCTGGATCTGGAGAAGAAGATTTTTTAAGAAATTTGTCTGAAATGCACTAAGTTCGAAATCGGGCTCCTATACTGAGCCCAAATATGAACCCAGGGGGGCCGATTTGAACAAACTTGATTCAGATCCACCCTACAATGTTGCATACCAAATATCAAAAGATTCTGCCTGCTGGATCTGGAGAAGAAGATTTTTTAATGTTTTCTCCATTGCCCACAGTGTTAAAAAGTGCTGACTCAGCACTTTTTCAAAGTCCCGAAACTGTACCCTATGATAAAACCGATGGTCATTTTTTTTTACCAATTCTTTCTGTTGGTCCTAAGGAAGGTTGACACCAAATAAAAATTCTCGGTGCCATGTAGTTTTGGAGATATGGGCGTTTTCATTTTTTTCTATTTTTAGCTCCTGTGGTTCCCACGGGGCTACGGGGAAAAAAATTTCGGCATAAATTAGGTACTTATGACCCAATAAGCTCTCATGTAAAATTTGGTTCAAATCGGCCTCGCGGTTTGGAAAATAGAAATTTGGGGTGGGGCCAAAATTTTTGCCCCTCCTTTAACATCGTCAAATATAGCCCCTCCAACTTCTCTTGAACAAACTTGAGTCTACACCTCAAAAGGAAGCTGCATACCAAATATCAAGTCTCTGCTATTGCTGGTTCTTGAGAAGAAGATTTTTTAAGAATTGGAGCATTTTTGCCCCTTCCCTCTGCTCAATGTGAGCCGAAACCTAATTTGACAAAAAATCAAAGTCCGCATACATAACCCCTTCTCACATGAAATTTCATTAATATGCGGCCAGTGGTTTGGGAGAAAAAGCCCAAACACCACCTTCACGACGGACGCCGGACGCCGGACGAAAAGTGATCAGAATAGCTCACCCTGACTTTCAGTCAGGTGAGCTAAAAATGTAGTAAACAACCGATAATGTTATAAACTTTGCATAATGTTATAACTTTTTTCAACCCGTTATGTTATAAAAATCGACGCATGATGTTATAACTTTTTTCAACCCGTTATGTTACAACAAATTAACCGATAATGTTATAACTTCTGTATACTATAGTATTTTCCGAAACATACTTGGCGAAAGACTGTATCGCGTATCTCCTGTTCTGTTTGTTATTCAATTATAATCAACCACTCAAATTAAAGAATAGATGAAGGAGACAATTTTCGCATTACTACCTTATCGGTGGATCTTCATTTTCCCTTGATTTCACTCAAAAGCTCACCGTTGTTGTCATTTTACGCCAGCAGCCGACATGTTTGTTTACCAATGACGTAACGGATAGCATAATCTATTTTTACCTGAGGGTTTCGAGGTTGTTGCAAGGAGTTGTGTTTTGATGGATTTGGATACAGATCAAAACATAAATCTGAACCGTTCCACAACATCGGTACGTTTGTTGCGAAATTCGGGCCCAAGTGAAACTTACGATCACAAAGTGATGACCGTTTCTGTATAATAAATAAAATACGTCGGAAAATAACTGTTGATGCTTTCTAAATAAAATTTTGAAGTTCACCCTGATAAATTTTGTAACAGCTTTAGAAACATTGTGCACGAAAGCAGACTTGTGATTTAATAACGTTTTTCTGCCGAAAATTCCTTTTCGATGAAAATTCTTTAGTAGAGTCGAAGTTTATCGCCGATTGGGGTGGGGATAAACCCCATATTTTTCAATATATGGGATTTATCCCCACCCCATTCGGCGATAAAACATCGATTTCAACAGGTTTCTGATTGAAGACCAAAACACTGATTTCAACAGATTTCTGATTGAAGAACCAAATTATGTACCGTTTTTAGTTAGTTATTGGTGTTTAAAGCCACATATTTATGCACAATGGCTAATCATGACCACGACATTTTTACGGACAGAGGAAGCCGGATTACCCAAAAAGAACCATCGAACAATGGCAAGCAACTCTCAGCTCCACAACATGGTAACTCCACACAAGCAGGGTTATAACATTGGTTGAAGACAGGTGCTCCATCCACGAGGCGCAGTAGGCCTTAGTACACAACGCCACCATGCCCCAACGTGGGCAATGGGGTGAAGTGTCTTGCCCAAGGACACAACCCGGTTGCCGCTGGTGGGGTTCGAACAAAGGACCTCTCGGCTTGCAGCCTGCACCCTACCAACTGAGCCACCGTGCCCAGATGTAACGTTTTTTGCATCCAACGTGGATTACTTATCGAAAAATCAAGCTCTAAAGTATGTTGCTGTCAGAATACCGGCTTTTACTTCCATTTCGCCAAATTTACCAACATGAAACCTGAAACAACCCTCCCCACCCCCCCCCCCACCCCCCACCTCCACCACCTGAAGTCCACTCCGGCACTGTCCTGCCCTTGAACTGCGTAGAATATAATTAAGTCAAGCGAATCACATTGAAATCAAGTTTGGGGAAATGGGCTAACCATCATTTGTTTATCGCATATATGTGTCTTGCAGAGAAACAGATTCAAGACAGTATGGGGTTGAGATAGCTGGCGGCAGATCCTCGATCTGGCATCACTGACTGATGAGTACAGTACAAGGTGCTCACAAAAAATGCACTCCACCTCTCCAAGTGACATATAGACACACGTTCCAATTTTTCTCTGCCAGTGAATTTATAGCCCATACTCTTTGAAGTCTGGGCAGAGCATATAACTTGAACTAAATTTTAAAAGATTAACATGGCTATTCAGGACGTGTCATGTTTCGACCCCCCACCCGTCCGAACCAGTTCAATAACATTGAACTTGGACTTTGCCAAAGTAATTCGCATTCGTTTTTTACATATGTTTTGGGTCGTCGGCCTTTAATACCATTCAAATAATCGTTAGAAAAAAAATTGTAACATACTTCGCGAGGGTAGGTTAATTTTAGGATTGTAAAACTTACCGTACGTAGTTTTCAGTGTGTGTGGATTATCTCTCTTCCACGTTACTAAGAGGAAAAGTTACAACGTCTCAGTTATAGCTCAAAGTTTTAACTTTACAAACAAAATCTTCAAATATGAAGAAATAAAGAATATATAAATCGAATGCAAAGTCACAGGGCGGAGGCATGCAGGGGGTGAGATATTCCGTCATGGCCTGCGTGTATCTTTTCATCTTCCACCAGTCTTGGGAGCCAGAAATAAGCTTTTTAAAAGCAAATGTTTTTTTTTATATTTAGAGAGGGGAAACACACGAGATTTTATCCTATTGGGTGGGGGTGAAATGTAGGGCGAAAGTTAAACGGCTACACCAGAACTGACACATATCATTAATTAACGGGAGGTCATTTGAATTTGTTCCAAGAACCATGCGCGCATGAGATGATGGGGGGGGGGGGGGGGGGCTGTTGCCACCCCTCTTGGTCACAGGGAATTCAGCTATAATCATTGTTACATGTATGTCGTAAAAACGTCACGTTTCTCGATGACGTGCGCGTTCGTTGTCGCGGGAGTGGGGCTCCCCCCCCCCCCCCCAAAGAAAATAAAATCAACGTCTAGAAATTTCGAATCACTATTTGACTAACAGCTGGAACCTTCACATACTATGATAGAAATCGTGAAATACCTCTTGGAATGCAACGCAAACAGACAAAATTACATCCTGTGCAGGAGGTGGGAAGTAAATTCAAGAGGGGCAAAGTTTGGATCGGAGGTAGGGGTTGTCTAAAACAACTGGGTTTTTTCAGCCTAGTATCTATATTTTTTATTTTCAACCCCGCCCCCTTCTCTAGTCTAAGTTGAGTTTTAAAAGTTATTTCAAATTGAGCACCAGTCTTTCTCAAATTTGTTCAATCTGCCTGAATCTGCGCCAAATTTCATCCACTATGCCTGAAACGAGCAGATGAGGAGGCAAATATTCTAATCTATTTTACTAGTGTACCATCAACTCACAGTGGATAAGTCGTCATAAGTGGAAATTACTGAAACTGAAAGTTGGAACTCGCGAGGCAGAGAATATTTTGCTCCACCCAAATGGGAGTGGTCTGTTTGAGTGGGCTCAGGGGGCGGCTAGAGGCGCCCCACCCACCCACCCCCCCCCCCCCCAAAAAAAATAAAAAAATACGCGAAACGGTAAAACAATTGAGAGAAGAAAAGGAAGTATGCCAAAAAAGAAGGCGGACTGTTTTTATATGGGCCTACGAGCCTCATCGTTCGGACGCCGAACACCGACATTTTCTGTCCAACGCAACCGCACACATGTGCCGATGTCAATGAGTTCCGAAATCAGTTTTCTCTCTGACAAACGCTTCCGGTAAAAATAACACATCGGACCCCAGATCTATTGCCGCAACTGCAAACATGTGCGCTTAGCTTCACTTATAAGCCACACGGAACGTGCTGCGTGACGCAGACCAATATGCCCAGGTTTTGAATTTGAATTCGAGAGTGAAACAAAGTTACAGGTATCACGGAACAAAATATTTTCCCACATGCGACAATAGTAACGTTCAGGCGAAAAAATATGATCGCACCACTTCAATTTTGCCATTCAAATATCTTTCTCAAGTATAGCCCTTCAGACAATTTTTTCTCACCCGAGAACAGGGGTCATGCAACAAATAAGAGAGAAAAACTGACACGAAAGGAAGTACAGGTCACGTGCATTTTTCAGGCAATTCCCTACAAAAACACACAAAAAATAAATTGTATTTTTTAGGTCTGAGAGTCATCAAATCACCCTCTTTTTATCAGGCATATTCAACAATAGTGCAAGATGTCAATAGAATGTTTCAAACCTTTATTGAAAAAATATATTTTCCAAAGGCTGTTTATTTTTAGCGATTGTGTTGCGAAGTTGGCCCACAGAAGTTAAGCAAGCTCGAAAGAAGAGCTATAGTTCTTCCATGGAAATTATAGAAATAACAGGACAGTTTTCTATTAGTTTGAATGGGACTCATATTATTGCTGTTAATTTTCCTCAGAGCCGATATTCGTAGAATTGGATAAACTAATAAGAAATACTCTGACTAACACTCGACCGACTGACCTACACTCAGTGGAAGAGCTGATCAGAGGTAACGTCGGTAGTCGAGTTTTAGTTGATAAATATCACGGGCGGAAATCCCCGAATTGGTACTATTTGAACTGTCATAGCTGTCATCAACCCATAAATCACACTCCCAGAACAAACGGGCATCACATAATGCTAAAGTTGCAGAACTGTAAATTCTATCACACAATTCCCCCGGTCAACAGAACCCCGACGGAATGTGTTTGTGAAACAACCACTCGATAGATTGCATGCAGATTGCCGACAGTCTGCATGGCAGTACAAGCGTCTAACAATGGTGACTGCCACGTCACGGGAACTTTCCCTAACTATTCCGCTGACTGGTAGTCGAGTGATCAGGTTTGGCATCAAAAATCTAGTGGATATAAGCACTGATTCCTGGATGTTTGGGAAGTTGTCTCTGGGCTCCCGACGAGCAAGTACCTACCTACAAGAAGTAAGATGGATGCCGCCACTGTTGCTATAAGGTATGAACTTTGACTGAACATTGTGAATTTTACTTTATACCAGAGAAAACGATTGGCAGTTGAGTTTTATTTGTTAATAAAAATCGTAGATAACTGGTAAATTGGTCTTCGTTGTGCTGAACACGACTAGCCCGTGAGGTAACCAGCCTGAACCCAGAATCTGGAGCCTGTGTCTGGTATCGTCTGGTAAGGAATCACAAAACGCCACGGGCTGATGGGACTTCACGGTTGGTGGGGCTCCGTAGTTCTCTCAGTAATCACAACGCTTGGAGTCAGAATTTAGGATCGCAGATCGACAGACTTTTTACTAAATTCCGTAACAATTGCATCATTTCCGAGTGCAACCTTTCCAGGCGGGTAACTCTAATTCAAGGAGGGTAACTATAATTCAAATTTTTAGTTCCCTGATACCTGTTGAGAGTATCTATATTTAATAATAGAGGTTCCTCATTCTTATAAAAACCGATGCCAGATCCACTGTGTGCCGCGACAGATTAGGCGGCCGCGCGATGACAGCTATTGAGTCATCGGGAATTAAATGACTTGACGTGGACACTGTAGACTGAAGATTTTGCAGCGCTAAAGGCAAGGAAGATATCACACAAAAAGTCAATCATCAATGGCTGATCATGTCCAGTCTTTTCGCCGGCCATCAAATCTGTCGTAATTTTTACGATACACATCACAATAATTTTGATGATACAATCAGCGTGATGGTATTACAACGTAAAACTCTACTCACAGTTGTGACAATTGGATCTGTTGTATAGGCCAATATATGTTTAACAAGTATCATATGATAATAGAATTAATAGTGAAGTGTCATTTGGCATTTAGTTTGGGTTTCGGGATTTGTTGCATCACTGATGTTTCATGCTATGACAGCGAATGCATGTCTGATGGGATCGTATCCAGAAAATTTACCATATTATCAGTGTGCGTGCTTAAGCTTCAGGCGCCCCGTGGGAAAAAAATTATCAAATTTATAATTAAGTGTTGGGAAGGTGGGGGGCTGTCGTTCCACGCGTAATAGAAGTGATTGATATCTTGGGTGTTCGGTCACTTTGTCTTTATCAACAATTATAAAAAATATAAACTTCATCACGCAGGACGCTAATGTTAACTGTATTTCTGAAAGTCTACCTTTATGTAACATCATCAGTACTAGATGTAGTGATCGTGCCACATGGGGGGGAGGGGGGGGGGGGGTGGGTAGGGGCGCTTAATGGGAAACCTAGGAAGGACGTCATATTCACGTGACCCAGTTACGCCAAGTTAGTCACGTGACCCAATTACGTCAAGTTTGGTTGATGTGCTAGCCCGCGTGAGCGGTCATCTTGTGGCGTCATTTCATAGTGATACGTGGTCTTAGTGCGCATGTGTAACTCGTGTTGTTAGGGTGATACGCTGTTCCGTCGGGCATTTTGTATACTGGCTTTCCTCAAATACCTAAATGAGTCGAAGAAAGCGTATTCGAGTCACTCGAACGAACAATTGTTTTATAGCTCATTTCGATGGGATTCGAGTCGCTTGAGCAATGACTTTTCAGTAACTCTTCGATGGATTGGTGGCTATAAAAATCATATAGGCTTTCGTTATACACACTGAAGATAACTCTGCATACATGTTATGGGAAACCAAGCACTGGTGATTATAAGACTTGGACGAGGGAACGAACTAGAGCTAGTTTGGGCTAGACATACTGCTAGTGTTAGAGTAGTATCTGTAATAGGTACAAAAATAGGGTTCTTGGAAAATCTGGACCAGTACTTTAGTGTAATAGAACATACTCTCGATCCTATAGCAGTACGTGCTACTACTAAAAACCCTAGATGGGGAGTACAAGTCCGTTACGGTTGTTTTGGGCGCATTTTGGTGATTTGGAGGGATTGTCGGCTTGTTTGTGGTAATTCTACAAAGTACAACTACTCTTATACAAAGGAACGTACCTGTTATTGAAAAAAGAAGGATTCGTGAGGAATCCATATCAAATAGTCGTTTGGGTGGTTTGGATGGATTGATGGGTCTTTCTGGGTAATCAGATTTACTCCTATTCAAACGAACAAACCCTCCGCACATACCCCCGTCTTGGTGTAGGCCATTCAGGCTCATAGCAACCACATGCTACCTTAGAAACCAAGATGGCGGCCTCCATCAGACAAAAATGTCCGACAGAAGTACTATCACCCTAACAACACGCGCTGCGCATGCGCACTAAGACCACTGTCACTATGGAGATGACGTCACAAGACGGCCGCTTCCGTGGGCTAACATGAGTTAAATTGGGTCACATTACTGTGCCATCACTTCTTAGGTCCCCTCACTAGGTCCCCACAATCTGGCAAATAAGGCCAAGTGGCCGAAAGCTCCAGTTACTGTTTGATTTTATTATATAAAATGTCACACTTTCTACCTACCCACTGAAAAATGTTGCAGGCTGAATGGGAACATAGTTTATTTAGTGGCCAAAAAGCCCTTGGGGATTGAAATCTTTTTTCCAATTTTCCCGGGGATACTCCCCGCCGCCATCTATAATTCTATTAGCATCCCACCTTAGGTCCCACCTTAGGTCTTGGGCATATATGACGCCCCTTGCTAAAGTATATCCAGAGGGGGGGCACCTTTGAGCCGCCACTGGACCCAGTGGAAGTAACACAGGTATGTAAAAATATTAGACAGTCGAGGTAATAATTCATAGCTTGGGGTTTTTAAAAATTTCGTTATAATTAACTGCAGTAATGGTAGAAGTTTGTAGTTATCCAAACGATGTATCGAACTCAGAAATAGAGACAACCAAAGGTAAAAAAAATCGTTAGAGAAAGAGTCATGGGGATTGTAACCAAAATTGGCGAGAGTAGGTCAAAAGAAAGAGGTCTTTGTGTGGCCTGCATGACAAAGAGAAGACAGGTTTTGAAGAGTACCTTGACAATGGCACCATTGTAAGGGGAGGAGTGGTCAATGTTGTTCAAGCTGAGGTCGCAATCACTGGAGATTAGGGGGAATTGGGAAAGACGGTGGAAAAGGAGAGCCAAATGTGTAACTTGGGCGTAGTGGTGACCTTGGAATACGTTTTATTAGGAAGTCCAAAATCTCAATCTTCTAGATCAAAATTTACTGGGAGTAGTATAATGAGGACGTGGGATGGGAGAATAAAGGACGTGGTTAGTGGTTGACACAAATGTAATGGTTGGTATGCTCATTGGAGGGATTGTGAAGAATGGGGGTACAGAGTGTCTTCAAGCAGTTCGTCTCAGTATTGGGACGAAAGATGCGTGGGAATCGGAAGGCAGTTGGAAGCACATGAGTAACCAAAACCTTCTTAACTGAGAACCACGGCAAATCAGCGGCCAGCCAAACTGTTATATATCGACCCACGTGAATAGTGTTAAAGCCTCATCTATCTGTAGGGTTCGATCTTCTAATGCTATGGGCACACAGGCCTTACATTACACGTATTTACTCCAGCTGAATCCCGAGAAGCATATAATGTTTTATTGCGGTTGACTGATACCAGACGAGACCGCTCGAACACATTCAGTCAGGCACCTCTACAAAAGCGATCATCTTTTCTTCCAATTACAAGGTTCGAAAGGTAGTCTGGGTTCTCTAGAAACCCTCAAGCGGATCAGATTTTTAAAAATGTTCCCGGGGAGGGTTCCCTTGATCCCACCAGTAGGAGAAGACACGCTCACGAACATCCACACCACGGCTACGTACGTAGTTACTTTTCGGGCAAAATCTTCCAGCCCCCCTCCCACCCCCCGCAGCCATGGAAAAAAAGTTGGCCCGTTGGTCTATATTATATACGCCTGTGTTGGGTATAATCAGTGGAGTCGAAATATGATTAATATTATATAAATTCTCTGATCAACTTTGCCTAGTGATTTCTCCCTCGGAAGATTTATCAGGTGCTTGCTGAGAAATGGCAGGGGGGGGGGGGGGCAGCATGATCACGAAGTGGCGTACATGACGCCCCCCTCCCCCTCTCCCCTACAATTTTCCAATAAGCTTTCTAGTGATTATACGTATTCGTAAGGGTTGTATCTGAAAATGTCAAGTCTCTCATGCTATTAGTTATATACTTTCTTAAAAGAAAATTGGTTAGGCCTACTTGGACTTGTGTCGGGTTATAGCGAAAGCGGCACCGTGTGAAAACGGCACCTGGAGTAAACGGCACCAAGTGAGCGAAAACGGCACCAATTGATTGTGGCGAGAACGGCACCAGTTCCGATGACGAAATTAATTCATTTAAATTCTGCTTTTTTTCTGTGTTTCGTTTTGAAACCGAGTATTTAGCCTATGGTTCTCTAATAAATTTGTGGAAAACTGAGCAGTTAAAAATGAGAGGATACATCTCCCCTCTCAACTATCTCATGGTTTTCTTGTTGTTTAGCAGTGACTTCTAAACATTAAAAGCAATAACACCACTCCCCCAACCCCACCCTTTCCTCGGCCCTGGAATCTATCCAACCTGGATTCACGATAGGCCTACACCTCCTTCTTTATTATTTGACGCAGAAATCAGAATCTTGTGTATGTGTGTGTGTGGGGAGGGGAGGGGGGGGGGGCGAATTCAAAGGACGTGCCAAGGTAAAAAATTAAAACAAGGTCTTTTAGGCCATATTTGGATGGGGGCAGTCCAAACCCAAGAAATCCGGACTCCTGTACCAAACCGAAAGTAACGATCCCGGATTTCACACGGTGGTGTTTTCACCTGTACCCGTGTCACTGTCACACAAACAATCAAAGCCTAAATGGAGGTTTGTAGCAACATAGGCCACTGAGGGCAGTTGTCGGCAAGACATGACAAATTTGGAAAACTGGTGCGGCACGTATTAATAAAATAATTTACGTCACGACTACAATACATGTATATTTTATTTATTCACTAATTCACTAACGTGTTTTGAACAAGACTTGAGTTTTATTTTGAACCATCATCACGACGAACTGATATTCCAACTTCGTCAAAACACGCCTTCTGCAAAGGCAAGCCGTGAAAATTCAAATTTACCTGTTCTCAAATGGACGGTCCCAATTACGTCACTTGTGCATTGTTGCAAAATGGACGCTCTTCCGAAAATACACACAAATTCCCATAGAGAATTAAAAAATTTGTTCATATAATTTTCGAGCGAGCTAAAATCACAGAAACGTAACAACGGCGAAGTTAAATATATTACACGTAATCGGGAGCTGAAAACTAAAAGATATTTTCTTGATTTTGTATTATTCCAGAGTTTATTTACCATTGGGGGGTTATGGAAAGGACAATAATTCCAGTTGCAGCTATTGCAGATGGACTTTACCACTTACCATTTAATGCCGCATAAAGGTATGTAATATTTATACTAAAGGTTTCTGCTCTGGTTAAGGCGAGGAGACACCCCCCCCCCCTACCCCCCAACTCCCGGTGATATATCATAGTGTTTGGTCAGTTTTCTGAAGATTGTCAGGTTGTTTGGATGAATTCGATATCTTTTGTCGGGTTGTTAGGGGTGGGACAGAGCATGTGTCCCCATAACAACACGCGCCGCGCATACAAACTCCTACCACCTGTTATCATGATAATGACATCACAACATGGCCACCCACATGCACTATCATGACAACCCAACATGACCGCCCAATCACGTGACATGACATCACTTCTGGGGTCCTGCCCCGGGGTCCTACAAAATGGCTCATTTTCAACATACATAACTACTCAACACCATCACCAACACTGCCACAACACCAACATCAACACAACTCCTCCTCCACAATCTCCTCCTTCTCCCTATACTGCCTGTTCTAGTGATTCCGCCTTTTCCAGAACCTGTAATCACAAATTCATCACTTCCACTTCTTCCAACATCTCCACCATCTATATTATCATACCGTCTAGCACTACTCTCTTATAGTATTCTCAGATAGCTTTCTCTGCACAATCACCCTGATGTACGAATCCATGACCTCCTCTCTTTCTCAGCCTAATCCCTGCCCACCCCTTTCAATCCTCCTAAACCCCATTCCTCTTCCTACCCAGTCTCGCATCTTATTCTACGGCTTCCGTGCGACACTACCAACCTGCCACATCCACCGTATGTACCTCACTCCATCCAACTTTTTGACCTCTTTTAACTCCACCTCATTTTTGTTCACTGTTAGTTGCTAAAATGTCAAATTAATGAACAATAAGATATTCTTATGACTAAGAAATATGCGACAAATGAGTTTTAGATGCCCAAAACAAGCAGAAACAGAGGCATTTGCCCATCCCCAAAGGCGTCAGGGGACTATGGTACACTACATTTCTGGAAGCGGAGACGACGCATGAACCGACAGGTGCCAAAATGAAAGTGTCAATGACACTGTAGTTTAACTTGTGTGTTATGTTTGATGAAAAGGATAATGTTCAATGTTTATGAAAGGATTATGAAATAAGACAGGAATTGTGATAATTGGGAATATGTTCATTTCTATTCCCTGTGTGCTATGTTTTTGATAAAAATAATATGAGGTGTACACTGTACTAAAGAGCTGAGGGATGAGTTAATATGACCTCACAGTTAATGTATGTGGCCCTCACAGCTAATGTATATCAACGAAAGTTACCAAGTTACAGTGAAATTATTCCAAAACGAGTCATCCTATCAAGTTACATTGAAATCCTTTCATAAATATGGCCTGTAGACTGTGCTAAAGGATTTTGGGCTTCGGGCCCAGGTAGCCGTCAGTTTCCCAATTGCGTCCAAAGGGGACGTTCTCATCTAGACATTATATGAAGTCAACCTACCAAGTTACAATGAAATCCCTTCATAAATATGACCTGTAGACTGTGCTAAAGGTTTTTGGGCTTTGGGCTCGGGCAGCCATCATGGTTGAATGATCGCAACCAAAAGGGGACATTCTCATCTGGGCATCATCTGGAGTGATCTTACAAAGTTACAATGCAATCCCTTCATAAATATGACCTGTAGACTGTGCTCAAGGTTTTTCGGGCTTCGGGCCCCTGAAGCCATCACAGTTGACCAATCACAACCAAAAGGGATGTCATCATCTAGGCATTATATGGAGTCAACCTAACAGGTTACAATGAAATCTTTCCATAAATATGACCTATAGACTATGCTAAAGGTTTTAAAATTTTGGGCTCGGGCGGCCATCAAGGCTAAATGATCACGACCAAAAGGAAGCGTTCTCATCTAGACATTATTTTGAGTCATCCTACCAAGCCACAATGAAATCCCTTCATAAATATCTCCTGTAGACTGTGCTTAAGGTTTTCGGGCTTCAGGCCCCTGTTGCCATCACAGTTGTCAAATGGTGTCCAAAAGAGGCTGTTCTCATCTAGACATTATATGAAGTCAACCCACCAAGTTACAATGAAATCCCTTCATAAATATGACCTGAAGACTGTGCTAAAGGTTTTCGGACTTTGGGCTCGGGCAGCAATCATGGTTGAATGATCGCAACCAAAAGGGGACATTCTCATCTGGGCATCATCTGGAGTGATCCTACGAAGTTACAATGAAATCCCTTCATAAATATGACATGTAGACTGTGCTCAAGATTTTCGGGCTTCGGGCACCTGTAGCCATCACAGTTGACCAATCACGACCAAAAGGGGATGTCATCATCTAGGCATTATATGGAGTCAACCTAACAAGTTACAATGAAATCCTTCCATAAATACGACCAAAAGACTATGCTAAAGGTTTTGGGGCTCAGGCAGCCATGAAGGCTGAATGATCGCAACCAAAAGGGGACGTTCTCATCTAGACATTACTTGGAGTCATCCTACCAAGCTACAATGAAATCCCTTCATAATTATGACCTGTAGACTGTTCTAAAGGTTTTCGGGCTTCAGGCCCCTGTAGCTGTCACAGTTGCCCAATCGTGTTCAAAAGGGGACGTTCTCATCTAGACATTATATGAAGTCAACCTACCAGGTTACAATGAAATCCCTTCATACATATGACCTGTAGACTGTGCTAAAGGTATTCGGGCTTCGGGCAGCAATCATGGTTGAATGATCGCAACCAAAAGGGGACATTCTCATCTGGACATCATCTGGAGTGATCCTACGAAGTTACAATGAAATCCCTTAATAAATATGACCTGTAGACTGTGCTCAAGATTTTCGGACTTCGGGCACCTGTAGCCATCACAGTTGACTAAACACGACCAAAAGGGGATGTCATCATATAGGCATTATCTGGAGTCAACCTAACAAGTTACAATGAAATCCTTCCATAAATACGACCTATAGACTATATATGCTAAATGTCTTTGGGCTCGGGCAGCCATAAAGGCTGAATGATCATGACCAAAAGGGGATGTTCTCACCTAGACATTATTTGGAGTCATCCTACCAAGCTACAATGAAATCCCTTCATAATTATGACCTGCTTATGCTAAAGGTTTTTGGGCTTCGGGCCCATGTAGCCGTTACAGTTGCCCAATCGTCTCCAAAAGGGGACGTTCTCATCTAGACATTAAATGAAGTCAACCCACCAAGTTACAATGAAATTCCTCAATAAATATGACCTGTAGTCTGTGCTAAAGGTTTTCGTGTTTTGGGCTCGGGCAGTCGTCACGTTTGGCAGATCATGCCCAAATGGGGAAATTCTTATCTAGACATTATAAGGAGTCATCCTGCCAAGTTACAATGAAATCTCTCCATATTAAACATGACCTGCTGACTGTGCTAAAAGTTTTAGTGTTTCGGGCTTGGGCAGCCATCACAGTTGACAGATCATGCCCAAAAGGGGAAGTTCTCATCTAGGCATTATACAGAGGCATCCTACCAAGTTACAATGAAATCCCTTCATAAATACGACCTGTAGACTGTGCTAATGGTTTTGGGCTCGGGCAGCCATACCGGTTGACCGATCGCGACCAAAAGGGGACGTTCTCATCTAGACATGACCCCAAACCTGCATATGAAATTATGTGACGATCAGACAAGAACTGCAGGGTGTAGCCCGTGCTAAAGGAAAATGTGAACAGACTCACAGACTTCCGCACACGTGATGGCAATAGCTTATCTTGACTTTGTCAAGTTAAGCTAAAAATGGCCATATGGTTTCTTGCATACTTCAACATTAAACTTCGAAATTTACAACGAACGACCCCCTCGTAATCTCATTTTGAAAATGGCAGCAAACGTCAGCAGGATTGGCAAATCCAAACGCGATTATTTCTGTATAATTATGTCCGTGTAGAAGTCGCTTCCACGTATACGTCGCACCAACTATTTTCAGCCAAAATACATCCCCTGCGACTATTAACCTTGTATAAGTCGCACACGGACTGTGAGATTAGCTAGTGGGGCCTACACAGGAACGACCATGGCCAGTGAGTGTGGGCTTTTACTGCACAAAATTAGGTGAGAGTCGGAACACATGAACATTTTTTTATTATTTTTTTCATTTCAGTCATTTTTATCTCATATTAAATGCATGAAATGAAATATTAATCAAAATTATATAGGGTTATTTACTTTGTCCTTTTATTCCCCACGTGATACTCAATGATGCAGTAAATCCATTCTATTTTGCATATAACAACATGAAGGAGAGATCAAACTCAGTACTTCGAAAGGAGACAAGAGGTCCAGTGAGGGATCGAGGAACGGGATAGTGAAATGGAGACCCTGTATTATGTTAAACATAACAGAAAAGTTACAAGTCCAAATTATTTATTTTATCGAACTTAAAACTGAACACAATATAACACAAGAGGCCCCAAGGGGCCTTAATCACTCACCTGCCAAAGTGGTTCAAAGAAGTATTTGGGATCACATTCAGTTAGACATGGTTCATCAACACTACAAAGGAAGGAAGTTATGAGAGGCAATTTTATGGAAAAACACTAAAGAATGGATTTGAACAAACCTGAACCTAACATGCCCCCCTACAGGGTCTGGAGAAGATTTTAAAAACAAGTCGGAACCGGACCCAAAATTTTCAGGCTCTGAATTTTTATTTTGGTCTCAAAATTGAACAAAACGCATAAAAAAATCCCCCCCCCTCCCCCAAAAAATTCTGAATTTTGGTCCAAAACCGAAACCCAAATTTTTCGGGCTAAAAATTTTTTTTTTTGTCACGTAAAAAACGAGAAACAAAAAATTTCCACATTTTTGGTCTAAAATTTCGGAGTCTGAACCGGACCCAAAATTTTCAGGCTAAAAATTTTTTTTTTTGTCTCAAAATTGAACAAAAGGCATAAAAATCCAAAAAAATGTTTTTTCGAAATTTGGTCCAAAAATTCTAAGTCCGAACCTGACAAGAAGAGACTGGCAGTTTTGTTTTTTGGAGTTCGGTTTCGGGTTTTTTGGATGAATAAACCACGGTTTTGGTTCTGGTTTCGGTTTTCTGTATGAAAAGTTTTTATATATGCATGTATTACGAACAGGTTTATTCTAGGAACATTTGTAATTGAATAATGGATGGTGGCAATCAAGATATAGGGCATAGCTTTCGACAGAGCCATAATGTCAGAACAAGTTGTCAAACAGTTTGCTTTATATTATTTAATAAGTGCCGTCACTGGTAACATGGGTAGTAATTGGTAAATAAGAAATTTGCTGCAGAATGTTAAAACTAGAGTCTCTGAAGAGCCTGTAATCGCTCACCTGAAACTACATACAAAAATGTGATTTCCCATAGGTTTTCCATGGTAACTATGAGCTGCAATTGTGACCATGTTTGCAACATTACATCAACATTACATGAGGATCATTGGTAGGTGTCTCAGTCCTCAATCACGTGAAGTTTCAAAACATTTGAATCCATCAAACAGAATCATATAATGTCTCTAGTGGCCATATTTTCCAACCAACGAGAACAAAAAGAGGATCGTTTGTGGAGGGCCTCCTATAGGCCATTCCTGCCAAGTTTTGGTTAACGTCGGTTCAGTAATTCCAGAGAGAAGATGAAAATGGGATTTCCCATAGGGTTTTTCTATAGTAACTATAAACTGCAATTGTGGCCATGTCTGCAACACGATCAACATTAAATGAGGAACATTGGTAAAGGGTGTCCCAGTCATCAGCCATGCAAAGTTTCAAAACATTTGGCCCTGTGGTTTCAGAGAAGAGTTTTCAAAATGGACCAATCAGAATCAAAGAATGCTTCTGGCGGCCACGTTTTTCATCCAACAGGAATAAAATGAGTAACCGTTGTAGAGAACCTCTCATAGACCATGCCTGCCAAATCTGGTTCAAATTGGCTCAGTACTTTCAAAGATGATGAAAATGTGATTTCCTATAGGGTTTCTATAGTAACTATAAGCCACAATTGCAGCCATAACTGCAACCCGATCAAGATGAAATGAGGATCATTGGTAGAGGGGGTTACGGTCATCAGTCAAATTAAGTTTCAAAACATTTGGCCTTGTAGTTTCAAAGAAGATTTCTTGAAAATGCACACATTTATGAATTCTGTTTCAACAAAAAAATCAGTAAAAGAAGGTTAAATATTTTGAAAATTACAATTTTTCAGACAATATTCTCTTTCAAATAGCTTTGGATAGGTAAAGGGTTACAGGAAACACATTTTACTCCAATTTTGTCATATCTTAAAAGATTTAATTTACTGGACAGCCACTGGGAAAAGAAAAAAATAAACAAAACTTCCATGCTTTCCAAACACTTGTCATCAATCTATTTATTTATTTATTGGTGTTTTTAAGGTCACATATTTATGCACAATGGCTAATCGGGACCATGACAGTTTTACGGGTGGAGGAAGCCGGAGTACCCAGAGAGAACCACCGAGCATCGACGAGCAACTGTCAGCTCTTCAACATTCTAACTCTGTTCAAGCTCCGCTCAAGCAGGGTTACAGCGGTTGAAGACATGTGCACCATCGATGTGCTGTACGCCTTAGTGCATGGCATCCTCATGTCCACATGTAGGCAACCGGGATAAAGTACCTTGCCCAAGGACACAACGCAGGTCGTCCCGGACAGGGATCTAACTCAGGACCTCTAGCATAGAAGTCCAACAGTCTACCACTGAGCCACCACGCACCCCTGTCATCAATCAGTATTTCAGATAAGTAACTTGAGAGTAATACATGTATTAACATAATTACAGCTGCACTTGTTTACAGCAGTAGTCAAAATAAGTTGTTGGATAATCCTATAAACTATGTATCTTTCTCTTCCTACACTGATAAGACCCGAAGTTGACATTATTTTCTGGAAAGCTCTCACTGATAGCTTTCCAGAAAATGTCAGATTCTGATCTTGTCAGTGCAGGAGCAGTAGTATACTTAGTTTATTGCAGTTATGCTGTAACTTATTTTGACTTGTACTGTATACACAATATTTTGGGTTTTTTTCCCAGTTCTCAGTGGAGAAAACTAGAACCAACCCTTACCAGATTCTCAAAAAACAACTATTTTGCCGACAGTAGCGATCTCCGTGCAGACAGGAAAGGCACTGGGTTAAGCATTAGAATATAGCCTCTGGCAGCCACATATTTCCATCCTCTCATAGGCCATTCCTGCAAAGTTTGGTTCACATCGGCTCAGTTGTTCCAGAGAAGATGAAAATGTGATTTACCATAGGGTTTCTATAGTAACTATAAGCCGCAATTGCAGCCATGTTTGCAACCCGATCAACATTAAATGCGGATCATTGGTAGAGGGTGTCGCTGTCATCAACCAAGCAAAGTTTCAAAACATTTGGCCCTGTGGTTTCAGAGGAGAACATTTTTCAAAATCCACCAATCAGAATAAAAAAATACTTCTAGCAGCCATGTTTTTCGATGCATGGTAACCAAAATGAGGAGCCTTTGTAGAAGACCTCCCATAGGCTATCCCTGCCAGGTTTGGTTCACGTCGGCTCAGTACTTCCAGAGAAGATGAAAATGTGATTTCCCATAGGGTGTCTATAGTAACTATAAGCTGCAATTACCGCCATGTTTACAACCCGAACAACATTAAATGAGGTTCGTTGGTGGAGGGGGTCCCAGGCGTCATTTATGTGAAGTATCAAAAAATTTGGCCTGGCAGTTTCAGAGGAGGAGATTTTTGAAAATCCACCAACCAGAATCAAAGAATACCTCTGGCGGCCATATTTTTCAACCCAAAGGAACAAAATGAGGATCGTTTGTAGAGGACCTCCCATAGACCATTCGTGCCAGGTTTGGTTCATGTCAGTTCAGTAGTTCCAGAGAAGAAGATGAAAATGTGATTTCCCATAGGATTTCTATAGTAACTACAAGCCACAATTGAAGCCATGTTTGCAACCCGATCAACATTAAATGACGATCGTTGGTAGAGGGGTCCCAGTCATCAACCATGCAAAGTTTCAAAACATTTGGCCCTGTGGTTTCAGAGGACAACATTTTTCAAAACCCACCAATCAGAATCAAAGAATGCCTCTGGTGGCCATGTTTTCAAACCCAAGGGATCAAATGAGAATCGTTTGTAGAGGACCTCCCATAGACTATCCCTGCCAGGTTTGGTTCATGTCAGCTCAGTAGTTCCAGAGAAGATGATGAAAATGTGATTTCTCATAGGGTTTCTACAGTAACTATAAGCCGCAATTGCGACCATGTTTGTGACCCAATCAACATTAAATGAGGACCATTGGTGGAGGGGGTCCCAGTCATCATTTATGTGAAGTTTCAAAACATTTGGCCTGGCAGTTTCATCAGAGAAGATTTTTGAAAATCCACCAACCAAAATCTAAGAATGCCTCTAGAAGCCATGTTTTTCATCCGACGGGAAGAAAATGAGGATCGTTAAATACGACCTGTAGACTGTGCTAAAGGTTTTCGTGTTTTGGGCCCAGGCAGCCATACCAGTTGACCAATTGTGACCAAAAGGGGACGTTCTCATCTAGACATGACCACAAACATGCATATGAAATTTTGTGATGAACAGACAAGAACTACAGGGTGTAGCCTGTTCTGAAGGAAAATGTGAACAGACTCACAGACCTCCGCACGCGTGATGGCAATACTTTGTCAAGTTAAGCTAAAAACCTATTTCCTTGCAAATGAGTGAATATTTTGAGGTTTTCACGGAAATCTATTTGTAAAGTTTCACACTTTGAGTGCCGGTATTTTTTTTGTAAATATGCAGTGTTATTTTATTATTTAGATTTAAAATCACAAGATATGGACAAATAATTAAGTACCATGACCTTTTCTTCGAAGTTCGAAAACAACAGGCCACAATTTGTCACTGCAGTCACTAAGTTTCATGAATATTAATTAATGCAGCGGTTATGCCTTATGGATGTGGCTCTTCGTACCCTGTGTTTTGATCTCCATTGTGTGGTTCTTCTTATACATGACCAACATGAGCTATAGTATTTTTAGTGTTAATAGATATGCCCAGTGGCTTATTTTTGTTAGTTATTAATATTCACTAAGTTGTCATTATTAATGTCATAATGGATCAGTGTTGTGGGGGCTTCTCTTTATCTTTGTTTCTGTTTCTCCATCATGTGAATGCACAGGGAGGAGGACAACTTGGACCAAAGACCACTCAGCCCATGACAACTAGGACCTGTTTCCAAGACAACTCGGACCTGTTTCCAAGATAACTTGGACCTGTTTTAAAGACAACTCTGACAAGTTTTGAAGACAACTTGGACCGGTTGTTTTGAAGACAACTCGGACCCAGTTTTAGGAAAACTCAGACATGTTTGGAAGACAATTCGGACCTACATCAAAGACAAGTTGGAACAATGTTGAAGACAACTCTGACCAGTGTTTTAGACAAGTCTGACCAAAATCGTTAGATAAAGAGTTATTAACTGGCGAGTGGATAAGGGGAGGGGGGGGGGGGGGTCAAAGTAAAGAGGCCTTTTTGGCCTTCCTCATAAGGAGAAGCCAGGTTTTGAAGAGTGCTTTGATGTCATGTTGGGGGTGTGGGTCACTGTTGTTCAAGCTGAGGTCGCAGTCACTGGAGCTCAGGAGAAAACCTTGGAAAGAAAATGAAAATGCATGCCAAATGTGCAATCTAGGCGCACTGGAGACCCTGGAACACTTTCTACCTTTGATGTTGGCCCGAGGTTTCCTCAAAATAGGTCTGAGTTGTCTTAAACTCTGGTCCGAGTTGTCTTCAAAACAGGTCTGGCTGGTCTTGAGCTGAGTGGTCTTTGGTCCGAGTTGTCTGTAATTCATATGCACATACACCATAACTGAACCTCCTGTGATGCTGGGCTACACCATCTTCGAGGGTTAAGAACTCAAGATATAAATATTATGTGTATCTGAATTTATTCTTAAGTTTCTTTCTGGGATTATATGTGTAAAAAAATTGAAGTGATGGGAAAAAAAATCAGTTTGAGATCGCTTCCTGTCATTTTTAGCTCAACTTTGGCGAAGCCTAATTTGAGCTTATGCCATGGCCATTCGTCCGTCTGTCCGTCAACAATTCAATACAGTTCGGGCTAGAGGCCGTATTTATGAATGGATCTTTATGAAACTTCTTGGGTACCTTTGTTATGACCGCGGGACGAGAATGAGTGTTTTGGGGTCCGATCCGAAATTCAAGTTGGCCGCTGGCAGCCATTTTGTACAAAATTAGGTGCAATCAGAATTTTGCGCAGAACTTCCATATGAAAGCGCTGATTTGAATAATTTTTTGTATGAATGTTTAGTACCATGGGATACATCACATATAATAAGGGTTTTTTCTCGTGCGTAAATTATGCCAATTAGACTAACTCTGATGTATTTAGTGTTACTTTCAGCACTGTAAGTGCAAATGCCAATACGGCTCGGGCTAGAGGCCGTATTTATGAACCGATCTTTACGAAACTTCTTGGGTACCGGTACCTTTGGTATCACCATGGGACGAGAACGACGTGTTTTTGGGACAGTCCAAAATTCAAGATGGCCGATGGCAGCCATTCTGTACAAAATTAGGTGCAATCAGATTTTTGCACAGAACTTCCATATGAAAGCGCTGATTTGAATAAATTTTTGTATGAATGTTTAGTAACATGGAATACCTCACATATAGTACAGGTTTTTTTCTCGTGCAGAAATTATACAAATTAGATGAACTTTGATTTATTCAGTGCTACTTATACACTGTAAGTACACATGTCAATATGGCTTGGGCTAGAGGCTGTATTTATCAACCGATCTTCACGAAACTTCTTGGGTACCTTTGTTATCACCTTGGGATGAGAACGAGAGTTTCTGGGTGCGGTCCAAAATTCAAGATGGCTGCCAGTGGCCATTTTGTACCAAACTTGGGTCTAATAAGTTTTTTGTCACAACTTCTATACAGCTCATATTTATGAACTGATCTTCACGAAACTTCTTGGGTACCTTTGTTTTCACCTTGGGACAGGAATGAGTGTGTTTTGGGGTGCCTTTGTTGTCACTGTGCTATGAGAACAAATATTTTGGGGTTCAGTCAGAACCACTCTGGGACTCAAAGATTTCTTTTCTAGTTTAGCATCAGAATCAGACTGTCACCCACCTTTACAATACTTTACCTATACATTTGTTACAGGTTACGGTCAGTATTTATGTACAGACCGTTACAATACTTTATATGTACCTTTGTTATCAGGTCATTACCTAGATGTTTGTCATTGCTGTGTCACATACTATACATGTACATGTCTTAACAAGTTGAGCTACAGTGTCATTGACACTTTCATTTTTTTTTTTAAATTAATATTACTATTGATTGTATCATTCTCATTACGTTTTTTTTTTTATGTTTCATGTTATTTTGGAAAATATTTAACCCTTTTTTGTAATGGCAATTTAACTTACAACTTCCATGTAGAAGTTTTTGGTTATATTTATTTTTTTATTATATATTTATTTATTGGTGTTTAAGGTCACATATTTATGCACTATGGCTAATCATGACCGCGACAGTTTTCAGGGTGGAGGAAGCCGGAGTACCCAGAGAGAACCACCTGTCAGCTCCCCAGCATACTAACTCCACTCAAGCAGGGTTAGCATTAGTGGGGGGATGAGGGTTTGGATAAATGTAGAGTAGGGTTAGGGCATTCCGGGTTTGGTTAGGGTTAGGGATGGGTAGGGTTAGGGTCAGTAAAGGGTAGTGTTAGGGTAAGCTGACCCCCCCAAAATTTTTCACCAAAAAACGTTTTATTATGTTGGACATGTGTTTTAGGTTAGCCACCTAACATGTCCATAAAATAGCCGCATAAGTAGCCATTTGTAAGAACATCCGTCCGTCAGTCCGTCCATCTGTCCGAACTTTCTTTATGCCATAACTTAAACAAAAGTTAACGGATTTCAATTCTTTTCATACATGCCTGTAGGTCAAGTTTGATGACGACAATTATCCAATGAAAATTGTTGGTTATTGCCCTGCCCAGCCCCCGCCAATTAAGCATTTTTTTTTTCTTTTTCTTTCCTCCAATATGCATTTTGAACTATTTACAGTCACTACGTGCAGAACTTTTTTTAAACCCATGTACCCCCCCCCCCTCCCCGGGGCTAATTAGGCACTTTTTTTCCTTTCGTCAAAAATGCATTTTTTCAGTTTTGCTTAAAGTTTGTGGTTAAAAAAAGAGAACCCCCCTCCCCCCGGTGCCAGTTAGGCATTTTTTTTTCTCTTTGCTCAAAATGCTTTCTGAAGGATTTAGACTGACCACATGCGTAAAAAAAAATGGACTCGCCTAACACTCCACCCCCTCCCCCCCCCCCTCGTGCCCCACCTCCTCACCCAGGGCCATTTAAGCAATTTTTTATTTGGTACAAAATGCATTTTTAGCCTGACTGTAAACAGTCAGGGCTATAGTCATGAATTTCGTCCTTTCATCCGGCGGTCTGTCAGTCCATCCATCTGTCTGTAAACAATTGGTTTCCGACCGATAACGCCAGTTTGGATTATTTGATTTCAACCAAAGTTGATACGTGTAAGACAGGCCAGGTTTGAATATAGGTTCCACAACTAACCCCCCCCCCCCCCCCCCTGCCCCCCCTGATGGTCGTTTAGAAAGTTTTTCCAAAAATGCATTTTGAAGGATTGGGAGTTATTAAATGCAAACAAACCAAAATAGACTACTGTAACACACCACCACTGCATACCAAATATTTTGAAGGATTTGGAGTTATTAAACAGGTTTAACACACACATGTCACTTAGGCAATTATTCCCAAAATGCATTTTCAAGGATTGGGAGTTATTACAGGCAAAAAAAAAGATTGACTCCTATAGCCCAACAGTGCTTAATGTACTGCATCTTTAATCCTTTACCTAACACAAGTTGAGGCCAACAGTACAAATTATTTTTCAGAAACATCAGATTTTTTCATTTTTAGCCCAACTTTGGCAAAGCCAAATTTGAGGTATTGTCATGGCCCATCGTCTGCCTGTGCGTCCGTCACGGCTCGGGCTAGAGGACGTATTTATGAGCCTTTGTTATCACCGTGGGACGAGAACGAGTGTTTTCGGGTGTGGTCCAAAATTCAAGATGGCTGCCGGCGGCCATTCTGTACCAAACTTAGTGCAATCAGTTTTTTGTACAGAACTTCTGTATGAAAGTTCTGATTTGAATACATTTCTGTATGAATGTTTTGTAACATGGAATACATCACATATAATTCGGGATATTTTCTCGAACAGAAATTATGCAAATTAGATGAACTTTGTTTTATTCAGTGCTACTTGTACACAGTAAGTGCATGTGTCAATACGGCTCGGGCTAGAGGCTGTATTTATGAACCGATCTTCACAAAACTTCTTGGGTACCTTTGCTATCACCTTGGGATGAGAACAAGTGTTTCTGAGTGCGGTCCAAAATGCAAGATGGCTGCCAGTGACCATTTTGTACCAAAATTAGGTCCAATCAGTTTTTTCTACACAACTTCTATACGGCTCAGGCTAGAGGCCGTATTTAGGAACCGATCTTTACGAAACTTCTTGGGTACCTTTGTTATCACCGTGGGATGAGAACGTGTGTTTTGGGTGTGGTCCAAAATTCAAAAATGGCCGCCAGCAGCCTTTTTGTACCAAAATTAGTGCAATCAGTTTTTTGTACAGAACTTCTGTATGAAAGTTCTGATTTGAATAAATTTTTGTAGGAATGTTTAGTAACATGGAATACATCACCTATAATACATTTTTTATCTCGTGCAGAAATTATGCAAATTAGATGGACTTTGATTTGTTCAGTGCTACTTATACACAGTAAGTGCACATGTCAATACGGCTCGGGCTAGAGTGTGTATTTATTAACCGATCTTCATGAAACTTCTTGAGGTACCTTTATTATCACCTTGTGACAGGAACAAGTGTTTTGGGGTGCCTTTGTTATCACTGTGCTATGAGAACAAATATTTTTGGGTTCAGTCAGACCCACTCTGGGACTCAAAGATTTCTTTTCTAGTTTAGAATCTGTCACCCCACTTTTACAATACTTTACCTATATATTTGTTACAGGCTACGGTCAGCATTTATGTACAGACTGTTACAATACTTTACATGTACCTTTGTTATCAGGTCATTACCTAGATGTTTGTCATTGCTGTATCACATACTATACATGTACATGTCTTAAACAAGTTGAGCTACAGTGTCACTGACACTTTCATTTAAACATGGTACTGAAAGTGGCAGGGACGTTTTACCCACTTCATCATTGCCATTGAACAGTCATTAATATTCATACATTCAGACTTCACAATTGCAAGTGTTCATGGAAATGCTGATCAACGTGTTTCCCGGTTTTATCACTTTCTCGGATAGATAGAATAAATAACAGGAGGCCCCAGGGCGCCTGAGGGAGCTCACCTGACAAGGTAGACTAAATATCAATCCAGGGAATTGATTTTAACAAGTTGCATCTGCCCCTCCTAAGAAAAGCTTATACCAAATATCCAAAGATTCTGACCAGTGGATCTAATAAAAAAGGATTTTTAAAGAATATTCCTCATATTGAACTAAGTGATAATTCAGGCTCCCACAGGGAGCCCAAATATGAACCCAGGGACTTGGCTTTAACAAACTTGAATCTCACCGCCCTAAGGATGCTGCACACCAAATGTCAAAACATTCCGACTGCTGGATCTGAAGAAGAAGATTTTTTAAGAAAATTCCTCATTTTGAACTAAGTTACAATTCAGGCTCCCACAGTGAACCCAAATATGGACCTAGGGACATGGCTTGAACTTGAATCTTACCCCCTAAGGATGCTGCATACCAAATATCAAAAGCATTCTGACTGCTGGATCTGAAGAAGATTTTTAAAGAAAATTCCTCATTTTGAACTAGGTTATCATTCGGGCTCCCACAGTGAGCCCAAATATGAACCCTGGGACTTGGCTTGAACAAACTTGAATCTCCCCGATTTCGACTGCTGGATCTGAAGAAGAAGATTTTTTAAGATAATTCCTCATTCTGAACTGAGTTACAATTCAAGCTCCCACAGTGAGACCAAATATGGACCTTGGGACATGGCTTAAACAAACTTGAATCTCACCCCCCTAAGGATGCAGCATACCAAATATCAAAGCATTCCGACTGCTGGATCTGAAGAAGAAGATTTTTAAAGAAAATTCCTCATTTTGAACTAAGTTATAAATCAGGTTCCCACAGTGAGCCCAAATATGAACCCAGGGACTTGGCTTGAACAAACTTGAATCTCACCCACCCCCCCACCCCCCCTCCCCTCTACGCATGCTGCATACCAAATATCAAAAGATTCTGATTGGTAAATCTGAAGAAGAAGATTTTTAAAGAATATGCCTCATATTGCACTAATTTAAACATTTGGGCTCCCATAGAGAGCCCAAATATGGACCCAGGGATTTGATTTCAATAAACCTGTGAAACAATCTTCCAAAGATGTTACATGTAAAATATGAAAGCTTTTGGAGCAGTGGTTTGGAAGCAAACGATTCTTTAATTTTTTCCCATTGCCCACAGTGTTAAACAAGAGGCCCCAGGGGGCCTGAGGGCGCTCACCTGACATGGTAGTCTAAATATCAAACCAGGGACTTGACTTGAATAAGCTGCATATGCCCCCTCCCAAGAAAACATATACCAACTAGATGAAGCGATTGTGCCCACACAATACACAGGATTTTCCTTCTATTTTCAGTTCCTGCACTTTTACGTCTCAAAATTGAGATAAACGTATAAAAAGCAGATTTTTTTCCCCAAAAAATACCTTCAGCCTAAATTTTTTTCTTCTTCTTAAAACGCATAAAAGACGATAAAACTAAATTTCCGGATTTTGGTCCAAAATTTTCTAAGTCCCACCCAGACCCCAAATTTTCGGTGTAAAAAAAAAAAATTTTTTGTCTTAAAATTGACAGAAAAGCATAAAAAGCAAAAACAAAAAATTACGGATTTTGGTCCAAAATTTTCGAAGTCCCCCCGGACCCCAAATTTTTTGTGTAAAAAAACCACCCGGACCCCAGATTTTCGGTGAAAAAAAATTTTTTTTTTTTGTCTTGAAATGACGGAAATGCATAAAAACCTGTGTTTTCGGATTTTGGTCCCACCCAGACCCCAAATTTTTGGTGTAAAAAAAAATAAATTTTTTTTGTCTTAAAATTGACAGAAACGCATAAAAAAACAAAGAAAAATCCCACCCGGACCCCAAATTTTCAGGGGAAAAAAAAAATTTTTTTTGTCTTAAAATTGACCGAAATGCAGAAAAAACAAAAAAAAAAAAATTTTCCGATTTTGGTCCAAAATTTTCCCACCTGGACCCCAAATTTTCGGGGTCAAAAAAAAAAAAATTTTTTTGTCTTAAAATTGACAGAAACGCATAAAAAACAAACAAACAAAAAATTTCCGGATTTTGGTCCAAAATTTTCAAAGTCCTACCCGGACCCCAAATTTTCAGGCAAAAATTTTTTTTTTTTTTTTTTTGTCTTAAAATTGATGGAAACGCATAAAAAATTTTTTTGGTCCAAAATTTTCGAAGTCCCACCCGGACCCCAAATTTTCAGGGGAAAAAAAAAAAAAAATTTTTTGTCTTAAAATTGATGGAAACGCATAAAAAAACAAAAAAAAAATTTTCGGATTTTGGTCCAAAATTTTCTAAGTCCCACCCGGACCCCAAATTTTCAGGGGGAAAAAAAAAAAAAAAAAAAATTTTTGTCTTAAAATTGACCGAAACGCATAAAAAAACAAAAAAAATTTTTCGGATTTTGGTCCCACCAGGACCCCAAATTTTCGGGGAAAAAAAATAAATTTTTTTTGTGTTAAAATTGACGGAAACGCATAAAAAACAAAAAAAAAAATTTTAGGATTTTGGTCCAAAATTTTCCAAGTCCCACCCGGACCCCAAATTTTCTGTGGAAAAAATTTTTTTTTTTTTGTCTTGAAATTGACGGAAATGCATAAAAAAACAAAAAAAATTTTTTTCGGATTTTGGTCCAAAATTTTCTAAGTCCCACCCGGACCCCAAATTTTCTGGGGAAAAATTTTATTTTTTTTTTTTTTTGTCTTAAATTGACCGAAACACAGAAAAAACAAAAACAAAAATTTTCGGATTTTGGTCCCACCCGGACCCCAAATTTTCAGGGGAAAAAAAAAAAAAAAATTTTTTGTCTTAAAATTGACCGAAACGCAGAAAAAACAAAAAAAAATTTTTGCGGATGTTACGACCCGTAATGTAATAAATGCCCATAATGTAATACCTACCCATAATGTAATACAAAAACGACCCATAATGTAATACGAACCCATAATGTAATAAAAAATGACCCATAATGTAATAAATGTAATAATGTGTAATAAATGTTAGGTACCCATAATGTAATACAAATTTAAAAAATTAGATACAAATTACACTTTTCCAGGCCCGTAATGTAATAAAATTCTAAGTTTGATTTTTGTTTTTTTTCTTTACTCCAGCAGTGCGTTCGGCTACTTATGACACATCCTGCGCCTTCATCAATGCTGCCAATGGCCCCTATGCCGTACACAGCCAACATGTGTGGGTGTGTTGGGATTACGATGGAGAGTATTCCGGGACCTGGGGCGGGTATACTCTGCTATGAGTGACAGGCATTATCCCTCTTCCATTTGTACCACCCACGCAAACGACTTCCTCGATAGCCTCTACTGCCCTGCCACAATCATATAGGTCGACCTTACAAGACATTCAATAATTTCGATTCCAGGATGGTCATTTATAACTGCAATCATCATATTCGACCGGCTGTTCACTTGCATAAAAGCAATGCGGGTAGCAGGTTCCTATACTGTTAATAAGTGCAAGCAATTCTGGCCAAAGTTGCTGAGGCAGAGGGTGTAGTGGGGTGTAGTGGGGTTTGGGTGCACAATAACCTGATAGTGGGGGGGGGGGGGGGGGCGTATAGTGTGGGATACAAGGAAAAGATAGAACAGAAGCAAGACGTTGAGTCAACCAGCGCAGAGGAATATCGGGAGGCGATATGGTGAGTGTACTGGTATTGGAATGGGGGATATCCTATAGCTCGATGGGATTTGGATTAGGCTACTTTGCTCCAAATTAAGCGTACAATCTATCCTCTGTCTCTCCAATTTTCACTACCTAAACAAATTAGTAATTTCCCTGTACTGTACTACTATAAGTTCATGTCGCACCCTCCGCACCTTGAAACTAATGAGCCCGAGCCCAGGACCACACTTAATAACGACCACATCATATTCCCGGTCCTATGATCACATGTGTCAAGTAATATTATCAAATGCTTTCCAGTCAAATAGTTTGCACTTCGCACATGCAAGAAAGACCTTACATTTTCAATAAAAATTGTATCAGTTTCAATAGTGACAGCCCTGAGTGAAATGGTTTCAACTCCCTCAGTGTTATTTTTCTAAAACCTCAACACACCACAGATTGAACACCCTCAATTGATATGAACTGAAGCAAGTTAAACGCCTTGTAGACTGCTATCATCCACGCAGGCCACCTTTGCGAGAAGATTAGTTAAGAGTATGTCATGTTCAGCTGTGGCTGTGACCAGCAACTGAGTCGAGTTAATGTGCACATCACTTGGTTGTACAAAGCAGCCTCTTTGTATTGAGCTCAGGGGATTGCATTCTCAAATAAATTTCACCAGTGGTGTGGCATCACTCATAGTATGCACAGGACGAATGCAGATCTATAATAGAGAGTAGTTTTTGGTGGTTCTTGAGATTATGTTGATTGGAAAAGCATTCCACAGCATTTTCTGAGCTGTGGGGACTACCACTTAAACCACCTACATTTCCTGACAGTTCCTGGCGGTTGGCAGGAACTTCCTGCCAACCGCATACTCTATCACATCGACTATTCGCGTGTTCATCCCCGCTATTGTGCCATCTTCTCCTAGGCTACACTCAAACAACATACGTAGCTAAACACCAGGTGTAACATGGGTATATCCGTTTGACCGTGAGGTGTGACCTTGACCATCAATCCGGTGACCTTGAAACCTGTGTATGGGCCGATTTTTATGAAACTTGGTGTGTGGTTCGGGCGCCCAACAATTTTGCCACACCCGATGCCCGTCATGTGTGACCTTGATTGATATTCACACCGTTGACCTTGAACCTATATCTCGGCTCATGTTGGGCCGATTTGCGTGAAACTTGTCCCACCCGCACCACAAATTTTCAGGGGAAAAAAAAAAAAAAATTTTTTGTCTTAAAATTGACGGAAACGCATAAAAAAACAAAAAAAAAATTTTCCGATTTTGGTCCAAAATTTTCTAAGTCCCACCCACACCCCAAATTTTCAGAGGAAAAAAAAAAAATTTTTTTTTTTTGTCTTAAAATTGACCGAAACGCAGAAAAAACAAAAAAAAAAAAAAATTTCGGATTTTGGTCCTACCCGGACCCCAAATTTTCAGGGGAAAAAAAAATTATTTTTTTTTTTTGTCTTAAAATTCACCGAAACACATTAAAAACGAAAAAAAAAATTTTTTTTGTCTTAAAATTTACCGAAACGCAGAAAAAAACCCAAAAAAATTTTTGCGGATATTGGTCCAAAATTTTCTAAGTCCCACCCACACCCCAAATTTTCAGAGAAAAAAAAAAAAAAATTTTTTTTTGTCTTAAAACTGACCGAAACGCAGAAAAAACAAAAAAACAAAATTTCGGATTTTGGTCCAAAATTTCGAAGTCCGCAACGGACCCCAAATTTTCAGCCTAAATATGATGAACCCAGGGATTTGGCTTCAACAAACTTGAATCTCACCCCCCTAAGGATGCTGCATACCAAATATCAAAAGATTCTTATTGGAAGATCTGAAGAAGATTTTTCAAAAATACTCCTCATACTGCACTAATTTAAACATTTGGGCTCCCATAGAGAGCCCAAATATCCACCCAGGCAATTGATTTCAATAAACATGTGAAACAATCTTCCAAAGATGTTATATGTGAAATTTTAAAGCTTTTGGAGCAGTGGTTTCGGAGAAAAGTAGTCTTATGTTTTTCCCATTACCCACAGTGTTAAAAAATGCTGACTCAGCACTTTTTCAAAGTCCCCAAAAAGTACCCCATGATAAAACCGATGGCAATTTTTTTTTATCATTCCATTCTGTTGGTCCTAAGGAAGCTTCACAACAAATAAGAATTCTCAGTGCCGTGTACTTTTGGAGACATGGGCGTTTTAATTTTTTCTATTTTTAGCTCCTGTGGTTCCCACGGGGCTATCGGGAAAAAAATTTCGGCATAAATTAGGTACTTATGACCCAATAAGCACTCATGTAAAATTTGGTTCAAATCGGCCTCGCGGTTTGGAAAATAGAAATTTGGGGCAGGGCCAAAATTTTTGCCCCTCCTTTAACATTGTCAAATATAGCCCCTCGAACTTCTCTTGAACAAACTTGAGTCTACACCTCAAAAGGAAGCTGCATACCAAATATCAAGTCTCTGCTATTGCTGGTTCTTGAGAAGAAGATTTTTTAAGAACTGGAGCATTTTTGCCCCATCCCTCTGCTCAATGTGAGCCGAAACCTAATTTGACAAAAAATTAAAATGCACTTATATAACCCCTACTCACATGAAATTTCATTAATATGCGGCCAGTGGTTTGGGAGAAAAAGCCCAAACACCACCTTCACGACGGACGCCGGACGACGGACGAAAAGTGATCAGAATAGCTCACCCTGACTTTCAGTCATGTGAGCTAAATATGCTGACTCCACATTTTTTCAAAGTCCCGAAAAAGTACCATATGACAAAAAACCAATGGCAATTTTCTTTTACCATTCCTTTCTGTTGGTCCCAAGGAAGCCTCACACCATATAAAAATTCTCAGTGCAGTGCAGTTTTGGAGATATGGACGTTTTCGTTTTTTTTCTATTTTTGGCTCCTGAGGTTCCCACGGGGCTGCAGGAAAAAAAAAAATTGGCATAAATCAAGTACTTATAACCCTATAATACCTCATATTAAATTTGGTTCAAATTGGCCTCTCGGTTCAGAAAATAGAAATTCTGGGCAGGGCAAAAATTCTTGCCCCTCCCAGAACAAAGGTAAATATTGCCTGTCAAACTTCTCTTGAACAAACTTGAGTCTACACCTCAAATGGAAGCTGCATACCAAATATCAAGTCTCTGCTATGGCTGGTTCATGAGAACAAGATTTTTAAACATTTTGTGCAGTTTGGCCCCACCCCCCTCCTCAATATGAGCAGAAACCCAATTTGAAGAAAAACCCAAATGCCCCTATATAACCGCTACTCATGTGAATTTTCATTGAACTGCAGCCAGTGGCTTGGGAGAAAATGAACCAAACACCACCTTCACGACGGACGACAGACGACGGACAAAAAGTGATCATAAAAGCTCACCCTGACTTTCAGTCAGGTGAGCTAAAAACAAACACTCCCTAAAATGATTTTGTGAGTATTTTTTTATTTCCAGCACACATTGTATCTGCGAATTTGGAGATAAAAGGCTTTATTATGAATTGGGTCACCAACCTAAACAGTAGGGCTGCACGTAATTCGATATACCAGTAATACCGTATTGAAATCTTAACCGGTTAAATATCGTCCATTTTTTTTTAATACCGGTAAGTGTTTAGTAAACAGTGAAAATTTAAGTTTTCCTTTTTGCATTTTTGGGTATAAAGATTCACGTTTTGGGGGGAGGAGAATGTGTATGGTCAACATCGCTCAGCCAGCCTTGTGAGCACTCCGACTGGTCACCTAACCCTATAACAAATCAACAATCGTCAAGAATATTAATCGATCGACGGATATTAAGACATTCCAAAGGGCAATGCTTCATACAAGACAGAATGTTTGTCGTTTCATTGGTGTATTCTGGGCGATTGCTGTAGTGGACAGACATTCACATAAAACCGTGAAGAAGGTTTTCCAGGAAAATCTCGGTTCGTTTTTTTGGTTTCAAGAAAAAAACAGAACCAAAACCAAAAAAACGAAAACCGCCAGTCTCGAAACCTAACCCAAAATTTTCAACCCAGAAATCTGATTTGAACAAACTTGAATCTGCCCCCCCCCCCCCCCCCCCCCCCATAAAACCGTGAAGAAGGTTTTCCAGGAAAATCTCGGTTCGTTTTTTTGGTTTCAAGAAAAAAACAGAACCAAAACCAAAAAACGAAAACCGCCAGTCTCGAAACCTGACCCAAAATTTTCAACCCAGAAATCTGATTTGAACAAACTTGAATCTGCCCCCCCCCCCCCCCCCAAGAGATGATATATACCAAATGTGAAAGGATTCTGACTGTTGGATCTGAAGAAGAAGATTTTTAAAGAAATTTCCTCTAATTACACTAAGTTAAAATTTGGGCTCCCATTGGAAGCCCAAATATTAACCGAGGATCTCAATTTGAACAAACTTGAATCTAGCCCCCCTATAGATGATGTATACCAAATATGAGAGGATTCTGACTGTCGATGGGAAGAAGAAGGTTTTTAAAGAAATTTCCTCATATTGCACCAGGTTCAAATTCGGAGTCCCATAGGGAGCCCAAATATTAACCGAGGAACTCGTTTTGAACTAACTTGAATCTGACTGCCCTAAAGATGATGTGTACCAAATATGAGAGGATTCTGACTGGTGAATCTGAAGAAGATGACTATTTCCACGTAATGAACAAAGTTAAAATTTGGGTTCCATTGGGGAGACCAAATATTAACCGAGTGACTCGATTTGAACAAACCTGAATCTGACCCCCATATAGATGTTGTATACCAAACAAGAAAGGATTCTGACTGGTGGATCTGAAGACATTTTTTAAAGAAATTTCCTCAAATTGCACCAAGTTAAACTTTATGCTGCAATAGTGAGCACAAATACAAACTCAGAGACCCGATTTGAACAAACTTGAATCTGACCCCCCTAGAGATGTTGTATACCAAATAAGAAAGTATACTGACTGGTGGATCTGAAGAAGATTTAAATATTCTTGTATTGTCACGAAATGAATTGATAAAAGGGGAGAAAACAGATGAATGAACAATCATCTCGCCCTCTGACTATCTGCATTCTAATATTTAATTGCCACCTTATGTCAGTCGCCCTCTGACTATCTGCATTCTAATATTTAATTGCCACCTTATGTCAGTAGTATTTATATTTATTTATTGGTGTTTAAGGTCACATATTTCTGCACAATGGCTAATCATGATCACGACAGTTTTACGGGTGGAGGAAGCCGGAGTACCCAGAGAGAACCACTGAGCAACAGCGAACAACTGTCAGCTCCCCAACATACTAACTCCACTCAAGCAGGGTTAGCATTAGTTGAAGACAAGTGCACCATCGACGTGCAGTATGCCTTAGTACACAGCGCCACCATGCCCCCACGTGGACAATGGGGGTAAAGTGTCTTGCCCAAATGTCAGTAGTATAGTATCAGATGTGATTCTATGGTGATTTGCTGCGCTTACTTAACATGCTATTATTTCAAATTATTCATTTCGCCTAAATGAGGACATTTCTTTTTTTATTAAGCCAAGATTGTTGACTTCTATCAGATGAAAATCAGCAATATGACGAATTAAAATCGTCAAAATCGTGAAATGCGCAGGTTCTGCTTCAATGGAGAAACGTACTCGGTAAAATCTGTACCAATTTAGCAATGTTTTCGGGTTTATGATGCTAGATAAAGGTCGAGATTTTTTAAAGGCCGATTAAATTTCTGGAGTTGCATGCTTAAAATAGGGTCGGTCGGGTAACCCAAACTAAAACATTTTTTTTCTTTGGCCTAATCCCTTTGTACAGAAGAAAAAGATTTGAGGAGTAGCAAATGGTGACTGGTTTTCTATAGTTCAAAAGAATATGCTCCAAGGTCCAATCTTTGGTAGTATCTCTGAAATACAACAGTCGGAAAACTCAGTGAGTGGGGGTTCTTGTTTTGTAAATTGCTTTTCAAAGTCAGGGGCACTGAAATGTAAAGGGCGTTTCCGAAACCACGTCTCAGAATTCATTAAAACTTTGTGACTAAAGAAGTAATCCGACCAATTTTAGTGTACAAGTTGACCACGGCACCGATCTGGTGTCCGAAACTTTTCTCAAGAGTTGGGAAAAACAGGAGGCCCCAAGGGACCTGAGGGCGCTCACCTGACATGGTAGCCTAAATATCAACCCAGAGAATTGATTTCAACAAGTTGCATCTGCTCCTCCTAAGAAAAGCTTATACCAAATATCCAAAGATTCTAACCAGTGGATCTGAAAAAAAAGATTTTTAAAGAATATTCCTCATACTGAACTAAGCTATAATTCAGGCTCCCACAGGGAGCCCATATATGAACTCTGGGACTTGGCTTTAACAAACTTGAATCTCACCCCCCTAAGGATGCTGCACACCAAATATCAAAACATTCCGACTGCAGGATCTGAAGAAGATTTTTTTAAGAAAATTCATCATTTTGAACTAAGTTACAATTCGAGCTCCCACAGTGAGTCCAAATATGGACCTAGGGACATGGCTTGAACAAACTTGAATCTCATCCCCCTAAGGATGCTGCATACCAAATATCAAAACATTCTGAAGAAGATTTTTAAAGAAAATTCCTCATTTTGAACTAAGTTATAATTCGGGCTACCACAGTGAGCCCAAATATGAACCCAGGGACTTGGCTTGAACAAACTTGAATCTCACCCCACTAAGCATGGTGCATACCCAATATCAAAAGATTCTGCCTGCTGAATCTTGAGAAGGAGATTTTCAAAGAAATTTGTCTGAAATGCACTAAGTTCAAATTTGGGCTCCAATACTGAGCCCAAATATAAACCCAGGGGGCCGATTTGAACAAACTTGAATCAGATCCGCCCCACAATGTTGCATACCAAATATCAAAAGATTCTGACTGCTGGATCTGGAGAAGAAGATTTTTGAAGAAATTTGCCTGAAATGCACTAAGTTCGAATTCGAGCTTCTATAGTGAAGTGAACCCAAATATGAATCTAGGGAGCCGATTTGAACAAATTTGAATCAGATCCACCTCGCAATGTTACATACCAAATATCAAAAGATTCTGCCTGCTGGATTTGGAGAAGAAGATTTTTTAAGAAATTTGCCTGAAATGCACTAAGTTCAAATTTGGGCTCCTATACCGAGCCCAAATATAAACCCAGGGGGGGGGGGGGGGGGGGGCGATATGAACAAACTTGAATCAGATCCACCCCACAATGTTGCATACCAAATATGCAAAGATTCTGCCTGCTGGATCTGGAGAAGAATATTTTTTTAAGAAATTTGCCTGAAATGCACAGAGTTCGAATTCGGGCTTCTATAGTGAGCCCAAATATGAAGCCAGGGGGCCGATTTGAACAAACTTGAATCAGATCCACCTCACAATGTTGCATACCAAATATGAAAAGATTCTGCCTGCTGGATCTGGAGAAGAAGATTTTTGAAGAAATTTACCTGAAATGCACTAAGTTCGAATTCGAGCTTCTATGGTGAGCCCAAATATGAATCTAGGGAGCCGATTTGAACAAACTTGAATCAAATTCACCCCACAATGTTGCATACCAAATATCAAAACATTCTGCCTACTGGATCTGGAGAAGAAGATTTTTTTAAGAAATTTGCCTGAAATGCACTGAATTCGAATTTGGGCTTCTATAGTGAACCCAAATATGCATCCAGGGGGCCGATTTGAACAAACTTGAATCAGATCCACCCCACAATGTTGCATACCAAATATGAAAAGACTCTGCCTGCTGGATCTGGCGAAGAAGATTTTTTAATGTTTTTCCCATTGCCGACAGTGTTAAAAAGTGCTGACTCAGCACTTTTTCAAAGTCCTGAAAAAAGTAACTTGTGATCAAACCGATAAGGACTTTTTTTAACCATTCTATTCTACTGGATAAAAGTAAGCTTTATACAAAATAAGAATTCTCTGTGCCGTGTAGTTTTGGAGATATGGCAGTTTTAAGGTTTTTCCTATTTTTAGCTCCCGAGGTTCCCATGGGGCAATGAGAACAATTTTTTTTTGGCATCAATCAACTACCTATGACCCATTATCATCTCATATCAAATTTGGTTCAAATCTGAAAATAGAAATTTTAGACGTGGCCAAAATTTTTGCCCCTCCCATAACGAAGGCAAATAATGCCCAACAAACTTCTCTTGAACAAACTTGATTCTACACCTCAAAAGGAAGCTGCATACCAAATATCAAGTCTCTGCTAATGCTGGTTCAGGAGAAGATTTTCAAAGATTTTGGTGCCCCTTAGGGCGTGGCCCCATCCAGGAGGAGGGACAACTTCATTTGAACAAATCAGAATTGACATTAGGTAATAAACATTTACCCAACATTTGAAAAATATTGGGCCAGTGGTTTCTTCGGAGAAGTTGGTTTTGTAAAGTTTATGCCAGACGACGGACAACGGACGGACGGAAAGCGATTAGTAAAGCTCACCTTGAGCTTTGCTCAGGTGAGCTAAAAAAGCACATCCTCGCAGAAAGAAATGGGTTGTGTTAATGGCCAATTTCTGATCGAGAGACCGTGAATTCGAATCCCCCCACATCTGGAGTATGTCATTAAACAACAACAAACATCTACTTGCTTCAAGTTGCTTGTGTGGTCAATACACATAAAATCTAAATCAAGTTTCGCGTATCAATGGGTTTGAGTAAATTGACAAGTCTGACAGTTACATGTCGCTGTTTTATGCACATAGTTCGTCTCCGTTGATCCATAAAATATTCTGGAATAGTTTACGTTCATGCTTTAAGAGTATAATAAATCAACAAATAAAGGAATAATAAAGTCGGGTCCACTGAATTTTAAATGGTATTTTTTAGACCCTTTCAGAGATATTAATATATAACTTTGCGACTGAAGAAGTGATCAGGATGATTTTAGCGCATTAGTTCACCACAGCACTGTCAAGGTGTCGGTAGACTGGTCCAGAAATTCCCTGAAATCACCCAGAACGAACAATATGCCAGGTTGCCAACCCTGTGTAATCTGTCTGCTTGAAAAGAATACTCAAGTACTTTGGTTGAAAACATTAAAATAGACACTTACACTGGCAATTTAGTGTAAACACACATGAGCTGTGATAAAAATAATAAAAGCATTTGTCGAAACTCATTTGTGAAATATTTTTCACATAAATTCTCAAAACTGTTTGGGACTGACACTCCCGCTGCTTTCTGGCCTCTGAATATGGCAGAAATGACTGACAAAAATATAACACTGTCGCAGATGAAACATTGAGGGCTGACTTTTCTTGGGGATATAGTGATGAGACTCAACAGCTGAAAGCCAAGCTTCCAGTACTGGCAGAGTTCTTTTCGAAGAAAAGTGACAATAAATCACGTTTTGTGCATTGATCTTAATTTAATATGATGAAAACATGTGCGCAGTCTGGAAGATAAGTCTTTTCCCAACAAAATGGTGCAATGAAGTCAATGGCTGAATGTAAGCAGAATATATTTTGAACAGTTTGAAAAAAACAAGGTAGGAATTGTGTGTCCTCCCTTTTGTTATTATATTATGTACTTGGAGGGTATCCAGTTATGCTTATTTTATAAAATTATTTTATTTCTGAAGCATTGTTTGTAGCGAGCTCCTGAGGCTGTGCTGAATGCTGGACGAAACAGCCCATGGTTGAAACGGCCCAGATTGATTTTGGTCAAAACGGCCCAGATTTTGAGACAGAACGGCCCATGCAGTTTCAATCGAGACAGAACGACCCGCAGTTTTGGACAGGATGACCCTTATTAAAAAAAACCTCATTTATAAAAAATATACAAGAGTACTTATGGCGGTATTGAAATTGATTATTATTATTATATTGAAGTTGATTGAAGGTCACTTTTGATTTTAACATTTTCTTTCATTTCACAACTTATTTCAATTGGTACTGTAATCTAGAGTTTTGTGGGTAATGTCAGCGGCTTAAAAAATAAGGGATTATAAAAAGGTATTTAACTACTCTGTAATCAGGTCTACAAACCAATGGTCAATAAATATCATTTTTCGACTTGTGTTTGTATTACAATCATTCTGAGTCAACTACATTTATTGAAGAAGGAAATGAAGTAGATTAATTGCTTTGTTACTGTTAAAGCTTATCGTGCTTCGAGTATTTAATTAATTGGTGTTGGTCCATGAGCTGAAATTTGTTGGTCCTGTTTCTATATATTAAATTTACTTTTTATTTGTTTTAATAATGTTACATTTGCAAAAGGATGGAAGGGGTGAATTAAATATTTTCACTAAAATTTTAAAGGGTTTTTTTTTCAAGCGATACTTGAACATTTGCCGTCAACTGAAGTGAGCGCATCTGTTGCTGATTTTGAATTTGAGTTAGGGCAAAGATTGAGGTCAAGTTTGATGAGCCAACAATACAGGGGCGTGAGTTTCGTTTGGGTAGGCATTGTGGAAAAAAGGTTCAGGAGACTGGTTTGCGGAGTATCTATTATACCAGAGACAATGTACATAAACTTTTGAGAAAAGCTTTTGCTTTGTCCATGTTACCCGTGGATGACATTAGACCCGCATTTGAAGAGTTACAACCCAAACTGTGTAGACACAGAGGCGGATGAAATGGCAAGATTTTTTGAATATGTGGAACGTACCGTATGTGGATAGATAGCACAGTATGGCCATTGCATGCATGGTGTGTGTATGGATGGTCCATCAAAAGAAACGACGTAGAGTGACGGCATAATAGACTTAAGACGACTCACAAAAGCTCCAAGCCTACTGTCAAATCCATTACTTACAAGTTGTTCAATGTTCTCTTTGACTTTATTATTTAAATATATTATCTTTTTCCTGGGGGAGGCACTTGTCTGGAACCCGATATTCTGATGGTTCACTTAAGTCCCGCTTAGTAGGTCCTCATGGTGTGAACTGGTTTGACTGTTTCGGGAATCATTCAGTTTAAGAATAATTCGCGGCAAACTCTGTGCGGGCACAACTTCGACCCCAATGACATTGACAATGTACATGTAATGAGAAGTTCTTTTTCTAATCTTAATACAAATAAATTTATGTGAAAAAAAAATAATGGGGGGATAAGTAAGAAGAAATAAATTGTTCAATGAGAGCCGTTCTGTCCAAAAATGTGGGCCGTTCTGTCTCGAAATCTGAGCCGTTTTGATTAAGATCAGTCTGGGTCGTTTCGTCCATGGGCTGCATTCGTCATGCCACCGGCTGTGGTTATACTAAGTTATAGTTATACTGTGCCAAGGAGTCTCCCTATATACCGAATCTGACTTCAAATACCGAATCTGACCTCAAATAAATTAATTATATGTCTTTCCTAATGGAATTGTCGGTTTTGAGTGGGCCTATAATTATTTTAAAATAAAACTGTCACAGTAAATGTCCATGAATTTCATGTAACGGTAGTTATTGGTGAGACGGGGCAAGTTCAGTTTTCACCTAATTTTATGTATCACGTAAAGCACTCACAAAATTCTCAGGAACTGGAACGGGTACCTAATCTAAGGAATCCAGGAACAGAGAAAAAGCGCATTAATCCACGCAAGTGAATAAACTTTATTCAACTGATTGCCGACCATAACAACACACTAATCATTAATTAATTCGCTGTCTCTCTGTTCCTGCATTCCGGAGATTAGGTACCCGTTCCTGTTCCACATCCTGTTCCTGAGAAAATTAGGTGATGTTCGAAAACTGAACTTGCGTCGTTTCACCAATAACTACCGTTACACAAAATTTATGGACATTTACTGTGACAGTTTTATTTTAAAATAATTATATACCCACTCAAAACCGACAATTCCATTAGGAAAGACGTATAATTAATTTATTTGAGGTCAGATTCGATATTTGAAGTTAGTCAGATTCGGTTTTTTATAGGGAGACCGGAGCCAAGAAGCAACCTTGAAAAACGTTTTTAATTAGTTTTCTGATTAGTGTCATCGTAGTATGGTATCAACAGTGAGAAAAATAACGTTCAAAGATAAGTGACAACAAACCACAAGACCGTTTTCAAATGAAAAGCTATTCTCCCGAGTCCCGATTGTTTAAAAAGAAAAATGATGAAAATAGCTTTAAGCCTTCAGTTCAGAACATGGATTGATGAGTCTGTTATGAAAGCTATTTTCCACTCCTTTGTCTTACTTGTCTAGCCAAAATGTCCACGGTGTATCTAATGGAAATCCGGATTGTTCTGAAGAGCTTATTTCCTTGATTGCTGCACCTTGGAGGTGTGGGCTACATGGCCTTTTACTATCTTCGCTTTTCAAACTGTCAACAGCTGAGGCGGCCATTATGCACCCCTTGGAATGGTGATCACATGATCATAACAAATTGCGTCAATAGCTGTAGCGCCAAAATTTGACCTGCGAACAATCTGACTGTTGTCACCACAAGGCCGGGGAGGGGTGTCGGAGGTCGAATGTACAGAACCGAGGAAATCAGTTCGTCGGCGATACGGTAAAATAAATGGAGACGAAAGACGTTGACGGTAAAATAAATGGAGACGAAAGATGCTGGAAAGTATCAAGAATATCGGTGTCGGGTCGTTGCGCCCCAAATCCCGTTCGTCCCCATACCAGTTCGCCACCTGCCCTGCTAGTGCTACAAGACAGTTGATCCGTACAAAAACACCCTCCTTTACTGAAAGACTATTAGCCGACAAAGACTCGTCAGACCTCCCACCAGCCGTGGTATGTTTTCACAACATTTTAGGGCTTGATTTGTTTTTTTCCTTTTTTTTTTTTTTTTTTTTTTTTTTTTTGCAAATTTACGTAAGTATATACCATGCTTACAATGCATGAGACAATATTTCACCAAAAACTCAAAAATAACATTCAAATTGTGAAAAAATATTCTTGGAAAACATGACTATGAGTGCACACCCACAAATAGTAACCAGAGACATTACGCAAAAGTTCTAGAGCCACGAAATAAACTTTTGAATTAGTTTCAACCTGACTTTGTCACAAATCACCGGAATCATGTTGACACCGCCATTTTGAAAACCCAAAGTGTTTTGGAACTCATTTTCCTTCTCTCAATAGCCCAAATGCACATGACAACTCAATTCATCATGTGCACCTAACCTAAACACCGCTGGCCCACCCTGAAACAAGTTTCCTTGTTGAAAGTTTTGTAAGTTTCCACCATTGTTTACAGCATATCTGAAATAAGCAACATCAAATGTCACTGAAGAAATTGGAAAAATACCTGGAAAGACCAAAAATTCAACCAAGCGGCTACAAACACCACACACCTACCGTCCTTTCTGATAGTAAAGGAAACTACCTACGCGACACAGACCACGGCGAAATAGTGAGTAACATTAAATGGTGCGCAAAAGTGGAGCAAAAATTGAAGACAGTGTAAAATGGCTAGACCAAAACATTGCCAATAAGATCAAAAGTACAGGAAACATCTCACTGTATGTTTGGGTAGGTACATGCAACTTAACCACCCTAAATAGGAAAAACGGATACATCAGCATTACATCTGAGAATACTGACACTGTTGATCATATCGTGGAGGGATACAAAAAATCATAGAGATCATAAACCGATTCCCAGACTCCAAAGTCACCTTCCTTGAGATACCAGTCTACTCCATACAGAAATGGAATGAACATAAAAAGCACAAGGATTCATCAGTATTTGCAGAAAATGACAACATCTTAACTGAACAGATACGAGAATTGAATAAACGTGTGAAAGACCTTAACAACGCTTTAAATATCCAGCAGATCACCAGAATTCTCAGTTGACTTAAGCAAAAATACAAAATACCGCATAGGATCAAAAAGGACACCCACCACCAGGCATTCCTGTAATTTCAACCACCACAGAGATGGTATCGACCCAACACATCTACTTAGTAAAGTCTGGCTTCGAAAGATCACCAACAGAATGTCATTAGACTGCTGGCACTAATTACACCCACAATACTCTAAGCATTGTGCATATCAATCAGAGTGGGCTTTTCCACACTATATTGACAGCACAAGCCTTTTACTCAATCAGAGTGGGCTATACCACGCTACACTGAGACATACCTAGAGGGCACGACAATCATGAAACATCATCAAATCAAGATCACATGGATCCCACTGCTGACCATGCTAACATTTTTCCTGGTATGTACTGCCATCATAAACCTAAAAACATCAAGAGCTTCAACAAATTACATACCGATCAAGAAACTCAAATACAGCAATCTAAAACATCGTACAGAGAAACGATTACACGCAGCAACACAGCGTGCCACCATACTCCATCTTCTACTATTACTATCAAATGATATTGAACAACGTCCAGGTCCACCTAAGAAGAATGTAACAGTTAGCCAATGCGGCCTTTGTGAGTACCCTGTAACTTGGCAATGCAAAGGGGTCTCTTGTGGTGGTTGTAATATCTGGCATCATCGGACATGTAGTGAGTTATGTACCACAGACTACGAATTACTACAGAGATCAAGTGTACAGTGGTTATGCTGCAAATGTGATAGCATAAACGTATACAGCTTTACTTACCACAGCTATGAACTTCACACTACATATTTTTACCAACCATTATCTTGACTTGATTCAACCATGGACAGCATAGCAAATCTAACACCTTTTGAACCACTACACACCAGTAGCCCAAACCCTTCACTGAAAGAAAACTCATCACCTAAGGAAACACACTCGAGACACTCACACAGAAAACCAAGCTCCCACTCAAACATCTTTGAGCTCCCAAAGAAAACAAATCTGAGAATCCTAACAGTAAACTGCCGAAGTGTACTGGGAAACAAAGCCGAATTCGAATCTGCCACAAACTACATAAAACCAGATTTGATTATAGGAACAGAATCATGGCTGAAAAGGCGTCAAACCCGGAAAGCAAACAACAAAGGATGCTATTAAATCGGCCGAAGGTTTCCCACCGTCATACAAGATATATAGAAATGATAGAGGCACATTAGGTGGTGGAGTATTCATCGGGGCACACGAAGAACTAATTACAACAGAATGCGCATCACTTGTTGGTGATTGCGAAATCGAATAAGCTAAAGTGATCCTGAACAACAGCAAATATCTCTATATAGGCTCATTCTACATGCCACACAGAAATCAAAGGGACATAACCAACCTGGAAAAATCATTATCCAAACTCCAGTTGGACACCTTTAAACATATGATCGTAGGAGGCGGTTAAATCAGGCTCACCAGATAGAGATATACAACAAGCACTGGTGGACATGTGTATTGAACACAACCTAACACAGATCCACAGAATACCAACTAGAGAGTCCAATCTTCTAGACATCATTCTGACAAATAACCCGACCCTGATCAAAACATCAATAAGATCTCAGATCACGAAATGATAATCACAGACTCAATGATCAAACCACAGTACAACAAACAGAAACTGCGTAAACATTTCGCCTTTGCAAAAGCCAAGTGGGAGAGCATCAAGGCAGACATCGGCAAATTAACACTACCAGAAAATGCTAACATAAACACCACCTGGTAACACTTAAAAAATTCCATCATGAACACAGTCCAAAAATACACACCTTCCAAACTAAGGAAACAAATTACAAACCTACCCTGGTTAAACCACTCCATCAAAAGAATGTTGAGGAAAAAAGCCCGATTACATCAGCAGGCAAAGAAAACAAACCAGTGGGCAGAATATAAATACCACCAAGCAAAGTGCAGAAAAGAAATCAGAAATGCAGAATGGAAGCACATCAGCAAAATCATCAATGAAGGCATGGTGGATAACAATTCAAAACCATTCTGGCAATATATGAAGGCCAAGAAACAGGATAACTTTGGCATTGCCCTGTTAATGAGGAAGGGAGAACTTGTAAATGACAATGAAGAAAAGGTTGAGATCTTGAATGGCTAGTTTAAATCTGTCTTCACCAGACAAACACCAACAGACATCAAACTACAACAGGTCTCAAAGTCTGAAATCCAACCTCTGCAAATAACAACTGAAGGAGTAGTAAAGTTGTTGAGAAACATCAAACCATCCAAAGCAGCAGGTCCTGATGCTATCCCGAACATAGTACTAAAAACCTGCGCCGAAGTGATATCACCTCACCTCACTAAGATTTTCCAACAATCACTGAAGGACGGCGAACTACCAGACGACTGGTTAAATGCAAACATTGCACCCGTATTCAAAAAAGGAGACGTCCATAAACCAGAAAACTACCGCCCGGTTTCATTAACATCAGTCTCATGTAAACTACTCGAACACATCATCTGTAAACATCTCATAACCCACCTTGAGCAGAACAGCATCCTGACCTCTCTAAACCACGGCTTTCGCCCAGGCTACTCCTGCGTTACACAGCTGTTAGTAACATCACATGACCATCTGACATCATTCGATAAGAACAAACAGACCGATATCGCGATACTGGACTTCTCAAAAGCATTTGACACAGTTCCACACAACAAACTTCTCTTGAAACTGAAAAGCTACGGCATTACCGGAAACATCCACACTTGGTTAACAGCATTCCTGACACAGCGTAACATGAGAGTGGTGGTGGATGGCGATTCTTCATCAAGTGTCCATGTCGAGTCTGGAGTCCCGCAGGGTACCGTTCTCGACCCACTGCTGTTTTTATGTCACATCAATGATCTTCCATCCTGCGTCAGGTCCCAAGTACGACTCATTGCCGACGACTGCCTCCTCTACCGCCAAATTAACTCACAGAAGGACCACCAGATTCTTCAAGACGACCTTAAAAAATTAGAAGACTGGGCTGACAAATGGGGAATGCGTTTCAATGATACAAAATGCTACATAATGAGTATAAAGCAAACATCAACCCACTTATACCAGTTATGTGACCAGATATTAAAAACGGTAGATGACAATCCGTACCTTGGCCTCATGTTCTCAAACGATTTTAAGTGGAATACCCATATTGGTAAAACATCCAAAAAAGCAAGCTGCACATTGGGATTCCTATGCAGAAATCTAAGAAGAGGTCCACTGGAATGCAAGAAAATTGCCTATATTGCCATGGTCCGTTCAGTAATGGAGTATGGTGCAGAAATATGGGACCCACATCTAGTGAAAAATATAAATCAACTGGAGAAAATCCAAAAGAGAGCTGCACGTTTCATAACAGGTGACTATAAATCCAGAGAAACCGGATGCATGGCAAAAAAATCTAGAACTCCCGCCACTGCAAGAAAGACGCCGCCACAAACGCCTGATACTCTATCACAAGCTAGTGGAAGGGTTAGTGCCAGCAATAAACACACAGGAATATATATCACCTCAAAGGGCTAGTAGAAAAATTAAGGCTAAATCATACTCAGATCATATTACAACTAACATCATCAACAGCAGAGTATGTAATAATTCCAGACCTTTTACACTGTTCCAAGTTAACACAGAACAATATAAACATTCGTTCTTCCTCCAAAACAGCAGTGGATTGGAACCATCTACAAGAAAATATCGCATGCTGTAACACCACAGAGAGCTTTACAGCTGCTCTCCAGTCCCAGAACTGAGCATCACTTCCGGTGCACTCATAGTCGAAGACGGCTCCTGGCCTCCTGCACTGTACCAAAACAGAACAGAAACAGAAATGCTGTCCGGTGTCTTTGCGCACCTAAGCATTCAATCGGCAACAGGTTTTGTTTTCAAAACATCTGATCATAAAATAAATTCACTTTTCTTTAGGGTGTGTACAGATTTGGACGCTCAATCAAAGTTTAAAACGAATTTAATATTAAAATAAGTACTTACCCTAGCCCCCCCCCCCCCCCCCCCCCCCACCTCCGCGTTATCGGAATATCAACATGTCCGGTGAGTTTGCGCAGTACAGAATGAAACAACCAGAATGAACTGTACGGCATTTTTGATTGAAGAATGGTTCTGGCGCCGAAGGCGCGCTGGGACGGATTGGGTAAGTCCCTTTCGACCCTCCTTAACGGTATATTATAATTTCGTTAATTTGAGACAGCGTCATCAGCATCATGTCTGGGCGGTGTAAAGGTGGAAGAGGGTTGGAGTTGATGTTTCTAGTTGTTATTCTTCAGGCAAGTATAGTCTGCCGCTTGTGATTTTGTGGTGAAGATAGGCTTTCATCGGCAAGTATAGTCTGCCTTGGGCTCTTAGCTGGCGTGTATGGTTTCGGCGATTGACAAGTGAAAGAAACAAAACGGACCTTAACAAGGTGCCACACAACCTGAACATTCCTGGTTCAGGTAACAGGCCTGCTATTATCATTGGGTTGGGACATGCTGTGCGCTAGAGGAGCGCTTTACAAAAAAAGAGGCCAAGAGATCGGGGCGCAGGACCAACGCTCGCCTCCCTGAGGGTGGATGCCCACCTCCAAGGATGGAGTGAAGGATGTGCTGAAGCCATAACGGTTATTGCGTTGCCATAGCGGTTATTGATATCCATAGCGGTTACTGGGGAGAAAGGAAGAGTCTGAAAGATAGTAAAACAAAACAGACTAAAAGCGGCAAAAGGTAGAGTAGAGTAAGGAATTGTGTGCATTTGTTAGGTCTTTTCTGGATGTATGTCTGCTGAATGTGATTTTCAGGCAAGTATAGTCTGCCGCTTAATCGAGTGTAGGAGCGATCACTGGCAACTACAGTCTAACTGTACGGCAGCCTGGACGGGCTATGTTTATCCAATAACTCCAAAAATAACACACTAAAATATTTTATCAAGGAAGAAAGGGAACTTGAAACGAACGCGAAAATATTTACAAATTGAACTGCAGTGTATTTTATGGCTCTAAGTTGAAGCCTCTAACAAACATTTGGGGCACTGAAAAATGTCAGTTTCCGACAATTTTTCAATTGTTGTGCAAAACTGCAGGTGCACCCATTTTCTGCAGTCACAGCATTGACCCCACTGGACAAACTTTATTGATCTTTCTAGTTTTAACCCGTCAGGCTGCCATTTCCCACAAACAACACACACCTCATCCTCGTCCTCAAAAATATCATCTTGTGGAATTTTTTTTTTTACACATGGATTTTTTCCTTTTTTTTGAATTTTGAACTTTTCCTTTTGAAGATATTTTGTTTTCTTGTTTGTTGTGTTTTAATTTTTTTGCCGGCGGTGGGTTTGAAGTGGACTCTTCTGTTTCTCTATAAGGTGTTTTGAATGTTCTTTTCTTTGTGGATTTATTTTTAATTTCCTTCTTGCATTCATTTTCTTTGTTTCTTTCATAATGCTCATTTTCTGTTATGGGACAGCCAAATGGAGGCACAAAAGATTTTCTTTTTTATGCACTTCATTTAATTGTTTTAATTCCATGAAATCTGTAGCTTTACTTTGAAATAAAATTGTAATATTGCGATTGTTTTTTCTGTCTTCACTGGAAACAGTTTTAGGTGCAGAAGTATCATTTGTTCCTGGTTTGGTTTTAAGAACAAAGGCTTTAGGGTTAAATGGGAAGATCCCAGTCTTACGGAAACCTGACATTATATTGCTAACAGTTAATGCACTCAAAAAGGCATTTCCAATAAAGATGGGCAAATCAGTTTTTGTAATGACACTGTTTGGGTTTTTATGCATTTGTTTATGTAATTGGGAATTCAAAAAACATTTAAAAGGACTAAACACAGAAACATCAAGAGGCTGAAGACAATGACTGCTATGGGGTGGAAGAACAAAAAGATGCACATTTTCTTGTCTTGCCGATTCAATGAGGTCGAGCGCAATGTGAGTTGAATGGCCATCATACATCAAAATACAAGGTCTTGTTGTGACATGTTTAAGGAAATGGTTTTTGAAAAAATCAATAAACAAATCAGAGTTTGACCAGCCGGTCTCTGAAGCCCTGTAGACCGTCCCCTCCAGTTTACACGATTTTAACTCATTAGAAATCTGTACTCCTTTGAAGATTATGTATGGTGGAATTGTCTCCCCAAGATCACCTGCTGCAGCGATCAATGTGGTGGTGGCAGACCTCCCCATGGTGACGGCGTATGTTTTTTTTTCTAATTCGGCAGATTACTTTTGGTGGGTTGTGTTCCAAAGAAATCCCCATCTCGTCGACATTCCAAATGCCATCTGGTTTGTTGAGCAAATCATATTTATCTAATATTATTTTTAATTGTTTATAGTAACTGTCTAACATATCCTCTGTGACAGCAAGTTCTCTTGCTAACTCCCTTCTTTTCGGTTTCATTATCCCTAATTCTGGATGGCGTCCAAGAAAACTGCAAAACCAATGTTTTGTTGGTTCTTTGGGTTTTCCTATTGTCTCACACATCGATTTAGCAAACTCTAGCACCTGCCATTTTGTGAAACCATAACCTATATTTGCCATATTTATGCAATATGAAGTCACGTGATCATTATGGCGGGTAGTTGAGTTTTTTTTTCTTTGTCCTTAGCTTTCCTTTAAAAATTGAAAATAACGGTCTTAGGAGGATGGATCTTCATTATGTCTCTATGGAATAGTCTTTATATGTTTATGGAACTCTAAATGTCAGTATTTCTGTGTCGGCCACAGTAAATGCTAACATTTCAATGACAAGTTGTGTTGATGTGTGGTCTAATCGCCTTTTGTCGTGTTAATTCGTACACTTTACCACTGCCTTTCTACTGATACTCAATGGAGGGTGATTTGGAGAAACAAGATGAAAAAGAAGATAGTGATAAGCGAAGGAGGTCATCGAGTGGCAGTGTATCTGATAATCATACTTCAAAAAAGAAAAAAGATCTTTCTGAATCTCAATTGGACATTACTCTTTACGAGGCAGATACCAGTGTTGATACTAGTGCTGACAGCAGTATGGCAGAAGGGAATGAAAACAGTGACAGCAATGATATGCCTGACAGACTGATTGCCGCTTTAATTGACCCAAAAGTTTTGTCAGTTTTCAAAAACCTTATCTCAACAACAATAAGTGAACAATTGTATGAGCTCACGAACAGAGTTAAGGAGCTCGAGAGCTCGAATATAGCAAAGGATGGGATAATAACACGATTAGAAAATGAACTGGATGATGTAAAGCAATATGGGATGAGAAATAGCCTTAGGATATCTGGGATCCCCGAATCTAATGATGAAAGCACTGACGATGTAATAATAAGTTTAGCTGGTAAAATGGAAGTGCCTCTCAACGTTTGTGAGATCGAGCGGAGCCATCGATCTGGTGCGCGAGCTACTGGAACGAGCCAACCTAGAACTATTTTAGTGAAGTTTACCAGTTATAGGGTTCGTGACAGATTTTATCGAGCTCGAAGAAAACTGAAGACAGCCCAAAACACTGGTCGAATTTTCGTGAATGAACACCTAACATCATCAAGGTCCCAGCTAGCCAGGAGATGTCGTGGTCTTGTGAGAGACAAGAAACTCCTTCAGACGTGGTCTCATGACGGTACAATTTTTGTAAAATTTAAGGATGAGTCTGTTAGGAGATTAACTTCACCTCAGGATTTCCAAAATCTTGAAAGGCAGTTAGGATGCTCTAGTCACTAAAATATCCAACACAAAATGTACAGGATATAATCAATACTGTATCGAAGCATAAAAAATATATGGATGTTTACTTGGTAAGCATTTAAATATTAAATAATTGCCTTGTGAGGCAATTTTTTTTTTTTGGGGGGGGGGGGGGGAGGTGGGGTTAAGTGTTGGCATCCTCAATGTGGACTAACAAAATAACAAAATAATATATAACGCAATTTAACACATTTTGAACACACTTGTGTTAGAAAAGTGTGTATGCCTGCTGTAGTCTCCATATTCATTGTTCTATCCTCTGGGTGAATCATAAATATTTTCTGTTCATTCTTCATGGTGAACCAAAGGCTTGTACATGTAAAAAGTGATGTAGCATTGGCATGTTGGAAATTGTTGGAGGGTGTCTGTTGGCATCCTCCAATAATTTGTAACAGAGCAAATTTGAAGGAACCATTGTTGACTAACAAAATAATTTATAAAGCAATCAAACACATTCAGAACACACTTATGTAAGAAAAGTGTGAATGCCTGTTGTAGTCTCCATATTCATTATTCTATCCTCTGGGTGAATCAAAATATTCTCTGTTCATTCTTCATGGTGAACCAAAGGCTTGTAACAAGTGATGAAGCTTTGATATGTTGGAAATTGTTGAAGGGTGTCTGTTGGCATCCTCCAATAATTTGTAACAGAGCAATTTGAAGGAACAAATGTTGACTAACAAAATAATTTATAACGTAATCAAACACATTTAGAACACACTTGTGTAAGAATGGTGTGAATGCCTGTTGTAGTCTCCATATTCATTGTTCTATCCTCTGGGTGAATCAATACCCGATGATTTCACCTCCTGTTGTCTACATATTAGCACTCAATCAGTTAAGAAATGTGCCTGCTGTAGTCCTCATATTCTCTGTTCATTTCTCATGGTGAACCAGAAGCTTGTAAAAAGTGATGAAGCCTTGAAATGTCAGAAATTCTTGGAGGGTGTCTATTGGCATCCTCCAATAATTTGTAACAGAGCAAATCTGAAGGAACAAATGTTGACTGTCAAAATAATACACCTGCTGTAATCTCTATATTAACACTCAATCAGTTAAGAAATGTGCCTGCTGTACTCCTCCTATTCACTGTTCATTGTTCATAGTGAACCAAAGGCTTGTAAAAAGTGATGAAGCTTTGATATGTTAGAAATTGTTGGAGGGTGTCTGTTGGCATCCTCCAATAATTTGTAACAGAGCTAACTTGAAGGAACAAATGTTGTCTAACAAAATAATCTATAACGCAATCAAACCCATTTTGAACACACTTGTGTAAGAAAAATGTGTATGCCTGCTATATTCTGTATTCATTGTTCTATCCTCTGGGTGAATCAAAAATATTATCTGTTCATTCTTCATGGTGAACCAATGGCTTGGAAAAAGTGATGAAGCTCTGATATGTTGGAAATTGTTGGAGGGTGTCTGTTGGTATCCTCCAATAATTTGTAACAGAGCAAATTTGAAGGAACAAATGTTGACTATCAAAATAATACACCTGCTGTAGTCTCCACATTAGCACTCAATCAGTTAAGAAATGTGCCTGCTGTAGTCCTCATATTCACTGTTCATTTCTCATGGTGAACCAGAAGCTTGTAAAAAAGTGATGAAGCCTTGATATGTTAGCACTCAATCAGATAAGAAATGTGCCTGTTGTAGTCCTCATAATCTCTGTTCATTCTTCATGATAGCACTCAATCAGTTCAGAAATGTGCCTGCTGTAGTCCTCATAATCTCTGTTCATTCTTCATGGTGAACCAAAGGCTTGTAAAAAGTGATGAAGCTTTGATATGTTAGAAATTGTTGGAGGGTGTCTGTTGGCATCCTCCAATAATTTATAACAGAGCAAATTTGAAGGAACAAATGTTGACTATCAAAATAATACACCTGCTGTAGTCTCCACATTTGCACTCAATCAGTTAAGAAATGTGCCTGCTGTAGTCCTAATATTCACGTTCATTCTTCATGGCGAACCAAAGGCTTGCAAAAAGTGATAAAGCTTTGATATGTTAGAAATTGTTGAAGGGTGTCTGTTGGCATCCTCCAATAATTTGTAACAGAGCAATTTGAAGGAACAAAAGTTGACTAACAAAATAATGTTTGAAGCAATCAAAAACACTTTGAACACACTTGTGTAAGAAAAGTTATATGCCTGCTGTAGTCTCCATAGTCATTGTTCTATCCTCTGGGTGAATCAAAACCCGATGATTACACCTGCTGTAGCCTCTATATTAGCACTCAATCAGTTAAGAAATGTGCCTGCTGTAGTCCTCATATTCTCTGTTCATTTCTCGGGGTGAAACAAAAGCTTGTATTAAGCGATGAAGCCTTGATATGTTAGAAATTGTTGGAGGGTGTCTATTTGCATCCTCCAATAATTTGTAACAGAGCAAATCTGAAGGAACAAATGTTGACTATCAAAATAATACACCTGCTGTAGTCTCCATATTAGCACTCAATCAGTTAAGAAATGTGCCTGCTGTAGTCCTCATATTCTCTGTTCATTCTTCATGATGAACCAAAGGCTTGTAAAAAGTGATGAAGCTTTGATATGTTAGAAATTGTTGGAGGGTGTCTGTTGGCATCCTCCAATAATTTGTAACAGAGCTAACTTGAAGGAACAAATGTTGTCTAACAAAATAATCTATAACGCAATCAAACCCATTTTGAACACACTTGTGTAAGAAAAATGTGTATGCCTGCTATATTCTGTATTCATTGTTCTATCCTCTGGGTGAATCAAAAATATTATCTGTTCATTCTTCATGGTGAACCAATGGCTTGGAAAAAGTGATGAAGCTCTGATATGTTGGAAATTGTTGGAGGGTGTCTGTTGGCATCCTCCAATAATTTGTAACAGAGCAAATGTGATGGAACAAATGTTGACTAACAAAATGATTTTTAAAGCAATCAAAAACATTTTGAACACACTTGTGTAAAAAAAGTTATATGCCTGCTGTAGTCTCCATATTCATTGTTCTATCCCCTGGGTGAATCAAAACCCAATGATTACACTTGCTGTAGTCTCCATATTAGAACTCGATCAGTTAAGAAATGTGCCTGCTGTAGTCCTCATATTCTCTGTTCATTTTTCATGGTGAACCAGAAGCTTGTAAAAAGTGATGAAGCTTTGATATGTTAGACATTGTTGGAGGGTGTCTGTTGGCATCCTCCTATAATTTGTAACAGGGCAAAATTGAAGGAACAAATGTTGACTAACAAAATAATTTTTAAAGCAATCAAAAACATTTTGAACACACTTGTGTAAGAAAATTTATATGCCTGCTGTAGTCTTCATATTCATTGTTCTATCCTCTGGGTGAATCTAAACCCGATGATTACACCTGCTGTAATCTCCATACTAGCATTCAATCAGTTAAGAAATGTGCCTGCTGTAGTTCTCATATTCCTTGTTCATGCTTCATGGTGAACCAAAGGCTTGTAAAAAGTGATGAAGCTTTGATATGTTAGAAATTGCTGGAGGATGTCTATTGACATCCTCCAATAATTTGTAACAGAGCAAATCTGAAGGAACAAATGTTGACTAACAAAATAATTTATAACGCAATCAAACACTTTTAGAACACACTTGTGTAAGAAAAGTGTGTATACCTGCTGTAGTCTTCATATTCATTGTTCTGTCCTCTGGGTGAATCTAAAAATATTCTCTGTTCATTCTTCATGGTGAACGAAAGGCTTGGAAAAAGTGATGAAGCTTTGACATGTTAGAAATTGTTGGAGGGTGTCTATTGGCATCCTCCAATAATTTGTAACAGAGCAGATATGAAGGAACAAATGTTGACTATCAAAATAATACACCTGCTGTAGTCTCCATATTAGCACTCAATCAGTTAATAAATATGCCTGATGTAGTCCTCATATTCTCTGTTCATTTTTCGTGGTGAACCAGAAGCTTGTAAAAAATGATGAAGCTTTGATATGTTAGACATTGTTGGAGGGTGTCTGTTGGCATCCTCCAATAATTTATAATAGAGCAAATTTGAAGAAAGAAATGTTGACTAACAAAATAATTTATTACTCAATCAAACACTTTTAGAACACACTTGTGTAAGAAAAGCTAACTATCAAAAATAATTTAGCTCTCAATCAGATTTGTAACATGGCAATCTGGTGGAACAAGTGTTGCCAGTCATAAATAATCTAGCACTAAAAAATAATCCAGCACTCAATCAGTTAAGAAATGTGCCTGCTGTAGTCCTCATATTCTCCTTTCATTCTTCATGATGGAAAAAACGAGTAAAATTGAAGATTTGATATGTTAGAAACTGTTGGAGGGTGTCTGCTGGGATCTTCCAATACTTTGTAATAGAGCAAATTGGAAGGAACAAATGTTGACTATCTAAATAATATGTTAATTGATTATATGGCTGATCGATTTAATGGCTCAGTAAATCGATCAGACATATAACTTCCCCACCAATACGAAGGAGAAAATGCAATATGCTCATCCTACCAACTTGATCACACCATCCCAGCACACTCACGCCCAAGATTAGAATACAAAAAGTATATTTTTGAGGTTTTTTCTCTTTTAGTCAAATCAGTTTCATCCATGTAGTTGGGAATCATCATAACATTGACTAACCGTTATCCCTGTTCTGGTTAAACCACTTTATCAATTCAGAAAAACGCGAATAATGCAGCACAAGGATTATATGCCGGACTGGTTGAATGGTTCAACAAATCGTCCAGACTTATAACGTCACCACCAAAACGAAAGAAAAAATGTAAAGTGTTCATGTGCACGAAATATCACTTCCTTTTCTTGCCTTTTTTTATCTTGTCATCGTGTTGACAGCAACCTTGCGCAATCACCTTGCGCTTTGATGAAATGTGTGTTATACATGTATTACCCAACTGACCCAATGACCGTACATTTCGACAGATTAGTTTGACAGTCAATTATCCTCACATTATGTTCGGGAAGTGTGGTGAATCATGTATTATATAATCCATCTGTCCTGTTGATCGTATATTTAGTCTGATTAGTTTGTCCATTTGTTATCGTCCTATCATGCCTGCGCTGTGTAATGACCGTTCATTTCGACAGATTGGTTTGATAGTCAATTATCCTCGCATAATGTTCAGGAAGTGTGGTGAATCATGTAGTTCATTATCCATCTGCCCTGTTGATCGTTTATTTAGACTGATCAGTTTGTCCATTTGTTATCGTCACATCATGCTTATGCTGAGTTACATATCTAACTGATCCATTTACCAAGATAGATTCGTTTAATTGCCCATTATCATCACAGCATGTACATTAAGAAAATCTTGTGCGTTTGTGTGCTTAGGGCCGAAACCAGATGATAGGGGATTCAGTTGAACCTCCACTAATTTCCTCAGTATTATGGTATGCTGTCCTCACGTAACCACCGTTATTATTATTATTATACCTTCTTGTGTTGTACTCAGATAGCTAGGGAACAAATTATTATGTTCTACAATAAAACGGAATTATGAATTCCGTTTTCTGTGGAGTATTGATATTCACTGCTCTTACTACCCTCCTTTTGATCACATTTAACCAATGCAATGAGAAAGAATATCTTCTTTTACACACTTTATATTACTCTGTTATAACTCCTCTTGATGTTTCTTCCCAGTCACAAAATGTATTGTCTTTATTATTTTTGATTCTTCAGGTCTCCTTCATCCCTATGTGCCCTGGTGTTGCTGATGGTATTTGTGTAAATCATGGCGGGTAATATTAATTTGGACGAGATCCAGACTGATTCTAACTACGACTTCAATTATCTGATGAATGATAGGACCAACATATCCAACACAGATAGTGATTCCCCATCTATATTTAACATTACCGACTGTAAATATCTCCTTCCTGGTGAGTTGCAATCTGAACTCAGGGACATGCGCGGATCTTTTTCTGCTTTTCACCTCAATTGCCAAAGCCTTAATGCCCACTGGGACCCTCTTAATCACCTGCTGTCTGAACTAAACAGCAATGAAAATACATTCGATGTTATCGGTCTTACAGAAGTCTTTCAGGTCCCCTCCAATATATCTTATACACCAGAAGGATACCACCCATTACAAAAACATACTAGATCCACTGATGACGATGGTCGAGGTGGAGTAGGACTATTTATAAAAAATGACTTAAACTTCATTATTCGACAAGATCTTTCTATATTTATACCACATGTGCTTGAGTCAATTTTTATAGAAATAAAGGATAAAAATCTGTCGAGAATTATTGGTGTAATATATCGTCCAAACACGGCCCCCAAAGCGGATATAGATATTTTCCAATCAAAGATCAATTACATATCTGATATACTTAACAAGGAAAAGAAAACAACTTTAATTATGGGCGACTTCAATATTGACCTTTTGAAAGTAGCTTCCCACTCGAAAACTGATGCGTTCATAGATTTAATGTTTAGTAAGGGATTTATGCCTGCCATTACCAAACCAACCAGAGTGACTGATCATTCTGCGACGCTCATAGACAATATATTTTCAAACAATCTAATAAACTCTTTCAAATCCGGCATAATTCTCACTGATGTATCCGATCATTTTGGAATCTTTTATGCCGAATCTGTAATTATGCCGTTAGATAGTACAAGGCCACTTCTATCCAGGAAAATAAACCATACCAGTATCGAATATTTTAAAGTATTTCTGTCCCAGTGTGACTTTTCACCAGTTATGGATTCCAACTGTCCCAATGCTGCTTATGAACACTTCTTAAACATTTTTATGAACGCATTCGAATCAGCATTTCCTTTGCAAAGTGAAAAACGGAATAAGAAACACATAAAGCGACAGCCTTGGATGACGAAAGGTCTTTTAATCTCAGCCAACAACAAGAATAAATTTTTCATAAAAAAAATAAGAAGTCCAACAGAACTTAATGTAAGAAACTACAAAAATTACTGTCGACTGTTTAACAGAATTAAGAAACAAAGCAAAGCTATGTATTACGAAAATGCCCTGTTGGAAAATAAAACCAATCTGCGAAAAACGTGGCAAATTCTAAATAAAGCTCTGAACAGAAACAAAAACAAAAGTAATTTACCTTCTTTTTTTAAGCTGGGTGAAAAAAAGATAAATACCCCGAACGAAATCGCTCAGGAATTCAACATTTTCTTTGCAAAAATAGGACAGGAGACATCAAAACAAATAACGAATCCCCGAAAACCTTTCGTCGAATTCATGAAATCTCCACTCCCAGATAATATGTTTGTTCTACCAACGTCGTCTTTTGAAATTATAAATATCGTAACTAAAATGAAGCCTAAAGCAAGTCAGGACTGTGAAAATATTTCATCGAGTATCCTTAAACACTCGATAGATTCGGTTGCCGACCCTCTTGCTCATATTATGAACATTTCCTTCAGCCAGGGAATAGTTCCTGACAGAATGAAAATTGCAAAAGTAATCCCAATTTTTAAATCAGGCGATGAAAACAAGTTCACAAATTATAGACCAATAAGTATTTTGCCTGTCTTTTCAAAGATTTTAGAAAAACTTATGTTTGACAGATTGATGAAATTTCTGAATAAATTTGATATCCTCTATCACCACCAATATGGTTTTAGGAAGCAGCACAACACACTGCATCCAATTATGCAATTATTAAAACATGTCGCCGTCGAAAATAACAAAGCTAGTAAGGACACCACTTTAGCTATCTTTCTTGACCTTTCTAAAGCCTTTGATACAATAAATCACGACATCCTTCTCCAAAAACTTGAACATTATGGAATAAGAGGTAACGCTATTAGTTGGTTCAAAAGCTATCTAAAGAACAGGAATCAGTATGTATCGTTTGGTGATAGTGAATCAAATCTAACTAAACTGACATGTGGAGTTCCACAAGGTTCTATATTGGGTCCCATTTTATTTTTAATATACATTAATGACATTAGTAATTCAACTACATTAAATGTCTTATCGTTTGCCGATGACACAGAAGCATATAAGTCTGGAGCGGAGATAAATGCCCTAATCTCAGATTTCAATGAGCAATTACAAAATATATCTGACTGGTGCGCAGCCAATCGCCTAGTCCTGAACGAAAAGAAAACGAAATACATTTTACTTAATCCAGGTCATAGAGAAAGGAATGTTACTCATCAGAATGTCTATATAAACAATCGGGCTATCTGCAAGGTTGGTAGTGGGGAAAGTGAGAAGTCCTTAAAGTTTCTTGGTATAAATATTGATGACAACTTATCGTGCAACGCCCATATATCTCACCTCTGCACGAAAGTCGGACTTGCCAACTTCGTTCTCAATAATGCCAAAAAGTTTCTCCCTCATAATGTTATGAAAACTTTATATTTTACTTTGATACAGAGCCATTTCATCTATGGAATTCCTTTATGGGGTGCGTCCAAATCCTGTGATCGCCTTCAAAAACTGCAGAAACGAGCATTACGAATAATAAATAATAAGAAATACAATGCCCACACTGACCCCCCATTCATTAATGATAGTATATTGAAGCTAAAAGACTTATACAAACTACACGCCTTATTATTCATGTTTGATTGGCATAATGGAAACCTTCCGGGTTCTTTTGTAAACTTCTTCTCAACTAACCAATCTAATATGAATACTCGTCAGGCATGTCTTTTGCACAGACACAAAACTAGAACCAAGACTCTGGATAAACTACCGGTATTTGCGCTACCAAAGCTATGGAATGAGCTAGAATTAGACTTCAGAAATACAGAGAATAGGAAAGAATTCAAGAAAAAGCTAACAACAATGTTTTTTTCCTCTTATTCCGAAGACATTGCCTGTTCAAACCCTTATTGTCCGGATTGCCTCCGCTGAACTGGATGCCATAAAAACTAATCAAATGTCTAGCACCGCTCACATTGCCTTCTTGGCGTAGTTTTTGAAAAACTATACATTCGCAACCTATAATTCAAGGAAATAGCTGAAGCACCCCCCCCCCCCCCCCCGCCCCATTGGCGCGAGGTCATCGAGATCGTTCCAGTGAGGGACCAAATGCTCTGGTTTGGAGGTAGAGTGTGAAAACAAACAAAAATGTGAATAGGGACTTCTATTAAGGGCGTGGGGTGGTTTCGGAGGTTAGCTTGGTAAACGGTTAACGATTTGTTGTCCACAGTAATTGTTGTTGTTGTCTGGTTTTCTCGTCCATGTCGCCTCTCTTTCAGCTCCCACCAAGCATTTCATAGATCTTCCCAATCTTGTACTATTTCCATGAGAACGGGAGGAATGGTGTCAGCAGAATTAAGAGAGCGACATTTCGCTGTTGGCCATCAGCGACACTCTGCGCGCATGCTGTATGCGACCCATTGATGACACAGTAACTGGAATTCTTAAATGCTGAATTGTAATATCCACCTCTTTCTCTTTATGTTGATCTTTCCTTCTCTTTCTTTTCTTCTTTCTAAGGGAAAGGCAGGAAAACAGCCAATCTGGCTATGCCTTCCCCTGCCAGTACACAATGCAACAATTAATTGGAATTTTTTTGTAATTTAATGTACAATATGCAATATTTCTTCTTGTTAAAATTCAATATTTTTATTACATGTACTATAATGTATATATTGCTATATTTTAGTATATTGGCAAATAAAATATCAATATCAATATCAATAATTCCCCAACTGCAGCTCTTGTTCTGCGGTAAATATAGTTGGTCCCCCCCCCCCCCCCTCCCCCCATCTTCACCTCCGTTCCTGCTGGGTGCTTCAACCTTGACCTAAGCGTTGATTCTGGAACATTGTGTATTCTTGCCGCCTTTCTAATAGCATAACATTTTTTTTTCACATCTGAGTATGCCACCTTCAGCATACCATATGTATACTTTGGTTTTTTGCCGTTAATTGCTGGCATGTTTGAATTCCTGAACTTGGAAAATGGTACTCAGACTTACCTATTGCTCAGCATAATTCTCCAAAAGCACATTTCCCAATAATATGTCCTCCAACCAGCGTGTGTGTGTGGGGAGGGGAGGGGGGGGGGGGGGGGGGCTTGAGTCTAACACAAACATTTCAGATTAAGAAAAATGAAGCTCCCCACCCCGGAGAAAAAAAAGAGCAACCCCCAGACCCTCAAGGATTGCTTGTGCCTTAAGAATGAAGTGATATGATACTTTGTAAGAAGTTCAAAGCCTAGAGAAACAAAGTAAACAGTCTACTGTATTTTCCATAAGTTATTTGGAGTTGAACTTTTTCGCGTATCTCCTGTTCTGTTTGTTATTCAATTATAAACAACCACTCAAATTAAAGAATAGGTAAAGGAGCGAATTTTCGCATTACTACCTTATCGGCGGGTCTTCATTTTCCCCTGATTTCACTCAAAAGCTCACCGTTGTTGTCATTTTACGCCAGCAGCCGACGGGTTTGTTTACCAATGACGTAACGGATAGCATAATCTATTTTTACCTGAGGCAGGGAGGTTATATATCAGGTTTTGACTCGAGTAGATTCTCCGATTGATTCTGGTTCCGCTCCACAATTTTCCAGGCATTTTCAAATATGACATGCATTCTCTTCAAATGCAAATATTCTGTAGCTTAGTTATCTAACTCATAACACGTATTACATTTCCCAAATCCGCAAAAAACATATAACGCTATCTGACTAAGTAAAAATAAACAATCTGAATGTGGGTGGACTAATTTATTGTCAAAAGCCAGACTTAAACCTGAAAAATTGTATGAAAAAATGTCGAAACCAGTCATTTTCAGCCACCTAGCAGCCTCAAAAGCAGAATTTTCCTACCAACCTCACCTACCCACCACTGGAACAGAGCATCTCCTGTTTCTAAAATGCAAAAAAAAAATTATATGTTTCCGTCTCATTTTTTAGTTACCAGTCTGGTAACAAACCCGTGTAAAAATTACATTTTAAAAAATAGCCAATTTTTCGAAGCCACTGTTTCCCATAATTCATCTGGTAATTCACCCCTATGTATCAGACTCCAACTTGGGGACCAAAACTTCAAATTCTCTTGTCCAACAAAAAACCTAATGTAATCATATATCTGATACTAAATTTAGTAAAAATATATCTCTATTTTATATGGCCTTAGTTTCAACATATGTCCTCATAAGCATTTAGGTTTAACCTTGCAATCAAACTTGACTTGGGCAGATCACATTGATGAAATTTGTAAAAAGGCATGTTCGAGATTATCTCAGTTAAGAAAATTGAAGTATATTTTTAATAGGAAAATTCTTGAAAAAATAAATCACTCATTCATACTACCGATCTTAGAATATGGTAGTTCGGTGTGGAGTGGTGCTCCCCAGTATCAACTAAAGCGTTTGGAAGATGTTCACTGCGACGCAGCCCGAATAATTAGCGGGTTGACACGATCTGTTCCACGAGATCGACTTCTGTTGGAAGTTGGTTGGAACAACTTGGAAAACAGGCGCTATGTTCAGAAACTGTGTAACTTTTACAAAATTGTCACTGGCACTGCTCCGAGTTTTCTCCATGACCTCATACCACCACGTATTTCTGATGTATCCCAATATAATCTACGAAATTCGTCTAATTTTGTTCCCTATTCCTGTCGAACTGAGCTGTTCAAACGTTCATTTTTCCCTTCGTGCGTCCAAATTTGGAATACCCTACCGGAGACGGTACAAAATAGTACGTCGCTTGTGGAATTCAAGAAATCCATTTTACCACCTTTGTATAAGCCTCCGTCATACTTCTCAACCGGAACAAGAAAATACAACATCATCCACGCAAAACTACGAACTGGTTGTAGTGACCTCAATTGTGACAAATTCAATAATTACATATCCGATACTCCATTTTGTTCATGTAACGAAGGTGTTGAGGACGCAGAACACTATTTCTTCGTGTGTACCTTGAATTTTGATATTCGCAATACCCTCATCGGTGATTTGTTAAAATTCACAGCCCACTGGAATTCAACTGATTTAGTGTTATATGGAAGCCCGTTATTACCCGAAAGTAGTAATATATCTATTTTTTTATCTGTTCAAAAATTCATTCGTGACTCACACAGATTCGATCTACAGCCTCACAATTAGGTATGTTCTCTACACAATTGTGTCCTCTAGGATATAATAGAAATAATCTGACTTCCGCCGTGGGTATGCTATCGCGGCGGGACCTGAAACTCTCACTGTGAGAATGTACCCACGGCGAAAGTTAGATTATCAAGGGTTTGACCACGGAATAAATTTCGAAATAGTTGTGTGAACATCCCCAGAAGTGAAAACCTATGCTTAGTGGCAGTAATCAAGATGTTAATTTAGACTCACATTACGGCCAAGATACTATAGAATGCAAATGGGTGGGTGGCGGGCATCATCACTGGATCTAATGTTGTATTTCATGTTTTTTTTTTCTTCTTTATATTCTTTTTATTTTTTTGATATCTCTCTCTCTCTCTCTCTCTCTCTCTCTCTCTCTCTCTCTATAGAATGCAAATGGGTGGGTGGCGGGCATCATCACTGGATCTAATGTTGTATTTCATGTTTTTTTTTTCTTCTTTATATTCTTTTTATTTTTTTGATATCTCTCTCTCTCTCTCTCTCTCTCTCTCTCTCTCTCTCTCTCTCTCTCTCTCTCTCTGTTTAATTTGTGTTTAATGTTTATAATATTTAGATTTTGTTAGATTCTGTTATTTATGGAATACGTTCTGCCATATTGTAAATTATTAGTCTTTGTACAGGAACGGAGGGGCTTCTAAGTGGTAAGCACTTGTCCTCCAATCCTGGTTTGCATTGTCAAATGGCAAATAAAAATATGTTTAATCTAACATATGCCCTATGTTTAGAATTTCACCCCTGAGCAATAGTGCGAAACTGTGGAGCGGTACCTCTATACTCCGTGCCTGGGGGTTTCGCGGTTGTTGCAAGGAGTTGTATTTTGATGGATTTGGATACAGATCAAAACATAAATTTGAACCGTTCCACAACATCGGAATGTTTGTTGCGAAATTCGGGCCCAAGTGAAACTTACGATCACAAAGTGATGACCGTTTCTGTAAAATAAATAAAATACGTCGGGAAATAACTGTTGAGGCTTTCTAAATAAAATTTTGAAGTTCACACTGATAAATTTTGTAACAGCTTTAGAAACATTGTGCACGAAAGCAGACTTGTGAATGATTTAATAATATTTTTCTGCCGAAAATTCCTTTTCGATGAAAATTCATTAGTGGAGTCGAAGTTTATCGCCAATTGGGGTGGGGATAAACCCCATATTTTTCAATATATGGGGTTTATCCCCACCCCAATCGGCGATAAAACACTGATTTCAACAGATTTCTGATTGCAGATTTCAACAGATTTCTGACTGAAGAACCAAATTATGTACCGTTTTCAGTTAGTTAGTTATTGGTGTTTAAAGCCACATATTTCTGCACAATGGCTAATCATGACCACGACAGTTTTACGGATGGAGGAAGCCGGAGTACCCGGAGAGAACCATCAAACAATGGCAAGCAACTGTCAGCTCCACAACATACTAACTCCACACAAGCAGGGTTAGCATTGGTTGAGGACAGGTGCTCCATCCACGTACGCCTTAGTACACAACGCCGCCATGCCCCAACGTGGGCAATGGGGTGAAGTGTCTTGCCCAAGGACACAACCCGGTTGCCGCAGGTGGGATTCGAACAGAGTACCTCTCGGCTTGCAGCCTACACCCCTACCAACTGAGCAACGCGCCCCATGTAACGTTTTTGCATCCAACGCGGATTACTTATCGAAAAATCAAGCTCTAAAGTATGTTGCTGTCAGAATACCGGCTTTTACTTCCATTTCGCCAAATTTACCAACATGAGACCTAAAACAAAATTCCCCTCGAGCCAAGAACAAAAACTTCTCTAAAAAAAACTATGAGTGGACTTTGAGTGATGCCCCCCCCCCCCCACACCCATCACCACCACCACCACCACCACCTGAAGTCCACTCCGGCACTGTCCTGCCATTGAACTGCGTAGAATATAATTAAGTCAAGCGAATCGCATTGAAATCGAGTTTGGGGAAATGGGCTAACCATCTTTGGTTTATCGCATATATGTGTCTTGCAAGGAAACAGATTCAAGACAGTATGGGGTTGAGATAGCTGGCGGCAGGTCCTCGATCTGGCATCACTGACTGTGTACACGATGCTCACAAAAAAATGCACTCCACCTCTCCAAGCGACATATAGACACACGTTCCAATTTTTCTCTGCCAGTGAATTTATAGCCCATACTCTTTGAAGTCTGGGCGGAGCATATAACTTGAACTAAATTTTAAAAGATTAACAATGTTTCGACCCCCCCCCCTCCCCCACCCGTCCGAACCAGTTCAATAACATTGAACTTGGACTTCGCCACAGTAATTCGCGTTCGTTTTTAGCTCAACTTTGGCGAAGCCAAATTTGAGCTTTTGTCATGGCCCGCCGTCCGTCTGGCCGTCTGTCCGTACGTCAACAATTGGATATGGCTCGGGCTAGAGGCCGTATTTATGAACCGATCTTTACGAAACTTCTTGGGTACCTTTGATATGACCGTGGGACGAGAACGAGTGTTTTTGGGTGCGGTCCGAAATTCAAGATGGCTGCCAGCCGCCATTTTGTACCGACGATGCAGAAATATGTTTTTTGTACAGAACTTCCAAATGAAAGCTCTGATTTGAATAATTTTTTGTATGAATGTTTAGTACCATGGGATACATCACATATAATACGGTTTTTTTTTCTCGTTCGTAAATTGTGCAAATTAGACTAATTTTGATGTTTTTTGGTGTTACTTTCAGCACTGTAAGTGCAAATGCCAATACGGCTCGGGCTAGAGGCCGTATTTATGAACCGATCTTTACGAAACTTCTTGGGTACCTTTGGTATCACCGTGGGACGAGAACGAGTGTTTTTGGGTCCGGTCCGAAATTTAAGATGGCCGATGGCAGCCATTTTGTATAAAAGTAGGTGCAATCAGATTTTTGCACAGAACTTCCTTATGAAAGCGCTGATTTGAATAATTTTTTGTGTGAATGTTTAGTACCATGGGATACATCACATATAATACGGGTTTTTTTCTCGTGCAGAAATTATGCAAATTAGATGAACTTTGATTTTTTCAGTGCGACTTACACACAGTAAGTACACATGTCAATACGGCTCAGACTAGAGTCTGTATTTATGAACTGATCTTCACGAAATGTTTTGGGTACCTTTGTTATCACTTTGGGACGAGAATGAGTGTTTCTGGGTGCGGTCTAAAATTCAAGATGGCTGCCAGTGGCCATTTTGTACCGAAATTAGGTCTAATCAGTTTTTTGTACACAACTTCTATACAGCTCAGAATAGAGGCCATATTTATGAACCAATCTTTACGAAACTTCTTGGGTACCTTTGTTATCACCGTGGGATGAGAGCGAGTGTTTTGGGGTGTGGTCCGAAATTCAAGATGGCCACCAGCAGCCATTTTGTACCAAAATTAGTGCAATCAGTCTTTTGTACAGAACTTCTTTATGAAAGTTCTGATTTGAATAAATTTTTGTATGAATGTTTAGTAACATGGAATACATCACATATTATAAGGGGTTTTTTTTCGTGCAGAAATTATGCAAATTAAATGAACTTTGATTTATTCAGTGCTACTTACACAATGTAAGCACACATGTCAATACGGCTCAGGGTAGAGGCTGTATTTATAAACCGATCTTCACAAAACTTCTTGAGTACCTTTGTTATCACCTTGGGACGAGAATGAGTGTTTCTGGGTACGGCCCAAAATTCAAGATGGCTGCCAGTGGCCATTTTGTACCGAAATTAGGTCCAATTAGTGTTTTGTCACAAGTTCTATACAGCTCGTATTTATGAACTGATCTTCACAAAACTTCTTGGGTACCTTTGTTTTCACCTTGGGACAGGAACGAGTGTGTTTTGAGGTGCCTTTGTTATCACTGTGCTATGAGAACAAATATCTTGGGGTTCAGTCAGACCCACTCTGGGACTCAAAGATTTTTTTCTAGTTTAGCATCTGACTGTCACCCACCTTTACAATACTTTACCTATACATTTGTTACAGGCAACGGTCAGTATTTATGTACAGACCGTTACAATACTTTATATGTACCTTTGTGATCAGGTCATTACCTAGATGTTTGTCATTGCTGTGTCACATACTATACATGTACATGTCTTTGTCTTGACAAGTTGAGCTACAGTGTCATTGACACTTTCATTTACATATGTTTTGGGTCGTCGGCCTTTAATACCATTCAAATAATCGTTAGAAAAAAAATTGTAACATACTTTGCGAGGGTAGGTTAATTTTAGGCTTGTAAAACTTACCGTAAGTAGTTTTCAGTGTGCGTGGATTATCTCTCTTCCACATTACTAAGAGGAAAAGTTACAATGTCTCAATTACAGCTCAAAGTTTAACTTAACAAACAAAATCTTCGAATATGAAGAAAGAAAGACTGAAAAAATCGAATGCAAAATCACATAGCGGGGGCAGGGGGTGAGATATTCCGTCATGACCTGCGTGTATCTTTTCATCTTCCACCAATCTTGGGAGCCAGAAATAAGCTTTTTAAAAGCAAATGTTTTTTTTTTATATTTAGAGAGGGGAAACACCCGAGATTTTATCCTATCGGGTGGAGGTGAAATGTAGGGAGAAAGTTAAACGGCTACACCAGAACTAGCACATATCATGAATTAACGGGAGGTCATTTGAATTTGTTCCAAGAACCATGGACGTATGAGACGGGGGGGGGGGGGGAGCGGTTTTAACCCCTCTTGGTCACAGGAAATTCAGCTATAATCATCGTTACATGTATGTCGTAAAAACGTCATGTTTCTCGATGACGTGCGCGTTCGTTGTCGCGGGAGTGCCCCCCCCCCCCCCCCAAAAAAAAATAAAATCAACGTCTAGAAATTTCGAATTCCGAATCACTATTTGACTAACAGCTGGAAACTTCACATACTATGGTAGAAATCGTGAAATACTTTTTGGAATGCAACGCAAACAGACAAAATTACATCCTGTGCAGGCGGTGGGAAGTAAATCCAAGAGGGGCAAAGTTTGGATCGGAGGTAGGGGTTGTCTAAGAGGATGTCTATTTGCCAGCATGCTGGCAAATAGCGATTTGACCATTATTCGCTATTTGCCAGCAGGACGACTATAAACTCGAATATATATATATAAATTGGAAGTTTTATCTCTCTGTAGGTGTACATAGTTTTGCCCAAGAAGTACCTTGAGCCATAGGATTGGCCGTGACCTTGACGTTGAAACCGCGACCTTGACCTCTCAACTCTGAAATTACTGGTCCGATCGGGAGAAACTTTTGCATTGGTTTGTAGTAGTCACCGTATAGTGTTTTGGGCCAGTTAAATTACGCACGCGCCGTGACCTTGGCCCTGAAAGTGTGACCTTGACCTTTAAAATGGTCATTTAAGCCCTGATTTGTTGAACTTCTATAGCAGAGGTGCTTCAACATCAACGTCTTTGTGAAAACAATTATAAGATGTCTTGGGTTGCCTTTTATGATAACAGACTGAATACATCTAACTGGGATGTATTACTGAATCGAACTGCCACATATATAATGTGGTCCCTAGAGGGGCTTCGCTGGCAAAGAAGAAACCTCTCGATGTCAGCATTTCTCGTTTCTCGTGAACTAGAAAATGTTCGAAGTTTCAGTGCACCTTCGCCCATTTGGCATAAATGGAATACTGAATCTACACAGAAAACCATGGGGTCCTTACTAAGACTATGCTGGCAAATAAGGGAACTCCCAAATTTCATAATTTCGTCTTTGTGTTAACAATTATAAGTTGCCTTGTGTTGAAATGGATGGAAACAGACCGAATGCATCTAATTAAGATGTAATAATTACTGGAACTGCCACAGATACGATATGGTCCTTAGTGAGACTATGCTGGCAAATAATGGGACCCCCAAATTTTATGATTTCTTCATTGTGAAAACAATTATAAAATATGTTGGGTTGAAATTCATGATAACAGACTAAATACATCCAAGTGAGGTGTAGTTATGATTGGAACTGCCACAAATACTGTGTGGTCCTATGTGAGACTAAGCTGGAAAATAATGGAACCCCAAATGTTCTAATCTCTTCCTTGTGAAAACATTTATGTGGTGTCTTGTGTTGAAAATAATGATAGCAGGCCGAATAATATTAAAATGAAATGTAATTACAATGATGATTGCATCTGCCGCAGATATGATATGGTCCTTTGTGAGAGTATGTTGGCGAATAATGGAACCCCTAAGTATATAATTTCTTATTTGTGAAAACAATTATGTGGTGTTTTGTGTTGAAAATAATGATAACAGACCGAATAATATTAAAATGAAATGTAATTATAATCGAAAGTGCCACAGGTACGATGTGGTCCAATGTGAGACTATGCTTGCAAATAACAGAACCCCTAATTTTATAAATGTTCTTTGTAAAAACAATTATATGATTTATTGGGTTGGAATTCATGATAACAGATTGAATACATCCAATTGAGATGTAGTTATGATTGGAACTGCCACAGATACTATGTGGTCCTATGTGAGACTATGCTGGCAAAATAATGGAACACCTAATTTTATAATCTTTTCTATGTGAAAGCAGTTATAAGATGTATTGGGATGAAACTCATCATAACAGACTAAATACATCCACTTGAGAGGTAGTTATGATTAGAACTGCCACAGATATGATGCGGTCCTTTGTGAGACTATGCTGGCAAATAAGGAAACCCCATATTTTATAATTTCTTCTGTGTGAAAACAGTTGTAAGGAGTATTGGGTTGAAATTTGTGGTAACATACTAAAAACATTCAATAGAGATGCAGTGATGATTGCATCTGCCACAGATATGATATGGTCCTTTGTGAGAGTATGCTGGCGAATAATGGAACCCCTAATTTTATAAGTTATTCTTTGTAAAAACAATTATGTGGTGTCTTGTGTTGTAAATCATGATTACAGATCGAATAATGTTATTTATTTATTTATTGATGTTTAATGTCAAATATTTATGCACAATGGCTCATCATGACCATGACAGTTTTACGGGTGGAGGAAGCCGGAGTACCCGGAGAGAACCACCGAGCAACGACGAGCAGCTGCCAGCTCCCCAACATCGTAACTCCGCACTGCAGCACACGCAGGGTTAGATTGGTTGAAGACATGCGTATTATCGACGTGCAGTACGCCTTAGTACACGGCGTCATCGTGCCCCCACATGGGCAATGGGGGTGAAGTGTCTTGCCCAAGGACACAACGCGGTTGCCGCAGGTGGATTCGAACCGAGGGCCTTTCGGCTTGCAGCCTGCACCTCTCCCTACTGAGACACCACGCCCCCACCGAATAATGTTAAAATGAAATGTAATTATAATTGAAAGTGTCAGGGACACGATGCGGTCTTATGTGAGACTATGCTGGCAAATAACTGAACCCCTAATTTTAAAATGTCTTTTTTGTAAAAACAATTATAAGATTTATTGGGTTGGAATTCATGATAACAAATTAAATACATCCAATTGAGATGTAGTTATGATTGGAACTGTCACAGATACTATGTGGCCCTATGTGAGACTATACTGGCAAATAATGGAACCCCTAGTTTTATTATTTCTTCTATGTGAAAGCAATTATAAGATGTATTGGGTTGAAACTTATCATAACAGGCTAAATACATCCACTTGAGAGGTAGTTACGATTAGAACTGCCACAGATTTGATGCGGTCCTTTGTGAGACTATGCTGGCAAATAAGGAAACCCCAAATTTTCTAATTTCTTCTGTGTGAAAACATTTGTAAGGTGTATTGGGTTGAAATTCGTGGTAACACACTAAAAACATTCAATTGAGATGCAGTGATGATTGCATCTGCCACAGATATGATATGGTCCTTTGTGAGATTATGCTGGCGAATAATGGAACCCCTAATTTTATAAGTTCTTCTTTGTAAAAACAATTATGTGGTGTCTTGTGTTGAAAATCATGATTACAGACCGAATAATGTTAAATGGAAATGTAATTATAATTGAAAGTGCCACGGACACGATGCGGCCCTATGTGGGTGTATGCTGGGAAATAATGAAAACCCCAATTTTATAATTTCTTGTATGTGAAGCAGTTATAAGATGTATTGGGTTAAAGCTCATGATATCAGACTAAATACATCCACTTGAGAGGTAGTTATGACTGGAACTGCCACAGATATCATGTGGTCCTTTGTGAAACTATGCTGGCAAATAAGGAAACCCCAAATTTTATAATTTCTTCTGTGTGAAAACAGTTGTAAGGTGTATTGGGTTGAAATTCCGGGTAACATACTGAAAACATTCAATTGAGATGCAGTGATGATTGCAGCTGCCACAGATATGATATGGTCCTTTATGGGATTATGCTGGCGAATAATGGAACTCCTAATTTTATAATTTTTACTTTGTGAAAACAATTATGTGGTGTCTTGTGGTGAAAATCATGACAACAGACCGAATACTGTTAAAATGAAATGTAATTATAATTGAAAGTGCCACAGATGTGATGTGGTCCTGTGTGAGACTATGCTGGCAAATAACAGAACCCCTAATTTTATAATTTCGTCTTTGTGAAAACAATTATAAGATGTATTGGGTTAGAACTCATGACAACAGACTAAATACATCCAATTGTGGTGTAATTATGACTGGAACTGCCACAGGTACCATGTTGTCCCTGTTGACACTATGCTGGCAAATATGGAAACCCCACATGTTCTAATTTCTTCTTTTGTGAAAACAATTATAAGATGTATATGGTTGGAACTCACGATAACAGATTAAATACATTTAATTGAGATATAGTGATGATTGCAACTGCCATAAATATGATGTGTTCCCTTATGAGACTATGCTGGCAAATAATGGCACCTCTAATTTTTAGATTTTCTTCTTTGTAAAAATAACTGTAAGATGTATTGGGTTAAAAGCCATAGAAAGCAAACTGAATAGATCCAATTGAGATGGAGTGATGATTTGAACTGCCAAAGATACAATGTGATGGCAAGTGGGACTGTGTTGGCAAATAAGACAACTACCAAGATCAGCATCGCTCGTTTCTTATAAATTTTATAGGGCATGTTTATACGATTGTATCAGTTTCTGTGTACCTTTGCCCACTTGAAATGAATTGAATACCCACAATACTCAGAACACTGTGTGGTCCTTATTAGGGCTATGCTGGCAAATAACGAAACCCCTAATTTTATAAAAAAAAAATTCTTCTTGGAGAAAACAATTATAAGATTCCTTGTGTTGAAATTCACGATAGCAAACTAAATATATTAAATTGAGATGCAATTATGATTGGAACAGCTGGAAATATGGACCTCGGTGAAACTATGCTGGCAAATAATGGAGCTCCTAATTTTAAAATTTTGTCTTTGTGAAACCAATTATAAGATAAATTGTGTCGAATTACATATTAACAGACTAAACACATCTAATTAAGATGTAATGAAGTTTGGAACTGCCACAGATACTATATGGTCTATTGTGAGACTATGCTGACATATAAAGGAACCCCTATTTTTATAATGTCCTTCCAGGAAAACAATTATAAGATGTACTGGGTTGAAATTCATGATAACAGACTGAATACATCTAAACAATATGTAATGATAATTGGAACTGCCACGGATACGATATGGTCCTATGTGAGACTATACTGGCAAATAACGGAAACCCTAATTTTTTTTAACTTATGCTAATTTTTTAATTTACTTTTTGTGAAAACGTTAGAAAAGGTCTTGTGTCGAGGTGTTTGAAAACAGACTGAATACATCCAGTTGGGATGTAATGATGATTGAAACTGCCATAGATACGATGTGGTCAATCGTGGGACTACGCTGGAGAATAATGGAAACCCTATTTTTCAACTTACTCTTTGTGAAAACAGTTATAAGAGTTCTTGAGGTGAAATGCTGGATAACAGTCTAAATACATCCAATTGGGATGCAATGGTGATCGAAACTGCCACGGATAGGATGTGGTCCTCTGTGAGACTATGCTGGTAAATAACGGAAACCCTAATTTTTGTAACTTATGCTTTGCGAAAACGGTTATAAGATGTCTTGTATTGAAATGTTTGATAACAGATTGAATACGTCTAATTGGGATGTAATGGTGATTGAAACTGATACAGATACGATGTGGTCATTCATGCAACTATGCTGGCAAATAATGGAAACTCTAATTTTTAACTTACTCTTTGTGGAAACGGTCATAAGAGGTATTGATTTGAAATGTTTGATAACAGACTGAATAAATCCAATTGGGTTGTGGTGATGATTGGAACTGCCACACATACGATATAGTCATTTGTGAGACTATGTTGGCAAATAATAGAACCCATATTTGTATTATTTCTTCTTTGTGAAAACAACTATAAAATATGTTAGGTTGGAATTCGCTATGTAGTGCATAGTACTGTTATGCAGTGCGTAGTGCAGTCTGGAGTTACGACGTTGGAGAGTTGGCAGGTACTCGTCGTTGCTCGGTGGCTCTCTCTGGGGACTAAGGCTTCCTCCACCCGGAAACCTGTCACCGACACGATATGACCCTGGCTGTTAGAGTGTCATTAAACACCAATAAATAAATAGGTTGAAAAGCATGATAACAGACAGAATACATTCAACTGAGATGTAAGTATGACCAGAACTGTTGTGAGACTATGCTGGCAAATAATGAACCCCCCAATTTCATAATTTCTTCTTTGTGAAAACAATTGTAAGATGTCTTGGGTTGAAATTTATGATAAGACATTGAGATGTATTTATGATGGGAAGTGCCACAGATAAGATGTGGTCATTTGTGAGACTATGCTGGCAAATAATAGAAACCCTATTTTTGTTAACTTTCTCTTTGTTAAAACGGTTATAAGATGTCTGTGTGAGAAGTTTTATCCCAAGGCATCTTATAACCGTTTTCACAAAGACAAAATTAAAAACATGGCAAATAAGGGAACCCCTAATTTTATAATTTCTTCTTTGTGAAAATAATTAAAAGATGGATTGTGTTGAAATTTATAACAGACTGGATACGTCCAAATGGGAATTAATGATGAACAGAAATGCCACTGATACGATGTGGTCCCTAGTGGGGTTATATAGAACATGTTCAGACGATTTTCACACTATGGTGTACCTTCACTCACTTATCATGCATTGATCACTAAAACTACCCAGAATGCTACACGTTACGTTTTAGAAATGTGCTAGCAAATAACAAAACCCTTAGGACAATGCTGGCAAATAACGAAATCCCTAATTACACAATTTTCAACTGCCACAGGTACGATGTGGTGCTCCAATGGGACCCCTATTTTAAAATTTACTCTTTGTGGAAACGGTTATAAGAGGTCCGGGTCTGAAATGTTTGATAACAGACTAAATGCACTCAAATTGGGATGTAATGATAATTGGAACTGCCACAGATACGATGTGGTCCTTTGTGAGACTACGCTGGCAAATGATGGGACCCCCTAAATTTATAATTTGTTTTGTGGAAACAATTATAAGATGCCCTGGGCTGAAATTTATGATAGCAGATTGAATTAAGATGTAATGATGATCAAAACTGTCACAGATACGAAGTGGTCCTTTGCGAGACTGTACTTGCAAATAAGACAACTCCCAATGTCAGCATTTCTTGTTTCTTGTAACCTTATAGGACATGGTCGAAAGATTTTCGTGCTATCAGTGTAGATTCACTCACTTGATATAAACTGATTTCTGTTGGTGGCCAACAATGCTATGGGTCCCCTAGGACTCTGCTTGGAAAAAAATTGTTAAATTTCTTTTTATGACACCAATTACGAGGCGCATTTGGTAGAATTCCATATTAACATATCTAATGTCTCAAAATGACATGTAATGATGACTGAAATTGCCACATATACGATGTGGTTCTCAATGGGGCTATACGAACGAATAAGGCTACTCCAAATGTCAGCATTTCTTGTTATTATACACCTTATACGTCATCTTCCGGTAACCTTTATGATATCAGTGTAGATTCTCCCATTTGACATGAATTGACCTCTGGGACTATCCAAAATACTACGTGGTTCCTATCAGGAAAATGCTGTGATCTAACGGAAGCCATAATTTTAAAATTTCTTTTTATTTTATTCAACGATTTTAAGACGTATTCGTTTTAATTTCATGACAACAGATTGAATGCACCTACTTGATCAGGGGCCAATACTATCAATGCTCCCACAATTGTATACAAATAAGATGTATTCAGTTGAATTCATGATAGCAGATTGAATTCACACACTTGCCACGTACTGATGACTTTAGCTGCCACCGATACGATGTGGGACTATGCCGGCAAAAAACGTAGTTTTAAATGTCAGCATTTCTTGTAAAACTTATAGGACATGTTCCGATGATTTTCGTGGTACCGTATCAGTTTAGTCCATATTACTTCCCCTTTGTAACAATCATATATGGTCATCAGTCATAGTGATCAAGAATATTCAAAGTGGCGCCCAGACATAGTAATTGAGAATATGCTGAATGCTGTTCAGACATAGTAATCAATACTATACACAATAATATCCAGACATAGTAATCAAGTTTGTACACAATGATATCCAAACATAGTAATGAAGATATCACAAGGATATCCAGAAACAGTAATCAAGATTGTACAAAATTGTGCCTCGATATGCAAGGCGAGTATATCCAATGATATCCAATCATAGAAATTGAGAATCCAGAAAAAGTGTTCAGACATCTTAACTGAAAATACACACTGATAGAGTAATGCCAAATATACAAAATGATATCCAGACATTAATGCACAATGGTATCTATATATGCAAATAGAGTAAAGCAAATGGTATCCAATCGTAGTAACTAAGACTTCACAAAATGATGTCCAGTCATAGTATATAGAGAGAGTATACCAAATGGTGTCAGGCAGTAGAGTAAACACGATAACACACAACAATATGCAGGTATGGTAATCAAGTTATACAACATTTTGCTTCATGGTGCATAGACAATGTAATCAAAAGTATACCTAATGTCATCCAAACATAGTAATCGAGAATTTACAAGTTGTGTCTAGACTTGGTAATCACATAAATGCAAAATATTGGGTAGGCAAGGTAAGCAAGTAGAGAAACCTAGTAATCATTTATATACAGGATTTTGTATAGATATGGTAATCAAATCAATGCATAATGGTGCCTAGACAAGGTGGTATAATGTATACCCAATCATATCAGGAATATAAAAATTGGTGTCCAGATATTTTAATAGAGAGTTTACTAAATTATGTCAATATGTTTATCAAAGATAACACACAATGATATCTAGGCATAGTTATAAAAATTTTGCAAAATGGTGTCCAGACAAAATAATGAAGAGTGTATCCAATGGAATCCAGACACAATTGAACTCACACACAATGATTTCTAACATAGTAATCAAGAATATACAAAACTGTGTCGAGACATGGTAATCAAATCAAAGCAAAATGGTACCTGGACAAGGTCATCAAAAGTATACCCAAATGGTATCAGGAATACAAAAAATGGCGTCCAGATGCAGTGATGGAAAGTTTACTAAATGGTATCACGACATACCATCAAAGATAACACACACTGATATCCAGACATAGCTATCAAGATTATACAAAATGGTGTCTTAGACAAGATAATCAAGAGCGTATGAAATGGTATCCAGATACAATCAAACTCACACCCAATAATTCTCAGACATAGTAATCGAGAAAATACAAATTGTGTCACATAACTGCAAAATGGTATGTAAACAAGGTAAGCGAGAGCATACCCAAAAGTATCAAGACATGGTGATCAAGAATATACAAAATTATGTCTAGACATGGTAATCAAATCAAAGCAAAATGGTACCCGGACAAGGTGATCAAAGTATTCCCAGTGGTATTAGTAATATACAAACTGTCGTCCAGACATAGTAATAGAGAGTTTACTTAATGGTGTCAAGGTATAAATTCAAAGATAACACATAGTGATATCTAGACATAATTATCAAAATTATGCAAAATTGTGTCCTGGCATAGTAATCAAATTAATTTAAATGCTATCTCGACAGAGTCATCAAGAGTATACTCAATGGTATAAAGACATAGTAATAAAAAATATACACACAATTGTGTCTAGATATGGCAATCAAATTAATTTGAGTGGTGTCTCGAGAGGGAAATCAAGAGTATACCCAATCGTATCGAAACATAGTAATCTCGAATGTACAAAATTGTGTCTAAACATGATGCAAATATACAAAATGGCGTCCAAATATAGTAATAGAGATTATACTAAACGTTGTCCAGACATTGTTATCAACATTACACACAATGATATTCAAGCAAAGCAAATACTATTATACTGCATGGTGTTTATATATGAAACTTGCCTATACACAATGATATCCAAGCATGGCAATCAAGATTATAAAAATGGCGTTAAGACATAGTAATCACGATTATACACAATAGTATTAAGACACAGCAATCACGATTATATGCCACGGTATCTAGACAAAAATCAAGACTATACACAATAATATCCAGACATAGTAATCAAGTTTATACACAATGATATCCAAACATAATAATGAAGATATCACAAGGATATCCAGAAACAGTAAATCAAGATTGTCCAAAATGGTGCCTCGATATGCGAATCGTGTATATCCAATGGTATCCAATCAAAGAAATTAAGAAAAAAAGTGTTCAGACAACTCCACCAAAATTACACACAACAATACAAAATGATATCCAGACATTGATGCACAATGGTATCTATATATGCAAATAGAGTAAAGCAAATGGTATCCAATCGTAGTAACTAAAAGTTCACAAAATGGTGTCCAGTCATAATAATAAAGAGTATACCAAATGATGTCAAGCTATAGAGTAAAGACAATAACACACAACAATATGCAGGTATAGTAATCAAGTTATACAATATTTTGTCTGGACATGCTAGTCAAATTGATGCTAGATGGTGCCTAGACATAGTAATCAGATTATACCTGGTGTCATCCAGACATAGTAATCGAAAATTTACAAAAACATAGTAATCAGGAATATACAGGATTTTGTCCAGAAAGTCGAGGTATTCTTGCTTTCAAGCAGAGCAGTAGTGACCGCCACACCGACTGTGGGCCAGTATCGGGGCAGTTGTGCAACTCAACTATAATATTTTTTTCTAAACAAGCAATATGGAAACTGTGTTTCTTTTATTTGCCAATAAAGCCCACTTGGCATTCCAAACAATCCCAGCTGGGAATTCCAAGGTAAGTGGTCGATTCCTCACAGAGAACATAAAAAAAATCCGAACACTTGACAATAAACGAGAAACACCGACGTTGGGAGTTGTCTTATTTGCTAGCATAACCCCAGTAGGGGGCACATTGTATCTATGGCAGTCATGGGCGCAGATCAGGGGGGGGGGGGGGGACGTGTCCCCCCAGATCTCATCAAGGGGGGGGGGGCATGGTAACCCATGTCCCCCCACCACTGGGGGGACATGGTATGACATGTCCCCCACTATGCTCCCCACTGCTGCACCCTCTCATCAATTTTGTTTGAATAATTTTGAGACGTGGAGACTCAGAACACGTGCGAATCGCTTGTTAGCCCATTGTGGGTTAACCAGGCCCGTCGGAAGCGGGGGGGACTGCAGCCACCCCAATAATTTGCTCTTGTGTCATCGTCAGTTTATCCACGCTGGGAGCAACCGATGTTAAATATCCACAACTAAGTCCAATTTGAATAAAACAGAGTCAATCAACTACGGATACGGGGGTGGGGGGGGGGGGGGGCAGTCGTAACTAGACTCATACAGTAACACAACGTAGGTTTTTTGTCGGCGTAAAAGCTTATCTTTTGGGCCCAAATATCTGCATTGGGAATTCCACTGTGTTGCGTCAGCTTGCATGCGGTGACGTTGTAACTGGGAATCCTACAGCTTCACTCAGTATAATAACGTGCTGCTGTGTCGACAGTGGGTAGAAAACTACCTCCTCCTGTTACAGAGCAAACAAACTTCAGCTCATTTTTATAGTCAAATGTGCAAAAGTTTTGAGCAATTCCATTGGCAGCTTAGAAGACCACGGCAACCGTTGGCGTAATGATAAAGCCAACGAATCCACCACAAGGCCTGACTGTTGTCTAGCATGAAGGAATGGTGCCACAGCCTGCAGGTGAGCCGTGTGAGAACCATCCCCAAAATGTTATGGGGTTCTGTTGGGATTTTTGAAACATTTCCTTTAAAAAAACAACTTTTGTCATTTAAAAAAAGCAAGAGGTTTTTGCTTTAAAAGCTACCAGAATGCTTCCTTTGATTGTCCTTTTCAAAAAATTTTCTCGGGGGGGTGGGGGGGGGGTGGCGTTAACCCCCCCCCCCCCACCCCCTCCCCCGCAAGAAGCTCGTGCCGTCGGCACTCGCGCCAGATGCCTTCGGCATCTCGATACCCCATACCCCTTTAGTATCAGTCAGGTCACCGAAGTTAGCAATATCAGCCTCCCAATATAAATTTCGTTCCGACGGGCCTCTTAACTCTGTATAAATGACGCATTTGCACCAGTCAACCCACTTCTGACGTCATACACTCCGCGTGCACAGTCTAATTCTAGACGCTGGAACCGCGAAATCCTCTTGTTTGGTATTTTCCGTGAATAGGAGCTGAAATGGCACAAAAAAGACTCCAAGATTTTTTTCCAAAACGAAAGATTAAAGGCGATAACGATAGTTCCACCGCCGACAATGACACACAAATCGCAGGAGAATCATCGCAGAAGAGAAAGATTGTCACAGATGGTGCCACTGGTGTAATTTGTGAGTATTGTGACACCGACCAGCCCAATCAGCCAGAAAACACCGAATTCATGTGCAAACATTGAAAAAACGAACGCTCCGCTTCCAATCAGAATGGTTCAAAAGGTTCGGCTGGTTGCATTGCGATTTAGGTCTCAAAAAAGTTCTGTGTCATGTTTGTACCAAAGCATTGAACGGAAAACTGATTGACCCTATTAATTATCGCCTTGAAACGGTATTCTTTAAAGAAGGCTTCTGTAATTGGAAGAAAGCGATCGAGAAGTTCACTGCTCACCAAGAGTCACAAATGCACAAAGACGCTTACATAAAACTCTGCAGTTTGTCTAAGAAAAGCATCACTGATCATCTGAATGAACAAAGTCTGGATGACCAAAATTCAGCTAGGCAAGCCCTTAATAAGATAATTTTTTCAATAAAATATTTGGCATCAGAAGGGACGGCTCTTCGTGGGAAAGATAACAGTGGGGGGAAATTCAAACATCTCCTTGCCCTTCGGTCGGAAGATGACGAAAATCTGGCGAAATGGCTGACTAGGAAAACAACTTACACTAGCACCGAAATAGTGAACGAAATATTGGGATTGATGAGTCATGAAATATTAAAACAGATACTAAACGAAATTCGTAATGAAAGTGAGCAGTTTCGTTTGATAATTGATGGAACACAAGACATTTCAGGGAAAGAACAGGAATCTATATGCCTTCGTTACGTTAATTCAAAATTCGAGGTCAAGGAAGAGTTTATCGGCTTGTATGAGGTTCCTTCGACCACAGGACTTGCACTAGCAAATATGGTTAAAGATGTCTTTATCCGACTGAACTTAGACATATCTAATCTTCGCGCACAAACATACGACGGCGCTAGTAATGTAGCTGGCGAATACAAATGGTGCCAAGCGAAAATAAAAGCCGAGCAACCATTAGCTCTGTACACTCATTGTGGGGCCCACGTTTCTCATCTGGTAACAGCACACTCGATCGCCGAAGCTTCGTTTGTTCGAGAGTCCCTGGACTGTATTCACGAGCTTGGAAATTTGTATAGGAAATCTGGCAAGTTCAAGCAGCTGTACATGAATATTCATGAAGATTTTGACTCCCCATCTCCAAGTTCACTGAAACCAATTTGTCCTACACGGTGGCTCACTCGGAAATCGGCGGTTGTGTCAGTTATAGACAACTATTCTGAAATATTAGATGCGTTGAAAGAAGCTGCAGCCAATTTCGGAAACAACGTGGCTGCCCGTGCCAGTGGTTTATACGCCGTTTTATCCACCGGCAAATGCATGCTCGGAATACGTGCAGCGCTACCTGTCTTGAGATGCTTAGAAGGTTTTAACAAAGTCTTGCAAGGTAAGGACCAGACGGTTTCTGGCATGCTGGATTCAGCCCAATGCATCAAACAAGAACTGAATACATTCCGAACAGAGCAATATTTCAGTCTGATAGTTGATACCGTTAATAACGACATCGAGAAATATGACCTGGATGAATTTGTGCTCCCAAGGAGGAGAAAGGTACCCAAGCGCCTTGATGGTGGTGAAGTTTCGCACCAGGCTGATACTGTGGAAGGTTTTTATCGACCAGATTTTTTCAAAATAATTGATGCTGCAGTTAGCAACATTGACAAATATTTCACCTCAACTGACTTGAATTCGTATGGTCAGCTTACCAAAATGCTCACATGTGGTGACTTCAACGAAGCCATTGCTGAAAAATACCCCGAGTTTTGTCCTGAGTTGAAAGATGAACTAAGTTTCTTCAAGCGCCAGTTTCCGGTTGATGATGTTAGTTGTATTCACCAGGTGTTCATCAACATGTCCCCTGATGTCCGTAAAATGTTTCCGAGTGTTGAGAAATTGTTTCGGGCTATACTGCTCTGTCCTGCGAGTTCTTGCACTGCTGAACGTCCTTTCAGCTCACCCAGGCGCATCAAAACGTGGCTCCGTAATACGATGAATCAAGATCACTTGAACTCCCTAATGGTTTGTGCTGTACACAGCGATATATTGGACAAACTAGACAACAAACTGATTGCTCAACTCTTCATTAGAAACCATTCTTCCAGAATAAAGGTTTTCGGCAAAGTTTGAAAGAATCTGTCCTCAGGGCCGGCGGAACCATCAAAGGGCAGGGGGGCGAAAATGTTCCAGAAGGGCATCGTGGAGTGCGTTGTGGCAGATGCCGAAGGCATCTGCCCCGAGTGCCGAAGGCACGAGGTATTAAAGGGGGGTCCGGGGGGGGGGGGGTTCTCCCCCCGGAAAACTTTTCAAAATGAGGCATCAAATGGTGCATTCTGGTGGCATTTGGACTGAAATCCCTCTTGCCTAATTTAATTGAAAAAGTTGATTTTTTATAGCAGCCAAGTTGTAATATTTTTAAATGCTGGCCCATATGCACACAAACGTAATATATGTTGGAAAAGAACAGTATTTTGCTGCATATATTAGATCTGAGGGCATCTATTTATGGATTCCGCAAGTATACAGATGTAGAGACAGCTTAGAGAGATGATTCCAGTGACACCTATATTTTGTATCCTTATATCCAACAATATGACAGGCTTACGTTACTAGAGAATATATACAGCTGAGATTTTTTGTGAACACATTGTCGCAAGGCTGAAGCACTTTCAAGGACACATATGGACGTAAAACAACATTTGAAAGTGTTCAAACAATAACTGTAAATAAAAATATTTGGCTTTATAATGTTTTCAAATTGACGAAATTGTCATACATACAGTACCAAAATTAGAATCAACCAAACTCCGGATCAACTCCATATAAAAATCAATATCAACGTATTTCTATTATACACCTTGTATGTTCTCTCTCACACACACATGGGGGAGAGGATCAATGGTCTCTCGCCCCTCTCCCTCTCTCCCCTTCTCTCTCCCTCTCTGAGAGAGAGAGAGAGAGAGAGAGAGAGAGAGAGAGACGGGCTCAACGGCCTTTAGTGTTATTATACGCACACGCACACGCAGTGACATGCTTACTGATTTAGATGTGCCGTTGACCCAGAGTTTGGTTCATTCTTTTGTTCTACTAGTATATATGTGACGATCTGGAACTTCCAGATCGTCACATATATACTAGTAGAACAAAAGAATGAACCAAACTCTGGGTCAACGGACTGGAACCACCATAAAACCAAATGTTTCAAGTGTATATCTCGCGTGTTTAATTTTTTCTTTCTTGGTGTAAATTGGCTGAACCGCGTTCAACGGACACCAGCTGAACAGAACTACTTTCGGAAATTGCCGAAGTAGGCAGCTCTGGAATCCACACGCCCTATAAAGTGTTTAGTCCCGAGCTAAAATTAATTATGTTGGGGTTTTCCACGCCAGGGGCGTCGGAACCGGGGGAGGGGGGGGGGGGCATTCCCCCTCACTTGTGGTTGGCCATACTAAGACCGCCTAGAAAGTTAACCAAATATGGCTTACAAACTGAAATATCTTGGCAATTTCTCAACAACAGCATACAATTATAGATGTCAGTAGACCTGGCTCAATGAGCCAGTTCAATTGCTATCCAGGGGCAGTGGAGTAGGACGCATCTGAAAGTTGGGGGGGGGGGGGGGCACACATTTTTGATAGTTGGGGGCACACATTTTTTAAAGTTGGGGGTACACATTTCTAACTTATTGAGTGATATGGCTGCAAACTGCAAAGCAGATGTTGCCGGTGGGGGTGGTAGGACGGGGTCGTTTCCAGAAAAAAACTGTAAAACCAGAGGTATCAAATGGTGTATTGTGGTGTCTTTTGGGATGAACATCTTATTGTTTTTTCAATAGAAAAAGTCGATTTTTTAACAGCACGTTCAGCTGGCATGTTGGAATTTTTTTTAGAAGACGCTGGTACTTTCTTTCCGTGTATTATGCAATGCTACATCCTACGGGATTTGCGAAATTTACGCAAAGGAAATGTTGTATCCACAGGAAGAGATGCCTGACCAAGACTCTATAGGTTCACGAATACACCACGGAAACCGCAACCAATAAAATGAATTTATCTTGGTACTGCATACACACCATTGTAAGTTACATCGGTGTGATTGCAGTGTCAAGCCACATTCGACAGTATTGGCTGGTTATACAGGCAGCCCACACTGTTGCAAAGCACAACATGTATGAGAATTCTCTACGAGGCCTATTATTTTTACCAAAAACAGAAAAAAATGGGGGGGGGGGGGCACATGCTCCCTGAACCCCGGTTTCTACACCCCTGAGAGAGAGAGAGAGAGAGAGAGAGAGAGAGAGGGAGAGAGAGAGACCGGGTCGCTGATGTTGAGCACCGAACAATGTCTGTATCAGTACCACGTTGGCAATATACATATTTAATTATACTCTAAATAAACAATAAACAACAATGATGAGTCCTGACTGCATATCATATATTATTTATGGAATTTTCGGCCTTCCGTAATTTTTGTAATCGATCGAGGATGGTTGTCTTCTGATCTGGTGTAGCCATGTTTTCTAATTTCGCCGTGACGTCGTCTGCTGACACGTACCGTGAATGTTTGTTCACTCACTTCTTGGAGACCAATCAGACCATGTCCATATACCTCCCACCCGTTGTATTAATAATAATCTATCATTAATACTCACATAAAGCTTATACCTCCCACCCGTTGTATTAATAATAATCTATCATTAATACTCACATAAAGCTTTGGTTTTTGCGTTGAATTCCACTTGCTAAAAATAGTAAACAGATGACCGGTTACGCGGAAAACAAACAAAATACGGAAAGCTGTAAATACTTTAAAAAATACACAACGCTGCCAACATATTACAGATATTGTGGGTAAATTATTATACCGATAGTTAATGACAATGGAAACTTTTGGTTTTAGGGCACTTTCGCCCCCGCTCGCCCCCATGGATGAGGGCAGGAGGGGCGATCGCCCCCGTCGCCCCCTCTGTTCCGCCGGCCCTGTCTGTCCTATAGTATGCATCGTACTATTTTCCTGCATTGAACAACCGTGAAACATATTGGAAGTATAGTATCTATAACTGTAAAAATAAAACTCGTGCATGGAGCATTTCAGTGTATATTCACTCTTGGTGTCGACTAATTTGTTCGTTTAGCGTTGATGTGCTGATAATATAAGTTTCGATTCTGATTCTGTTTCTTTATCCGCAAATGATTGAGTGCTCATAAACAACAGTTATGTGAAATTTAATAATTGCGAGACACATAGGGTGTCCCGCCCCGCTCCGCCCCTTAGCGTTATAATAGACCCATGTAAATTAGGGCCATAGGCCCTAATTTACATGGGTCTATTATAATGCTAAGGGGTCGGGCGACTGTCCCACCAGCACCTGTATCCACCCTTGATTGAGTGTCCATGGATTTGCTTCTACGACCTGCCTTGACCCCCCCCCCCCCCCCCCCCCCGCCTTCCTTTCACAGGGATGAAGTAGCCATGGGAACTCCATTTTTGATTATTGTCTGCCATTTATTTCCCCATTTTAGTATCTGAACATTGTGATACTTGTCTTAGATTAAAAACTGTTTTATTTTCAATCATTTATGCATCAGATACCTAAATGATTGAAAATAAATCAGTCTTTGAAAATAAAGCTTCAAAAAGATCAGCTCAATTTTGAAGTCGGGAATACTCTACATACCTCCACGGCTACACAATATTCAAATTAACCCTTTACCTAACAAAACAATCAAAACACCTAGACAATTAGCCTAAGACTTAATCTACCTAAAAAGTTTTTGTATCTTCACAATAAAATCATAAAATTGGATGTCATTGGACCCGGGTAAATGAGCTGGTTCCGGTAATATCCACATTTATATGGTTTTATCGAAAACATAATTTCTTTAAAATTATGAAATTTCGTATGTGGTTGGGTAAAGGATTAACCCCCGTCACTCTGGTGTTAGAATCTCAAATTTCCCATCTTAGCTTATTACTACCTTCTTTGTCAAAAGTTAAACTATTTATATTTTGATTGACAGAGCTTATCGTGCTCTGCCAATCAAAACATAAATTGTTGAATATTTGACTACTCCAGGGGAGATAAACATGGACCAAGAGGTGAGTAAATCCTACTTCAGAATGGGGTAGGTTAATCTCTCCCATGCAAATACAGTCACGGGCCATCTCAAAGCCCCCTCCCCCACCCTACCCCTGAACATTCCGAAAGGAATGCAGTTTGTATATGTAGTCAACCACACATGATGTTCGGGCGCGGGCTAGCTATAAATTAAAACATTCAGACTCCATTTTGCCTTTCTAGTTACCCCTCCTACGTCTTCCAGTGTTCCTGCAATCAGATATTCAGAACGAAAAGCGTCACTTCTGTAAGGCCAATTTGGGGAAATTTGACAGCATGTACAATCATAAAACGCTCCAGCTGGAATAACAAATGCCAGTAATAAGAACTACTATAATCAGGGGCGTAGGTACCGGGGGGGGGGGGGGGGGCACGTGCCCCCTCCCCCCACTTTTTCCGTGTTTTGGTGAAAATAATAGGCCTCGTAGTGAACTCTCTTACAACCCTACATGTCTGTGATTTTGCACTAGTGTTGGCTGCATGTATAACCAACCAACACTGTCAAATTTGTCTTTGTATTACATGCACACCAGTGTAACTTACACTGCCTCACTGGTGTCTATGCAGTACCAAGACAAATTCAGTTTATTGGTTGCGGTTTCTATGACACCTTCATGAACCTATAGAGGCATGATCAGGCATCTGTTCCATCGGATACATTTCCTTTGCGTAAATTTCGCAAATCCTGTATCACTAGGATGCAGCATTTGCATAATTCACGGGAAGGAAGTACCAGCATCTTTAAAAATTCCCAACATGCTGTTAAAAAATCGACCTTTTCTATTGAAGAAAACAATAAGATTTTCATCCCAAAAGCCACCAGAATGCACCATTTGATACCTCTGTTTTAAAAATTTTCTCGAAATGCCAACACCCCGACCCCCCCCCCCCCTCCACCTCATTCACTTCACACCTTCAGCACTCGTGTCAGATGCCTTTAAATCTGCTGCTCAGCCATATCATTCAATAATCAGAAATGTGTCCCCCAACATTCAGAAATGTGTGCCCCCCCCCCCCCCCCCCCCCAACATTCAAATGCTCCCTACGCCACTGATTATAATAACAGAACCGCTGGCGTTTTTGTCTCAGTCCAGGCATTTTACAGCAATTGCATTTTAATTTTTCTTCCCACACATGCATATGTAATGTTTGGGGTTTATGATTATCGGGTTATAATATAACAATACCATGATTTTGGAAGGCATTGCAGTTTATTAATGGCTCGACAGAAATGACTAACAGCCCGACAGCTTATAAGCTGAACGGATGTTTATATTTTTTGGCGGGCCGTTAATAAACCTCAATGGCCGACAAATTCATGTTATTAGGCCTACTGTTATTACCACTACTGTCAGTAAATACTGTAAATGACTAAACTTGAAGTGGACGAAAATATAAATTATAATGTTACAGTGAAAAAGTTACAATTGATAATACATCAATTTTAATAAACTTATAGAATGTCAATGCGAGATTCACTTCTGATACGTTCAACTAGTCCAAACTTGGACCCACAGTTCGTAATATAATTTTGGGGTTGGTACGGCCTGTACTGTAGCCGTATCAACCACAAAAAATTATATTACGGACTATGTCTGTGGGTCCATGTTTGGACTGACGTAACGTTCAACGAACAGTTGTTCAACACTGCGCCTTCAAATAAGTTGTTACTCAGCCAGACACAGCTGTGGGTTGCACGAATGCATAAGCAACATAACTATTTGATATCGGAATATCAATGTTGCAGACAGAATTCTTATGCAGAGAGAGTAATAGGCCGGTACTGAGCTCGTGAAAATGTGCAAGACAGTATCGTCTGCTTTGTTTACATTTTGAAAACGAAATTTATCGATCGAATTCATTCAATTCACGCGACTTGTTGATGACGTATGTGTAGGGCTGTTATTGGATCTGTTAATCCATTAACGGGCCCGACACATACGTCGTCGCTCCATCTGTTGGGCCCTTATGCTAATCCACCGCACAGTTGAATTGTGTTAATCTAATAGGGAACGCTCGGTAAAGCGGGAACAATTATGGTTAAGCATTTTGACAAAATTACAACAGGCTGTTGAAAAACATATTTTTTTCTACTAAATAATTAAGAGAAATTATACCCCAGAGGCCACCAGAATGCTCTATTTGATAGCGCAATTTAAAAATTTTCTTGGGGGGAGAACCCCCCCCCCCCCCCAAACCCCCCTCTGCCGGCTCGTGCCTGCGGCACTCGTTGCAGATGCCTTCGGCATCTGCCCGCCCCCCCCCCCACACTTTTTGGAAGAGATCTGCGCCCATGATGGCAGTTTTAATATTAATTACATCTAGCTAAATTTAATGTATTCAACCTGTTATCAAGAATTTCAAACCAACACATCCTATAATTTTTTTCACAAATAATACAATTAGGGGGGCCATTAATTGCCAGCATAGTCTCACAAAGGGTCATATCGTACCTGTGACAGTTCCAATCAACATTACGTCTCATTTGGATGTATTCAGTCTGTTTTCTATAGTTTTCAACCCAACACATCTTTTAATTATTTCTACAAAGGAGAAATTCTAAAAATTAGAGATTCCATTACTTGCCAGCAAAGTCTCACAAAGGACCACATCATATCTGTGGTAGTTGCAATCATCACTATATCTCAATTAAGTGTATTTAGTCTGTTATCGTGACTTTCAACCATATACATCTTATAATTGTTTTCACAAAAGAAGAAATTAGAACATGTGAGGTTTCCATATTTGCCAGCATAGTGTCACATGGGACCACATGGTACCTGTGGCAGTTCCCGTCATAACTACCCCACAATTGGATGTATTTAGTCTGTTATCTTGAATTCTAATCCAATACATCTTAAAATTGTGTCCACAAAGAAGAAATTATAAATTTAGGGGTTCTGTTATTTGCCAGCATAGTCTCACACAGGACCACATCGCATCTGTGGCACTTTCAATTATAATTACATTTTATTTTAATATTATTCGGTATATTTTCATGATTTTCGCCACAAGACACTACATAATTGTTTCACAAAGAAAAACTTCTAAAATTAGGGGCTCCATTATTCGTTAGCATACTCTCACAAAGGTCCATATCATATCTGTGGCAGATGCAATCATCACTGCATCTCAATTGAAAGTTTTTAGTATGTTACCACGAATTTCAACCCAATACACCTTACAATTGTTTTCACACAAAAGAAATAATAAAATTTGGGGTTTCTTTATTTTCCAGCATAGTCTCACAAAGGACCCTATCATATCTGTGGCAGGCCCAATCATAACTACCTCTCAAGTGGATGTATTTAGTCTGTTACTATGAGTTTCAACTCAATACATCTTATAATTGCTTTTACACAGAAGACATTATAGAATTGGGGTTTTCATTATTTGCCACCATAGTCTCACATAGGACCACACCGTGTCCGTGGCACTTTCAATTATAATTACATTTCATTTTAACATTATTCGGTCTGTTATCATGATTTTCAACACAAGACATCACATTTTTGTTTTCACAAAGAAGAACTTATAAAATTAGAGGTTTCTTTATTCACCAGCATACGCCAACAAAGGACATATCATATCTGTGGCAGATGCAATCATCACTGCAGCTCAATTGAATGCTTTAGTATGTTACCACGCATTTCAACCCAATACACCTTACAAGTGTTCTCACAAAGAAGAAATTATAAAATTAGGGGTTCTGTTATTTGCCAGCATAGTCTCACATAGGGCCAAATCGTATCTGTGGCACTTTCAGTTATAATTACATTTCATTTTAATATTATTTGATCTGTTTTTTATGATTTCCAACACAAGACACCACATAATTATTTTCAGAAATAAAAAAAATATATACTTAGGGGTTCCTTTATTCACCAGCATATATACTCTCACAAAGGACCATATCATATCTGTGGCAGATGCAATCATCACTGCATCTCAGTTGGGTGTTTTTAGTATGTTACTACGAATTTCAACCCAATACACCTTACAATTGTTTTCACACAGACGTAATTATAAAATTTGAGGTTTCCTTATTTGCCAGCATAGTCTCACATGGGACCACATAATATATGTGTCAATCATAACTACACCTTAATTGGATGTATTCAGTTTGTTATCATGAATTCCAACCCAATACATCTTATAATTGTTTTCGCAAAGAAGAAATTATAAATTATGGGGTTCTGTTATTTGCCAGCGTAGTCTCAGATAGGACCACATCGTATCTGTGGCACTTTCATTTGTAATTACATTCCATTTTAATATTATTCGGCCTGCTATCATGATTTTCAACACAAGACATCACATAAATGTTTTCACAGAGAAGAGATTATAACATTTGGTGTTCCGTTATTTTCCAGCATAGTCTCACGAGGGACCACACAGTATTTGTGGCAGTTCCAATCATAACTACACCTCATTTGGATGTATTTAGTCTGTTATCATGCATTTCAACCCAACACATCTTATAATTGTTTTCACAATGAAGAAATCATAAAATTTGTGGTCCCATTATTTGCCAGCATAGTCTCACTAAGGACCATATCGTATCTGTGGCAGTTCCAGTAATTATTACATCTTAATTAGATGTATTCAGTCTGTTTCCATTTATTTCAACACAGGGCAACTTATAATTGTTAACACAAAGACGAAATTATGAAATTAGGGGTTCCTTTATTTGCCAGCATAATCTGAGTAAGGACCCCAAGGTTTTCTGTGTAGTTTCGGTCTTCCATTTATGCCAAATGGGCGAAGGTGCACAGAAAGTTCGAACATTTTCTAGTTCACAGGAAACGAGAAATGCAGACATTGAGAGTTGTCTTATTTGCCAGTGAAGCCCCTCTAGGGACCACATTATATCTGTGGCAGTTCGGATCATTATTACATCCCAGTTAGATGTATTCAGTCTGTTATCATAAAAGGCAACCCAAGGCATCTTATAATTGTTTTCACAAAGACGTTGTTGTTGAAACACCTCTGATATAGAAGTTCAACAAATCAGGGCTTAAATGACCCTTTTAAAGGTCAAGGTCACACTTTCAGGGCCAGTGTCACAGCGCGTGCGTAATTTAACTGGCCCAAAACACTATACGGCGACTACTACAAACCAATGCAAAAGTTTCTCCCGATCGGACCAGTAATTTCCGAGTTAAGAGGTCAAAGTCGCGGTTTCAGTGTCAAGGTCACGGCCAATCTTGTGGCTCAAAATACTTCTTGGGCAAAACTTCGTACACCTACAGAGAGATAAAACTCCCAATTTATATATATTCTAGTTTATAGTTGTCCTGCTGGCAAATAATGAACAACTGTTTTTTTCTAGCCTAGTATCTATATTTTTTATTTGCAACCCCACCTCCTTCTCTAGTCTAAGCTGAGTTTTAAAAGTTATTTCAAATTGAGCACCAGTCTTTCTCAAATTTGTTCAATCAGCGCCAAATTTCATCCACTATGCCTCAAACGAGTAGATGAGGAGGCAAATATTCTAATCTATTTTACTAGTATACCATCAACTCACAGTGGGTAAGTCGTCATAAGTGGAAAATACAGAAACCGAAAGTTGGAACTCGCGAGGCGGAGACTATTTTGCTCCACCCGTTGGGAGTGGTCTGTTTGAGGGGATTCAGGGGACGACCAGAGGCGCCCCCCCCCAAAAAAAAAAGAGGTGAAACGGTAAAACAATTGAGAGAAGAAAAGGAAGTATGCGAAAAAAGAAGGCGGACTATTTTTATATGGGCCTACGAGCCTCATCGTTCGGACGCCGAACACCGACATTTTCTGTCCGATGCCGATTGCATTAGGGGCAGCAAATTCAGTTTCGTACGCAACCGCACACATGTGCCGATGTCAATGAGTTCCAAAATCAATTTTCTCTCTGACAAACGCATCCGGTAAAAATAACACATCGGACCCCAGATCTGTTGCCGCAACTGCAAACATGTGCGCTTAGCTTCACTTACAAGCCACACGGAACACGCTGCGTGACGCAGACCAATATTGGTGCCCAAGTTTTGAATTTGAATTCGAGAGTGAAACAAAGTTACAGGTATCACGGAACTAAATACTTTCCCACAGGCGACAATTGTAACTTTCAGGCGAAAAAATATGATCGCATCCGGGGGGGGGGGGGGGGGGGGGCACTAAAATTTGCAAGACGTGACGTCCTATTTTTTATTCAGCTCCTTTTTACACCCACCCACCCCTACGTGCAAATTTTCTACTACCGTTCTCAGACACCCCCCCCCCCACTCTCCCATTAAAATCCAAAATAAACTTATAAACTTAGTAGGCACAGCTGTCTTTAGGGGGGTTTCATAATGTTCTTAAACTGGTACCCACCAATTTAAACCTCTGTGGGCTGCTGTGGGCCCCAATCTACAAATGACATTATCAGGCTTGGCCAGAGCAGGTGTACATATACGGGAACAAATTTTCATTTGAATTGTTCTGTCAGTATTCTCAGGTGTTTGCTACTTTCCTCTTCTATCCATACAAATTCTATTAATAAATAAATAACTTGGGTTGAATTTAGTGCATCAGAGAGAATTTTCCCAAAATACTGTCTGCACATTTTCTACATTTCGAACAAGACACCCACCCCCTACTAACGTGTGACATTTTTCAAAGATTAAGCAGGATTAAGCCCAATATTCTCACATATAAAGCCTCCTGATATTGTATTTATGTTAAGAGTGTGATGCACAACATCATCTTTAAGGTTTGAAACACAAATGATGGTATATATTAGCTGATATATTGATATATTTTTTAAAAATTCAAAAAATTGCACAAGTTGGAAATGCACATTTTTGGCGCACTCAAGAGACCCACGTCACGTCTTGCAAATTTTTGGTGCCCCCATCCCCTGTCGCATCACTTTAATTTTACCATTCAAATATCTTTCTCAAGTATAGCCCTTCAGACAACTTTTTCTCACCCGAGAACAGGGGTCATGCAACAAATAAGAGAGAAAAACTGACACGAAGGGAAGTACCGGTCACGTGCATTTTTCAGGCAATTCCCTACAAAAACACACAAAAAGTAAATTGTATTTTTTAGGTCCAAGAGTCATCAAATCACCCTCTTTTTTATCAGGCATATTCAACAATAGTGCAAGATGCCAATAGAATGTTTCAAACCTTTATTGAAAAAATATATTTTCCGAAGGCTGTTTATTTTTAGAGATTGTGTTGCGAAGTTGGCCCACAGAAGTTAAGCAAGATCGAAAGAAGACCTATAGCTCTTCCATGGAAATTATAGAAATAACAGGACAGTTTTCTATTAGTTTGAATGGGACTCATATTATTGCTGTTAATTATCCTCAGACCCGATATTCGTAGAATTGGATAAACTAATAAGAAATACTCCCACCTACACTCGACCGACTGACCTACACTCGGTGGAAGAGCTGATCAGAGATAACGTCGGTAGTCGAGTTTTAGTTGATAAATATCACGGGCGGAAATCTCCGAATTGGTACTATATTTGAACTGTCATAGCTGTCATCAACCCATAAATCACACTCCCAGAACAAACGGGCATCACATGATGCTAAAGTTGCAGAATTGTAAATTCTGTCACACAATTCCCACGGTTAACAGAACCCCGACGGAATGTGTTTGTGGAACAACCACTCGATAGATTGCATGCAGATTGCCGACAGTCTGCATGGCAGTACAAGCGTCTAACAATGGTGACTGTCACGTCACGGGAGCTTTCCCTAACCATTCCGCTGACTGGTAGTCGCGTGATCAGGTTTGGCATAAAAAATCTTGTGGATATAAGCACCGATTCCTGGATGTTTGGGAAGTTGTCTCTGGGCTCCCGGCGATCAAGTACCTACCTACAAGAAGTAAGATGGATGCCGCCACTGTTGCTATAAGGTATGCACTTTGACTGAACATTGTGAATTTTACTTTATACCAGAGAAAACGATTGGTAGTTGAGTTTTATTTGTTAATAAAAAACGTAGATAACTGGTAAACTGGTCTTCGATGTGCTGAACACTACACGCTCGTGAGGTAACCAATCTGAACCCAGAATCTGGAGCCTGTGCCTGATATCGTCTGGTAAGCAATCACAAAACGCCACGGGCTGATGGGACGTGGCGGTTGATGGGGCTCCGTAGTTCTCTCAGTAATCACAACGCTTGGAGTCAGAATTTACGATCGCAGATCAAGAGACTTTTTACTAAATTCCGTAAAAATTGCATCATTTCCGAGTGCAACCTTTCAAGACGGGTAACTCTAATTCAAGGCGGGTAACTCTAATTCAGTTTTTTAGTTCCCCGATACATGTTGAGAGTGTCTATATTTAATAATAGAGGTTCCTCATTCTTATAAAAACCGATGTCAGATCCACTGTGTGCCGCGACAGATTAGGCGGCCGCGCGATGACAGCTATGAAGTCATCGGAAATTAAACGACTTGACATGGCAGATTTTGCAGCGCTAAAGGCAAGGAAGATTTAACACAAAAAGTCAATCATCAATGACTGATCATGTCCAGTCTTTTCGCCGCCCATCATATCTGTGGTAATTTTTACGATACACATCACAATAATTTTGATGATACAATCAGGGTGATGGTATTACAACGTAAAACTCTACTCACAGTTGCGACAATTGTTTCTGTTGTATAGGCCAATATATGTTTAACAAGTATCATATGATAATAGAATTAATAGTGAAGTGTCATTTGGCATTTAGTTTGGGAGTCGGGATTTGTTGCATCACTTATGTTTCATGCTATGACAGTGAATGGATGTCTGACAGGATCGTATCCAGAAAATTTACCATATTATCAGTGTGCGCGCTTAAGCTCCAGGCGCCCCGTGGGAAAAAATTATCAAATTTATAAGTAAGTGTTGGGAAGGTGGGGGACTGTTGTTCCACGTGTAATAGAAGAGATTGATATCTTGGGTTTTCGATCTCTTCGTCTTTATCAACGATTATAAAAAATATAAACTTCATCACGCAGGACGCCAATGTTAACTGTATTTCTGAAAGTCTACCTGCATGATGTACTGTGCATTTATGTAACATCATCAGTACTAGATGTGGAGGTCGTGCCACATGGGGGGGGGGGGGGGGGGGAGAGAGGGGGGGGGGGGGCTTAATGGGAAACCTAGGAAGGACGTCATAGTCACGCGACCCAGTTACGCCAAGTTAGTCACGTGACCCAGTTACGTCAAGTTTGGTTGATGTGCTAGCCCGCGTGAGTGGTCATCTTGTGGCGTCATTTCATAGTGGTACGTGGCCTTAGTGCGCATGCGCAGCTCGTGTTTTAGGGTGATACGCTGTGATACGTCGGGCATTTTGTATACTGGCTTTCCTCAAATACCTAAATGAGTGGAAGAAAGTATGTTCGAGTCACTCGAACGAGCAATTGTTCTATAGCTCATTTGCTCGATGGGATTCGAGTCGCTTGAGCAATGGCTTTTCAGTAACTCTTCGATGGATTCATGGCTTTAAGAATCATATAGGCTTTCGTTATACACACTGAAGATAACTCATACATGTTATGGGAAACCAAGCACTGATGATTATAAGACTTGGACGAGGGAACGAACTAGAGCTAGTTTGGGCTATACATACTGCTAGTGTTAGAGTAGTATCTGTAATAGGCACAAAAATAGGGTTCTTGAAAAGTCTGGACCAGTACTTTAGTGTAATAGAACATACTCTCGATCCTATAGCACTACGTGCTACTACTAAAAAGCCTAGATGGGGAGTACAAGTCCGTTACGGTTGTTTTGGGCGCATTTTGATGATTTGGAGGGATTGTCGGCTTGTTTGTGGTAATTCTACAAAGTAAAACTACTTTTATACAAAGGAACGTACCTGTTATTAAAAACAGAAGGATTCGTGAGGAATCCGTATCAAATAGTCGTTTTGATTTGGATGGATTGGTGGGTCTTTCTGGGTAATCAGATTTACTCCTATTCAAACGAACAAACCCTCCGCACATACTTCCGTCTTGGTGTAGGCCATTCAGGCTCATAGCAGCCACGTGCTACCTTAGAAACCAAGATGGCGGCCTCCATCAGACAAAAATGGCCGACAGAAATACAACACGCGCTGCGCATGCGCACTAAGACCACGTGTCACTATGGAGATGACGTCACAAGATGGCCGCTTCCGCGGGCTACCATGACAATCTAACATTACGTAAATGGGTCACATGACTGTGACGTCACTTCTCAGGTCCCCTCACTAGGTCCCCACAATGTGGCAAATAAGGCCAAGTGGCCGAAAGCTCCAGTTACTAATTGATTTTATTATATAAAATGTCACACTATCTACCTACCCACTGAACAATGTTGGCAGGTTGAATGGGAACATAGTTTATTAAGTGGCCAAAAAGCCCTCGGGGATTGAAATCTTTTTCCATTTTTCCCGGAGATACTCCCCGCCGCCATCTATAATTCTATTAGCATCCCACCTTAGGTCTTGGGCACATATGACGCCCCTTGCTTAAGTATATCCAGAGGGGAGACACTTTTGAGCCGCCAATGGACCCAGTGGAAGTAACGCAGGTATGTAGAAATATTAGACAGTCGAGATAATAATTCATAGCTTAGGGTTTTTAAAAAATTCGTTGTAATTAACTGCAGTATTGGTAGAAGTTTGTAGGGATTTATCCAAACGATGTATCGAACTCAGAAATAGAGACAACCAAAGGTAAAAAAAAAACGTTAGAGAAAGAGTCATGGGGATTGTAACCAAAATTGGCTAGAGTAGGTCAAAAGAAAGAGGTCTTTGTGTGGCCTGCGTGACAAAGAGAAGACATGTTTTGAAGAGTACCTTGACAATGGCACCATTGTAAGGGGAGGGGTGGTCACTGTTGTTCAAGCTGACGTCGCAATCACTGGAGATAAGGGGGGATTGGGAAAGACGGTGGAAAAGGAGAGCCAAATGTGTAACTTGGGCGTAGTGGTGAATACGTTTTATTAGGAAGTACAAAATCTCAATCTTCTAGATCAAAATTCACTGGGAGTAGTATAATGAGGTCGTGGGATGGGAGAATAAAGGACGTGGTTAGTGGTTGAGACAAATGCGATGGTTAGTATGCTTATTGGAGGGATTGTGAAGAATGGGGGTACAGAGCGTCTCCAAGCAGCTCGTCTCAGTATTAGGAGAAAAGACGCGTGGGAATCGGGAGGCAGTTGGAAGCACAGGAGTAACCAAAACCTTCTCAACTGAGAACCACAGCAAATCAGCGGCCAGCCAAACTGTTATTAATAGTATATCGACCCACGTACACAGTGTCAAAGCCTCATCCATCTGTAGGGTTCGATCCTCTAATGCTATGGTCACACAGGCCTTACATTACACGTATTTACTCCAACTGAATCCCGAAAAGCATATAATGTTTTATTGCAGTTGACTGATACCAGATGAGACCGCTCGAACACATTCAGCCAGGTACCTCTACAAAACCGATCGTCTTTTCTTCCAATTACAAGGTACGAAAGGTCGCCTGGGTTGTCTAGAAACCCTCAAGCGGATCAGATTTTAAAAAATGTTCCCGGGGAGGGTTCCCTTAATCCCACCAGTAGGAGAAGACACGCTCACGAACATCCACACCAGGGCTACGCACGTAGTTACTTTTCGGGCAAGATCTTCCAGCCCCGCCCTCCCCCCCCCCCCCCGCAGCCATGGAAAAAAAGTTGGCCCGTTGGTCTATATACGCCTGTGCTGGGTATAATCAGTGAAGTCGAAATATGATTAATATTATATAAATTCTCTGATCAACTTTGCCGAGTGATTTCTCCCTCAGGAGATTTATCAGGTGCTTGCTGAGAAATGGTGTGTGTGGGGGAGGGGGCAGCGTGATCACGTAGTGACGTATTCGTGTCGCCCCCTCAGTAGGTAATAATTGCGGATTCACGACCACTTTGTACATGTACGTGTACACGATGCATTTACCAACGTGGGATTCAGTGTTAAATCGCACGCTTGTTCACAAAAATGTTCAGTGGTCTTGAATCCCCCATGTTTTTTGTGACTCCTAGATCGCACTTTTAACGTTCAAAATACTCATGGTGAACGCTGAATGTCACACGTTTTTAAAAAAAAGGTGAAATTGTACATTTTCACTTTTTTTTTTTACTTTAAAAATTTTTGTCAACGTTCTCATCGCAGATCAGACCATCGATCCATCGTTGGTGAACGCGAGCAAAATTCTGGGCTAGCATAAAAAAAAACGGTTTGCGGATTCTGGACCAGTGGTCCAGAATCTGCAATTGTTTTGAGGCAGTGGGTTTTTCCCATTTATGACGTCATTAGGGGAATTCCCATAGTGGGAATTTCCAAACTCAGCTAATCGACCAATCAGATTGCTTGATTCTCCGCTACTTGACCAATCGGATTGCTCGATTCTCATAAACTCGATCATACAGAGTTATCTCCCCTCGTCGTGGGGTGGGGGGAATACCCGGATTTTTTCCAAAAAAAAACTTGACGGACAACTGTCGAACGCTTCCATTTCTGACGTGAGTGGGGGAATACCTGAGGAAATAAAAAAAAAAAGTGATCGATATATATAGGAGAGAGAAAAAAAAATATATAAATAATAGTTATTTAGAAAAATAAATATATCAAATCGAATAGATAATAAAAAAAAATATGTAAATCATGTGCGCTTCCCAGACTATTAGAGCGAGGATTCTTTTAAACATGCTGATGAGGGCATACGCAATCTGCATGAATGAAGAACTACGTCCCATCTTGTTAGAACGATGCGTCGGATGTCGGGATCATCTAGACTTTGATCACGAGAATCATTCGTGTCTGACGATGGAAAGGGAAGATATGATCCTCATGTATCTACGCGAATCTATATCCTGAGAGATCTAAGATCAGGAAGAAGTCTAGAACGCCGAAATTTGCGGTCGGGGATCGAGTGAGAATCTACGCTTATAAGAAGCACTTCGAAAAGGGTTATACTCCTTGATGGACCTCGGAAATCTTCGTGATAATCAAAATATTTCACACCGATCCAGTGACTTACGAAATCGAAGCTTTGGATGGAGAAGAGATCACCGGAAAGTTTTACGAACAACAATTACAGAAGACGAAGTTTTGATAAAGAAAACAACATTTTTTTTATTTACTCTCTTTAACATTTTCTTGTTTACACACATATATATAAGAGAGAAAAAAATAATAAAAAATAATTAAAAACTATTTTTAGATAAAGAAAGCAAGTTAATTAATAAACAAAAAACTAAAAATCCTTTAAAATGACAAATATACTAGAAATAGCACAAAGCATAGTGAAAGATGAAAGTATTCAAGAATATGAGGTTCACGAATACGAACCGGTAACCGGAACAAGTTTGAACAATGTGGGAGAGATAAGAATCAACGTCGAAACTCAAGATTTATTCGTACATCCTATCGAGAGTTACATAATGGTGCAGGGACGTCTCACCAAGGAAGATGGGAGCGACTACGCCGACGACGACATGGTTACTCTTGCCAATAATGGCATCATGCATCTATTCAGTAACATAAAATACATGCTATCCGGACAAGAGATAGAATCTGTTTTTCATCCCGGTCAGGCCACCACGATGTTCGGACTCTTGATGTATCCTGATGATTTTTCGAAATCCAGAGGACTTAATCAGTTGTGGGTGAAAGACACAGTAGGCCCTGCTAGCGCAGGTGCCGCCTTGATATTCGACTACGTCATCAAGAAGTCCAGACCTAAAGGAACGTTTTCGTTCAGGATACCTTTGAAACACATCTTCGGATTTGCGGACGATTACAACAAGATCATGTACGGATTCAAACACAATCTGACGTTGATTCGAAAAGGAAACGACGACGCAATAGTGAGACTCACTGCGACTGATGCGTGTAAGATAACTCTACACAAGATATCGTGGTTTGTTCCACACGTGGAGCCTTCGATCGTGGAGAAACGCATCTCTACAAGATCATAGAATCCAAGAGTAAATTACCCGTGGGATTTAGAATGAGACAGTGCGACACGGCTAGCATTCCTCCCTCCATGAATCACTTCGATTGGAGATTGATGGTGAAATCCGCTTCCGAGAAACCGCATTTCATCATGGTTGCGTTTCAGACCGATAGGGATGGGTCTCAGGAAAAGAATGCGTCGCTGTTCGATCACTGCCATTTGAGAAACATGCAAGTGTTTCTGAACGCCACGAGATATCCAGCAATCGATTACAATGCATCGTTCTACAAGAACGATTTCTGCAGACTGTACGGCGACGCCGCTGATTTTAGAAAGAAGTATCACGGTCTAGACGAATTGATGAGCAACCCTAACATATCTCCCGGTGAATACAAGTCGATGTATCCCATGTTCGTATTCGACGTCAGTAAACAGAGTGAACGACTCAAGAGTAGCGTCTTAGACATTCAGATCAAGATGCAATTCGAAAAACCGAAGCCTTCGCCCTGATCCTGTCGGACAGAGAATTACAATTCGAATCGGACAGAAATAAGATGTCGATCATTCGATGAGAGACGAGTGTGAAAAAAAAAAAAGAAAAAAAAAAGTAATGAGTAATTATTAAAAACAAAAAAAACAGAAACAAATAAATAAAGTAATGTGATCTAGAGAGATTGAACATCTTTCTAAATCTCATTACTTTTTTTTTGTTTTTTTTTGTTTTTAATAATCACACATTATTTTTTTTATTTCATTATTTTCCACGCGTTCACTGTTTGTTCAAAGGATCTAGTTCGATCAGTAGACTCACCACAGAAGTGGTGGCTTCGGGATTATTGGTTTTTATAACGAAATTAATCCTGTCTCCGGCGTTCACTTTGAGAGGCGTGCCGAACGTGCTAACATTCGCGTGTTGATTCTCAGTCTTTTCGACACTGTATCTCTTATCACTCTCTACACCATTCACCATGAGATTGACGACTGCTCTGTTATTCAAATCCGAGGAAGCCAGACTCATTCGAAAGATTTCACCTCCCAACGGCATGGGATATCCCACCTGACCATGTTTCGATCCGCTACCTCCATTTCCGAAAGACCACTCAGCTTTTCCCTCATCTAAGGCACCGGCCTCTTCAGCCCACACAGTGATCAATTGTCTAGCATATTTGACTTTCTCCACCACCAAAATCAGGGTGCAGGCATCCGTCATGTTCACGGGATCCGGTAGATTCGTGAGCGCATGTCCACCCATGTCTAGTTTACCTTCCATGATGTCACCCTTTCTCCAGACCGAGTTGTCGTCCACGTACTTTCTGCTGACCGCACTGGAATCGAATTCGGGATCGTGATCGAGACCAAATAAATTGTGACCGTTCATGCTGATGCCACTCTCCATGGTTCCACCAGATTGTTTGTTCAGGTAGAGATCGTCCACTTGCGATTCTAGGTATTCGTGTGATTGTATCACGGCAGAATCTACGTAGCCCTTGTTGACCACGGTTGAGTCTGCATCCGTGTCGTTGATCTCCGACAGATTCAATATCTTGTTGAATCCCGCATTCAGATCCGATTTCATTTCTCGTCTGTCAGACTTTCTCTGTTCCAGATCTACGTAGTGTTTGGTCGCCACGTCCTTGGAATTCGTGGGAGTGGCCACGTTCGTTATCTTGTTATAATTGGTGTTCAATTCTGAGTGCATCGTTTTCGTAACGTATCTATTTCTCAGGTGTTCGCTGAATCTCGTGTGAGAGTCATCCACGTATTTCTTGGTCGCAACATCGGTGGGATCTCAGTGGATTTCAGATCGAGATCGCCGGTCATGGTTTTATCCACATAATTATCTAGCAGGATTCGTTGGAAATCGGCGTTCCACCAGTCGACGTATTTTTTAGTCGCAGCATCTGCAAGATCTATCGGCTCGGGAAGATTGTAGAGCTTCTTATCGTTCATGTTCAAAGGTTCTTCTCGAGGTTTGTATCTCTGAACGTAACGTTCGTCCAAGTTGGCAACATCGTAACCATCATCGACTTCGAACGTCTTCCTCTTCTTTCTTGGGTTGACTTTTTCGTCGTCACTTCTACCAAATTTATCGACTGGCATGCTGTTGTGAGGATTTTTTGTTTTTAGAAAAAATATATTCAAAACGCAGTTTATTAAAAATGAACTATGTTATTTTATTTTTCGTTTTATTCGATTAAAATTTTTTTAAAATAATTTTTTATCTTTATATATACTATAAAAAAAAATCTCTCTCTAATGTAAGTCATTGAGAATGTCTTGAAATCGATCTCCTTCAGACCATCTCTTGAGAACGTAGAGACATAGGTGACCGCAAAACACTTGATCTGGTGATTGCACTTGTTCCGTGTTGTAATGAACCATCGATTTGTTGAAATAGTTCTTTATTTCTTTTGGCGGCGAGATTCCGTAGCTGTCAAAATAATAATTTTTCTTCTTCCCGTTCTTGATCCACGCCACCCAGTGAGTGCCTTCACCCGATGAATCATCTAGATTTAAAATTCCGCATTCCGATTGTCGACGTCTTCTCTTCGGAAAGGCATCTCTGGAAAACACGCCTAGAAAATCTTTGATTTTCAAATCCTTCGCCGCATTCAACAGATCGATGTTGGATAGGGCTTCATTAGGTAAGATGACACCTTCTACGGATATCTTTATTTTCTTATTCATAATGTGTATATATTTTTTTTTATTTATTTTATTATAATTTACTAAAAAATGACGTTATTTTTTTTTGTTTTTTTCTCTTTTTTTTAAACTAACATTCTCGATGTCTCTATCGTTTTCTATAATTTTGATTCCATTTAATTCCTCTTGATTTTCTGGAATCCTGATATTACCATCTTTTAGTAGAACAGATTCGATCGTTTTGTGGTGATTTAACGAATGAAATTTTTTAGATACCGTGTCATAAATGTATTTCTCTTGATCTTTTGACAATTTTTTGAACAGGAAGAACAACTGCAAATATCTATTATATTCAAATACGTCTTTTTCGCTACCTGCGAAAAAAGGTGACGTAAAAAGAGATATCAAACGTAGTTTGTCTCTCTTAGCTCGAACGTTTTCGGAATTTAAGAATTGGAGTTTGTTAGGGTTTTTTTTCTTTTTTTCTTTTTCTTTTTAAACTAACTTTCTCGATGTCACTATCGATTTCTATAATTTTGTGTCTATCTAATTCTTCTTGATTTTCTGGAATCCTATCATCCACAATCATATCTGGAATCTTATCATCCACAATCGTATCTGGAATCCAATCATCCACATTCATATCATCTCTAATTAGATCCACAGTCCAATGTCCGAGTGCCAAAGTGCTTATTTTATCGTCTAACACGAATCTCTTATTGTCGTCAGCCGTCAGTGAAATCTTGTTGACTATTTCGGTATACAAGTCGTGATTTTCGCTTCGAATCGATTTCATAGTCTTATACACCGGACCACTTCCTAACAGACAATCTTTATACTCTTGGAAAGAGATGTTTTTCTTCACCATGCACGCTTTAACTCCTTTGCACTTCTTGATCTCTTCATCATCTTCTAGACGATAAGCATACAGTTTAAGTCTCAAGCCCACGAATTCGATGATTTGTTTACCACCGCTCTCATCCTTAAATTTACCCAACACCTTCTTGTTGTCGTTCGATTGAATGTTGGACGGGTGATCAACGGGATAATTGCTCGTGTTGAACCACTCGGCCACATCCTGAGATATATCTTGGTAGACGTCTTTCGTCTCTATCTCGTAAACTAAACTGTCCGTGTCGGTGAACAGTAGTTTGGCTTTATCACCAAATTTTCGTTTGACGTAATCGTAGTGAAACTCGTACATCAATCGCTTGCTGATATCTAAGATGATCAGTCCGAGATAATACGGTTTGTTGAACTTCAGGTGCGTCTTTTGCATGTGAACGGCCACTAGATTTTCGTCGAATATGGTTCGGTGTTTGTAATTGGGTTTCGCCACTAATGTTTTAGCTCTTTTCTTAGACATGACGAGTCGAACGTCGGTTCTCTTCCTGATGTTTTCCATCGATTTACCGTACACACAGTTGTTCATAAGTTTGAAGAAATCTTTTTTGAAATCGTTCTCGGCTCGAATTCTGAGATTCGTGTTGAGATCGATGTATTTTTTCATCCAAGGCTCTTCGTCGAATCGAATGATGCGATGTAAGTCGACTAATTTCATCCTGTAATCGACGTATTGTTTCAAATTCTCGCTGTAGACGACGTAGTTACGTTTGTTAAATAAATTCGGAATGAGTTTTTCCTCGTCTTCTTCGTTCGGTTCCATTCATTCGTGAGCCAGCGGACAATCGTTGTGTGGATCGTGTAATTCTTCCGGATAGTTCAAATCAACTTCTAAAATGCAAGGATAGTCTCTCCATTTTTGCATCTCTTCCGGTTCCTTCACCCATTCGAAATTTCTAATTGGTAAAGAATGACTCATAGCCCAATGTATGTATTTAGTCGACCATTTCGAATCGAAACCTTCTTTCATGTAGGGATTGTTAGCCTTAGAATATCTGTGGGAGATCATCGAGACGCCACCTCTCGCAGCCCTTTCGAACATGAGCAACATGTCCACGTCGGATAATAATTCCAATTGGACTTCGGTGGTCTTCAACAGAGTGTCCCATGCCAGACCGGGTGCGGTGAAATACCAAGCGGGATCCAGATCGTAATTTCGACGACAGACGTCTCGAAAATTTTCGAACACGTCTGCCAAGAGCAGAACGTCGGTCTTCAGATAGAGATCGTGATAATCTCTCATGGTTTTCATATCGAATGATTTCCAAACGTTTTTGGCATGTTCATAATTCTCGTCGGAAATGTCGGATTCATATAATTTCGAATAAAAATCTTCTTTCGAAGGTAGTGCGGTGTCTTCGAATCTCTTTAGATCATTCATGTAATCATAAGGATAGACTCCTTTCCTCAACATGACGTCTACTCGTTCTCCGAAATGTTCGGTCGTGATTTTAAATTTATCCTTGCTCATGTTATCGACTAATTTTTCCAGAGCGGTCGACATGAATTTAAAACTGTCAATGAAACGTATGGCTCTACAAATGAATTTCGTTTTTTCTTTCATCGTCTCTCCATCGATTATTACTTTCTTCTCCATGAGGTTCCATTTCGTGAAGGAAATGTATCTTTCTTCACTGTTCGCGATGCAATTTAATTCTTCGAGTGAGGTGCCAAGATTTTTCACGAACAGATGACTGTCATAACCCGATAGATTGTGAAACATCACCGGATAGAAAACGGCATCTCGATATTTTAAATTACACTTGCTGTGAGCCGGACCACGATACAGACCCGTGTAATGATCGTGGTCTCTGACCTTCTTATTTTCCTTCGAATTCTCGTTGAACGATTGTCTGCATATGTGACATTGGGTGGCTTTGTTATTTTCGTCCTGCTGCTCTCGCGTGATGATCATTTTTCACCGGAGTTTTGAATTTGTTGTATAACATTTGAATTTTCGATTCTAACTCTTCCACGAACCTTTGAGCCACGTCGTCGTCTTCATACTGTTTCGTGTAGGTGAAGGGACCCATGTCGTGTTGCGAGTCGAAAGCGCATTTCACGTAAATGCAATAGCCCGAAGGTATGTGTTTTTGATATCTTTCGACGTAACTTTGAAGAGCGCTGGGTTGACAGGAACTCATTTTTGCGGTGAAACATTCGAAATCGGCATACATGACGAATGGTACTTTTAACCTTCTATTGTGATTTTCAAACTTCACGATGGTGTTAGGTTTGGACATTTCAATGGCGACACCTTGATTTTCATTGCAATATTCCTGATCTTTCGCCATCGAGTGTGAAACACGTTCATGCAATTGAAACATAAAGATATCTTTCCTTTATGTTTACTATTTTGTTTCGACAGTAATCAGGTTAGATGTTTAACCCAACAATAATGACGATTGCCACCATTCGAAATCAATAATAAAATAATCGTCTTTTCTCTTCTGAGATACGAAGTCTGTCTAAGAGGATAGATCATTCATTTTTCCTCGTCGTATCCCAAGACGTTCACCGCTACGGTGGGATTTTGAACCTCGAAATGTTTGATGTGTTTTAACTCTGTTGGAAAAGTCACTCCGGTCCAATCGAGATTTTTAGAAGTTTCCTCATAACGAGAAACTCTATCGGTGTGTATTTCGACAGGGTATAATGCGGAGGTGACTGCGCATTTAAAACACTGATCATCTTTATTTCTCACGTTGACCACGGCGTGTTTCTTAGCCAAGAAATATGGTAATTCCAAGTAGGAAGATCCTTTCAACGGTTCGTTTTTATTTATGTGAATTTCGAGTTTCAACACTTCATTGAACGTCCTATTACTACCTTCATGTTGATAATTCGCGAGAGACATCAACATCTTGTCTTTCATCTTTTCGAAAACGTCCAATAAATCTGAACCTCGAAATATGGGTTCGACGTTAGATCCGAAATATGCATTTTTCACGATGCTCTCGCCAGACTTCACGTCGATTTTATTCATCATGCAATGGAGTATCATCTTAATTTTTAGTCCTACGTTCATGTATTCGTGAAACAAATCCAATACTTTTTTCTTCACCCGTTCCATGAACAATATCGGATCGATTTTCTTGAACGAGGGAATCACGTCAAAAGTTTTAAAAACGCCTTTGATCACACTCTCCCGTCCTACAGGTTTTGATTTGAATAGTTCCACATCGAGTTGTGTTACATATTCTTCTCCTTTCCCTTCATCGATTGCTCATTGAATTTCACTTGATATATCTCATTTGTCTAGAATCTGAAGTGCATCACTCGTTTTCGTTTTCGTTTTTCTTTTCTTTTCTTTGGAAACTTGATGTTCTTCAACGGCTTTTCGTTTAGTTGTCTTCTTATTTTTCACAATCGAAACGTTTTTGTTTTTTTTCGACGTCGGCATTTCAATTCCTTTTACTATCTTCTCATTTTTCACAACCGATGCATCTTTTGACGTCGTTGCTATCGACATTTTGTTTGCCTTTCTAGCGTTTCGCAAATATTCTTGTATGACTTCAATTTTTTTTGATTTAGTTCTATGATTTCTGAAATGTGAAATTTGTAATAGTTTACAAATCTCGTTTAACTGAGGTATGGTTTTCTCATTTAAATTTACCATTGTTTTATCTGTTTGCTTCATTTGTAAGAATATTTTTTTTGAATTTTGTATTAAATAATTTGTTAAAAAAGATTTGCTTATATATATATAAAAAAGTTAAATTTTAAATTCAATTTTTTTCTTTAACACAAAATTTAAAATATACATTATTTGCAAGAATTCATAAAACCAAATAATCGATCATGACAACAACACCTAAAAGATGCGAATTAAAATTGAAACGAGATGAAGCATATAAGAAATTCGGTTTTAATATCTATACATTACAACAACACGATCCCATCGAATTGAACGAGGTCGAGATGGAGGAGTTAGAGTGCTACAACAACAAATATTGGATGTGTTTGAAATTGGACGAAGCCATGCTCGATTTGTTTTACGAGTACCAAAGCGATCTGCTGAATAATATCATTGTCGCTGAAGACAGAGAATTCGACAAGGGTGATTTGTTGTTCTATGGAAGTTACATATATCCAATAATCTCACTCGAACTCGTGGACAAATCGGGTGGTGAGAGCACATTCACCGATGTAAAAAAACTCAAAAGAGTAAAGATAAACATTCAAAACATTTTCGTAAGTGGAAAAATGACGAATGTCAACATGCTAATAACGGACTTGGAAATATAAACAATAGAGAGATTGATTTTTAGCGAAGAAGAAGGAAAAAAAAGTAATGAGATCTAAAGATGATCTCATTACTTTTTACAAAAAAATTTTCACATTAAAGAAAATTAAAATTTAAAAAACTTTTTTTTTTTTATATATATATAAGAAGCAAAAAAAAAACAAAACTTTTTTTTAAACAAATTATTAAAATATAAAAATTTAAAATATACATTATTTGCAAGAATTCGTAAAACAAAAAAAAACTAAATAATCAATCATGAAGACAGCAACACCTAAAAGATGCGAATTGAAATTGAAACGAGTCGAAACATATAAGAAATTCGGTCATAAAATCTATAGATTACAACGACACGATCCCATCGAATTGAATGAGGTCGAGACGAAGGGCTTAGAGCACAAATACGACAAATATCGCATGCCTTTGAAATTGGACAAAGCCGCGCTCGATTTGTTTTACGAGTACCAAAGCGATCTGCAGAACATCGTCATCGCCAAAGATAGAGAATTCGACAAGGACAATTTGTCATTGCCCTATGGAAATTACATATTTCCAAACATCTCATTCGAACTCGTGGAGAAATTGGGTGGTGAGAGCAAGTTGACCGATGTAAAAAAACTCAAAAGAGTAAAGATAAACATTCAACACATTTTCGAAAAAGGAGAAGACACGAGTGTCAACATGCTAATAACGGACTTGGAAATATAAAAATAGAGTGATTGATTTTTTGCGAAGAAGAAAGAAAAAACGTGATGAGATCATCTTGAAAACATGAGTGTCAACTTGCTAATAACGAGCTTGGAAATATAAACAATAGAGAGATTGATTTTTAGCGAAGAAAAATGAAAAAAAAAAAGTAATGAGATCATCTTTAGACTCATTACTTTTTTTTTATTTTCCTTCTTCTTCACTATTACCATATATTATAATAACGTTTCCTTTTTTCTCAATTTTCAGCGTCGATTCTCCTTTTTCTTTTTTTCTTTTTTTTTGTGATATGATACGTTTATACCAACATTTTTGTTTATCCGAATCATAATTATGAACGAATGTTGTGCATCTCTTGGTAACACTCGCATCATTACCATTCTCTTTAGAAGGTAGTTGTGACGGTGGAAAGCGTCTCATTCTCAACCGTCTATCCCGTGCTTTATCTATCTCTTTCATCAGTTCTTTCCTCATATATCCATCATTAGCGTCTAACCATTTTTCCATTTTTTTTTGTTTCTTCACACTCTGTCTCGTCATTATCGTCTAATTGTTTCTCCACCTTTTTATCCATTTTAGATATATTATTTTATACTTTTTTATGATTTATATTTTATATAATTTTATATTATAATAACATATTCAAAATCAGTATATTCTTAAACGGCGAATTCTCACCGAGCAACAAACCCTTGCTGAGTCGCTCAACGTTCTGTCCACTCTTCAGATAGAGACTGTTTCCTCTCAGAGAGTTGCCACCTCTAACGGGTTCTAGATACAATCCTTTACCGCTGTCGTCTACGTGGACGTGACACACGGCTCCTCCCTTCTTCAAAAACAGTCCGCTGCCACCCATTAATTTCTCAACTGCCGAACTAGCGAGTCCCGTGAGAGCTCCCATGCCGAGAGTCTTTCCGAGAAAGGGTAGTGCCTTTGCGGCGAAGGGTAATGCTTTTGCGGCGATTCCTGTCAATAGCGGTAGGAAAACACCTTTCATTCTCAAATTGTATCTCAATTGAGCGGGACTCAATCTCACCGTCAACCCTCTTCCATCGCGAATCGCTTTCTCCATTCTTTTGATTTGACTTCTTGTCCAGGCGATCGAATCCTGACCGCCTCTCGTCAGATCTTCGTGAGTGAATTTGAATCTCACCGCCTCGCCTCGAGTTGTTAACGCTCTCTTAAGTTTCTTCCTCTGTCCTGCGGATATGTTCACGTTTTTAATCTCGTATTCTGTCATAATTCTGTTTTTTTTAAATTATTTACTTCAATTGTTTCTTGTTTAATAATTATATTAAAATAATTTTGTAAAATTAATATTGTGTTTATTTTATTTTTGTTATCTATATGTATAATATATTTTTTTTTTTTGCTTTTATATTTCTCTTTTGTGAAATCGTATCGTCACCCTCTCTCCATGAAGATCTAACAGTTCACCATTTTGATCCATCAACGTGGTTTTGAGACTATACAACATGTCTAAAATCACTGGTAGATAAACTAAATTTCGAGGTTGCTCCACGATCTTATAACCCGGCGACACGTTTGGAAAGAAGGAATAGGTCATCGGTTGAGCGCTACCATTCACGTAGCTTCCAGCAATCACGTCCACGTTCACCAGAATGCTATTGACTGCGAGAATGTTGACCGTATTTTCAGATGCCGTGTGGCCTTGATACATCTTTCGATCGAATCCCAACATCTTGCCTATAGAATCGTCCGTGTTGAAATCCACTCGAAAATTATCTTCCAAATCCAACATCGTCTGTAAGGTATTAGGATTGGGAGTGAGTCTGATCTTGTTGCTTCCCTTTCCATCCGTCTTCATTCGCTTCTGAATGTAAGTGTTCAAATCGTCTATGTCATAACTCCCTTTGGGAATTCGAATCTCCAACCAATCCACTCCGTCGGAATACTTGAACGAGTTATTCTTTTCGGTGACGTTGGGAAAGGAATAATAATTCTCCAGATTCACCGAAGCCATCTCGTATCTTTTCTCTCTATTCAATTCGATGGAAGATTCGAATTTCGTAGCGAATCGAGTCGAATTGCCACTCACCACGATTTGAATGGATTGTTTTGCAGCCATATTCTCGGCTATTCGTTCTAACAATTCTCCGTGTTCGAACATTATATTTAATTTTATTTTTTTTTATTCAAAACTAATTATTTGAAGATTTATTATTTTCTAAATTTTATTTTCACGCTCTATCATATTATTATCATCAGAAACATAAAACTTGTCGAATCCGCACCGATATTTTCTGCGATTAAATTCGCTTGTCAAATCGATCACGACGAAATTGTAAAGTCCACCATCCCAAACCTTCTTGCAGAATCTCCTGAATTCCGCCGCGCTCATGTCGTTTGTGACGTGATCGCCGTAGATGTGATTGAGACTCTTGAGATCTTGGCGAAAGAGACATAGAAAATTAGCGTTCTCCCTTATCGTCTGTCTGGGCAATCGAAAATAATTCTGTGACAGGTAGAAACAGTCCACGTTGCTGTGTCGACCCCTAACGTAATACGATTCGCATCGGTTCTGTCTCTCCAAAAGCAGATCGTCGAAAATCATGAGATTCTTATCTTCCGATTTCAGTTCTCTAGGATCTGGAATGTCGCTAGCGTTCTCATAAAATCAACACTCGACGTTCGAAGATGCATTTCTCTTCATCAGTTCCATCGCTGCACTGTCCAAAATGGTCGAAAGTGGAGCTTCACTCTTGTCGAATTCCTCCCTACTGTCAAAGATTCTGGCTATGACGTCCTTGGGCAATCTACGATCCATGCACTCTCGAAGCAATCTGTATTCGGGTTGAAACAAGCTCTTGCCAAACACGAACAATCTGTCGTAATCCAACCAGTCGGGTCGGGACAACAGGTTCATCAACAGATTGGTCTTTCCACAATTCGATTTTCCCACTATCAAACCTCTTATGCTTTTGGGAAAGAACTCGTTATTCGACCTCTTGGTCGCGCATCGTTCCAAGACATATCTTTAATGTTCATCTTTTGTTTTATTTTTTTTGGTTATTTTAGATTCTTTTCAAACGCAAATTTTTTATGTTTTTCAAACTCAGTTTTTAATGTTATTATTTATTTATATCACACCGTCGCGAGTTCTCTTCAATCCGGATCCACTCGTCATTTTGGCTAAATCTTGTATGGGTACCACAGCATCCTTAAAATCTTTCCAACTTTTCGGCGTTCGATCTAAAGCAGCTCGCTTCACCGGCAGACTGATCAACTTGTCGATCAACGCGTCGTCTGCCCTCTTGCCAGCCAAAGAAGCTATCCTACCACTGGCTTCGGAAGCGGCTTTCTTACCAGCATCCAACGCCGTCTTCTTACCGACCTCAAATGCGGTCGATGCGAGTTTTCTACCCGCATCGCTCGTGAACGCTCGCATTATAGAATCGACGATGCCAGAACCGCCTTGAATGTAAGTTCTGACATATCCCCTGTTCTTTATCACTAACATATTTTATTTTTATAATATATTTTGTTTTTTTCACTGGTAAATCGTTTTGTTGTTTTAAATACTTTATTATTCTAGTGTAAAAATTTGCTGTTTTATTTTTGTTTGTTTGTTTGTTTCTCTCTACTTATTATATACACATCAATCCTTCAATTCGTTCATCAGCCTTTTATAGTGGTTTTTATTCAAAACCTTCTGTCTTAACAATTCGTCGTATATAGTAACTATCTGATTATCTAATCCTGTGTTACCAGCCCGTCTGCTCGCCATCAACAAACTCAATCTCTGAGACAGAGCGTCAGAATCGCTCAGAAGAAAAGTGGTTTTCACCCCTTTGTCAGTCACCGATTCGATGAACTTCTTGTTCATATCCCATATGGGTTTCACCACTTTCCTCCACTTGTAACCTCTGTTGGCTTTGGGTCTCGTCTCTCTGGCATCGTTATTTCTCTTCATGGCGTGGGTCTGAACCAGAATGTCGCCGTAATTGTCGAAATCCTGATCCGTGTAATCGCTAGGCTTGTCGTAAAGGAGCAACCTGCGCAGTCCATCAGTCAATTCGTATCTGTTCGAACCAACGATCAATTCATCATCGCCAATATCTACTTCTGTGTCTCCTACAAAAATTCTTCCCTCCGAATCCTTATAAAATCCATACGACAGATCTCTCTTACCGCCATCATCATCAGACGATGCGATGCTTCTAGTGGTGACAGTCGAAGCTGTATCATCAGACTCGCTCTCTGTTTGAATTCCCGTGGGAACGTAATCCGGTGTAGATTGAATGGAATACCAATTTCCAAAACTAAGAGGCAACGCACCCATTCTCAAAGAACTCTCCTTTATGGGTCTCAATTCTTCCACTATCTCCTTCCTGCTTCGCTCTTGACTCTCCGTCATGGGTTTAAATATTTTTGTGGCTTCGCGTTTGAGTTCCATCTCACCAAGACGTCTGCTTCTATCAGCCGACTGAATGCCCTTCTTAGCACACTCAAACTCTTCTAAAATTCGATCTCGGTGTCTAGAATCCATCTGTAAAAACATCTTTCGTTTTTAATTGTTAATGTTCCTTTAAGTATGCTAATGCGAGTTATTTTATTATTTTCAAAATTAAATGTATAATTATTTTTATTTATATGTTTTTTTCTCTCTCCTATATATATCGATCACTTTTTTTTTATTTCCTCAGGTATTCCCCCACTCACATCAGAAATGGAAGCGTTCGACAGTTGTCCGTCAAGTTTTTTTTGGAAAAAATCCGGGTATTCCCCCACCCCACGACGAGGGGAGATAACCCTGTATGATCGAGTTTATGAGAATCGAGCAATCCGATTGGTCAATTAGCGGAGAATCAAGCAATCTGATTGGTCGATTAGCTGAGTTTGGAAATTCCCACTATGGGAATTCCCCTAATGACATCATAAATGGGAAAAACCCACCGCCTCAAAACAATTGCGGATTCTGGACCACTGGTCCAGAATCCGCAAACCGTTTTTTTTATCCTAGCCCAGAATTTTGCTCGCGTTCACCAACGATGGATCGATGGTCTGATCTGCGATGAGAACGTTGACAAAAATTTTTAAAGTAAAAAAAAAAGTGAAAATGTACAATTTCACCTTTTTTTAAAAAAACGCGTGACATTCAACGTTCACCACGAGTATTTTGAACGTTAAAAGTGCGATCTAGGAGTCACAAAAAACATGGGGGATTCAAGACCACTGAACATTTTTGTGAACAAGCGTGCGATTTAACACTGAATCCCACGTTGGTAAACGCATCGTGTACACGTACATGTACAAAGTGGTCGTGAATCCGCAATTATTACCTACTCCCCTCCCCCCTACAATTTTCCAATAAACTTTCTAGTGATTATACGTATTCGTCAGGGTTGTATTCGAAAATGCCAATTCTCTCATGCTATTAGTTATATACTTTCTTAAAAGAAAATTGGTTACTTTGACTTGTGTCGGGTTATAGCGAGAACGACACCGTGTGAAAACGGCACCTGGGGTAAACGGCACCGAGTGAGCGAAAACGGCACCAATTGATTGTGGCGAGAACGGCGCCAGTTCCGATGGCGAAATTAATTCATTTAAATTCTGCTTTTTTCTGTGTTTCGTTTTGAAACCGAGTATTTAGCCTAAGGTTCTCTAATAAATTTGTTGAAAATTGAGCAGTTAAAAATGAGAGGATATATCTCCCCTCCCAACTATCTCATGGTTTTCTTGTTGTTCAGCAGTGACTTCTAAACATTAAAAGCAATAACTCCCCTCCCCCAACCCCACCCTTTACTCGGCCCTGGAATCTATCCAACCTGGATTCACGATACACCTCCTTCTTTATTATTAGACGCAGAAATCAGAATCTTGTGTATGTGTGTGTGTGTGTGTGTGCGGGGGGGGGGGGGGGGGGGTCCGAATTCAAAGGACGTGTCAAGGTAAAAAATTAAAACAAGGTCTTTTAGGCCATATTTGGATGGTGGCAGTCCAATCCCAAGAAATCCGGACTCCTGTGCCAAACCGAAAGTAACGGGCCCCGGATTTCACACGGTGCTGTTTTCGCCTGTACCTGTGTGACTGTCACACAATCAAAGCCTAAATGGAGGTCTGTAGCAACATACCACTGAGGGCAGTTGTCGGCAAGACATGACAAATGTGGAATACTGGTACGGCACGTATTAATAAAATAATTTACGTCACGACCACAATACAAGAATATTTTATTTATTCACTAATTCACTAACGCGTTTTGAACAAGACTTGAGTTTTATTTTGAACCATCATCACGACTAACTGATATTCCAACTTCGTCAAAACACGCCTTCTGCAAAGGCAAGCCGTGAAAATTCAAATTTTACCTGTTCTCAAATGGACCGCCCCAGTTACGTCACTTTTGCATTGTTGCAAAATGGACGCTCTTCCGAAAATACACACAAATTCCCATAGAGAATTAAAAAATTCGTTCATATAATTTTCGAGCGAGCTAAAATCACAGAAACGTAACGACGGCGAAGTTAAATATATTACACGTAATCAGGAGCTGAAAACTAAAAGATATTTTCTTGATTCTGTATTATTCCAGAGTTTATTTACCATTGGGGGGTTATGGAAAGGACAGTAGTTCGGAAATGCAGAAAGAAAAAAGAGAAAGACATTGCAAAAAACATCAAAAGAAATCCCAAGTCATTTTGGCAACACATCAACTCCAAACGAAAAGTCAAAACAGGGATATCAGAACTTAAGGGAATGGACGATGCAGGGAACACAATATGGTCAAGGGTACAGAAAAGAGCTACAAAATTGATACCATCACTGAAGGACTTGGGCTACAAAGAGAGGTTGAGGAAATTAATTAAAGCTACCAACACTGAAATACAGAAGACTGAGGGGCGAAATGATAGAGATCTTCAAAATAGTAAAGGGCATCTACGACCAAGAAATCACCAATAAAATGATGGAGTTCTTCACTATCACTAAAACAAGAGGGTATAAATTTAAAATTGTCAAGAAGCATTACAACTCAGATAGAAAAGAAAATCTTTTTGGACTAGATCCATTGACATTTGGAATGACCTACCAGAAACTCTAGTTGACAGTAGAACAGTCTTCCAATCTGAAGTAAGACTCGATAGATTCTGGTCACATATCGAAATCAAATATGACTATACAGCAGACTATGAAAAACCAAATTGTCACAACAGTACATATGACAGTGGTATTTATTACATAGATATATACATGAACATAAATATTTATTACATAATGATTATTCTATTTTAATTTATGTCTATTAACAAGACTGCATGATGCATGGTTCCTAATTTACACCGGTACTAATACAGTAAGAGCGTATGTACCCCTGTACGTGTATTGTGATTTGTTGTCGCCGTTTATCGATCTGTTGTCACACGGGCTTTGATTTTCCCTGCCATTTCTATTGTTATCTGACACAGTTATTTCCCTTCTATTGTGAGTAGTTCAGATCTGGTTTTCAGGAGATAGATTTTCATCAGTGGTTGTTCGATCAGTTATTCTTCAATCAGTTTTTATATTCATCATGATCTATTTGTTCTGACCGAAATCGCATTGACTTGGTGAGATATTTATGATATATGTCTTCAGACGAAATTATGTATATATTTGTTCACTTCATATGATGTTTTATTTTTCCCCATTTCGTTGGTTGTCCCGAATTCCATTCATGACTTGACACTTTTTCCGTTGGCTTCGGTAAAAAGTTCATTATATTTATAAACTCTGTAATTCTCTCATTTTTCACATATATATTGGTTGATGGGTCACACACGATCAATTGGCCACTGCCACGCAAATCAATTGTTGTGTGAACCATTAGATAATATATTTATTATGTCAATCGGGATTATTTATCCTGTCTTGGAAAGGGCCTCACCTTTTCCCAGTTCTATTATTTATGCCGTTTGTAATTGTATATTACAGGGTCTACTTATTATGTGTTGAAGACTATGGATGTAAATTTGGAATAATGTGATCAGAATAAACGTACAGAAACTTAAGTATGTACTGAACTTTATAATTTACATCCCGACGATGATATAAACTTATTGGAACACTGTGCTTGTGCTCTAGTAAAGCCCCGTTTCATACAGGCAAGAATTTAGATGTAGAGATAAAGAAGCTTGCATCATCACAAGATCCTAAGGTGTCCTAAAAGGGTGCTGGTCAAAACGTCACACGACCAAAAGGCTCATGATAGTTTCGTCCCCGGGGAGTTTTGTCCCCTAGTTAGTGGGAAGTTTCGTCCCCGGGGAGATTCGTCCTCTGGAGGACGAAACCTCCCACTTGAATGGTAAATTGTAGAGAATTCTGACATATTTGAAAAAAAAATTACATCAAGTACTATCATGTTTATATATGTATGTGTATGCGTGAAATGTGACTCTTGTGACTTTATTTTTTCCTATTAAGATAAATATGCATTGAAATTGTAAATACAGCACCATGTTAATTTGTCAGTTTGAATGGCATGCATGGGTATGTTAAGGCGTGCAATTCATTATTTCCTCATATCTCTCAACATGCCTTACAAGTTACAACCTTAGAGAAACGTCTTCTACGACAGAGTATCCATGTTTAGAATGTGGAAGAAACATTAGATCAAGACAGCAAGCTGTTGATTGTGATGGTTGCGAACGTTGGTAGCATCGAACCTGCACAACAAGCATTCCACAAAGTAGATATTTATATTGCATCATTAGTATTGGTCTTACATTGGAATTTTTGATTTTTGATTATTTAATTCAGACATTGGATTTTGTTTTCAACGCTGTACATTAGCGACTCAGTCGGCTTAAATGAATATGCAAAATATATTGCGTTCCTTGTATTTATTGTAGATTCGCCACTGTATTTAATATACGGAGAGTTGGTTCACGTAAGCCCAATATTAATTTACCATGTATTTCGTTTATTAAAGTAACTGTGTGTTAGTTTGATGTATGTGCTTCACTGTTTGTAAAATAATTGTTACTGGTAAACAACGTTAGATTTTTCATCGTATTATATTTTTACTGCATGTCCTTTTGTTGTTATCAATGCTTTTAACCTGTGAATCATTGAATAAAAATTGAATGAAATGTGATTAATCAAAAGATTCTATTACTTGTACCTAACCTAACAATCCCTCGCTAACCCTAAGCTTATTTTTTAACAAGTACAGAGGACGAAACTTCCCGGGGATGAAACTTCCCACTAACTGGGGATGAAAGTTCCTGGGGACGTAACTTCCCGGGAACGAAACTTCCCGATCCCGACCAAAACGTCACATTTCAAAATGGCCAAAACGTCACATTTTTGGTCAAAACGTCACATATTTTTAATCTTAACGTCACACACTTTTTGGTCAAACCGTCACACGCCCAGAAGAGAACGGGACAACCCACTCCAGGGACAACCCACCCAAACCGACTGGGACAAACCGCCCAGGGACAACCCACCCCAAGTTTTTAAGGGGCTAAATAAGTAATGGAGTTTTGTTTATTTTATCAGTTTTATCGGTTTTACATCAGTTTTCATCGATTTTCGTCGGTTCTCATCGGTTTTAAAGCACATTTAGAGACCATTTAACCCCAGAGTGACCATTTTAGAGACCATTTAACCCCAGAGTGACCACTTTAGAAACCATTTTACCCAAGAGAGACCATTTTAGAGACCTACAAATGGTCTCAGAGACAATTTTTAGGGTAAAATGGTCTCTAAAATGGTCACTCTGGGGTTAAATGGTCTCTAAATAGTCTCTCTGGGGTTAAATGGTCTCTAAATGTGCTTTAAAACCGATGAGAACCGACGAAAATCGATGAAAACTGATGTAAAACTGATAAAAACTGATGTAAAACCGATGAAAACTGATGACAAACCGGTGAAAACTGATGTGCACAAGTGTAAAACAGATGAAAACTGATAAAACCAATGTGCACATGTGTAAAACCGATGTGCACATGTGTAAAATGGATGTGCACATGTTTAAAGCCGATGAAAACTGATAAAAACCTATGAAAACTGATAAAAACCGATGAAACCAATGAAAACCGATGTGCACATGTGTAAAACCGATGTGCACATGTTTAAAATCTTTGTGTCCATATATAAAACTGATGTATACATGCACGTATTTGGGGATACTCTCCACTGTCTTATAAATCATGATGTCCCCCCAGTTCTAATTTGTTCAAAGAGCGTTCAGAGAGCAGACATGCCGAGCCACAGCTGTAAATTTTGTAGGAAAGCTTTCTCAAGAACCTTCACACACAAAAGACACAAAGCTGGTTACTGCCTCAAGAGGTTTGGGATGGCGGGTGAAGGCATTCAGTCAAACGAGAGCACATACTCAGAGTCAAACGAAGAGTATAACTCGTCTGATTCTAACGAGAGCGCATATTCAGAGTCAGACGATAGTGATACAACCACTGGAAGTGAATATTCAGAGGAGGAAGATAACTAAACGAGCGTAATAGACACTTATAAGCGCATATGAAGATAATACAGCTAAATTTCAGAGATTAAAAGTGTCGTACGTAGAAAATGGCTTGCCCAAACACAAGGCCACCAAAGCGGCCGAGGAAGCTCTTAGAGACAGCTTGAGAGCTTCCCTCTGTAAGAAATTATTTAAGGCCATGAGTCGAGTAAGGCACTTCAGACAACATCCGGTCTCTGGAATAACTAGAAAAACTGCTCAGTGACTTCGAGATGAGGAAGGTTACGGAATGAACGAAGCTGAAAAATTCGCAATTGAGAAACGAAAATACCTTTTTGATCCATTATTAAGAAAATACTCGTTTTTTGGATGTACAGACAGCTTTAGATGATAACTAGAGAAAGTCCAGAAAAACAACAAAAACTGCCCTTTTTCAGGACCAAAAGACAGTTATTGAACATTTAATTATGTTTTTTTGTTTGTTAGATTACCAGTAAAATTATTGTAAAACTACTTAATGTTGTAAAAATTACTTAAGGTGCAATTGTAAAATCACTTTTAAAAACTGATTGAAAATCCATTTTAACTGATTGTAAAACCATTTTCCGCTTTGTAAAAAATTACTTGTAGAATTATAAATCTGACTGCAAATCTATATTGACTACTATAAAAACCAATTAACTACTTTGTAAAAACTGATTTTACGTGACAATATAAAAACTGAATAGTGAGAAAAATTGACAGTTGTTCATTCCGTTTTGGCTTTAGCCACAAAATCGGCATCAGGTAACTATGCCCAACAGAAAGAAAAACTGATTACGTGTTTGTATAACAGATTAATACTCTGTTCTTCTTCCCAGATACGCTATCGAGAATAACAGCATTTGATAAAGCCAACTCAGGGTAATTTTGTCAATAAAGGTTACATGAATAAAGATAAACCTCCAGACACAGTTTATTTACAACGCAATCATAAGAGGATTAACTCAAGACCTTTTATGATTGTTGATAACGTTACCAGATGCACGTTTACATACATAGATGTATTTGAAAGCATCCCCATTCTGTGTTAGATGAGAGAAGCCATGTTTTAAATTAAACTTCATTTTTTTAATTAAAGTTTATGTAATCTAATACTTTGTTTGTGTGTGACACGAAAAGTACTGACTGGTTTTCCCAAAATATATTAAAACTAAGAGCACAAAGCGCCCATGCCTTTTTTGGCACCCAGTACCCCTCCCTATACCCAAGTCCGTTAGTCCCCCATCAGTGACTGCTATGTTGTATTCTTTTACGTGAGTCCATCTCTAAAAGATGTATGGGCCGCCATCTTGTTGACGTCATGCATATCATGGGGCACCATCCTTATTGCGCATGCCCAATATGGGCGCAGCCATCTGGTTGACGTCATACATATCATGGGCACCATCATCTTGAAAAGTGTTATTGCGCATGCCCAAAAAGGGTGCAGCCATCTTGTTGATGTCATGGCGCATTAACGACGCCGCCATCTTGGGCTGTACAGGGAGGGAGGGGGAGCCCTCCCACTTTGTGTATTATGGTAGCCACATCACAGATATCATGGGGGAAGCCGCCATCTTGGATCGCCATCTTGGGGTGTACAGGGAGGGAGGGGGAGCCCTCCCACTTTGTGTATTATGGTCGCCACGTCACAGATATCGTGGGGGAAGCCGCCATCTTGGACCGCCATCTTGGGTTTCAATAGGCTTTGGGTACAAGGAGGGGTAAAGGGGCCCAAAGAGGATTAAGACATAAAGGGGTTCTGGGAGGGGTGAGGCATAACAGCTTTTGGGCGCAGGGAGGGTGCCCAAGGGCCTCTGGGCATGGGGAGGCTGAAGGTGGCCTAACAGGTTTGGGCACAGGGAGGGTGAGGGGAGCCTAAAAAAGGCCTGGGCGTTTTGGGCGCCGGGGTCTCCCGCCGGGCCCCCCAAAACCAGCATGATTGGTGCAGGCTCTACTACTCTCGGGAAATCAACAGATGTCGTTTGGGAATAAGATCACCGGGACCATCATCACTGAACTTTGAAATAGCAGATCATATTCCGGCAGATTGTTTGAAAACTGATATAAAGCAAACTGGCGTTCGCCATATCTTATTGCCAACTCATGAACAATTAAGACTTTTAGCCGATGAACGTACATGGTTCGTGGATGCAACGTTTAAAATAGTACGACGCCCATTTTACCAGCTCATGTCAGTACATGCTTTTCTAAAGTCAGGAGAATCGGTGAAACAGGTACCTCTGGCATTTGTAATTATGAGTAGGCGTAGAAAAGAGGACTATATAAAGTGTTTGAAGCCATCAAAGAAAAGTTGCCATCTCCCCCAGATTTTGATGAGGTTATGTGTGATTTTGAGGCTGCTATTTGGGGAGCAGTTAGAGAGGTGTTTCCGTCTGTTGATATACATGGCTGCAAATTTCACTGGTGTCAGGCAGTGTATAGTAAAAGTTCACAACTTGAACTGCAAACAGCTTATTCGGAAAAAGGTTCCGTGTATAATCTTTTGAAAAAACTGTTGGCCTTACCTTATTTGCCTTGCAGACATATAGAACATGCTTTAGGTGAATTAAAAGAGCTAGCCGAGGCAGGAGAAAAACTAGGTGAACTTTTTCAGTATGTTCAGCACACATGGCTACAATCATCCATTTGGGGTGTTGGAAACTGTTGTAGTTTCAGGCGTCTTGAACGCACATATAATGACTGTGAAGGGTGGCATAGGCGCCTGAACACTAGAGCGGGTCTTGAAAATATGCCATTTTACTCCATGATTCCATTGTTATACAAAGAGACTGGTCTTGTCAATCTTCAGTTTCAGAATTTAACCAATTCATTCGTTTTTGACAGAGCGTATAGAGCTGTGTCAAATATGCCTGAATTGGTTCAATTCTTCATTGCATTTCTGGAAAAAACATCAGAATTTAAAGTATGTTAGCGTTATTTAAATATTCTTCCAGTTTAATGAAAAAATTAGCAGTATTCCCTTTGTAATACTGATAGAATATTGGTAGGATTCTGTGCTTAAAATTCTGATTTTTCCCCGTAATGCAATCAAGAATTTAACCAATTCGTTCTTTTTTGACAGAGCGTATAGAGCTGTGTCAAATATGCCTGAATTGGTTAAATTCTTCATTGCATTTCGGGAAAAAATCAGAATTTAAAGTATTTTAGCGTAATTTAAATATTCTTCCAATTTAATGAAAAAATCACCATCTATTGTAACGCATAAGTTCCCCAGCTTCAAATGTCAATTTGAATGCAAGAACCAATGACTGCAGTGGATGGAGTTACAAACCATTATTTCCTTTCAAAATGTCCCGCCCTGCCTGATTAAAACTGTTCCCCACTTACAGTGTATTTTGTCATTTAGTATATATATATGTCTGAAAACGTGTCTTTTTTTTTATTAAGTTTTGATAATTATTGTTGAATGAAAACAGATTACTTTAATAAGGGCGTTGTTGTCTTTCATGGTACATGTACTCATGTATCCCATGTAAATCCTGTGTACGAAACGTCCCACCTTGTGCACGAAACGTCCCAGAATCGTGTGCACGAACCGTCCAAAATGGCTGTGGACGAACGTCCAGCACCCTCGGTAATCACCAATTGATTGATAATACGCTGTGATCAAAAAGTCCAAAGTTCTACTGAAAGTTCTTTTGATGGTGTTGTTGTTTTGGTGATGACTGGTGTTGTTTTGGGTGATAAATGGAACTTGTTTGTTGTATTAGGTAGCTTTTTTGATGATGTTTTTTTTGTGATGGGATCACTGAGTTGTTTGTAGAGTTATTGAGATAAATTCCTATAAGTAATGGACCCAACTGGTTTTTTCATCATTCGTCATCATATCTTCGATCAATCCGCGTATTCGCTGCACTGGAAAAGTGAGAGCACGTCAGAAAATATTCCAGTGCAATGGCTGTAGTCTCTGGCAGCATGCGAAACTGGTATCTCCCGGTCTACTTATAGAGAGGTTGTTAAAGGCAAGGGCATCATCGACTGGACCTGTGTGGCATGCGAAAATCAAAATCAACCTCAACAGTGCTCTGCATTAGATTTGGCACTACTAGAGACAAGGTCATCGTCAATTGGCGAAGAGACACAGCTAGAGAGTACCCAGGTGTCATCTGAAAACAGCTCATCTCCGGTCGGAGAGTTTGAAATTGAATTTAGCACCATAACAGAAAATGCATCTGATGGACCACTGGAAACAAGCACAAAATAACATTGTTGACCCATCAGGGAGCATAGTTAAGCAAGTGACCGACAAATACTACATTTCAAAGCTACCAGAAGCATCACGACCTCTAGAATCCACATCGAAGAGACTATGTAACAAAACTCGTGCTGATCTGAGACCAGTTGATCCTTCCGACTTTAATTTTGCTGTAAGTAACAAAAATTATCATAACTACCTTGTTTGATCTCAGTTGGGTATATTTTTTTTAACACTTAGGTACACGTGCAAGGTGTTGATAATAATTTTGCTTTTCAGTTGGATGACAACTACTGTGTATAAGACATGTGTTAATAATAATAATTTTGTTTATTAGATGGACGAAAGCGACCTTAACCAGCAAATAGAAGAAACTTTCTTCCGTGTCGACGTGAGAGTTGGGAGTCGGCGCCATCTTATACATATACCAGTATACGAAAAGATGGTGTCAGAATGGAAATTGAAGCGCCGACAACGAAACTAAACCAGAAATGGTCATTGGAGGTTGATGGAACTTTGGGAAAACTACAGCCAACAAGAACTTTCAACAGGAACGTTTTTTATAAGAATGTACTGCTATCTACAGCCCAAATGGACTTTTACTTACTGACTTTTAAGTCACGTTTGTAATGTAAAAAATCAGTTCCTGTCATTGTTTCTTTGAAAATGTCCAGAACACTTTAAAAAAACCTATTATATTATGCATATTTTTATGAAATCTGGTATTCGATTTCAGACTCGAAAAGGTCGCGTGCCGTCTTGTGGTATACTGGCCCAGTCTGTCAACGCAACAGAGCCTACATCACCGAAAATCGTGAATGCGACAGCTAGCCCAACCGATAACGCGACGTACGCCGACAAAGTAAAAGCCAAAACGCCCCCTAAGGTGACCAATAAAACCAACAAGACACAGAGCCACTCTAATGGCTGGCTGTATTTTCGGCATAATGAAGAAACACAAGGACACCAGTCTTTCGGACGTTTGCAAAGAGATTATTAAAATAGGCTCTAAGTTATATAAAACTCAAATATCTCACATGCTATTAGAAGCGGCCGTCAACAAAATATAATTATGTAAAAATATTACAAATCACAATTAAACATAAATAAACTTAGTACTGTTATTCCCAAACAATTTATGGATACACTGAAAATAGTCCAGTGGAACGCTCGATGCGTTAATCAGAAAAACTTGCAGATGTCACATTATTTCAAAAATTCTGACATAAACAAAAAATTCTCGTGATGTGGTTTTGATATTATTAGAAGAAATCGCCCGTTCAAAACGGTGGCGGCGTCGCTCTGCTAATAAGGCAGGAGATTAAATACAAAACAATACTATGCGACCACCTCAATGCTGAAGAGATTGCAGCTGAAATTGAACTTGACCACAAACACGTGGCCATCATATCATATTATAACAAGCCGCAAGCAACAGTAGACAGTAAAGAATCTGAATTCTTTACCAAAAATACAAGCACTGCATATTCTTGGGTGATTTCAATTCCAAAAACCAGGTATTCGGTTTTCATAAGACTGAGCCTATTGGTGACGCCCTTTTCAACATCATTGAAGAACTCGATCTATTCGTGGTAAATAACGATCAAGACGTAACATACATAAGAAACAACCCACTCCATCAGTCAGATATCCTAGACTTGATTATCACCAGCAAATCACTAACCAGCCAAATGCAAGACATTTGTAGGGGATGATGCTAGACAGTGATCACTTGCCAGTTCACGCCACTTTGAAATGTAATACTGGTCCCACAAGGTATCCTCCCGTGAATAGGAGGAACCTATCAAAAATTGACTGGACCCTTTTCAGAAACATTATCGAAGTAAAAATAAAGGCAAATGACCCCCTAAATGCTCATGAACTAGAAAAAAGCCTGCACCCATTGTAACGAGGTTATTAACAGTAAACTAGATGAAATTTGTCCCAAGCAAACAGTAAAGACGCGGATAAACAGAATAACCGAAACAACTCTTCAAATAATTAAACAAAAAAGAAAAGCCTTACCAATCAGAGAATGATCAAGTGAAAAGAGCAGAACTTAAATCTGCGTATAATCGCCTACATGGAGAAGTAAAAAAGGCCAACTCTCATCGCGTGAGAGGGGAAAAAGCAACAGAAAACCTAAATGGGCTGAGAGAACCTAAGAGGTTCTGGGATACATTTAAAACTCTTACTGGCAAAAGTGCCAAAAATAATGTGCTGAAGACTAGCGACGGAGCTTTGGCGATGGACGACAAAACAAAAGCCAGTGCTTTTGCCGAACTTCTAAAGTAAGCGCATCGTCCGCAAGAAGGGAACAGATAAGACAACCATTTTAAGGTAAAAGTAAATAAATTTGTCCAAGATAACAACTCAATTTTCAATGAACCGAACTTCGATCAAAGGCTTGGAGACGGGGACGACCATGAATTAACAGAACCAATAAGCGTAAAAGAGGTCATGGCTATAATCAGAAAATCCAAGTCATCTTCGTCCCCAAGTCTCTTACAAAATAATGAAACAGTGCCCCAACATCTTCTACTGTAGACTTACACAATTCCTAAACTGCTATCTCTCATGTGGGTACTTCCCAAAATGCTGGAAAGTGGCCACAGGAGTCATGATACATAAACCCGATAAAGACCACCTTACCAACCCTTCTAACTACCGCCCAATTAGCTTGCTTAGCTGTGTTGGAAAAATATTTGAGCGGATTCGCACTACGAGACTTCGCAGCTATCTCGCATCACTCAACTTTTTCAACAAATGGCAAAGAGCGTATAGGAGTCAGAAAGAGGAAATTGAACACGTATATAGACTGGTCGATTATATGAAAACAACATTTAGTCAAAACGAAATGGGAACAGCGCTTTTCTTGGATGTAGAAAAGGCGTTCGACTTGGTATGGCACAATGGCATGAGATATAAACTAACGAAAAAGGGATTACACACTAAAATTCTGAGGATCATATCATTTCTAACTGACCGAAAAATCAAGGTGAGGGTTAACCGCGAGGTGTCAGAGGAAGTAATACTCGAAGCGGGAACACCACAAGAGTCGGTTCTAACCTCGCTTCCTTTTATAATATATGTGAATGACATAGACAAAGTAGGGAAAACTGTGTTGAACTATCGCAGTTCTCAGACGACAAAGCCATGTGGACGGCCAGCAAGTCCCGAAACATAATTAAAAATCGTTTACAGGATACCATTCGCGATCTCGAGAGCTGATGCGCCCTATGGCGCATCAAACTCAGTGCCGCCAAAACTCAGAAAGTTATCTTCTTCAAGAAGGAAAAAACCAGTCCCCAGTATCGATCTCCAGTTATACGATTCCAAATTAGAAGCAAGCAAAGAGGCCAAATTTTGGGGATTTGTACTAGATAGCAATCTCAGTCTAAACAGTCACGTAAACTCCATTACGGTTAGAGCTACTAAACGTATCAAATTCTGAAGATGATCAGAGGTAAAAATTGGGGAGCAAACAAAGATGTGCTTCTCAAGCTGTACAAATCATTTATACGTCCGGTACTAGAATACGGTGCCATAATAACAAGTGACCTGAACAAAACCAACATTCAGAAGCTACAGAAGGTTCAAAATTATCCCCTGCGTGTGGCTCTATGCAAACCCAAATGGACACCGACAAAGGAACTTCACGAGCTAGCAAAAATAGAAACTATTGATACGCGATTAATTAATGGTTGAACACCGATCCCTTAACAGAAAAACAAAATAAGTTTTCAGAAAATAAAAAAAAAATATACAATATAACTAGATGAAGAGATTGTGCCCGCACAATACACAGGATTTTCCTCATATTTTCAGTTCCTGGGCCTTTTCGTCTCAAAATTGAGAAGAACGCAGAAAAACGGATTTTTGATGAGCCTATTAACACATTGACGGTAGACGATATAATTGCAAGACCTCTATGCAGAATGCCAGCTCCCAGAGGTCGCATCTAATGGAATTCTGTACTGACCGCCAAGGCTCCATATATTGGAACAACCATAGCCATTCCAAACTGCGCATTATTACTATGTTGACCTCATTAAATGTCAACGAGTGGACGACATTTGCCAGTAAATCCATGTCAGTTGTAACTCCCATTCAGAAGTCTAAACAACTGCTACCATAAGTGTTTCAATGAAGGTTACTTTCCAAGATTTCCAAACGCTTTTGCATTCGATTCTTATGCATGGAGGCGGAAACACTACATGATGGGCAGTGATGACGTGGTTCCTCACGATTGCAGAAGAAGTATCTAGAGTTCAGAAAATCAAAAACGAGCGCGTAATTGGGTGGGTGTGTGGGGGGGGGGGGGGGGGGGGGGGCGTTGGTTCGGGTGGGAGCTGACAAATCATTATGAGGAGTGTTAGTTTATGTCATTTCTTACTAAGTTCTACTTCTAATTCAATAAACCTGATGGATTTGATTTGTACGACCACAACAAGTACAGGCCGAAAGTCAAGATTAACCAATTATGTATACTGTTGTCCACTTTAGAGGAATCACACCAGGCATCGGTCATATTGCCCTAACCCTTCCTGTTGCTTCTTATCTACATGTACGTCGCAGGGTCTTCGGGTAGATGAATAATTCTCAGTTATTTATCTATGGTTATTTATCTACGTCGTGAGCTCTTATAGTGAAAGCTTGAAATTGAAACGCGGTACCAGAAGGCAACTTCCCAGGCCCGAAGTCAGCAGTATTTAAAAATTCGACATGTGTGTGGGGAGACGGAGAGGGGGGGGGGGGGGGGTACTTTTGTATACCTAAGGCTAATTCAAACTTGCACCCAAAGTCCGTTATATATTAGGCATACCCGAAGTGCACAGCCAAGAGGCGAGGGAGGGTATTGGAGGGGGTCCACCCCTTCCCGGTTGTTTTTTAAATAAGAGGCTCTAAGAACAATTCTACAGCCTCCTAAAGCCTCATTTGAGGCTTGTCATGGTTCTGCGTTTTGTCAGTGGTTAACAATGGTGTGTGACATTTCTAAATCTCGCACTTTCCGGTCTCGGTTCTGGTCTGGTGTTGGGAAATCTCTGGCGACTTGAATAATGAGTTCTTTGACAATCATGACATTCTAACAGTTATGTAGGAGGTCATTTGAAATTTGTTAATTTAGGGGGGGGGGGGGGGGAGCCCCAGTCCCCAATCTGGCTACATCAGCTAATTCCAGGCCTTCGTGGTGCTGTATTACCTTTGGCTTTCATGTCAGAATGTTAGGAAGCAAATAGGTTTTTGAAGGTAGGTAACTATCCGGGTATTTCCTGTAATCTGACACCTCAAAGTTTCAATGATTTTTCACCCAAAACGTAAATTGACAATGAATGCCTACCCTATATAATCTAAAAGCACATATTTTTCTGAATATATTACAAATTACAACAGATCGTTTGAATTGGTATTCTATCCGCAAGGACTGATTAAGTAAAATTAGATATTTAAAAGAAACACTGCGGGTTTTACTGCAAATTTTGATTTCAAATAATCACTAACATGTGAGTTATAGCGTATCCAACTGCTAGTTTTATACCAAGTGAAGGTCAGTCGTCGATATACAATCGGTTTCAACAACTGTTCTCCGCCATAAATGCTTATATTTAGATCCGAGTTCCATCATGTCGCAAAGTGAAAGACACAAATTCTGTCATAACGCTGTGTTGTGCAGTGCACAGCCTCCTTCATGTTGCCACGTGAAGTGAATGACAATTTGTTTTTGAAATAAAAGGCTTTGGCAAGAGAATTGTGTTGAGTACTCTCCCTTGATGTGCAGAGCAGCTGACTACAACTTTCCTTTCTTGCTTTTCAAACTCCCGTTTTTTGGAACGTTCTGTTTTCGAAATAACAGCATATCAAAATATTTCTTTATTGAATAACAATTCTTGCAATATATTTACCTGTAATACTCACAAAACTTGCACTTTAAAATTACATGTTGAATTTATTTTACATTTATGTTACAAGAACTAAATTGACAGATTTGCAAACCGCTCTCTCTCTCTTGGACCCCCGTCGCACGTCACCACCAAAGTTTGCGCCAAATCTTCTCTACCTCAGACCAACCAATCAATACCCTTGTCACATGTCATAGAGGTCACAGGTTAAAAGACTTCCTCACAAATATGAATAATGTAAACTCTACATCCCTCCCTTCTCAATTTTGTTGTTTTACAGTATTTAAACATCGGAACTGTTTGAACTATTGTCCATAATATAATCTTGAAATTTCACCGGTAAATTAACCCTTCTCCCACTCCTAGTGCTCATGGGCACATATGTCCCAGGATGATCATTTTCTGATACACCTGACTGACAAGTTTCTTGACCGTTGTTCACGTTCCACTCCGGATTCACAAAACACTCATTTGTCTCATTATTTGTTGTTTGTTCAGAATTTGCAGGCATTTCATTGGCTTCATAGCCAATAGATTCTCCCGATGGAAAAACAGTTAATGTATTTTCATTCTCTTCTGAAACTGGTTCTATGGACGGACTTGGTACAGCATGAGTTTTTTTAGAAGAGCTGTTTTTAATAATTGTTTCTGAATATGAGTAACAAGGGTTTAGTCGATTATGGTGAACAATGCGAATTTTTCTAGTTCCAACTTTCTGAATACGATAGACTATGCCCACTGGTAATATTTTCTTAACAATATAAGGACCATCGTATGAAAATCCGATTTTACTTGCTCTGCCTTTACGCAGGTTAGGGCAATGAAGCCACACATAATCCCCAACTTTGTATGCCTTATTTCTAGCGAAACGATCATAACCTATTTTTTGTCTTTTATGGGCCTGATCAGAGGTTGCTCTTACTATTTGAAAAGCATATGATAATCTTTTCCGCAACTGTTTCACATAGTCCAAAGAACTATTATATGATTCACCCGGTGGATCACCACAAACTACATCTACAGGTAGTCTCATCTCCCTCCCATGCTCAATAAAAAATGGTGTATATCCTGTTGATTCATGGACACTACTGTTATAGGACATCTCAACCTGACTCAAAAACAAATCCCAATCACTTTCTTTGTCGTGGGCTACTTTTGAAAGCATGTCTATCATGGTCCGGTTAAACCTTTCTACCATACCATCTCCAGATGGGTGGAATGGGGTGGTGTGAGATTTAACCATGCTTAAAATGTCACAAATTTCTCGGATTAATTTTCCATCGAAACCACCTCCTTGATCCGTGTGAAACTGATCAAAGGTTCCATGATCTCGTATATAATCATTCACCAGCTTATCTGCGATAGTTTCTGCTTTTTGATTCTGCAGAGCGTAAAGACGCACTGCCTTGGTGAAATAGTCTTGTATAACAAGAACATACTTGTTATTTCTAGGAGTTAACGGTAACTCACAGATATCTGCAGCTACCATCTCAGATGGTCTTGTCACCACAATTGGACAAAGGGGTGCCTTTAAAGATGGAATTGGTTTACTTTTCTGATCACAAACCGAGCAAGTTTTGCAGTAATTCAATACATCTTTTCTCATTCTTGGCCAGAAATACCTTGTTTGTAGTCGCAATGAAACACGCTTCACCCCTTGATGGCAACAGGCATCATGTGCAGTTTCTATTAACATAGACTTGAGTTTTTCAGGGACCAATAACTGATACTCAGCGTGATTGTTAATAAATCTTTTTCTATACAGTATATTATTAATGGACACAATACGTGACATTTCCTTCCAATAACACTTTGCTACAATATCAACATTGTTTTGTGGAATTCTAGATGGTAATGATTTGGATATCCATTCTTTGACTAAACTAATATATTTATCTTCCGCTTGTTCTTTCTCCATTTCAGTATTTTTCAAATTTGTTACACCAACATTGTCTATCTCGTTATTATCAAAGCATGAACTGCTATCTGCTCGATGCTCTGTAATATTTTGGGGTTGGGGTAACCGGGACAGTACATCAGCATTGGTATGACTGGATCCACTGCGATGTGTTAAATCGAAGTCATAAGTAGACAGTTCTATAGCCCACCTCTCTCTACGCCCTGTTGGGTCATGTCCTGCGGTTGGAACTTTTCGTCCAGTTAAAGGTTTATGATCCGTTACCACAGAAAAATGATTGCCAGCCAGGTAGGTTCTAAAATGTCTGATACTCCATAGAATAGCCCACCACTCCTTATCATATGTTGACCAGTTTCTTTCAGACTTACTAAGTGTTTTACTTGCATAGGCAATTACTCTAGTTCCGTTATCTTGTGAGAGCACAGCTCCTATTGAACCTGAACTTGCATCCGTGTCTAACCGGAATTTTAAAGAAAAATCAGGGTAACACAATAAAGGTGGCTCAGTCAGAGCCAATTTAAGTCTTTGAAAGGCAGATTTACAAGGTTCTGTCCATTCAAATTCAGATCCTTTTTCTGTGAGTTTATATAACGGATATGCAACTTCAGAAAAATTTGGCACAAATTTAGAATAGTAATTTGCAAGGCTGACAAATGATCGCACTTCTGTTACATTTGTGGGTTCCGGGCAAAGTCTGATTTTTTCAGAGTTAGCCGGGTCAGGACCAATACCTTCACATGACACTTTGTGACCCAAAAATATGATATCTTTCTTGAACAAATGACACTTTGATGGTTTTAATTTTAAACCCGCACTTCTCATTTTTGAAAGGACATCTCCCAGTGTTTTAACATGATTTTTGAAGTTTCTCGTAAATATACAGATATCATCCAAATAAACTAGACAAGAAGATGTGTCAATTCCTCTAAGCACCATCTGCATCAAGCGCTGAAAAGTTGGGGGCGCGTTTTTTAAACCAAAAGGCATTGACCTGAATTGGTAGAGCCCCGACCCAATTGAGAATGCTGTTTTCTCTCGATCATCTGGAGATATGCCCACTTGCCAGTATCCTGATGCCAAATCTAAGGAACTAAACCAACATGATCCTGACATTGCATCTAATGTTTCATCGATTCTGGGTAATGGATGTGAATCAGTTTTGGTAACTGCATTTATTTGTCGGAAATCTACACAAAAACGCAGCGCTCCATTTTTTTTCTTTGCGAGGACCACTGGAGGACACCAGGGACTATTGTTTTCCTCGATAATATTATCCTCCAACATCTCTTTTTGAATACGCTCTGCCTCTCCTCTATAGTGGTAAGGTATCCTATATGGTCTTTGTTTAATTGGAGGGTGATTTTCTGTGTTGATGTTATGCTCCACTAAATTTGTAAAACCTAGATCCCTTTCACTTTGAATAAAAGTATCATTAAATTTTACTAAAAGTTTTTGAACTTGAATTTTTTGAAACTCTGTTAATTCTCCACAATCTACTTCGGACATAAGGCTATCCTTACAATCCAAAGTAGAAACATAATCATTGATAATTAAGCTGCTGTTGGAAATATTACTGCACTTATCGCCAATGGACTCAATTATTTCATAACTCTGCACTTCTCCACATAATGACGAGTGTGATATTGATGGATAAAACATACCAATAACAGTCCCTTTTTTAAGGTCTTCTGTGTCATATTAATCCCTTTCACTATTATCTCCCCTTGTCTAACATTATTGGCCGACCTAGCAAATATCACACCTGTATTGACAATATCAGATGGGTCAAACACTCCGTCATAACCATTTGGAATTGGTGTCTGATTCAGGCACTCTAGGAAAGCAACAATTATGTTTTCTGAATCTTTTTTTACTATAACATTATCCTTGACCTTTACTATACAAACTTCTGGTAAAACATCTCTTTGTGACAAGAATGGTATGTGATGGCCTTTGCATATGATAGAACCATTAACAGAGTCAATTAGAATTTTGTGGTCACAAATAAAATCCCAACCGAGAATTAAATCTTGGGTTAAACCACGAGCTACAAAAGCATCACACTCCACAACTAGTGTTCCAAGCGCTACTGACAATTTTACTTTTCCTAAATGTTCCAAAGTACCACCATTTACTGCAGTTATATTATGAAAACTAGGTGTCAAAACTGGAGATCCATTTTTCTTCAGACGCGTGTAAAGTTGTTCTGATATCAATGTAATCCCCTTTGTTGAGCCTCCAGAGCCTGTATCCACTAACGCCAAAACTGCTATCCCGTAAACAATTGCACTTACCATAGAGGTTTTCTTTTCAGGTAACAAATCAGCAAAAGTTGTTTGAACATAGTTCTCTTGCCTACTCAGGGCATTGAAAAATTTGGTCACCAGTTGCCCCTTAGTGGTGGCCATGTCTAGTTTTCCTGGTTAGCTGGACATTTCATACTTGTGGAAACATGGCCCCTCTGACCACAAGTAAAACATTCATTTTCCGGACACTGCCTTTGAACGTGGCCCAACTGTTTACAAAGAAAACACCGCATCGCTTTTACCTGGGCACGGCGTTCCATGCCACTGGTGTAACGGTTTGGTGTTATTCTATTTTTTTCTCCACTTCCAGTCCAACTAAAATTCCTGGTGTTTTGCATTCCAGCACGGCCCTCCATGCCGGAGTAGTTATAGTCAGTATTAGCACGGCTTTCCATGCCTTTACTGCCAAACTGCAGCTGTAAATTTTTCGTTATTCTCTCTTCCATGTCTCGTAACTCTTTAACAAGCCAGTCTTTTTCAGTTCCAATTGCACCACATTCAGAACTTTGGTGTTGATTGCTTTTCATGGCTGCAACAGCTTTGACTGTGTTTTCTCTTTCTTTTGCAATATCCAGCCATTCTTCCAAAGTTTTTGACTGTTTTTTCAATAATTTTTCAGTTAGGGTTTTATCATTTATCCCTTTAAGAAATTGTTCCTTAATTTGTTGGTCAATGAATGATCTTTCAGCCCCCTGAAAAGATTTTTCTGCCAGTTCTTCTAGTGCATAGGCAAAATCGTAAATGGACTCATCTGGCTTCTGTGACAGACTACAAAATTTTGTAGTATAGTACACAGTATTTTCAGGAGCAAAATGTTTTTTCAGCTCAAAAATAATTTTTTCAAATTTACCTTTATCATCTTCTTTCATTCGCTTATATACTTTGAATGCTCTATCAGACAAAAGTGTTGGCAATAATTTTGCTTTTTCCTCTTTACTTCTGTATGACACAATTGCGTCAGTCACCAATTGGAATTTCTCCAACCAGTCCAATATATCTTCCCCTTCAGAACCACTAAAACTTGGAGGCAGTCTAATATTGAAAACTCCCCCTATCGCTGATGATTGCTGTGTCATCGTGTTAACCAAACAAGTTAATAATTTACTCAGAAAAAAATTCACGAAGTTCCTGTGCTGTTGGGTGAAGCTGTAACTCTACATCGCTATCATTTTCTGAATCAGCTTCAACTTCAATAAGTAGGTTTTCTTTTGGGAAGCACTCTCTGAATATGTCAATCTGAAGTCGCTTTAACCAGCATTTGCTGAGTAAGGTATCAGAATGAAGACCATCTGAATATAATGAAAAATTGTAAGAATAGGACGTTTGACGATTTTTTCTTTTTCGAGATTTCACAATGTCTTGGCTCAGAGCAATGGTGCCACGAGACAAATTTTGGTTCAAGTACTTTATTTCACAGTTCACCAAATTGATTTGACGTTTCAACTCCTCATCATCTGTTTTGAAAATGTCTGAGTTTGAATGCCCTTTAAATTTATTGTACAGCTGAACTGAATAAAATGGAACTTCAATAAACCTAACAACAACATTATCATATGTTCTTAAATACTTCAAGATGTCACCCAAATTGTTGTTTACTTTGTGTACAGAAGAATCATCCCTGACTCGAAGTTCAATAAATTTTCCATTTTTGCAAGTCAAATCACATGTACCCACCCACACATATACTGCAGCATTATCAAAGTGCTCAAATTTCGCAAAATTACTGTGTAAATAATCTAGAGCTTGTGAAGATGTTTGACCAGATTTACACCAAAACTCAATGTGTGGGGCGAACTCTTGACTCACAGATTTCAGCCGGTTACCTTTACTGTCCGATAAAAGTATCGGAAAACGTATCTGTGCCTTCGTAGGGTAAGGTACACTACTGTTTAAAAACTTGTTCAGTTTTGACGCACTCATATATCAAAATTCGCTGTTACGATTGTCAATACACGAAATTAGGAAACTATTAAACAGATGAAACAGTTCAACATCAACACTCTTACCAATCCTGAGTTCTTATAATTACAACATCCCAGCTCTGCCACCAATGTAATACTCACAAAACTTGCACTTTAAAATTACATGTTGAATTTATTTTACATTCATATTACAAGAACTAAATTGACAGATTTGCAAACCGCTCTCTCTCTCTTGGACCCCCGTCGCACGTCACCACCAAAGTTTGCGCCAAATCTTCTCTACCTCAGACCAACCAATCAATACCCTTGTCACATGTCATAGAGGTCACAGGTTAAAAGACTTCCTCACAAATATGAATAATGTAAACTCTACATACCTATATGTATTATTCTTTGGGTTTTTTTCACCAAATTTCTTGCCGGTACCCAAGGTAAACTGTTTGATATTTGTGGGGCATCACTAGTCATTGGATCGGCAAAGCTCAACTAACTTCGTGTCAACTCAAGAATAGGCCCGAACCCAGTCGCCCGCCTTTGATGAATTAAAGTGGACCAAGAATGGACCTCCTGGACCCATTTTAGGCGGAACATTATGGCTCTCCTGCCATTCTGATAATGACAAGCCTGGATTTGTACGATCAAACGTATCAGTTTCTGAAGATGATCTCCATGTAGGCGATTATACGCAGTTTTAAGTTCTGCTCTTTTCATTTGACCATTCTCTGATTGGTAAGGCTTTTCTTTTTTGTTTAATTATTTGAAGAGTTGTTTCGGTTATTCTGTTTATCCGCGTCTTTACTGTTTGCTTGGGACAAATTTCATCTAGTTTACTGTTGATAACCTCGTTGAGATGGGTGCAGGCTTTTTTCTAGTTCATGAGCATTTAGGGGGTCATTTGACTTTATTTTTACTTCGATAATGTTTCTGAAAAGGATCCAGTCAAGTTTTGATAGGTTCCTGCTATTCACGGGAGGATACCTTGTGGGACCAGTATTACATTTCAAAGTGGCGTGAACTGGCAAGTGGTCACTGCCTAGCATCATCCCCTACAAATATGTCTTGCATTTGGCTGGTTGGTGATTTGCTGGTGATTATCAAGTCTAGGATATCTGATTGATGGAGTGGGTTGTTGCTTATGTATGTTACGTCTTGATCGTTATTTACCACGAATAGATCGAGTTCTACTTTCCATAACTGCATTCAAAAATCATTGGGGAACAAATTTTGTGTTATATGTTTTGGTGCCTGATTTTAGCCTTAAGAACCCCCATATGTGCCTGAGAAGAAGTGAAGGTCTACATGTCGACTGAAGTAGATTTGTTTCCCTCCACTGGTAAAATAGAACCTGGTAATTAACGCCACTGGGGTGCAATCGCTCGGTAGGTCGGGAAAATAAGCATAAACGATTTACGAAACTTGACTTTATACTTTGTTGTGTCACGATATATAGCTCAGATGCTGACAAGGACATTAGACACTAATAAATAAAACTTTAGAATACTGGATTGGAACTTAGAATAAGAGTACTGTCCAAATATACCTATTTTGGTAACTATTTTCTATCATTTTGGAAAGGGTAAACTTGAAACACTTTGCTTCCATGTGTGTACAGTATCTGATTTATGGACAACGAATAATACAAACATGACATGCCAATAGCCAGTATTTATTCCGACGCAACAAGATTACATTCACTTAGCGTGTATGCTGCAATATATACACGGGTTTCAGCAGGTGATATAATAATAAATCTTCGACTCTCCGCTGATTTGTCGTGGTCCTCTCACGAGGAGGCGTACATTAACCCAGTGCCTTGCCAGGGTATTTCTCTCCCACCCTCCCTCCTAATCACCAACAATTCAGTCAAAAACTGTTTCATAATTACCCCCACTGGCGCCTGCTTACATTATGGCAGCTGGTTCACACACACGAAGCATGTACGCTGCAATATATACAAGTATCAGCAGGTGAATATGCTGCAGGGCTTATTTTATGGGAGCTGGATCACGTACACATAGTGTATATGCTGCAAAATGTACACAGGTTTCAGCAAGTGAATATGCAAGACTTACTGGAGAAAAAGTGGACTCATGAAGCTGGTACCAGAAGTGTCTGTGTATCTTGAGTTTACTGGAAAGTACGGATACAGGAATGGCGTGGTGCATTGATAGACAAAATGTAACTAAGCCGCCCAACATTCCTCGATGCATACCTACACGTATGGTGGCGAAGTCAGCCCTGTATGGCGCCAGAAAGAAAGCCCATATACCTGAATTGTAATGATGACAAGAGGCTGATACCTGGGTGTTATTATTTTGAAGAAATATCAGAGTGTAGAAGATGTTCCAAATGATGGACTGCTATAATGACTGCAAAGTGACCACAGGTGTTGTTGATTGTTTTGCAGAAATTTAATCTAGTTGAGCTAAGTACAGAAGGTGTTTAGAAGTCAGTGGCATCTGGTAGTCCATAAACCCTCAGAAGCGGAGTTTCTTCAGAATAAAACAATTTTACTTTTGTACATTTTGATGTAGGGCTTAACCCAATATATGGTATGGCTGCTTGTTGAATAGTACGTCCAACGGAGTTCGATTTCAAGTGAGTTTTGCAATTTTCTGTACTCATTTTTTTTCAAAGTAGAAAAGTTGTATCTCATATTCCAACTAGCGTTGTTAAGTACAGACAACATCTGCCCAGCTTAGACCTGTACTTTTGCTACTTGGACCGAACAGACAATTTGTGTGAGGCAAAGGAGGGGATAACCTGACGATTTCTCATGCCAGTGCCAAAAATCAGGTGTAAAGATAATCAATATGATTGATAGTTTCGTGTACAACACAGCGCGGCTTTTCACATTAAAAGTTGGGAAAGCCCGTAATTTGTCCAACAAATTACAATTCTCTAGTTAGGCTTTCCCAAACCCAGTTTGGGAAAGACTCTTGTTATTCTTCTTTTTCAAAAATTCTTCTTCATTCCTTTTTCTTTAATTTTTAATTTTAGGCTTTCCCAAACCCAGTTTGGGTAAGACTCTTGTTATTCTTCTATTTCAAAATTTTTCTTCTCTATTTTTTTTTTTTTTAAATTTTTTTTTCCGCCGTTAATTTTGTCTGTCTGTTGCACTGCTCAAAAACAAGCTGTACGATTTTAACCAAATTTGGCATATTTATGTAATGCCATAAAATCTAGTGAAATGAGGTATCGGCATGTCTGTGAAAACGCTTGTTTTCAAAATATTCTGCCAAAACCGTCAAAATTTCACCATTTTTCAAAAGTCGCGAAATTGTTTACAGTTATTTAGCTCAAATTTCCCACACATTTTGAGCATAACATGATACACCAAAATCACCACAAAAATATTTAAAAATTGACCCCATTGGCCAAAAAAGGCACGAATATATCTTTTGTCTTCAAAATTGACCAACTTCAATGGCAAATGTCTCTAATTTCAAGGTTGTTGTAACAATTGTTTTGGTATGGATAGATGCAACAATGATTGCGGAAGAAAGATGCTGTTTATGCTTTAATCTCAGATTTAACCCTTAAGCACAACGAGGACGAGAATAAGTGTACCGTTTGAAAATGACAAAATTAACCATCTGTGGTTGCTTTTTATATCATTTTGGAAAGGGTTAATTTCAAACACTTTGCATGTCCCTATTCACAATTGACTACCGATCATATTTGCTGTTGTAAGTTTGGTTGTAAAGTTGAACCCTATGCCCAATCTGGTTGCATAAAAGTTGGTCCCGTCCAAAAAAGTCCCATTTTTTCAAAAATTGGTAATTTCAAGGGACAATTTACTCCATTTGTAATTAATTGAGCGCTGAATGTTTTCTATGGCTGCATGCAGCAATCAAGGTATGACAACTTTTGTTTTATATATTATTATTAAAAGTTTAACCCTTGGCAGATTTGAGACTTCCTATAAGGGTACGGTACCGTTGGAATAATTGTTATTTTTGGCAACTTTTACATGCGATATATCAGCACGGGAGCCATATTTTCTCAAACCACTTCCCATGAGAAGATAGGACACTATTCCTAGACCACTTTTGCTGTTATATGTTTTATTCAAAGTTTTAACCCTCACCTAGTTGTCGGGCCTTGATTGAATTGGAGTACCCTCAAATTGTACATGTTAATTCAAATACCAAGATTCAAAATTCTTCCTTGTCTCTTGTCAGAAACTCAAGCTGTGATTGATGACAGGTCTCTGGAAAGTGAAATGAGGTATTGTAATATTCGTGAAAACACGTATTTTCAAAATATTCTGTCAAAACCATCAAAATTTGACCATTTTTCAAAAGTCTCAAAATGTGTACAGGTGTTTACCTCCGATTTTCCAAACAGTTAGAGCATAATATGATGCAACAAAATTACCACACAAATATTTCAAATTTAAACCCTATTGGCTAAAAATGACATGAATATAGCATTTAGTCTACAATATTGACCAACTTTAAGGGAGCATGCAAGTGTGAAAGAGTACAGTGCGTAGAGTTGTTATACAGGCCTGCCTGTCTGCCTGCCTACCTACCTGCCCTACATTAACCATACACCATTCGCGTCAATGTTGTAAGAAAAATAGTCTCCCTGTCTGCTTGATTTGGTCATTTCTGGCAACTGAATTGCCCGAAATTTTCGGCTCGTTCCCGACTCAGGGGTGGGAGAGGGGGCACAGACCTCCCAGACACCCTGGCCCATATGCCCATGATTCATCTGCACTTATTTTTTCCAAAGCAAAACGGACATGGCTCGTTTTGCTTTCCATGAAAATATTCAGTAATTATTGAACAGCAAATTTTGTGTTAAATGTTTTGATGTCCTGCTTTATCTCAAATATCAGTTTTGGCTGCATAAAACCTAGTAGCATCACACAAAAACTTTGCTTCAGCTATATTTTTCTATTTTCAAAACTGATCGATAGTTTTGTGTACAATACTGTTTGACTTTTTACATTAAAAAGTTGAGACAGCCTATAATTTGTCCAACAAATTACAATTCTCTAGTTTTTTTATTATTTTTTTTCCTCTTCAATTTTGTCTGTTGCACTGCTCAAAAATAAGCTGTGCGATTTTAACCAAATTTGGCATACTTATGTAATGCCATGAAATCTTGTGAAATGTGGTATCGCCATATCTGTGAAAACAGTTATTTTCAAAATATTCTGCCAAAACCTTCAAAATTTCACCATTTTCAAGATAACTCAAAAACAAGCTGTACGATTTCAACCAGATTTGGTAAACTTATTTATTGTCACAATATCTAGAAAAATGGGGTATCGTCATATTCATGAAAACGCTTATTTTCAAAATTTTCTGCCAAAATCATCAAAGTTTCACAATTTTTCAAAAGTTTCGGAATTGTTTACAGTTATCCAGCTCAAATTTTCCAAACATTGAGAGCATAATATGATACACCAAAATCACCACACAAATATATCCAAATTAACCCCTGTGGGCCAAAAATGAAATGAATATAGCAGTTTTCTCTTCAAAATGACCAACTTCAAGGGCAAATTTCTCTATTTGCAAGGTTGTTGTAACAATTATTTAGGTATGGATAGATGCAACAATGATTGCAGAAGAAAGTTACTGTTTACTTTATAATCTCAGATTTAACCTTCAAGCACAATGAGGGCGAGAATAAGAGTGCTGCTTCAAAATGCCAAAATTAGCCAATTTAATTGCTTTTTTCTATCATTTTGGAAAGGGTCAATTTCAAACACTTTGCATGTCCGTATTCATAATTGACTACCGAGCATATTTGCTGTTGTAAGCTTGGTTGTAAAGTTAAACCATATGCCCATTCTGGTTGCATAGAAGTATGCACCGTCCAAAAAAAACTCCCATTTTTCTTTGGTAAGTTTAAATGACAATTTACTCCATTTCTAATTGACTGAGCTCTGAATGTTTTCCATGGCTGTATACAGCAGTCACAGTATGACAAATTTTGTTTTGTATGTTATTATTAAAAGTTTAACCCTTGGTAGATTTGAAACTTTCCGTAAGGGTACTGACGGAATACTTGTTATTTTCGCCAACTTTTACATGCGATTTCTCAGCACTGGAGCCATATTTTCTCAAAACGTTTCCCATGAGAGGATAGGGCATTCATCTAAGAACAATTTTGCTGTTATATGTTTTATTCCAAGTTTTAACCCTCACCCAGTTGTCAGGCCTTGAATTGGAGTACCCTCAACTTGTACGTGTTCATTCAAATACCAACATTCAAGATTCCTCCATGTCTCTTATCGGGCACTCAGTCTGTGATTGATGTCTACACATTTAGAGCATAATATGATACACCAAAAGCACCACACAAGTATTTCAAACTTAACCTCTATTGGTCACAGTTGATATGAATATAGCATTCTATCTTCAAGATTGACTAACTTTCTCTAATTGCAAGGTTGTTGTAAGCATTATTTTCGTATGCATAGATGCAACAATGATTGCAGAAGAAAGTTACTGTTTACTTTTTTAATCTCATCTTTAACCCTCAAGCACAATGAGGACGAACATAAGAGTACCATTCGAAAACGCCAAAATTAGCTACCTTCGGTTGCTTTTACCTATCATTTTGAAAAGGGTTAATTTCAAACACTTTGTTTTGCTATAGGTAGAGAATCATAATGAATAAATCCGCTGCTGTAAGTTATACTGTGGGGCTTAACCCAACATATGCTTTGGCCACTTAAAAGAACAGTACTGTGCGAAAAAGTTTGATTTTCAGTGAATTTTGCAAACATCTGTACTCACTTGCTCTAATTGCAAGGCTGTTGTAACAATGATATTGGTATGGATAGATGCAACAATGATTGCAGAAGAAAGTTACTGTTTACTTTTTAATCTCAAGATTTAAGCCTCAAGCACAATGAGGGTGAGAATAAGAGTACCGTTGTAAAATGTCAAAATTAGCTAACTTTGGATGCTTTTTGTCTATCATTTTGGAAATGGTTAATTTCAAACAGTTTTCTTTGCTATATGTAGTCTGCATTTTCACATTGGAAAGTTGGGAAAGCCAGTAATGTGTACAACAAATTACAATTCTCTAGTTATTTATTGGTGTTTGAGATCACATATTTCTGCGCAATGAATAATCACGACCACAACTGTTTATGAAAGCATTATATAAAGACGTACAAAGTGAACTTAGCCTGGGAAACATTACAACAAAACGTGTGCCTATGGAGATAGGCCTAAACAGGGGTGTATCCTCTCGCCAATCCTGTTTGCATTGTATATCAGAGATTTAGGAGATGAACTCCTGCATAGCGAGGAGGGGGTAGCAGTTGGGGACTTGAAGATCCCAAGGCTATTTTTTGCAGACGATATGGTGCTAGTGTCAGAAAGCGAAGAGGGGCTAACGAAAATGCTGGGAATTGTTGGGAAATATGGGAGCAAATGGAGACTCGAACTTAATGAAAGCAAGATCAAAGTTATACCTGTGCGCCGCAAAGTGGACCCCACTCGCAAGTGGAGAGTGGGTGAGTTCTGCACTCCGGAAGGTAGCAGCAAACTTCTCAGTGTAGGGGAGACAGGTGATTGCGAGTATTTGGGGGTAAACATAAACATTACAGGAAGAGGCATCTACCGAAATCACACAAATAAATTGATTCTGAAGGGGAAGCGAATCCTTAACCAAATGAAACTTATAGGGAGAAACAGTTTCAATAAGGTTTTCGTGGGGAAAACCATTTGGGAAATGGTGGGTCTGCCAAGTATAACATACGGTACGGAAGTGGTACCCCTAAACCAGACGGCCGTAAAGAGCTTGGAAATCCTGCAGAACGATGCAGGCCGATGAATAACTGGGTCGAGTAATGCCGCAGCACTAGAAGCAATGAGGGGTGAGCTTGGTTGGATGAGGATCAAGGACAGGATAGACCTGTTGAAACTCGGTTATCTTAATTATTTGGTAAACCTCCCAGACAGCCGATGATGTAAAGTAATGTTCTTGAGAATTTTCAACTCAAATATCAAGACGGGGTGGATGGTCCAAGTGAGGGAGCTAGTAGAGAACTACTCATTGGAGATCTCGGACCTGGACGTTGGGGCAAAGCAGGGTAAAACAAATCGTCAGAGAAAGGGTCATGGAGGATTGTAACCGTAATTGGCGAGAAGGGGTCAAATCAAAGAGGTCTTTAGGTGGCGTGCGTGATAAAGAGAAGCCAGGTTTTGAAGAGTACCTTGATGGCACCTTTGGGGGGGGGGGGGGGGTCACTGTTGTTCAAGATGAGGTCGCGATCCCTGGAGCTGAGGGGGGAAATTGGGAAGGACAGTGAAAGGGAGTGCCAGATGTGTACTTTGGGCATGGTGGAGACCCTGGAACACTTTCTTCTAGAATGCTCAAAGTACCAATCTAAAAGAATAAGATTCACTGGGAGGATAATGGGGAAGTGGGATGGGAGAATGAAGGACATGTGGTTAGGGGGAGACTCAAAGGAGAGGGTTAATATGCTAATCGGAGAGATTGGGAAGAATGGGGAAAGGGATGTCATCAAGCAGTTCGTCTACGAGTGTTGGGAGGGAGGAGAGGAGAAGCATGGGAATAGTGAGGCAGTTGGGAGTACAGGGGTAACCAAGGCATTCTCGCCCGAGAACCGCGACAAATCAGCGGCTGGCCAAAGTATTATTATTATCTAAGTTAAACAAGAGGCTCCGAGGGCCTTAATTGCTCACCTGATAAAGTGGTTCAAAGAAGATCACATTCAGTTAGTCATGGTTCCTCAACACCACAGAGGAATCAAGTCATGAAATTACTTATAACTCTGGTGTCCATGTCGGATGATTATTATCATAGGTCTTCCTGGCTGCTTCCAATTCTATCAGCTGTTGACCAGTACTGCCAAACGTCCAAGGGTTATGATGTCACTGAAGTTTGAAATGCAAATTTTATGGAAAAAACCCACTTAGGAATGGATTTGAACAAACTTGGACCCCCACCTTATGGTACATATCCCCCTTCCCTCCCCCTGAAGAGAGCCCAAATGTTAAGGCAGAGACTGAATCTGTTGTTCCCAGAGATATTACACACCAAATATGAAAAGATTCTAATTGGTGGTTGTGGAGAACAAGAGTTTTGAAGTAAGTCACCCATACTGCACTAAGTTCAAATTCAGGCTACCATTGGGAGCCCATATATTAACACAGGGACTCGATTTGAACAAATTGAATCTGCCCCCCCCCCCCAAAGATGTTGCATACCAAATATGAAAGCATTCTGACTGGTGGAGCTTAAAATCTAAAAAAATTCCCTCATATTGCAATAAGGTAAAATTCGGACTCCCATAGAAAGTCCAAATATTAACCCAGAGACTCGATTCCTGTATTGATCCCAAATACGAACCGAGGGGCTTAAATTGAACTCACTTGTATCTGACGCCCCTATGAATGCTCTATGCCAATTTCAGAAGATTCTGATCAGTGGTTCTGGAGAAGAATTTTTTTTTAATATTTGCAAATATGCTGACTCAGGATTTTTTACATGCCCCCCCCCCCCCCCCCCCCCCCCCACACACACAGAACACACTAACAAAACCGATGGCAACTTGTTTTTTATATCATTCGATTCTACTGGTCTTAAGGATGCTTCATACCAAGTAACCAAATAACATTTCTCTGTTCCGTGTGGTTTGGGAAATATGGGCGTGTGAAAATATTTTCTATTTTTAGTTCCTGGGGTTCCCATGGGAACATGGGAATTTTTTAGCATGAATCAAGTACTTATGATCCAATAATACCACATACCAAATTTCGTTCAAATCGGACCATCGGTTCAGAAAATAGAAATTTTGGGCTGAGCCCAAAATCCTGCCCCTCCCATTACGAAGGCAAATATTGCTTCACGAACTTCGTTTGCACAAACTTGATTCTACACCTCAGAAGGAAGCTTCATACCATATATCAAGTCATTGTAACCACTGGGTCACGAGAAAATCTTTTTTCTGCCTCCAATGGGGCCACTATAGGGACAAAAATGCCACTATAGGGACAAAACCGTATGGAGAATCCAATGTTAATTTTAATAGTTTAGGTACCAATGTTTAATATATGAAGTGAGAAGCATATATACACCGAGATCTGAGTTTGTCTATCTATACAAAACCTTTTACATCGAGATTTTTTGTGTGATACCACTTTATTTCAAGATTCCATTTTGATGAGAAAATATTTACAGCTAGAATTGTGTCTTGAAATAAAGCATTATCGCTTAAGATTTTTGGAAAAAATGCTAAAATATCCTATCTGTGATACATAATAATGATTGGCAAAAAAATATACAATAGAAAAAAATGTTTTTATAAAAAAAAACTCTGTGGGTTGTTTTGACACCTAATCTTGATTACATAAAATATTGTCTTTAGTTTTGCTCAAACCATTGACTAACTTCTCTGTCATTCTCTTGGAAATTTCTTGGGTCGAAATTGATAGTAAGAACTGTCTCTAAATCATATCCTCTAGCAAGATGATCCAAGGCAACATACAGTACATTCCACACAACACAGTATGAACACTCTGTACTCCCATTGTGTTAATAGTCCACGAATCTGTGTTTTTCACTATGAATTTGTAAATGTCTTTATCTAATGGTGGTAAGCCATAGGAATCAAAGCAGATGCATGAATGATTGTCTTTGAAATATATTATCACCCAATGTTCTCCCGGTTCTCTTGATGAATCTGTGTTCACAATATAAGCTGTTCTATGTTTAGGTTTTTGTTTTGGTAATAAGTCTTTTGAACACACTTTTCCATTCAATAATGATAACCTTGGAGAATTGTCCAGAATATATTGTAGTTGAGTGGTTTTCATCTCTTCTTAGCCCTGAAAAGGGCTGTTATAAAGTTGTACTTTTCAATCAATTTCTTCTTCTTTATTAAGTGGTGTATAGTAGCCCCATTCTTTCTCTACTAAATCCGCCCACCTCTTGATGTCTTCGTCAGTGTTAATTTCAAAGTTCACATTCACATTTGCAAAACATCCTTCAATATTCAGCTTCTTTGCTTGTATGTGCAGTTTATATAGTACACTTGATGGACACACTTTTTCCATACACTCTTCCATATACATTTCAATCTATATTCTTATATCGTTTTTTATCCAAAAGTCATGTTCTTGTCCAGGTATTTCTTGACATGCACCACACAGATTGTTCACTTTTTGTTTTATCAAAGGTGTCACTTCACCCACAACAATTTCTTTAAATAATCTAAGGAACAGTCTTTCATTGCGAGTTTTCTCTTTGCTTATTATGTTTATTCTTTTTTCTCATCTCCCTGTGTATCTTGCAGTGTTCACATTTACTCATTGTTAATAGTCAAATATCACTTCTCTGAATTTGTTGATTTCTATCTCACTATCAAATTCTGCATAGACAACAACGTTGATTACCTCTGTGAGAGCTTGAGCAAACTGAAGATCCAGTCGAAGGTTGCCAGACTTTATAGGGTGAGCTAATGGCCCACTAACTGACTGATCGGGTGTCAAATGAACTCCCCAGGGGGTATATCCTTTTGCATAATCCTGCATTGATATATTAAATGTTTGATTTTGTCCAAAATAGCCCATTGCTTCAAATAATGATAAATAAGAATTTAAATAAAGTCCACCTTCGAAATTCGGTTCAAAGGGACGTGCTTTAATGGAATGTCCATCTATTGTGATTTCCAACTTGATCAAATTGAAATGTTGAAAATTAAATGGACATGTACCAATATCTCCATTTATATCTTTATTCGAAACTAAACCAAGAATTAATCATTTTGGCATCTGTTTATGAAACAGATGGTCTTCTATTTTTGACCGAAGACCATTTCCAATGGTAAATGTTTTCATTTCAGTACGTCTTATGGGCATTTTATAATTTGTTCGATCTATTTGTGCATTAAGATCATTCGCAAATTTAGGAATTAAATCCAAGGCCGGTATTCTGAATATGGCTTTTTGAATTTCTATTTTTCCATCTACACCACCAATCAGACAAAATTTAGTTGGGGAACGATGAATTTTAATTCTCAACTCTAAGCCATTTGGTTAATATTTGTCTTGCACAAATAGATCTAAATGTGTTTTTCCTCTTAGTTGTACAGATTTACTGTTTGCAATTAATTTGTTACGCTGAATCAAACCTTTGTTATTTGAATCGTTCGCTATTGCAGTGTGGTATCCAGGACTATCTGCATACCACATCTCACTACCAGCCAAATAGTTTTTTTCACATCTCTTGAATAACTAAGAGAATTCTCAAAAAATCCTCGATAAGGATACATGTCTGTATTGGTGGTTATAAGACTACCGTTCATTGTAATCAATTTCACCAATCTTTTCTATACCACTCGATGTTGGTGATACTTTATCCTGATCCAAACCACTACAAAGATGCTCGCAAGATCCATGTGACATCAAGATTTAATCAAATATATCAAGTGGCCATGAATTTTGTTTTGGATGAGATTGTCTTTTTCGTGTCTTGACTCTATTGGAATGTCTCGATCCGCAAGTATACAGAAGAAGTCTCCTTGGTTACGAATCGAAATTAAGTATTTTTATTGTTTACTAATCATATATATTTCATTTTCAGGTTATTTTATTCAAATTTGTGGGGAGTTAGTTTAGTATAGTAACTGGGACAAAGTTAGGAGGCCTTAAATAAAACTGTGAGCGCTAAGTTGTCGAACGGTTCGTCGTGTTGCCTTTTGTCGCGTGTCGCGTGTTTACAATTTTCTCTGTCCGATCGCGTAATTTTGTCTTGATGATGGCGAGCAGGTCTGTTCAGACGGAGGTAAGTATGGAGGTAAATACGTGTAATATCGCGGTCCAGGTCAACGGTGCCAACGGAGTAAGTATTGGTGTGCAGACAGAGGTCACTGGGGGTGTCGGTCAGAGCCGGGTTGGTGGGGCCACCGATGGCGATATTGGGCTTGAAGTTTGTAAACAGTGTTCTATGATGTATGGGGACTGTCGCTCGATGGGATATGGAGAGGTATGTGTAAACTGTCAGGAAATCCTCCGCCTACTTGAGACAATTGTTAAGTTTGAGGGGGAGATTGCTGAGCTGAAGGGAAGACTTGGTAGGGCGGGGCTGTCTGGAGTTACGCCTGTGAAAGTGGCTTTCCGAGAAGGATGGAAGGTTGTCGGTGGTTCCAAGAGGAAACATGGGGGTAGAACCTTTGATGTGAATGAGGTAGGTGATGAGGTGGGGGCTGCTAGAAAAGTACGTAGGACAGATGAGGGGGGCCCAGGCCGGAGCAATGCTGTAAAGCGTTTGGCGTGGACTACCAAAAGTGGTAGGAAAGGGGGGCCAGAGAAGCAGGTAGATAGGGGTGTAAAGTCCAAAGGCAGTGGGGAGTGCAGCACCAGAAACAGATTTGATGTGCTCGATTCGGAAGAGACAGAGGAGGAGATGGAGGTAGTTGCAACAGATAGTAGCTTGGGGTCTAGGCCAGGAAACAGGAGGAGGGATCCGGGGGAAGACCAGGGGAGTAGTCCAGGTAGCTCAGGGCCTGGAAAGAGACGGAGGGACAAGGATAGGAGTAATCCTAGGTCAAAGATACCGATACCGATATTGAGTCCGAGGGGGGCTGTTGGAGAGGAAGAGGACGCTGTAAACAATAGGAGACTAGAGGAGATAAATAGGGCGAGGTCCAAAAGTAAGTTGGTGGTTGCGGGAAGTAGCATAGTTCGGGGGATCGACAAGGTTGTCTGTGGTCCGGACAGTAAAAATAGAACAGTTCTGTGCTTTCCGGGGGCTAAAGTGGAGGACCTGAGGGATAGAGTGGACGGTATTGTAGCTGGGTCGGGGCCTGATCCGGTAGTGGTATTACATGTGGGGTCCAATAACATCAGGGAGAGGAAATCAGTTCGTTTGGTGGACACATACAAGGACCTAATTAGTAAGCTACTTAGCAGGAATGCTCGGATCATCGTTTCAGGGGTGCTCCCCGTTATGGGTGGTGGAAATGAGAGGAACTCGCGGATTATGGCACTAAACGAGGAGCTGGAAGAGCACTGCAAAGACTTGGGAGTACATTTCATTGACCACTGGGATTCATTCTGGGGACAAGGAGAGTTGTATGGGCGAGACGGATTGCATTTAAGTAGGATGGGTACAGACCTGTTGGGCCAAAAAATCTTACAGGTGGCTGGGCCTTTTTTGGAGAAAAGGGGGGTAGGGGACCACAGCCGGTAACCCAGAGTGGCACAAATGCTGGGAACATGGGAAGAACAACAAACATGCACAATACAGGGACATACCAGGGTTATAATAATGTGCCAGTGATGACAAAAAAACAAAGATTCATTAAGTTTGGGTACTGCAACATCCAGGGTCTGCACAAGAAAGTAAGCGAAATATCAACAATGATGGACGAAGGAGACTTCGATATAATGGGTCTAAGTGAGACGTGGATACGACGGGATGAGCGGGTTGATCAGATGAAGGGTTGCGTGTGGATAGGAGCTGGGCGAACTGAGGGTCAGAAACGGGGTGGGGGTGTTGGCATCTACGCTAAAGAGGAATTACAGCCCTCATTGATTACAGATCTCACAGAAGCAAGGACTCAGATTCCAGTATCCAACGAAATAGTCTGGGCAAAAATCAAGTTAGGAAACAGGAGTGTTGCCGTTGGTGTTGTATACTAAGCAGTGGAGGGAAGTAAGCCCGAGTGGAATGATTCAATATATACAACTCTTAGATCGAATATCACAGAGCTTGGGAGCAGAGGGTTCAGTATTGTCCTAATGGGGGACTTCAATGGGCACATCGGGGATAAGGAGGAGGGCATACAGGGAGGTGATAGGAAAATTAACACGAATGGGAGGAAGATGTTGGACCTATCAAAAGAGCTTGGTTTAAAGATCCTGAACAGGGATGCGAAATGTAAAGGTAAATGGACCTGGGAGAGGAACGATAAGAAAACAATAATTGATTATATACTCACTGACATTAGCGTATGGAGGGAGGTTATAGATGTAGAAATAGATGACGAGGGAAAAAATGACTTGGGTAGTGATCACAACCTGATAACAGTTAAGATTATGGGCAAAAAGACGAATAGAGACAGAAATACCTTCAAGGAAGTTTGGGGACTAAAACAAGGAGCCGACTGGAAGCAGTTTCGGGAAAAACTAAAACCAAATCTTGAATGTATACCTAGGGATGCAAATGTCCAGAGTATTTCAGATGGCATAGTAAATAGCCTAACAGAGGCAGGGAAGGAGTGTATAGGAAGGGTGAGGGTCCCAACGAGAGAGCTTGGATACAGGGTTAACGAGGGACTGAAAAAGGCTATAAAAGAAAGGAAGGTAAAATGCGCTGCTTACAGAAGAAGTAGGAAGCTTAAAGGGGTGGATAACAATGACACGAGACTAATGAAAGGAGAATATGAACTGGCACGGAAAAAGGTGAATGAGATAAAGAATAATAATAGGAAGGAGCGCAATTGCAGTCTTGCCAGAACAATAAAGAAAACGGGGGGTTCGAGCTCAAACGTATTTTGGAACTGGGTAAATAAACGGGGGAAAAGTAGTGTGCAGAGTATCAAAGTGGATGGGGAAAGTACAGAAGATAAAGGCCGTATCGCTTCAGAGTTAGTCAAGCACTGGGAAAAGATAAACGATAGGCGATGGGGCAGTGGGTCCCCACCAAAAAGAAATACACTGGTGGAGGAGAACCTATCCAATCGTGTATGTAGCGAAATAACGGCAGAAGAAGTGCGGAACGTGGTCTCGAAATTAAAAAATGGTAAAGCGGGAGGGACTGATGAAATTCCGAACGAATTCCTCAAAAATGGAGGGGAGGCACTTATTGAAGTCCTGACAAACCTTTTCAACCTGGCTCTGCGAAAGCAAGAGGTCCCCAGAGAGTGGAGGGAAAGTAAGGTGTCGTTCATACACAAAAAGGGGGATAAGGAAGTTCTAGATAACTATAGGGGGATATCAGTTAGTAGTAACATCGGAAAAGTATTCTGTAAGGTCATATACGGTAGACTAGAGGAAGTTATTGAAGAGAAAGGTTTTTTAGGAGAAATTCAAAATGGTTTCAGGAAAGGACGAAGAGTCACTGATCACCTATTTACACTCACCCAACTGATAGAATCAACAAAGGCTGAAAAGAAAAAGATGTTTCTGGCATTTCTAGATGTGAAAAAAGCGTACGACCGAGTGTGGAGGGAAGGTATGTGGCGAAAGCTCGAGGGCATCGGACTGGGGGGTGACTTTGTGGGAATCATGAAAGCACTGTATACAGATGTGCAAAGCCAACTCAGTCTAGGGAGTATCACTACAAAACGAGTCCCTATGGATATAGGCCTCAAGCAGGGGTGTATCTTTTCACCGATTTTGTTTGCATTGTATGTTAAAGATTTAGGGGACGAACTAATTCAGAGTGCGGAGGGGGTAAATGTTGGAGACATAAAGATACCAGGCTTATTCTTTGCGGACGACATGGTGTTAATGTCTAGAACTGAACAGGGGCTAGAGAAACTGCTGGAAATTGTTGGTAGATATGGGAACACTTGGCGGCTAGAACTAAATGAAAATAAAAGCAAGGTAATACCCGTTGGACGCAAGGTAGATATGACGAAGAGATGGAGAGTGGGGGAGTTCTCAATCCCCGAAGGGGAAAGCAAACAAATCACTGTAGGAGAAACGGGAGAGTATGAGTATCTAGGGGTAAGCATAAATATAACGGGAAGAGGGGTGTACAGAAATTACTCAGCCAAACTGATTCTGAAGGGGAAAAGAATTCTGAACCAACTAAAACTTTTAGGGAAAAATAGTTTCAACAAGGTCTTTGTGGGGAAAACACTGTGGGAGAGGGTGGGTTTACCAAGTATAACGTATGGCACGGACGTGATTCCATTAAACCAAACCGTTATTAAGAAGTTGGAAAATACTCAAAATGATGCCGGCAGATGGATAACAGGGTCGAGTAATGCTGCAGCTTTGGAAGCAGTAAGGGGGGAGCTTGGGTGGATGAAAATCAAGGACAGGGTAGATTTGGGAAAACTGTGTTACTTTAACTACTTGAGAAACCTGCCTGACAACCGGTGGTGCAAATTGATGCTCGATACCATTTGGAATTCTAATATAGAAACGGGGTGGTCAAAACATGTGAGGGAACTAATGGACAATTACTCTATAGAGGTCACAAACATAGAAGTAGGAATGAAAGAAGGCAAAAGGTTTGTCAAAGAGAGAGTCATGGAAGATTGCAATCGAAACTGGCGAGCAGGGGTTAGCGTGAAAAGATCACTGCAGGGGTTACAATATAAAGAAAAGCCAGCTTTTGAGAAGTACCTAGATGGCACCTTTGGAGGGTCACTGCTGTTCAAACTGAGATCAAGGTCACTGGAGCTTCGGGGAAAAATTGGGAGAGATGGGGAAAAGGGATGCCAAATGTGCCACTCTGGAGTAGTGGAGACCCTGGAACATTTTCTCGTGGAATGCCCACAGTATATACCTCATAGAATAAAATTTACTGGAAGAATAATGCAGAAGTGGGGTGAAGAAACAAAGGATAGATGGCTGAAGGGGGACACGAGGGAGAGGGTAGGAATGCTTATTGAAGAAATTGAAAAAGAGGAAGTGAGGGACACTATTAAGCAGTTTATATCTGAATGCTGGGAGGAGAGGAGGGGAAGAGGGGGTGGGGTGCAGGGGGAATGATGGCCTTCTCTTATGAGGACCGCGACAAATCAGCGGCTGGCCAAAGAGTTATTATTATATACGAACCTCAGACCTCGTTTCTGTCTTTTTATTCCCAATGTAGCTTTACCCACTGATGACATAAGATCTTTTTGCACGAGTGAGTATTACTTCTTTAGGTGTTTTTTTTTTATTTCGCATCAATTAGGGATGAGAGTGAGGTGGGCATTGAGGGAAGTGAGATGGTTGTTCATGTTGCTAGGACAGATGGGGTAAGGAGGGCGTTGAAGAGAAAGAGACGACCTGAGACATGCAAAACGAGGGGAGGTGCAGATGATATAGGAACTGGTGACAGAAGAGAAAAGTTGGTTGTAGCAGGGAGTAGCATTGTACGTGGGGATGACAATGTGGTTTGTGGTCCCGATAATTCGAATCGAACAGTCGTGTGCTTTCTGGGAATGAAGATGGAGGATTTGAGGGACCAGGTAGATGGTACTGTGGCTGGGTCAGGATCCGATCCAGTAGTGGTGGTCCATGTTGGGCCAACAATATCGTGGAGAGAAGGTCAGTAAATCTGATGGTGACATACAGAGGTCTAGTCGGCAAACTGCTAAGTAGGAATGCAAGAGTAGTCGTATCCGGGGGGTCCTTCCAGTCCTTGAGGGTGAAGCCGAATGGAACTCAAGGATTTGGCACTAAATGGGCAGTTGGAGGACTACAGTGTTGACCTGGGAATACCCTTTATCGACCATTGGGACACTTTTTGCTGCAACACTAGCACGTGTGGGCGTGATGGGGTGCATCTTAGCAGGATAGGGGAAACAGGTAATGGGGGATATCATCTTTTTGGGTAGCAGAGCCATTTTTGGAGAGGAGCTGGGTGGGAGGCCATAGGCAAGTATAGCAAGAGTGGCCACAGGTAGGGCGAAGCAAGAGTGAGGCAGGCAGAATAAGTTTACCAAGGTTAGCATCAGAAAACAATGGGATCAGTAGGCGGAAGGCAATGAATCTCGGTACCCTGAAAGTGGGTTGTTGCAACATCCACCGTCTCCACTGGAAAGTAAGTGAATATGCTACATTGATTGAGGCAGAGGAATTTGATGCATGGGCTTAAGCGAGACGTGGTTAAGACATGAGGAACGGGCAAACCAAGTAAAGGGTGTGTGGATAGGTGCAGGGGTGAATAGAAGGCCATAAAAAGAAGGAGGGGAAGGAATGTACATTAAAGAAGGCTTACATCCATCTTTGATCACAGACCTAGAAGATGTCAGCACCTCAGTTGTTTTACTTTTTACAAAATAAAATATTATTTTTTATTGGAACAAAAAACTTTTAGTTACTTTTTTGTTTGAAAAAAAAAAAAAAAAAAAAAAAAATTTTGTGAAAAAAATATAATTTTTATTTTTGTGGAAAAAGAAAAAAAAAAAAAAAAAAAGAAATAAAAATAAAAAAAAATAAAAAAAAATCAAAATAAAAAATAAAAATTATATATATTTTTTATTTTTTTTTTTTATTTTTTTTTTTTTATCTTTTATTTTTTTTTGTTTTCAAACAAAAAGGTAACTAAAAGTTTTTTGTTCCAATAAAAAATAATATTTTTGTTCAAACAAAAAAGTAACTAAAAGTTTTTTGTTTGAACAAAAAATAATTTTCATTTTGCAAAAATAAAATGGCACAGACATGTGTGTGTTTGAGGTTAAAAAATCGCACTGGCACAGACATTTCCTACTAAAACGTTTTTTTCTTTTAATATGCCGCCGAAAAATTGTTTTCATTTACTGAACCCTGATGGGTTTCAAACATGACAAAAAAGTACATAAAATTGATTTAAACTAAGTGATGAGCTTAGGAACTGGTTAAACTGACTGGCAAAAATGGATGTTATTCATTGATGGGCTCTAATTTAGTCCTTACAAGGATGTTACGCAAGCTTTTGTTTTTCTTAGGCGATGACAGGTCGAAGATTCAAAGGTTCATTTAATTTAGCATTGGTAAATTTGAATTCATCTTTTAACATTTTTGCTATTTCGATATTCATTCTGTTGTACGTTAAAGTGAAAGGAATGATGGACCTGCTTTCGCATTTGCCCTCTGATATGTTCATACCAAATGGCCAGAGGGTTTGAAGCATATTGATCCAAAAAGCTTCACGTTTTTTCTAAATTCATCCGTTTCTTCTAATGTGTCTTTAATTGGTGGTTGTTCAATAGGATGGATTTCGAAATCGTCCAAAGAATGGCCAGGAAGGTTAAAATGTTGTGCTTCTGGGGCATCAGCATTATGTTTTATATTCTGTTTGTGTCTAGTAGCACGTTCTCGGAAAGGATTTTGACTTTGACCAACATACTGTTTCCGACAGCGCTTACATGTGATAAGGTAAATAATGTTTGGTGAATCACAATGGAGGGGGTTACGAATCTGATAATGATTTTTCGTTTGTTCGGAGGAAAATTCCTCTTTCTGATCAGGCATAAAAGTATGCAATCTACATCGAGGCTTTTTGCAATTAAATACCGCGCCACTACCATTCTGCAACGGTCTGTTGTGTTAAATCTTCAGTGGTTCGAAATCAGTAGTTTCAGCTGGACTTTCGAGCTTTTTCAGGGTTTGGGATTTCAGGCTACGCAAAAGACGCAGCGAGTACCCTCTCGATCTGAGGGCGCCAAATAGAGTAGAACAAGTCTCATTGAAATTTACCTTATCACTTGAATTGCGGTGGAAACGAATGAGTTGTGATTTGATGATCCCTTTATATGTATGTTGAGGATGAAATGATTTTGTGTGCAACAATTGATGTGAATCAGTTGCTTTAAAATATACTTTATAATCTAAATGACCGGACGCCTGAAATTGCTTGCCTTTATACACGGTCACATCGAGAAAATCAACAGAATTTTCACTGATAGTAGCTTTCAATTTAATATTTGGATCGTGAGTGTTCATAATTTCTAACAATTCATCAAAATCTTCTTTTGAATGTTCCCAAATAATAAAAATGTCATCTAAATACCTGAGATATACAAGAGGATGCTTTGCACATTTGCTTAAGGCATTTCCTCCCATTCCGCTACATAAATGCTCGCAAAATTAGGACTGAATCTTTTACCCATAGGACAACCCATTATTTGTAGAAAATATTCTCCATTGAATTGAAAGTCATTACCTTTTAAGCTCAGATCTAAAAGATCCAAAATTTGTTCATCCGGGCGTTTCGCATCCGGATATTTTTCAAATGCATTTTTAACTGATTTTACACCTTCATCAATATCAATGTTCGTATACATACTGTCGATATCCAAAGTAGTCAGAATTGCATTTTCGATATTTCCAATTTCGAAATTTTTGACAGGACATCCTGTGTGTTTTTTAGATAGCTCGGATGTCTATTTGCTATAGGTTTCAGATGATAATGAATTAATTCCGAGATCGCATAAGATTCCGAATTACAATCTGATACAATTGGTCTCCAGGGTGGAGTTAAATCATCCGTCCATGAAGAACGGTCCTTGTGGATCTTTGGTAGGATATAAAATTGTCTTGTTTGTGCACTGAGCTTAGCTGTTAAATATTTCAATTGTTTTTTGGTAATGTGACCTTCGTCAAGGAGAAATTTTAAGATCTTATTGAATTTTTCGATATTACTAGGCCAAATAAGTGAATCTATTTTCTTATAATGTTTAGTATTGCTGAGTTGTCTCATGGCTTCCTTTATATAATTATCCCGAGATAGAACTACTACCGACCCACCTTTGTCGGCTGGTTTAATTACTAATTTCTTATTTTTTCGAAGTTTCGTGAGAGCTCTCCATTCACCAGCTGTTAAATTGTCTTTATCGGAGAGCATGTTCATGCTGAACACCTTTTGAATGATTCGTTTGCTAGCCTCAATAATTTCGGGATCTACTTCACTATCTGGGGGTGACCAACCAGATGATTCTGTAAAAGGAAGTTTTCGACCGCTGGAGTTTCTAAAGCGGTCTGCTAATTTCATTTGCCTAAGAAAATTACAGTTGTATGATGGTAAATTTGTTTGGTTATCAGTTTTAGGCTTTGGTTCTGGTACAAAAGTTAAACCGCGATCTAAAAGCGATTTTTCGTGGGTTGTTAGGTCATTGGTGCCAGACAGGTTAACCACATTAGTTCCTAATCCCACATCTGTTAGGCGACTGTTACCTTTGCCTTTACTTAGTTTAAATTTAGGTGGTTCAACCAGTGATCGTACATAATATTGGCGGTTCTCGTGGTCCAATGGATTAAATCCTGAGCAACATCAACCTTCGCGTCATCAATTTTTGGTATAACGTTAACGTCCTTCACTTTCCGAATGGTTTCGTTGATGATGCTCAGGGTTCTCCTCTCAGCCTGAGGGAGTTTTTGCGAAAAGTTTAGTTCAGCGAAATAAATTTTTGCTGATCTAAACTTGACCCTGATATCGCTAAGCATATTCCGCAACTGCTTAACTACGAGATCAGAATTATCGTTTCGAGAATTCACGCCAATATTTAATAATATTTTGGGGGGACTGGACTGGCCCCTGTGCCCTTTAAACATAGAGCGCAGATGATTGAATTTGGCGCCGGGGTAACACTCCACCTGGATGTCCGGATGGGGATTTCGATCAATGCGTCCTAAATTTGAACTTCCAATCATAAGGATGTTTTTACAAACATCTGGGAGGCGCCAATTCCTTTTGTCAAAATTAACTCCGCTTTTATGCCGAAACTGGCAAAATTTAGAATCAAATGAGCGGCCCGAGTTGCGGCTCGGTGATTTGACTTTCTCTGAGTACGATATACCTGGTTGAACCACACTAGAGGCAGGAGAAGGGGGAGAAGAAACAGAAGCAGGAGAGGAAGCAGAAGCAGGAGGGGAAACAGAAGGAGGAGGAGGAGTTCTATTGAGAGCACTAGGAGAACCAGAGAAGAAAGGCTGAGGAGGAGTGGGAGGTAGAGGAACAAGACGAGGCGAGACAGCGTCACTCAATTTGCGAGCATCTTCAGTCACAATATGGACCGGAGAAGTTTGCAAATTGAGGCGCTTACTCTGATAGAAAGAAGAAGTAGAAGGAAAAGAAAAGGGAGAAGTGCTTTGCCTTGATCTTTTTTTATTATGCTTTTCGCGTTGGGGTAGAGGGACAACACGGGCCGGAGTTTGCTTGCTCACTCCCGTATTGTTCCTTACTCCAGACGCTGGGCGAAGTTCCGAAATTAAGACTCATAGGCCGAAATCGTCTTATCTGTCAACTTATTTTTAAAGTTCTTTTTAGCCCAGATCAAGGCACGCGCTGAAGCGCTGTTGAAGTCTATTTTTTCGAGTTCAGGAGGTGGTCGCATAGCCAAAGTTATCTTGAACTTCAACTGGTTTAAATTTATCTTATAATGCTCAACTAAAGCATTTAACGTTTGGTTGGCCCATCCCACACTGATCTGTCGAAAAACAGAAAAAAATGTGTGGGGTGGGAAGAGCTGGCTTACGAAAGCCTCCTAACTCATCTACTTTCTTCTCCAGCTGTTTCGGGAAATCCCGATTTGCCAAATGGTGCTCTAATAGCCCAATGTAGTGCAAACACTGAAGCACCTGAAATAGAGCCTTGACCAGCCTAGAATAAGCCTGGAACGATTGTTCCTGGCCAGTTCCGGACTGGGCAACTCTCTGCCTCAGATGCCTCTGCCCTTTTCTTGCCATTGTTAAAGAAAGTAGCTGAATTAAGTATAAATAAAATATAAAGTAATGAAATAAATGAAATTGGAAAACTAGATATTACCGATTCAAGAAGAAACCTGGCTTGGTTTTTTCCTTCTGAAATGGTAGAAAGTCCGTCTGTCTCGACGCTTTTCGCTTGGTTTGGCTGTTTCAAAGAGACTTTGAGAAAAATGATTCCAACTTTGGAAGGGCATGCATGGTATATATCCATATGTGGGTTGGGGGGGGGAGGGGGGGGGGGGGTTCACAGCTCAGTACATAATTAAACTCGGTAACAAGCTGACAAATGTCACTCATCTAATTAATTCTTTTCAATCTGAGATGTCCCAAGTTTGTTTTTCACAACTCAGTTTGTGTCGTCCAAACAAATTAGATGAAGCCCTATTGATTGGCTTCCATTGAATTTTAATCAGTCAGTGAGTGATTTGCTTTACTGACCCCATGAAGCCCTATTGGTTGGCTTTGATTTAAGTAAAACCAATCGGGAGCGGTTTGCTTTACTGGCTTCAGAAGTATGTGAAAATAATATGAAAAAATGGTTTGATAAAATATATTGAGACTAAAGAAATAAATGGAAAAATAACGCCAATAGATCATGATGCCTCACGAATGTTATCAGTTGTAATGAATATCCCCCGACGGAGGTTTATGACGGAAAATGTTTTACACAACGTAGAAATTGTGTGTTTTACCTTCTGAACCTCTACATTGTGTGAAAGGTATGAAAAATTAAAAATAAAAATAAAAATAATAATTTAAATAAATGAATAAATCAAATAAATAAATAAATTGATTGTCATCTTCACTGTCTACCCATCAGACTGAATGGTGGCCTGCCTTCCCGCCTTCCTCTGTCTTCCTGACTACCCGCCATCCAGCCTATCTGTCTGTCTAGCTAGCAGTTTTGGCTGTCTGCTTACCAGTCAGACTGGCTGCCAGATAGTCCGCCTACCTTTCTGCCCGCCTTGTGGGTGTCTATTGGGTACCATCTTGTCTGTCAGCTTATCTGCCTGACAGGTGGCTTACCTGCTATACAGTCTTCCTGTCTGTCACCCCGTCTTTTGCCATTGTCTGCCTGTCTGTCAGTCTGTTGCATGCTGTCCATACTACCAACCACTCTGCTAGTCCGTCTTAAAACACTGACCCGACCTGGTCTCCCCGCCTTCTTTCCGACATTGCTACCTAATTAAGTACCTACTGCTCAACTACAGTCATTCCTTGTTTGCCTACTAACCTACATGGCATCCTACATGCACCTCTTGACTGATAATTCTTTTGTCTGTTCTGATGTACTTTGTGCATCAGGTAATACATTACATCATTGGCATTTATTATATTGTATTTTTGCCTAGCTCGATCCGCAAGTACACAGAAGAAGTCTCCTTGGTTACGAATCGAAATTAAGTATTTTTATTGTTTACTAATCATATATATTTCATTTTCAGGTTATTTTATTCAAATTTGTGGGGAGTTAGTTTAGTATAGTAACTGGGACAAAGTTAGGAGGTCTTAAATAAAACTGTGAGCGCTAAGTTGTCGAACGGTTCGTCGCGTTGCCTTTTGTCGCGTGTTTACAGTTTTCCCTGTCCGATCGCGTAATTTTGTCTTGATGATGGCGAGCAAGTCTGTTCAGACGGAGGTAAGTATGGAGGTAAATACGTGTAATATCGCGGTCCAGGTCAACGGTGCCAACGGGGTAAGTATTGGTGTGCAGACAGAGGTCACTGGGGGTGTCGGTCAGAGACGGGTTGGTGGGGCCACCGATGGCGATATTGGGCTTGAAGTTTGTAAACAGTGTTCTATGATGTATGGGGACTGTCGCTCGGTGGGATATGGAGAGGTATGTGCAAACTGCCAGGAAATCCTCCGCCTACTTGAGACAATTGTTAAGTTTGAGGGGGAGATTGCTGAGCTGAAGGGAAAACTTGGTAGGGCGGGGCTGTCTGGAGTTACGCCTGTGAAAGTAGCTTTCCGAGAAGGATGGAAGGTTGTCGGTGGTTCCAAGAGGAAACATGGGGGTAGAACCTTTGATGTGAATGAGGTAGGTGATGAGGTGGGGGCTGCTAGAAAAGTACGTAGGACAGATGAGGGGGGCCCAGGCCGGAGCAATGCTGTAAAACGTTTGGCGTGGACTATCAAAAGTGGTAGGAAAGGGGGGGGGGGGCAGAGAAGCAGGTAGATAGGGGTGTAAAGTCCAAAGGCAGTGGGGAGTGCAGCACCAGAAACAGATTTGATGTGCTTGATTCGGAAGAGACAGAGGGGGAGATGGAGGTAGTTGCAACAGATAGTAGCTTGGGGTCTAGGCCAGGAAAAAGGAGGAGGGATACGGGAGAAGACCAGGGGAGTAGTCCAGGTAGTTCAGGGCCTGGAAAGAGACGGAGGGACAAGGATAGGAGTAATCCTAGGTCAAAGATACCGATACCGATATTGATTCCGAGTGGGGCTGTTGGAGAGGAAGAGGACGCTGTAAACAATAGGAGACTAGAGGAGATAAATAGGGCGAGGGCCAAAAGTAAGTTGGTGGTTGCGGGAAGTAGCATAGTTCGGGGGATCGACAAGGTTGTCTGTGGTCCGGACAGTAAAAATAGAACAGTTCTGTGCTTTCCGGGGGCTAAAGTGGAGGACCTGAGGGATAGAGTGGACGGTATTGTAGCTGGGTCGGGGCCTGATCCGGTAGTGGTATTACATGTGGGGTCCAATAACATCAGGGAGAGGAAATCAGTTCGTTTGGTGGACACATACAAAGACCTAATTAGTAAGCTACTTAGCAGGAATGCTCGGACCATCGTTTCAGGGGTGCTCCCCGTTATGGGTGGTGGGAATGAGAGGAACTCGCGGATTATGGCACTAAACGAGGAGCTGGAAGAGCACTGCAAAGACTTGGGAATACATTTCATTGACCACTGGGATTTATTCTGGGGACAAGGAGAGTTGTATGGGCGAGACGGATTGCATTTAAGTAGGATGGGTACAGACCTGTTGGGCCAAAAAAATTAACAGGTGACTGGGCCTTTTTTGGAGAAAAGGGGGGTAGGGGACCACAGCCGATAACCCAGAGGGGCACAAATGCTGGGAACATAGGAAGAACAACAAACATGCACAATACAGGGACATACCAGGGTTATAATAATGTGCCAGTGATGACACAAAAACAAAGATTCATTAAGTTTGGGTACTGCAACATCCAGGGTCTGCACAAGAAAGTAAGCGAAATATCAACAATGATGGACGAAGGAGACTTCGATATAATGGGTCTAAGTGAGACGTGGATACGACGGGATGAGCGGGTTGATCAGATGAAGGGTTGCGTGTGGATAGGAGCTGGGCGAACTGAGGGTCAGAAACGGGGTGGGGGTGTTGGCATCTACGCTAAAGAGGAATTACAGCCCTCATTGATTACAGATCTCACAGAAGCAAGGACTCAGATTCCAGTATCCAACGAAATAGTATGGGCAAAAATCAAGTTAGGAAGCAGGAGTGTTGCCGTTGGTGTTGCATACTTAGCAGTGGAGGGAAGTAAGCCTGAGTGGAATGATTCAATATATACAACTCTTAGATCGAATATCACAGAGCTTGGAAGCAGAGGGTTCAGTATTGTCCTAATGGGGGACTTCAATGGGCACATCGGGGATAAGGAGGAGGGCATACAGGGAGGTGATAGGAAAATTAACACGAATGGGAGGAAGATGTTGGACCTATCAAAAGAGCTTGGTTTAAAGATCCTGAACAGAGATGCGAAATGTGAGGGTAAATGGACCTGGGAGAGGAACGATAAGAAAACAATAATTGATTATATACTCACTGACATTAGCGTATGGAGGGAGGTTATAGATGTAGAAATAGATGACGAGGGAAGAAATGACTTGGGTAGTGATCACAACCTGATAACAGTTAAGATTATGGGCAAAAAGACGAATAGAGACAGAAATACCTTCAAGGAAGTTTGGGGACTAAAACAAGGAACCGACTGGAAGCAGTTTCGGGAAAAACTAAAACCAAATCTTGAATGTATACCTAGGGATGCAAATGTCCAGAGTATTTCAGATGGCATAGTAAATAGCCTAACAGAGGCAGGGAGGGATTGTATAGGAAGGGTGAGGGTCTCAACGAGAGAACTTGGATACAGGGTTAACGAGGGACTGAAAAAGGCTATAAAAGAAAGGAAGGTAAAATGCGCTGCTTACAGAAGAAGTAGGAAGCTTAAAGGGGTGGATAACAATGACACGAGACTAATGAAAGGAGAATATGAACTGGCACGGAGAAAGGTGAATGAGATAAAGAATAACAATAGGAAGGAGCACAATTGCAGTCTTGCCAGAACAATAAAGAAAACGGGGGGTTCGAGCTCAAACGTATTTTGGAACTGGATAAATAAACGGGGGAAAAGTAGTGTGCAGAGTATCAAAGTGGATGGGGAAAGTACAGAAGATAAAGGCCGTATCGCTTCAGAGTTAGTCAAGCACTGGGAAAAGATAAACGATAGGCGATGGGGCAGTGGGTCCCCACCAAAAAGAAATACACTGGTGGAGGAGAACCTATCCAATCGTGTATGTAGCGATATAACGGCAGAAGAAGTGCGGAACGTGGTCTCGAAATTAAAAAATGGTAAAGCGGGAGGGACTGATGAAATTCCGAACGAATTCCTCAAAAATGGAGGGGAGGCACTTATTGAAGTCCTGACAAACCTTTTCAACCTGGCTCTGCGAAAGCAAGAGGTCCCCAGAGAGTGGAGGGAAAGTAAGGTGTCGTTCATACACAAAAAGGGGGATAAGGAAGTTCTAGATAACTATAGGGGGATATCAGTTAGTAGTAACATCGGAAAAGTATTCTGTAAGGTCATATACGGTAGACTAGAGGAAGTTATTGAAGAGAAAGGTTTTTTAGGAGAAATTCAAAATGGTTTCAGGAAAGGACGAAGAGTCACTGATCACCTATTTACACTCACCCAACTGATAGAATCAACAAAGGCTGAAAAGAAAAAGATGTTTCTGGCATTTCTAGATGTGAAAAAAGCGTACGACCGAGTGTGGAGGGAAGGTATGTGGCGAAAGCTCGAGGGCATCGGACTGGGGGGTGACTTTGTGGGAATCATGAAAGCACTGTATACAGATGTGCAAAGCCAACTCAGTCTAGGGAGTATCACTACAAAACGAGTCCCTATGGATATAGGCCTCAAGCAGGGGTGTATCTTTTCACCGATTTTGTTTGCATTGTATGTTAAAGATTTAGGGGACGAACTAATTCAGAGTGCGGAGGGGGTAAATGTTGGAGACATAAAGATACCAGGCTTATTCTTTGCGGACGACATGGTGTTAATGTCTAGAACTGAACAGGGGCTAGAGAAACTGCTGGAAATTGTTGGTAGATATGGAAACACTTGGCGGCTCGAACTAAATGAAAATAAAAGCAAGGTAATACCCGTTGGACGCAAGGTAGATATGACGAAGAGATGGAGAGTGGGGGAGTTCTCAATCCCTGAAGGGGAAAGCAAACAAATCACTGTAGGAGAAACGGGAGAGTATGAGTATCTAGGGGTAAGCATAAATATAACGGGAAGAGGGGTGTACAGAAATTACTCAGCCAAACTGATTCTGAAGGGGAAAAGAATTCTGAACCAACTAAAACTTTTAGGGAAAAATAGTTTCAATAAGGTCTTTGTGGGGAAAACACTGTGGGAGAGGGTTGGTTTACCAAGTATAACGTATGGCACGGACGTGATTCCATTAAACCAAACCGTTATTAAGAAGTTGGAAAGTACTCAGAATGATGCCGGCAGATGGATAACAGGGTCGAGTAATGCTGCAGCTTTGGAAGCAGTAAGGGGGGAGCTTGGGTGGATGAAAATCAAGGACAGGGTAGATTTGGGAAAACTGTGTTACTTTAACTACTTGAGAAACCTGCCTGACAACCGGTGGTGCAAATTGATGCTCGATACCATTTGGAATTCTAATATAGAAACGGGGTGGTCAAAACATGTGAGGGAACTAATGGGCAATTACTCTATAGAGGTCACAAACATAGAAGTAGGAATGAAAGAAGGCAAAAGGTTTGTCAAAGAGAGAGTCATGGAAGATTTCAATCGAAACTGGCGAGCAGGGGTTAGCGTGAAAAGATCACTGCAGGGGTTACAATATAAAGAAAAGCCAGCTTTTGAGAAGTACCTAGATGGCACCTTTGGAGGGTCACTGCTGTTCAAACTGAGATCAAGATCACTGGAGCTTCGGGGAAAAATTGGGAGAGATGGGGAAAAGGGATGCCAAATGTGCCACTCTGGAGTAGTGGAGACCCTGGAACATTTTCTCTTGGAATGCCCACAGTATATACCTCATAGAATAAAATTTACTGGAAGAATAATGCAGAAGTGGGGTGAAGAAACAAAGGATAGATGGCTGAAGGGGGACACGAGGGAGAGGGTAGGAATGCTTATTGAAGAAATTGAAAAAGAGGAAGTGAGGGACACTATTAAGCAGTTTATATCTGAATGCTGGGAGGAGGGAGGGGAAGAGGGGGTGGGGTGCAGGGGGAATGATGGCCTTCTCTTATGAGGACCGCGACAAATCAGCGGCTGGCCAAAGAGTTATTATTACATAGAAAAACCCAGCTTTAGCTAAATCTTCTTTCTTGGATTGTAAAATAGGATTTGTAGTCATACTAAAACTAGAAAGTCTTCTTAACTCTGATAAGTATATAGGATATGTAGGATTACGTGGTAGAGACATCTTCCCTGCTCCCTGTTCAAAGTCGTAATAAGTTTTTGTGGCGAATATTTATATCTTATACCCATAGGGGAGTGTGTCATATTTACCGACAACAAAACGTTTTGTGTAAACAGATCTGAATGTTTTGCTTTGTGCTTCACTTGTGACTTGTCTATCTTTGTTACATTTAATTCTATGTGTATATTCAATGTTTAATTTGTAATTCTCTCTGTCTCGTGCACACTCAATCATGCTTTCAAAATTGACTTTTTGTGATGTCATGTAATCTAATGTGATACCCTTAACTTTACATGTGGTATGTATTTCTACATCTTTAATATATTTGTATCCATAATTTTTCGGACCTAAACCCACAAACTCTGTGATTTTTGCCCCTGGGTGTTCATCTGTCCACTGCCCTAATCTACTATTTACAATTTCTCGATTCCAAAGTGATGGTTTATGTATGTAGATACAACTGTCTGTGTCAAAATATAAAACTCGCGTTCCTAATTGTTCTAAAACTTTGTATAATTCCATACGTGCATAGTCTGTGACAAATGAAGCTACGACAACATTGGCTGAATTGTGTGGATTGTAAACATCTGTAGCAACAATGGAGTTTACTAAAACAAACTGGTCATGGTAAAAAAAAATCCACATTCTTCACAATTTTGTTTTTGTTCTGTATTATTTCAAAATATTCTGATGGTTCATTTATGAATTTTGTTTTAGTTTTTATATTGTTTTGTGCATTTTTTCCCCAGAGACAATTTAACATGGTTTTGGCAAATGATCTTTTTCCTGTTTTTTTTCAACTTCTTCTAAATAAATATTTTCAATCTGTGCATAATCGTTTTTAAAGTTTTTTTTATCTGTTTCTGTTTTCACCCAATCTGGAAAGCCACTAGTTTCTTGTTTCATTTTTAAATATTTGTTCACATAATATTTGTAAATCTCTGAAGACCATTCATCCCCATGCCAAATCTGATAAGTGTCAAGAAGAGTGTACCCCAAATCCAATGCTTTTCAAAGTTCAACAGATGTCCATGTACCTACAAGTGCACATTGTTCTGGTGTGTGATTACAGTGATCTAATTCGTGTTCTGCACACATTTTACAAAGTGTGAATGTGATTTTCTTATTACAATGAATAGGTAAAACTGACAAAAAAAGATTTTGAGGTGGTAAAACTTTACATTTAAGGAGACCAAATCTCCAAAGCCACAGGAAACCATACTTGGAAAATAAAAGTAAAATGCCCTAATAGAGCAACGAAATTAAATCTGATAAGCAAAGGGGTAATTATTAATGACAAAAAATACGAAACCGAGGAATATCGTGTTCATCCGCAACCCGTTCAGTGTCACAAGTGTCAGAAATTTGGGCACTTTTCACACAAATGCAACGGGGAGCAACGATGTATGAAATGCGGTGACAAACACATCGCGAAGGCATGTAGTGCTAAAACTCTGAAATGCCCGAATTGCGGTGGTGGTCAACACCCCAGCAACTACCGGGGTTGTTGCCACTTCAAAAAAGTTAAAACAAACATCCAGCTTAAAGCTCTAAATGTAAGTAATATCGAGAACTCATCTTCCCCTTATTCCACGTGTACTCTAATGGCTGGCTCTATTTTCAGCATAATGAAGAAACATTTGGACGCCAGTCTTTCGGACGTTTGCAAAGAGATTAGTAAAACAGCCTCTAAGTTATATAATACTCAAATATCTCACACGCTATTAGAAGCGGCCGTCAACAGAATATAATTATGTAACAATATTACAAATAGTAATTAAACTTAAATAAACTTAGTACAGTTATTCCTAAACCATTCATGGATACACTAAAAATAGTCCAGTGGAACGCTCGAAGCGTTCATCAGAAAAATTTGCAAATGTCACATTATTTAAAAAATACGGACATAAATGGAATTAGCGAAACATGGCTTAAACCAAACAAACAATTCTCGTTATGTGGTTTTGATATTATTAGAAGAGATCGCCCCGCCCAAAAAGGCGGCGGTGTCGCTTTGCTAATAAGGCAGGAGATTAAATACAAATCAATACCATGCGACCACCTCAATGCTGAAGTGATTGCAGCTGAAATTGAACTTGACCACAAACACGTGGCCATCATATCATATTATAACAAGCCACAAGCAACAGCAGACAGTAAAGTATTTGAATTTTTTACCAACAAGTACAAGCACTGCATATTTCTGGGTGATTTCAATTCCAAACACCAGGTATTCGGTTGTCATAAGACTGAGCCTAATGGTGATGCCCTTTTCCACATCATTGAAGAACTCGATCTATTCGTGGTAAGTAACGATCAAGACGTAACATACATAAGCAACAACCCACTCCATCAATCAGATATCCTAGACTTGATTATCACCAGCAAATCACTAACCAGCTAAATGCAAGACGTATTTGTAGGAGATGATGATCTAGGCAGTGATCACCTGCCGGTTCACGCCACTCTGAAATGTAATACTGGTCCCGCAAGGTATCCTCCCGTGAATAGAAGGAACCTATCAAAAATTGACTGGAACACCTCTTCAGAAACATTATCGAAGTAAAAATAAAGGCAAATGACCCCTCAAATGCTCATGAACTAGAAAAAGCCTGCACCCACCTTAACGAGGTTATCAACAGTACACTAGATGAAATTTGTCCCAAGCAAACAGTAAAGACGCGGATAAACAGAATAACCCAAACAACTCTTCAAATAATCAAACAAAAAAGAAAAGCCTTCCGGGCTTACCAATCAGAGAATGATCCAATGAAAAGAGCAGAACTTAAAACCGTGTATAATCGCCTACATGGGGAAGTAAAAAAGGCCATAGCTGACGACAATCGCGTGAGATGGGAAAAAGCAACCGAAAACCTAAATGGGCTCAGAGAACCTAAGAGGTTCTGGGATACATTTAAAACTCTTACTGGCCAAAAGAGCAAAATTGCCAATAATAATGCGCTGAAGACTAGCGACGGATCTATGGCCATAGACGACAAGGCAAAGGCCAGCGCTTTTGCCGAACTTCTAAAGAAGGCGCATCGTCCACAAGAAGGGAAGAGATATGACAACGATTTTAAGGTAAAAGTAAATAAATTTGTCCAAGATAACAACTCAATTTTCAATGAACCGAACTTCGACCAAACGCATGAAGACGGGGGCGACCATGAATTAACCGAACCAATAAGCATAGAAGAGGTCATGGGTATAATCAGAAAATGCAGGTCATCTTCGTCCCCAGGAGAAGACGAAGTCTCTTACAAAATAATGAAACAGTGCCCCAACATCTTCTACTGCAGACTTACCAAACTCCTAAACTGCTGTCTCTCCTGTGGGTACTTCCCAAAATGCTGGAAAGTGGCCACAGGAGTCATGATACCTAAACCCGACAAAGACCTTTCCAACCCTTCTAACTACCGCCCAATCAGCTTGCTTAGCTGTGTTGGGAAAATATTTGAGCGGATTCTCACTATGAGACTTCGCAGCTATCTCGAATCAATTAACTTTTTCAACAAATGGAAAAGAGCTTATAGGAGTCAGAAAGAGGGAATCGAACACGTATATAGACTGGTCGATTATATGAAAACAGCATTTAGTCAAAACGAAATCAGAACCTCGCTTTTCTTGGATGTAGAAAATGCGTTCGACTCGGTATGGCACAATGACGTGAGATATAAACTAGCGAAAATGGGATTACCCACTAAAATTCTAAGGATCATATCATCATTTCTAACTGACCGAAAAATCAAGGTGAGGGTTAATCGCGAGGTGTCAGAGGAAGTAATACTCGAAGCAGGAACACCACAAGGGTCGGTTCTAAGTCTGCTTCTTTTCATAATATATGTGAATGATAAAGAAAAAGTAGGGAAAAACTTTGTCGAACTATCGCAGTTCTCAGACGACAAAGGCATTTGGACGGCCAGCAAGTCCAGAAACATAATTAAAAATCGTCTACAGGATACCATTCGCGATCTTGAGAGCTGGTGCACCCTGTGGCGAATCAAACTCAATGCCGCCAAAACTCAAAAAGTTACGTTCTTCAAAAAGCAAAGGAAAAAACCAGTCCCCAGTATCGATCTCCAGTTATACGATCACAAACTAGAAGTAAACAAAGAGGCCAAATTTTTGGGATTTATCCTAGATAGCAATCTCAGGCTAAACTGTCACGTAAACTCCATTATAGTTAGAGCTACTAAACGTATCTATTTTCTGAAGATGATCAGAGGTAGAAATTGGGGAGCAAACAAAGATGTGCTTCTCAAGCTCTACAAAACATTTATATGTCCGGTACTAGAATACGGTGCCATAATAACTAGTGACCTAAGCAAAACCAACATTCAGAAGGGTTCAAAATTATGCCCTGCGAGTGGCACTATGCAAACCGAAATGGACACCAATAAAGGATCTTCACGAGCCAGCAAAAATAGAAACTATTGATACGCGATTAAAAGACCTACGAAACAAAACCCTCAACAGACTCCAAGATAGTGAATTAATGGTTGAGCTGAACGAACACCGATCCATTAACAGAAAAACAAAATAAGTTTCCAGAAAATAAAAAAAAATAATAAAATAAAATAAAATAAAAATTATACAATATAACTAAATCACGTGGAGTCAGTGAGGATTGCCTCGCTACTCATTGGGAACTTTAGGATAGAGTCTGTGAGGACTGCCTCGCAACTCTGCTGAAGCGCGATTGAAATGCGTTTAATAAGATCTATATAACAAAACCCTCCACATACTCCAGGATAGTGAATCAATGGTGAAGCTTAACGAACACCGAACCCTAAACAGAAAAACAAAATAATCCACAGTAAATTAAAACTACTCAATAGAATTAAACTGCGTGGAGTCAGTGAGGATTGCCTCGCTACTCATTGAGATCTTTAGGATTGAGTCTGTGAGGATTGCCTCGCAACTCTGCGTGTGGGGAGTGGGCTCCGAAGAAACAGACCCCTTACCCCATCCATAGCAACAATCACACAACAGGCACAATATACAATAGCGGATACCTATCTTTCTCTCTACCTATAACTTTTCTAATTGAACATTCTCAAATTTTCTTGCAACACTCTTATCAAGAAGACGCGTGGAAATGGTAGACAAAGCGTAGGAGGAATTGGTGCAACCTACCTTTCTGCAACATATACAAGAAACCACCAAACACTAGGCAAGGATTGAAACAAGCTTGTCTGACTGGGGACGAGTGTACATTTTATATAAATAAACATTTGAAGAAAGATTTAACAGCCCTTTTAAGGGCTTGAGGGTGTGTGTCAGTGAGAGGGTTTTTTTTTTGGGGGGGGGTGGAGGAGGTCATTTGGAATTCCCGAAGGATAACCAGATACCTCAAAATCACATACGGCATCCTATCTCCCAGAAGGCTTGATGGATGACTCCCGGTTTTTCAAAACTAAACTCCTTTTTTGTAACCGCTATGGTCATATACCGGGGCCGCTACCAAACCGGCATTGCTGTTTGGTTTTCTTTTCTCTTCTTCCCTTAAACTTGCCATTGCTCAACATTACATTCTGGCTCGCCACCATGGTGGGACTCAAACCTCTACCATCGCTGAACTGGAACCGAATAGAGCCCACTCTCTAATAGTTTTAAAGGCATTGAGGGATTGAGTATTGACCATCTAACACTCCAACGTAAACTGCCGGGTATTCTACCAGCGTGCATACCCCCCTCAGACTCCATTTTGGGCAATAGGAAAGATAGGCCTGTGTGATCCAAGTGAAATAAAATAAGGTTAACCAGGTTGCAAGGTATTTGTAAATCCCACATCGTCCCTGCACGCCTTCGGCGCGCTAAAACCTTTCATTCTTCTTTCATTTAAGGAGACCTCTGTATTGGCTTATTTTGCCAGTGTTTATGTTTTCCTTTGTGAGTATATCTGGATGTCCCACTGGATATTCCCTGTGTTTGTTCACATATGGGTAAAGTGAACAGATATCTATATATTTAATTTCTGTGTCTGTGTTTTCGTCAATTTCGTAGTGTAATTTAATGGCATTTGTTCTCCCGCCAAATAATGCTTCTCGTGGTTTAATTGGGTCCATGCGTGGGAAAAATGTATCTAAAGAGGCTTGAACTTCAGGATCTGATTTGCATAGATGATCCAAATCATGCTCCCGGACTACATGTATATTATACACCAATGATTTGAAATGTTTTATGCGTGATTGGGTTTTGTTGTACAGAGATTGATAGAATTGTGAATTGATTGGATTTTACTCAAACCTGTCAGGATACCAAGTTTCACATCCATGCCACATACATCCATAAAATTCATAGATTGTATTTGTCTCTTTGTGAAAACCATCTACATAATAATTTCCAATTTTTATTTCTCCACTGTTTAGTGCATGTCGTATGTGTATGCCTTCTTCTTGTGCTAGTAGCTGTAAGAATCTAATGGCTTTTATGGCGTATCTAACGGCAGTAGGATACCCTATGTCTGAAATGAGATCAGCTTTGTTTTCTGGCATTGATTTTTTCCGCCAAGCTTTATTACAAGCATCAGCTAAAGCTACAGCCTCCCTGAAAGGATCTATCCCATCACATTCGTTAAATTGTTTTCTGAGTCTCCCACACCCTCTACGTAATATATCCACTTCAGACTTACAGTACATGTCCATTTCTTTAGCAAAATTGAAAGTAGCATTACTAGTAAATTTTTGATTGTACCATTTAATAAAATCTTCCCTGACTGGGGGAGACATAGACTCAGGCATGTACAATGTTGTATCTAAATAAGGTCCAATGTAGTTTTGATATGATTTTTTGTTTGCCAGATGAGGAAAATAACCTTTTGCTAGTTCACTTAAACCAAATGTTTTAGGGAATTGAGCCAATCTCATAGAAAGGAAACTCAATGAATCGATGAGTCTAAGACCACAAGCTTTCAGAGAAATAATTTTGTTTCCATTCTTGATGATATTGGGTTTTGATGTAGCGGTTTCAATGAGATGTCTTAAGATAAACTGTGCATCAAACCTTCTTGAATTATGAGCAATAGCTGTTGTATCTAAATGTTCCTTACTGAAAAGCCAATTACAAAAATCACTCAAAGTAGATTCTCCTTTAAAAATATATTCCCTTTTTCCAACTTTGCCACAGAAAATACATTCTTGATCTATAGGTTTGCAAGTACACTCCCCACATGCATGGTGTGCAACACAGTAATTTGGGGTGTGGAGACCTGAGTCTTGAGTTGTTTCAAAATCTTAAAACACAAAGGGTACTTTCGGCATTTTGTCTTTCTTAAGTGGTTTGTATTTTGGAATGAAACAATAATGTTCGCTTTAGACTAATGGATGGCAATATTTACATTTCTTGAAGCCATAGCAGATGTGATCTCCTTTTGTTAGATATATTAATGAATTGCATTTTTACATTTCTTAACTAATTGACACATGGTTTTCTCGTGGTTCTGTAATAGAGTTGTGTGATTTTTATAACAAGATGAACATACAAAATCCCTATTACAAGTGTAACAATGAACAGAATGTTCAGATGTACAGGGTAGTGGAGAATAGCAAACACAGCCTTTGGGGCATCTATGACATTCTCTGTTATTATACCCTACATTGCAATATTCACAATAGTAGTGACATCCTAAAAACCCTGTGATTTTAGTCATGGTGTCGTGGTGATAGATATGAATAACTTTGCTCTCTTTTGTAGTTTGTGGTGGTTCAAATAGGAATGTTTCTTTGGCAAATTGTGGGTGGATTTTAATTACATACTCTGGGGAGAGTACCCCTTGAATTTTACAATATTCTTCATATCCACAAGGTTTATGATAACCAAGACCTGCTTTGTTCATTAACGCCTTTGCCTCATTTTCTTGAAACGTCACTTTTGAATTTTGAATTTTTTTCCATTTTTTCTGCCAAAGTTCTGAATTATCTTTATCAACGTGGCTTTTTCCCACTACAATGGCACGTGCAAAGCACATAGAATCATTGACATTTTTAATTTCAACAATACTCTGTTTACTTTTAACCATTTTACCAACAGATTCAAATGAAATGGGTGCATTTTGCCCTGGCCCTTGTGGTAGTGAAGTGTGTGTTATTTCTAAAGATAATTTACCATCATGGATAAAAAAATTCTCATTTGATTGAATAACTTTTTCAATTTCATCTAACACTGTTTTACCATTTACCCCCATAGCCTTTGTAAAAGGAATAAAAATACCTACCTCAAGACCTGGATGGTGGATGGATATCCTCATGGGGTCGTTGTCTTGTATACCACATTCCTTTTTCACATCTTCCACCATTGATTGAAACATTTTACTTAGAAACTCAAATGGATTGTTAACATCGAATTGATTCAAAGTCACTTCACACATATGGGATTCTGAGTGAAATTTTCTGGATTGGCGCAATAACTTAGGGTGAATAGAATACAATCTCCATATGGAGTTTGTATTCTTAGCAGTCAACCTCTGTTTTTTGCTGCTTACTAAATCACTATCATTTGAATCACTGTAGTCTACTAATGACCACTTCATCTTTTTTTATTCGTCAGAGGAGATCAAAATCATGTCTTTCAGTCTTGTTAACTCCAAAGCATGTGTGTCCCAAACTGTGAACCCCCCGCCTATTTATACTCTCGCTGAAAATCATTTTCTTATTCAGAAACAACATTCAGAAAATGTATTCAAACCAAATTGTTTAACTTTTTCATTTCAATTTTTCATTTACCTGAATCTAACCAATGGGGACAAAAGCGTGTGAAAGACTTCTTCAGTGATATCCCTTCCCTCTAACGTGGCAGTCAGCGGTGACGTGGTCCCCAACAGAGGAAAGTCCTATCCATAACTGTCACTCCACTCGAAAAAAATTGACAGACGCCATAGATTTTTTACTCAGAGCATTATTTTAGGTAACAGGATATATCACTAAATTTTTTTTCACTTTCCTTGGGGGAGGTCGTCGGATTATACAACCACCGGTCGTGAACCACCAAAACACGGCGTACAAATAATTGGGAAAAAATCCAATTATTTGTCCTTGATTTTAGATTAAAACACAAAGAAAATAACTAAAATATGAGACTACCCACTTTTTAAAAAAGAATGAATGAATATGGCGATGTGCATTGTATAACAAAAGTTTGACACCATGGAGTGTCTGAAAAGGGGTATTTTGTAATTCACCACATCTGGAAACGGCATGACAGCAACTACCAAATATTAAGCTTTTGAGAAATAACTCAAAGACATCTCTACCCTCGGACCGTCTTGCTTATTGCCGCAGATTATTTTCTTGGGATAACAGCGTGATCATTGTTTTTTCCCCCTTACACCTATAATCTTGAGGTGGAAATTCTATTTCGATAGATGATTCAAGTTTCATAGCGATAAGAAAATTGTGGTTATGAGCCCGCCAAAGTGTATTTACACTCATTTAGGAGAGAGCAAAAGGCACCAGAAAATAATAGAATGAGTATTTCACGCGCCTTTTCCCCCACTCGTCAGATGACGGGTGTTGAAATACTCAATGTATTATTTTTCACTGCCTTTCCACACTTAGATGATACAGAAAATCACTCTTTCCCTCCAAAAATAATTTGGAGGGAAAGACTGACAATGTGCAGCAAAAAAACATCTGAGGAGTAAAATGATTCTAACTAGCATGAATGTTAAGTGCATATAATAGCGAAATTAAAACTTTGACAAAATTTTAACTGGCTTGTGTGCCATCAGGAAAAATGTTTTATTCGTCACATTGAAATATTTTACCAATTTTCAATGTGGTTAATGTTTGTTAGCTTTTCAGAACGATATCTCAGAATTGCGCCTTCTTTTGTTGAATTCGTATCAACATCTGTTACGGATTCAATGCAGGCATAAAAGAGAAATTAAGTTTTTTTCAGTTTGGTTAAAAGGAAAAGCTATTCTTTTTTTGGCGCTAAAACAGTTTACACTGCAAAACATTCACTGTATGTTTTGTAGTGTAAAAATGAAATTGTTTCTCGGGGTTAATGTCACTGTAATATCTAACGGTAAATTGTTGAAATCAGCTTAAAACAGTTTACAATGAAAGTGAATTATTGAAAACACAACACTTCCTGTCACTAAAAACAATCAGTCTGCAATTATACGCTTCCGTGAACGAGTACAGGTTTTTTTTTCTCCACAGTTGCATTTTGTGAATTATTGAAAACATGTGTTTGTGTTTGAAAAAAATGTATCTCAATGGATTACGAGAGAAATATTTTTCTCAGAGTGTGTTTGTTATTTGTCTTACAAATTGACTGCAAGACACGCATTCATATCGGATTATAAGACATTCGCGCATTTTGAAATTTAGAAGTTGATATTGATATTTTCCTTCCGTAAAAAATGTGAAAAACACTGATCCAGTCTAAATCTGACAGTATTTTTATATGTCGTGTGTTCCAGTAATAAATAGAAAAAAACTTCACCAGTCGGGTGATGTATATTAGCTAGCAAGTTTGAATGGTGAACGTTTTGTCAGTATATAAAGTGTATGGAAGACAAACCCCACTAAGGCCGTCAGTATAGTATTTAACACACATTTTTTGTCAGTATAAAAATGTTTTGAACAACCTACCCCGTGACTGCCACAATAGTATTTAACACTGAATTCCCCCTTCCCCAAGCCTGTCACTATAGGCACAAGCATTTAGCACTGAATTCCCCATACTGCCACTATAGTACAAAATTAACATAGGATTCTCCATAAGGGGTTCTCCCTCCAGTCCATTTTTACCCAAGGCTGGCACTATGGCGAAAAGTATTTATCACTGAATTCCCCATACCCCAATGTTGGCACTATGGCGGAAAAATTAACACAGGATTCTCCATAGGGCGGCTTGTCCCTCAAATGCCATTTTACCCGTGGCTGGCACTCCGGCGAAAAGCATTTAGCACTGAATTCCCCCTACCCCAAGAGTGCCACTCCAGTGAAAAGCATTTTACACTGAATTCCCCCTTCCCCAAGGCTGGCACAATGGCGAAAAACATTTTTCACTGAATTCCCCATACCCCAATGTTGGCACTATGGCGAAAAAATGAACACAGGATTCTCCATAGGGCGGCTTGTCCCTCAATTGCCATTTTACTCATGGCTGGCACTCCGGCGAAAAGCAATTAGCACTGAATTCCCCATACCCAAATACTGCCACTATAGGTACAAGCATTTAAGAGATACTTCTCTTTTCTTCACCATTCTATTGAGAGATTGATTAATAAGCAAAATCCACATATTTGCCAGCATAAAGTAATTGGGAGGTCTACCCCAGGGGTGGCACTATACACACAAGCATTTAACATTGAATTTCCCATACCCCAATGTTGACACTATAGACACAAAATTAACATAGAATTCTCCATAGGGTTTTTTACCCAGGGGTGTCACTCTGGCGAAAAGATTTTATACCCCAAAGTTGACAGTATAGGGCAAAATTAACATAGGATTCTCCATAGGGCGGCTTGTCCCTCAAATGCCATTTTACCCGTGGCTGCCACTCTAGCGAAAAGCACTTGGGCGAAAAAATTAACATAGGATTCTCCATAGAGCGGCTTGTCCCTCAAATGCCATTTTACACGTGGCTGTCACTCCATCGAAAAGCATTTAGCACTGAATTCCCCATACCCCAGGACTGCCACTTGGGCGAAAAACATTTTTTGTTCGCCAGAGTCGCATTTTTGCAGGCAGGAAAATGATTTTAAATCATCTTCCTGCCTCCAAAAATGCCACTCTGGCGAACAAAAATGCCACTATTTGGCAGACTAACCATTTCCCAAAATGGTTTTTCCTACGAAAGCCTTTTTGAAACTGTTTCTTCCTATCAGTTTCATTTGATTAAGGATTCGCCTCCCCTTCAGAATCAATTTATTTGTGTGGTTTCGTTAGATGCCTCTCCCTGTGATATTAATATTTACCCCCAGATACTCATAGTCACCTGTCTCTCCTACACTAAGAAGGTTGCTACTACCTTCGGGAATACAGAACTCCCCCACTCTCCACCTTCGAGTGGGGTCACTTTGCGGCCCACAGGTAGAACTTTGCTCTTGCATTCATTAAGTTCGAGTCTCCATTTGCTCCCATATTTCCCAACAATTCCCAGCATTTTCGCTAGTTTTTGTTCGTTTTCGGACACTAGCACCATATCGTCTGCAAAAAATAGCCCTGGGATCTTCAAGTCCCACACGGCTACCCCTCGTCGTTATGCAGGAGTTCATCTCCTAAACCTTTGATGTACAATGCAAAGAGAATTGGGGAAAGGATACACTGCAAAAAATTTTGGTTCTGAATGGAACCCAAATTGGTTCTAAACCTTGTCCCTGAGATGGAACTGGTTTTGGTTCTAGATAGAACCGAAATTGGTGTGCAATATAGAACCAGTTTTAGTTCCATATGAAGAACTTGTTGTGGTTCAATATGGAACCAAATATTAGATTTTGGCTCCATCTCAGGGACAAAATGCAGAACCAGTTTTGGTTCGATATAGAACCAATTGTGGTTCGATATATGGAACCAGATTTGACTTTATGTGTGGAACCACCTGCGGTTCCATATATGGAACTCATTTTGGTTACATCGACAGAACCTGTTTCGGTTCCAAGTATAGAACCAATTGTTAGTCTCGATATTGAACCAGTTGTGGTTCAGTAATTAGAACCAATTGGGAGAACCATTTTGGGTTACATGTATAGAACCAGTTATGGTTCCATATAAGGAATCAATTTTGAGTCCATGAATGGAACCAGTTTTGATTGTATGCATAGAACCACTTGTGGTTCAATTGATAGAACCATAATAGGTTCAATAAATGGAACCAGTCGTGGTTCTATGTATAGAACCAGTTGTGGTTCGATTTGTAGAACCACTTGTGGTTCAATTGATATAACCATATTTGGTGCAATAAATGGAACCAGTCGTGGTTCTATGTACAGAACCAGTTGTGGTTCCATTTGTAGAACCAATCGTGGTTCTATGAATAGAACCAGTTGTGAATAGAACCACTTCTGGTTCCATATATTCAAACAGTGGTGGTTCGATACATAGAACCAGTATTGGTTCAACTGACAGAACCCGATTTGGTTCGCTCTCTAGAACCATTTGTTATTCTATGTATAGAACCAATGTTGGTTCAACTTGTAGAACCAGTTTGGTTCCATGTATAGAACCAGTTGAATGTATGTATAGAACCATTGTGGGTTCCATGTATAAAACCGGTTTTTGTTAGGTGTTTATAACCACTTTTGGTTGGAGATATAGAACCAGTTTAGGTTGTATTATGGAACCAGTCTCGGTTCTATTAATATAACCTGTTTTAGTTCTATGCATAGAACCAGTTTGGGTTCCATATTTATAAACCAGTTGGGATTTTATGTATAGAACCAGTTCTGGTTCTGTGTGCCGAACTAGTTTGGTCCAAAGCATAGAACCGCTTTTGATTACATGTATTGAACGAGTCTTGGTTCTATTCATAGAATCAGTATTAGTTCCATGTATATAACCAGTATTCGTTCCATATTTACAACAAAGTTGGATGACTGTATAAAAATATGTCCTAATTTGATGTATAGAAACAGGTTTGCTTTCATGTATGGAATCAATTCTGCTTCCTCATAAATTATATAGAACTAATTTTGGTTCCATGAACATAATTACTTTCTTTTGTTTATTTCTTGGTGTTTAAGGTTATAGTCAGCATCTGGGCTAAATCATGGCCCAGCATAAGTATAAAACCACGTTGTGCTAATCGTTTATGTCTATGATGCCCACTTACTGAGGGATTACAGTGGCGTTGGGTACCAGATACTATTTTGCCAGTGGAGAAAAAACAAATCTATCTCAGTAGACGCACAGACCTTCAATTCCCAAGAATCCAACGAAGACACAATTTTTGGAACAATTCTTCTGAATTTTATAAAACACTTGCCTGAAAAAGTTAACATTCTCTTCCCATTAATTCTACAATATCCCAACCCTTGCGTACAACGAAATCTAGTGTTAATAGCACGAGCTGTTTAATATGCTACTTTACCAAAAATTCATTGTTATTGTAAAATTAAAAAAAGTCAACCAATGCACTTAGGTTTCATTGAACGACTAAAACAACTAATAAAAGTGTTTAAATCTTTAACTGATATCTATCTTTTCTGATCGTACTAAAAGCGAAATCGGAAAAAAGAGATAAAAGAGGATTTATTTTTAGCTTCAATATTATTGTATTTGAAAACTGCGGTCTTTTCTGGAATAAATCGTGTTGGAACCTACATTTTCGTAATAAAATGACCTCTGTGAACTGTGACACAATAGAAGCCTGCATGTCATAAATGAAAGCAACAAATATTGTTTCCCCCCGTATGTAATGTGGCGTCGACCGTTAGCAATATGACGTCACGAAAGGAACAGAAAACGTACACATACACATTGCCTTGTTGCTAATGATTTGCATGCATTAGACCTGTCTCTTGGACTCATTGTACTAACTGTATGGGAAAAGTATGTCATTTTGTGAAAACACACGAAACATCTGAATCAACAAATATGAAATTCAACAAAGCGTTTTAAACTCAATACATTTCAAACTATATATACTTGGTGGACTTGAACATAGTTGGTATTCCAGTGTGTCCTATCGACGCCTTGGCCATGTTCAACGAAGGTGTGACTCGGAATATTTTTGACATAGTCATTCCCCATTGAAGATTGTGATTATCTTGCCGATGGATTTGGGTGGTGTTCCTCGCAATTTAACCACAATCCCCAATCAAATTTTGTCAACAAAACACAATAACAATACGTTAGAACCAAAATATTTATTTAACATTAACCACGTCATACACCGAGGTATCCCTCCATTCTTAAAACAGCAGCAGTTTCCTTGCTCACATTAATGACGTTGAACAACAAACGTTCAAAAAACACAAGTGTATTATGTACTGAGATGGGGTATTTCACCCCATAAACAAAATACGCCAATAACAGGCATGCCACTGCTGATTACGCCTCTCATCTCAGCAATACACTCTTGGTCCAAATGCAGCTCAATCTTCTTGTAGTCGAGCATCCCTCGCTTGTTGCAACCGATAAACTTAAGCGTCGGATTCGGAGATGCAGGTTCCTGTAAAAGAAACGAATATTCTTTACCTCGGCGTTTATTAACTTTGTTTATATAAAGATAAAAACAGAAGTTGAAAGTTCAGTTAGTCAATCATTTATGCCCATGGTATCAATTTTAGTTATTATTCACTACATGCAAAAGTTACTTGGTAATATTTTATTAGTACTTTACGGCACTAAAATATAAAACATATAATCAACTTTTTTGGCACGCCCGAGACTGACTGGACAAATACGAACCGATAATCACTCTCCTCATTTTGAGTTTGCAAGCTGTAACAATTCACGAAGGTAATGTTAATTGAAATGGGGTGTATACCTGCGTCGCTACACAATTGTCAACACCTATCAAATGAAGGAGAGTGATTAATTGCTCTCTTCGTGAAATTCGTACAAGAATGACTGCGAGCCAGAACTTCACCCCTTTTTCCAGTTAGTTATCATTAAAACATTTTATTAATTATAGAATGTTTTGGCCGTGTGTGGTAATAATCCTACCTACTCCCACCAACCCATATAACACAACAAATTCTCCAACCAGGTGCATTGAAAGTCATTGGGATCAAGGCTCTGATAAGACTGAATAAGTAGTAAAAACAATTACTGGCGAATTTGTGTTATAATCCTTCTTGGGTCTCGAATTATGGACATTGCCCAACAATCAATCAATTTTAATAATATTTCCACGAGGGTCAACAGAATAGCGAGAGAAGTTTGTCTGCATGTTATTGTTATGAAACGACTGGTTACGACAAAAATTGTCCGGAGCGTGCAGCCACGCTTCCATGAGACGGTGAAGTAATTCATTGATTCAGGTCAAGTCAAGTCGCCGCCTTGATTGTATAAATTTGCGTTTAATTTCTGCACGACACCATGCAACTGACCCAAATGTTTTTTCCATTTGACGAAAATTTATCTCGACTTTCTGTACATGTGTTCGCACCCTTCGCCCTCCACCCACCCCCACCACCCCCTCCTCGGGGGTAGCAATTACACTGCGTCAGGATACAGGTTTCCGCGATATTTTGGTATGATTCAAGAAAAAATAACCTTTATCTCTTTTTTTTCTCCATAGCGAATTTTTGACTCTAGCGAAAGGGTTTAGTTCTATATTGACTATGTTACACTATCACGATAAAAAAAATTGTAAAAAAGTTTTAAAATGCCGAGTTAAAATTCAAGGCACAAAACAGCTTGTCGGTGGTAATGGTTTAGTTGTTATGGGTTAAGCAAAGAAGAGAAGTGTTCAGTTTATAGGTCTGACCATTGCAAAAATGACAGGTAATGGGTGAGAGAGATTACAATAGCACACTCATCCAACCGCCAGTATAATTTTACATTCAAGATAGAGCACCATACAAAAAAAGATATGTGCTGTCGCTCTGATATACCCACACTCCGTGTGATATTTCCAACCGATGTCAAATTTGCTTCACATCCATCAACTAATAAATTTTGCATAACTCACACACAAACAATGCGAGCATCGTCGTTATGTCCTGAGAACAGCAAAACAATGATGAAACCATATACCAAATTTTATTATCACTGCTGGCGGACGAACGTTCTGACGTGCGGATGGACGCACCTAATCCCGTACATCCGCCACTTTAGGAGTGTGTGGTGGTGGTGGGGGGGGGGGGGGCTGTGGGCGTGGATCGTATAAAAATACATTAATGAAAAATGAACGCACGTGTATGTTTTCTTCTGCACAAGAAAATAGTCATTTACTCTTACCACATCATTTATGGCACTCGAAACGACCCTTTCTGAAGACTCACATTTGTCAAGTTTATTGAAAATGGCATAGAAGGCAGACATAACCCTGTTTTCATTTGATTGGAGGAAAACTCCACACTCTAAAAACTTCTTTTTTCTGAAAGTTCGGAGCTTCATTTCTGCGATAACACAGTGAATCAAATGATATACATCTCGAAATGTTGAGATGTGGAATTGGCGAAGATAAAACAATGTATACCACAAATATTAGTATTTTAAATTATATCATTTTAATTTCTCGATCGACATATTTTACAGTTTTAAAGCACACACATATAACACATCACAGCTTGATGGTGCCAAGGTTCTCTAGATAAGACTGGGCATTTACTCTGTTGAATTTGGCAAAGATTTACTAAACATTATTGACATCGCGCTGTCTAATTTGCCTAAGTTGTGCTCAGAGGCCAGACCTGACTAACCAAGCAAGAAAATAATGTTTATATATACAAGAAAAAAACTATTAGCCAACGCGTAATCTTCCAAACAATAAATATTTACAATGAACACTACATCTGACCTCATCAACAGCATACAACATGTTGTGTTTTTCTTTGAAAAGCTCAACTAACAATAAAACAGCAGCACTCATTTCCAAATCTAAAACAAATCACCAAAAATGTGATCAGCTCGTTTCAACTAAGCTTGCAGGTTTATAGTTTGTGCGTATATATAGTATATAGGTATAACAGCACTGCATATATCTGAAATAGGATGTCGATTTGCCAAAAATAAAGATTATTTTTATAACCAAAACTGGTTCTATCTTTTTTCTGAGATGGAACCAATTTAGTTTAAACAATTTTTTATTTGAAATGAAGTAAATTTACAAAGAAGAAAATTAAATATTAACAAAATAAAACATGAACTGAAGTGGATTCAGCAGTGAACTTTTATTTTATACAAGGCTGTCTCCAAACATTTTGAAACAAAGCAAATATCAACAGTTGGTATATTGGTTCTATACAGAACCAAAATTGGTTTGATATGCCAACTTTTCATGTCCGCTTTGCTTAAGGTCTATAGGAACCGGCGAATTTAGACAAATGGTCAAAACAAAAGAGTTCTAAAACAACTAAATTAAACGATTTTCGTACAAACGGTGACAAGCATAGATACTGCTTTGATCTAAAGAATATTTTGTTTGCTGAAGTTGTAAACTAAAAAATAATTTTATTGTTGAAAATCAACTTTTAAAATGTAGATCGCACTAACAACAGAACGGAAAATTCACACACGCAACTCTTAAATTAAGGGGCTGCCAATACCAAACTTTCAATCAAATGATGTCTTTTTTCCTGAATGAAATGTTTCGTCAATGACCTGCAAATAGGCGTGTGTTATACATCAAAATGTTTGGTTTGACACATAGAAGATTTTTGTAAAGTCTGTTTTGCCCATCCTGCCTTGCACAGGATGCATGTTGATTACATAATAGAGCATGTGAGTTGGAATTAAAGAAACTGCTAAAAACACTGTATGACATTTTCACTATCTCCCTATTAAGTTTCAATAATAGAAAATAGCATGCAGGGGGTTATATGGAATACCAAGAGGATGCAAAGAATTGTTAAAGTTTATGCTGCAAACATGTTTTCTTACATTTGAATTCCTATTTTACCAATGGCACTAATAATTTTTATACCAGACTTATTTACACATGACCGATGAGAATTGTAGGAATGATATCACAGTAATATATTAAAAAAGAATTTTCTCAGATTATTGTACAATCAGGTTTCCATACACAAGTCGCCAGTACACACAACAGATTTCACTATCAACAGAACCTGACATTCACTTACCTGCTATTTAATATACTGAACACTGTGTGTTTGTGCGCGACTTTTCCATTTTTCTCAAAAAGAAGATGAACATGAAAGTGTTTTACGGAATGAATATGTGTGAAAATCTGCTTGGGTAAATCGGGGTCTTTGGTAGAAACAAACACCGCTGCCGACACAAGGCAGGCGTTTGAATGTAAACAAAATCGAACATGCGGTGCTGTTTACTGGGAAGATGGATGTAAACATTATACTTTCAACATGAAAAGCATATCGAAAGGCCTCTTTTTTCACCGATGATGATTTTCGTAGTATCAAGGGGTGCTATTTGTCGTTCATCAACCATTGCTTACCAAATATTCTTGGAAAAAAGCTTCTCTGTCACAGAAACGGTCTGAAAACAGATTCGCGGTGATTCCTAAAAGACAAAAACTGTTCCGCCCATTCGTAACAAAGGCACTAAATTCTTTTAATTTTGTTGTGCCAAATGTATTTCTTCGACTCTTACTCATTACATTTCATAAAAAAATGATATTTTACCAAACGGCATCAAACTGCGTACCAATTTCTGTTAGATTGGGAGGTTGGAGAAGGCGGTGCTAAAAAAAATCATCTTTGTTCAAAAGCAACGCTCATTTAAAAACATTTGCCACCAAATTATTAAACAAGCACAAGTTCAGGAGCATTATAGATAAAGTTGTTAACGTTATGTGGTGTTCTGGAAATTGAAAAGCGGTGCTACAAGGCAAAATATGATAGCTTTCTGAATTACCGAAATGTTGTTTTGGTCACGTGGTATAATTACAAATGGCGTTCTCCATCAGGATGCAAATGTCGAAAAAACTGCCAAGATCATCGCAACTAAAAGTACTTACATGAAAATTACCCCCGCATGCAGTTGGTAGCTACTAGCCTTTGAAATTGGTTGATAAATTACTTCAGATTATCGTTGCCATGATTTGTTCTGTTGCTAATACAGCCTTCACTTCAAAAAACCACATTTTTCGTTTCTACTGATTTTTTGTCCATTTCAAACGTGTATATTCATATGCAGTGGATTATAATGAACATTTTGATCTATAACATTGCTATATACATTTTTTATTTTCCTTTTCTTTGGTAGGAGTCTCATTTCAAATTGTTTCGGGTAGGTAGCCCCTTAAGGGCCTATATAAGTAATGAAATTTTGTTTATTTTGAAAATTCTCACCCCTCATATTCCTTAAATTCAAATTAAATATACACAAATTATACATCAAAATGAAGGTTGGGATGTATAGAACACGAAACACATATGTAATCAACTCATAGAGTCGAATGTAGGCACCACTGGTTCCTGGAAGTCTGCTACCGTATTCGCACCAGAACTGACAATAAACTAATATTTCATCAGAACAACTTGTGGCCAAATGTGCTTCATATATCCAAGAACAAAGCTAGGCATTCAAGACACTTTCGAATGCAGCGATAGGACTGCATTTTGGAAAAGGACAACACTGTCTGCATTTTTTATTGAAGATGGGTTCCATGCTCGACAGACATGCGCAAATCACTCGATACCACGAATTTCCATCGGAAAACAAAATCGTAATTCTAAGAAATTTCAACAGGTATCATGAAACCTTGCATTGAATATGGCATCTGTGCAATCTCTATCTAATAACAGTATACTGTATAAAGGCGATCTTTTTCATTATTTAATTTTAGACGGCGTTGTTTTTACATGCTTTTTCCGTCCGATGACGTCGACCGGAAATCGAAAGTATACTCATACGTAAACAAAAGCAAAGGCTTTGGCATTTCCCCCCATGCAGCTCTGTCGCCGTGTCTTGAAGAATTTTGATCCCCTAGCTTTGTTCTTGGATATGTAAAGCACATTTGGCCACGAGTTGTTTTCGTGAAATATTATTAAATTATCAGTTCTGGTGCGAATACGGTAGCAGACTTCCAGGAACCAGTGGTGCCTATGCTCTACTCTACGAGTTGATTACACATGTGTTTCGTGTTCTATACATCTCAATCTTCATTTTGATGTATATTTTGTGTAGATTTAATTTGAATTGAAGGAATATCAGAGGTGTGAATTTTCAAAATAAACAAAATTTCATTACTTATATAGGCCCTTAATGAAACCAAAATTAATCCAAAACGTATATCTATAGCACTTTACCGAGAAATGAACTGTGAGGTGATTTTAAAATTAATTAAAACATGTTTTTAATGTCCATTCCAAAATATTTTTCCAGTAATGACACCAAGACGTGACACCTTAAGGGGACGTCCAACCTAACTTTGGTCAAATTTCATGTAATTTTCTTTCAAGTCTAAAAAGGCTCAAAATGAATAACCTCAATAAATTATATACCAAAATGCTTGGAATGAAACATAGAACATGTGGAAGCTGAAATTTGCCATGGAACTGCTGCCATGTGTAAATAGCACCACCTGAAAGTCTGCAATGGAATAAGTAAGAGAACAAAAAAGTTACAATAAAATACCTCAAAATAAAATAACAGCTGTATTCTAGAAACATTGAAGTACATACTCGAAGAAATCTTTTCCTAATTCATGAAAGTAATAAAGATTGAGACCAAATGTTATAAGTGGAGTGCTCACTGATTGAAGGCAGAAATTTTCTTTTGTTTATGTTTTGATTTGGGGAGTTCAACAAAGGTCAACTTGAAGGAGTCCACCAGAAGAAGTATGGAAGGACAAAAGAGTGTCTCCCAATATAAAGATGTATATTTATTATTATTTATTTATTGGTGTTTAAGGTCGCATAATTATGCACGATGGCTAATCGTGACCGTGACAGTTTTACGGGTGGAGAAAGCCGGAGTACCCGGAGAGAACCACCGAGCATCGACGAGCAACTGTCAGCTCAACATTCTAACTCTGTTCAAGCTCCGCTCAAGCAGGGTTACAGCGGTTGAAGACATGTGCCCCATCGACGTGCAGTACGCCTTAGTACACGGCGTCATCGTGCCGCCATGCAGACAACCAGGACAAAGTGCCTTGCCCAAGAACACAACGCGGGTCGTCCCGGACGGGGATCGAACTCGGGACCTCTAGCATAGAAGTCCAACAGTCTACCACTGAGCCACCGCGCTCCCATATAAAGATGTATGTGTCACTGTGGTGGTTTGGAAAGAAACTATGATATTCTCCTATATAGAATGCACTGCAAAGTCACACATTGTAGTTGAGTAAATATACTTACAAACTCCTTGCACTGTAATGCAACCCCTTTTATCCCATGCATCAATTTGATAGTGATTAAATTGTTAAATTTGTCTGGCTTATCAATAAGTATAATAGCTTTGTTTACTCTTGGACACCAATACACTCATGATATCTGTTGGAGAAGAAATAAGGGTAACTGTAATCTGTCACCGCAATAAACCATCTAATGTACTTAAAAGTACATTGTTATTCAAAACACATCAAATCAACCTTACATAACCATTATTGCATGTACTTTCCCCAAGGAGGCTTATTTGCATATTGAGATCAGAACGGCACATCCAGAGGGTCTCACATATATTTTTCAAGAACGCAGTGCACAAATCAATCCCCAAAAGGTGACACGTGAGCTTCATTTGACACAAAAAATTTTCCGGGGGGGGGGGGGGGGGGCTCTCTTCCTTGTATGACTCTACCTCCGTCACTCAAGGCATATGCCTTTTTTCTCAAAGTTTAACTCTTTTTTTCTTTTTGAAGATCCTGGCCTGGCCACACATGTTCCAAACACTATCAGACAGGTAACCCTCCAAATAAGTGTATCTGCAAAAATCATGGTACATTGCAAAAACGTCTTTTTAGACTTTATGTTCTGAACCTTTCATGCTTCTTACTTCCAACTATAACACTTCATTTATCGATTAATGGGTGAATAGAAAAGTCCTGCCATAATCAACATTTTGAGTTCCATAAGTCTTCATAACAGCTCCGATAAAAGTATCAAACATCAGATTGGTGGCTTTATACAGAATATTCATTAGGTTGTTGCTTGATAAGTAATAGGAACAAAATCTTCACCAGAAATATTTTGTAGCAATACATGTGAGGGTATCAGCAGGCACTTTCCAATAAATTGTAACAAATCAACTGGTTATAAACAAAATTTTCTAACTCAAAAGAGTGAAAAAGTACCACAACTCTGAAAAAATGTGGGAAGAAACACATGCTACAGCAGCTACACAGTCATCGTTTCCCCATGATGCTCGATCACAACACCAAATGTCCTTCAAATTGGAGTAGCGGTGGTTGAGATACAAGGGAGAATGTTGGTACATGTAATGATGTGTGGATAAGAGGACAGAGGTCACCACTGCACGGCCCTAGATGCACCTTTGATTTTACAACTTCCAGGTCTGAGGCATAATAATCGCAACACTCCCACCTTATCAATTCATAATTTCAGTAAAATAAATGGAATTATCAATTTTAATTAATTTATAGATGATGCTATTGATGGGAAGTATTTGGCTTCTTTCGCCTTCTCGTACTATTAATTACCACAAACAATATCAGTTTGATGCCGACAAACGAAACTGAACGCATGTGGTCTGGTTAAAAAGTTACTCGGCATGGATAATGAAGAAATTGCGAATATTTCGAGTATTTCATTTCTTTAAAAGCCAATTGCAGCTAATTTTGACCGTGGATTCGATAATTCGTTTCGGTTTTGACCACACGGCCACGCTGACAGCGGTTATGTTTATTGTGATATGCAAATTGGGAGATAAGTTTCCGGTGAAGGAGATTTGTCACATTTGCCAGTGTAAAACGATGACAAAAGACACTGATCGACGCTTGTGTGAGTATGGTTGGTTGCCAGAAAAAACTAAATTCAGCATCGTCCAAGCGCACCTTATTTAAAAGCACGAATGCATTATTTTCGACCCATCTTCAATCGGTCCTTTGCAGATATCAAACACACCCGCCTCAAATTCCATGGCTACTAGGATGTAAATAACTTCACAACATCAGGGGAAATCAACACGCTCAATATAGTTCCAGGTCACTTGGAATATACTTCGTGAAAAGGTGATTTCTGAAGCATTCTGCTTACTTTGAAATGAATATTGCCTTATTTTATGTGTATCGTCCCGATTTTATACACTCGGTTATTTTTTTACAAGTGGTTCATGTTGTCTTTCTAGTGCGCAATAATTCAGATTTTTTGTCAACAAAAAAGTTCAGACGGCCTGTAAACACGAGAGGGAATTTCGAACCATATTTTGCAGTTATGACATTAACAGCTCAAGTATTTGCTGTCACCTGTTTGCAAATCCGCTCATACATTGTCTCGAACAAATAAAGGGCGTGATCACGTCCTTGCATTGTTACGATTGCCAAAATTGAGTGTTTCTGCAAGAACCACACCGTAATCACATGACCGGAATAAACATCATTGAAACATGGCCACATCCGGAACATCAAAAATTTGTGTTGGTGTTATTACATTCAAACGTCCAAACCCACCAGAGTGTGTGTCAAAAAAAAATGCTTCCTCCGAGTCTGTAGTATGTTATCATTATATTGAGGACAAGGCTTTCGAATTACCGATTATTTTGTGGTTTTACCGCTTCGTTACTTATACCATTTGCAAATTCATCTTCTTCAAAATCATAAAATTCACTTTTTTCCTGAACAAAATTATATGTACCTTTTTCTATTATTTACTCATTATTTTGATATATAATTTGCCTTTCCTTACTTCTGTTATCTGTTTCTGAGGCACTGGGAAAAATGTAAAAAAATTGACCAAAGTCTGGTTGGACGACCCCTTAAATAATTCAAAAAGCACATCAAAGTTCATTTGACGGTAAAGTGCTGTGGATACATGGTTCAGATTAATTTTGGTTTTAGTAATTTAAGTGTTCCAAATGTGAATTTTCAGTTCTGCTGTTAGTGCAATTTGCAATTTAAAAGTTGATTTTCGAAAATAAAATCACTTTTTAGTTTGAAACATCAGCACTCCAAATATTCTTTAGATCAAAACAGTACCTTTGCCAGTCATTGCTTGTACGAAAATTGTTTTGTCTATTTGGGAAAATTCGACAGTTCCTACAGACCTTAATAATGATTTGAGACAGCCTTGTATAAACAGTGAACTTACTGCTGAAACTACTTTAGTTCATTTTTTATTTTGTTAAGGGCCTATATAAGTAATGAAATTTTGTTTATTTTGAAAATTCTCACCTCTGATATTCCTTCAATGCAAATTAAATATACACAAAATGTACATCAAAATGAAGGTTGGGAGGTATAGAACACGAAACACATGTGTAATCAACTCATAGAGTCGACTGTAGGCACCACTGGTTCCTGGAAGTCTGCTGCCGTATTCGCACCAGAACTGATAATTTAATAATATTTCAAGAAAACAGCTTGTGGCCAAATGTGCTTCATATATCCAAGAACAAAGCTAGGGGATAAAAATTCTTCAAAACACGGCGACAGACCTGCAGTGGGGAAAATTCCAAAGCCTTTGCTTTTGTTTACGTATGAGTATACTTTCGATTTCCGCGCGACGTCATCGGACAGAAAAAGCATGTAAAAACAACGCCGTCTAAAATCAAATAATGAAAAAAGATCGCCTTCATACAGTATACTGTTATTAGGTAGATATTGCACAGTTGCCATATTCAATGCAAGGTATCATGATACCTGTTGAAATTTCTTAGAATTACGATTTTGTTTTTCGATGGAAATTCGTGGTAACGAATGATCTGCGCATGTCTGTCGAGCATGGAAACCATCTTCAATAAAAAATGCAGACAGTGTTGACCTTTTCCAAAATGCAGTCCTATTGCTGTATTCGAAAGTGTTTTGAATGCCTAGCTTTGTTCTTGGATATATGAAGCACATTCGGCCACAAGTTGTTCTGATGAAATATTATTATATTATCAGTTCTGGTGCGAATACGGTAGCAGACTTCCAGGAACCAGTGGTGCCTACAATCGACTCTATGAGTCGATTACATATGTGTTTCGTGTTCTATACATCCCAACCTTCATTTTGATGTATACTTTGTGTATATTTAATCTGAATTTAAGGAATATGAGAGGTGAGAATTTCAAAATAAACAAAATTCCATTACTTATATAGGCCCTTAATATTTAATGTTATTCTTTCAAAATTTATTTGGTTTACAATAAGTACTGTTTACACTAAACTGGTTCCATTTCAGTGAACCAGTGTTGGTTTCAACAAGAACCTTCATTTCTTGCAGTGAATGTGTATGATTAAAATACGCATTCAAAACTCATGACTTTCGTATCTCCCTTTGTTGATGTCCATTGTCATCACCGCCACGAACAAAGAGTGCATTATAGCCAAGTTAAGGCGTCGTTCGACAAAACTTGCTTGAAGAAAAAAAATATTTACAATCTAGTTTACTTCAGAAAATGGAAATATAATCCGAAGGTTTCCATTGCAAGGGTCTCGGAAAGTGCCCGACAATCGGTGATGGGACAAAAATAAATGTTTTAATTTTTTTTATTAAGAAATGTTAATTAGGGCCCCGCCGAGAGGCGGGCGCCCTATAGTGATCTCTCTGTCCGTCCGTCCGTCCGTCCGTCCGTCCGTCCGTCCGTCCGTCCGTCCGTCCGTCCGTCCGTCCGTCCGTCCGTCCGTCCGTCCGTCCGTCCGTCCGTCCGTCCGTCCGTCATCTTTCTCTCTTAATAGATAAGGTTTTGATATTTGACATGTGGGTATATTATCTCAAGACGATGTGTCGCGTACCACGGTTGCCATGCTTTGACCTTGAACTTTGACCTCAAGGTCAAATATTCCGAATTCGGGGTTCTTTTCTGACAAGTTCGTGTCCGGGCTGTAACTTTTTTCCCTTAATAGATAGGGTTTTGATATTTGGTATGTGGATAGATTATCTCAAGACGACGTGTCGCGTACCAAGGCTGCCATGCTTTGGCCTTGAAGTTGGACCTCAAGGTCAAATTATTCCGCATTCGGGGTTCTTTTCTGACAAGTTCGTGTCCAGGCTGTAACTTTTTTCCCTTAATAGATAGGATTTTGATATTTGGTATGTGAGTAGATTATCTCAAGACGATGTGTCGCGTACCACGGTTGCCATGTTTTGACCTTGAACTTTGACCTCAAGGTCAAATTATTTCGAATTCGGGGTTCTTTTCTGACAAGTTCGTGTCCGGGCTGTAACTTTTTTCTCTTAATAGATAGGGTTTTGATATTTGGTATGTTGATAGATTATCTCAAGACGACGTGTTGCGTACCAAGGTTGCCATGCTTTGACCTTGAACTTTGACCTCAAGGTCAAATTATTCAGATTTTTTTTTCTTTCTGACAAGTTCGTGTCCGGGCTGTAACTTTTTTCCCTTAATAGATAGTTTGATAATTGGTATGTGGGGAGATTATCTCATGACGATGTGTCGCGTACCACGGTTGCCATGCTTTGACCTTGAACTTTGACCTCAAGGTCAAATTATTCCGAATTCGGGGTTCTTTTCTGACAAATTCGTGTCCGGGCTGTAACTTTTTTCCCTTAATAGATAGGGTTTTCATATTTGGTATGTGGATAGATTATCTCAAGACGACGTGTCACGTACCAAGGTTGCATGCTTTGACCTTGAAGTTTGATCTCAAGGTCAAATTATTCAGATTTTTTTTTTCTGACAAGTTCATGTTCGGGCTGGAACTTTTTTCCCTTAATAGATAGGGTTTTGATATTTGGCATGTCGGTAGATTATCTCAAGACGACGTGTCGCGTACCAAAGTCGCCATGCTTTGACCTTGAAGTTTGACCTCAAGGTCAAATTATTCAGAATTTGTTTTTTTTCTGACAAGTTCATGTCCGGGAAGGGATTTTAATCAGATTTTACCTATTGCTTGAAATATTTTAGTATTACGGTTCACATCAGTTTATACCTAACATCGGTTAGTTGCTGCGGGGCCCGCAGAGATGGATTCCATCTCCGTGATATCCAGTTCAAAATATGTTGTTCCCCTCAAAAATATTTTGTTGGATGACACCTTAAATAATAGAGAGTTTCTGTTATGATACAAACATTCAACATGATCTGCACGCGTCTTTACACAAGTTTCTACTGAAAAACTCGTCCCATTGGGATAAATGTGTTACACTGGACAATAACTCATCAATCAAAAACTTTTCAAATTTTCAATTTTACTTCTTCCCAGTGTGATGAAATGACTTGTTTTTGCATTAAGGGCCTATATAAGTAATGAAATTTTGTTTATTTTGAAAATTTTCACCTCTCATATTCCTTAAATTCAGATTAAATATACACAAATTATACATCAAAATGAAGGTTGGGATGTATAGAACACGAAACACATGTGTAATCAAATCATAGAGTCGACTGTAGGCACCACTGATTCCTGGAAGTCTGCTGCCGTATTCGCGCCAGAACTGATAATTTAATAATATTTAACGAAAACAACTTGTGGCCAAATGTGCTTTACATATCCAAGAACAAAGCTACGGGATAAAAATTCTTCAAAACACGGCGACAGAGCTGCATTTGGGAAAATTCCAAAGCCTTTGCTTTTGTTTACGTATAAGTATACTTTCGATTTCCGGTCGACGTCATCGGACAGAAAAGGCATGTAAAAACAACGCCGTCTAAAACCAAATAATGAAAAAGATCGCCTTCATACAGTATACTGTTATTAGATAGAGATAGCACAGTTACCATATTCAATGCAAAGTATCATGATACCTGTTGAAATTTCTTAGAATTACGATTTTGTTTTTCGATGGAAATTCGTGGTAACGATTGATTTGCGCATGTCTGTCGAGCATGGAAACCACCTTCAATAAAAAATGCAGATAGTGTTGTCCTTTTCCAAAATGCAGTCCTATCGCTGTATTCGAAAGTATTTTGAATACCTAGCTTTGTTCTTGGATATATGAAGCACGTTTGGCCACAAGTTGTTCTGATGAAATATTATTTTATTATCGGTTCTGGTGCGAATACGGTAGCAGACTTCCAGGAACCAGTGGTGCCTACAGTCGACTCTATGAGTTGATTACATATGTGTTTCGTGTTCTATACATCCCAACCTTCATTTTGATGTATAATTTGTGTATATTTAATCTGAATTTAAGGAATATGAGAGGTGAGAATTTTCAAAATAAAGAAAATTCATTACCTATATAGGCCCTTAAACAATAATCCAGTGTAAATTAGAGGTTTTAAGTCAGAATCATATAATACACCCGACCCAGGGTGCACGGCGAATCGAGGTCAAACGTTGATGTAAGGCTCCGCCTTCTGGCATTATCGGTTTGAATACACTGCTATAATACATACTTGCAAATTTTTCAATGAGTTCAGGCAGATTAATCGATTTCAACCATTCAGCAGTCTGCTTTACTGTCCATGTTTCAACACGATCGGGTAACTGGAGTTCTGTTATTGAGCTGTCCATTATCTTTCTTCAACTGGCAAGTGACGCTCACAGTGCTTTTTCTCACAGTCAGTTTCGGGGATTCCAAATACTTCGGCACGGGTTTATTGGCTGTGTTTGTCTTGAAACTCATTTTAAAAACAGGCGACGGGTCAATTTCGACGTCGTCAAAAAAAAAAAAAAATAAATAAATGTATTCATTTTTCCATCCCAGTTGCCATGAACATTTTGGGACGATTCTGTACTTTTGTTGACTTTTATCTTGACGAAAACGAGAATAACGTGTCAGCTTTTTAATTCTAAATTTTCCTATTATTTCATTAGCATAAAAATTAGGAACTTTTCCCACAAGTTGCATTGTTTCGAGAATCCGGTTTTCTCGCACATCGATAGTTGTTGATCGAAAATACAAATTTATAAATTATTTTTTTTACACATGCACACCCTCACATACACACATCCCCACAAACCCACACAACTCACATGCCAACCATCACAACTTCACAAATACACCTCATACACTTCTCTCTTATACACATACGATGCGGGAGCTTAGTGGATCATTTATTAGAGCATTGGTCTTGAGATGCAAAGGTTGACTGTTCGATCATGACCCCTGTCATCTACAGTGTGTCATTGGAGATTACAAATACTTTAACCCAATTGCCTATATCGTAGCACCTTGACTCTTGGTATTGAGGTGTAGTGCATGGCGACGATAAACTTGCATTCAAACACTACTAACCATGGTTGCCCCCCTGGAAACCCCCAAGAAGTAAAAACGTTTCTGTGTACTGTGTTAAACAGGTTCTGTTTTACTGATGAAATAGAACCACGTTAGGCATTGCCTGCGATGGAAGTATTCTGAAATAAGCAGCACGGGTATAAACGATTGGCTACACTCGACTTGAAACCTTTGTTGCAGTCAATATTCGGCAATGTTGCACAAAGCGACCTTAAACTTCAACAAATAAAAACACAAATAATTCGGGTGGGGTCGGATTAGTAAGTTGTAGAGTCTGTCAGTTACTCGCTGTTACACAGTTGTTCTCTCTTGGTACTCCGAATATTTATGCCCGTGAAACTGTCCGATAGAACATGACTCATTCTATTAAAAGTATCGTTAAAACCCAGTAAAAAAGGGTGTATTGTGATGTACGATAACCCAGTATTTTGATCAGTTCAAGTTGTTACATTATACTACAGATTTTGTTTAAATGGGTGAACGGAGAGGATTGGCAGTGTCAGGACTTTGCAAAAGTCCAATGATCAGCACTGCATAGATAGCCCAATATCTTTGAAAATGTAGGAGTTCACACTATACCTGCTCTAATTGAAGGGTTAACGGGAAGGGACCCATCTCATATCCAAATCCAGATACATTTCATCTCCGATGCCAAACTTTGCCCCGGCCGGCCACGAAACGACAGGATGGAAGAGAAGAAAAAAGAAACGCACAATTTCATTGACTGAAGGGTCAATGTGCCGTCGGATGCGATCGTGAACCACCCACCCTTTTTCTGATCATATTACCTATAGGTGCTGATGTATGCCTCGATCTGCAGGAGAGATGCGCCTACACAAACGAACGTAGAAACAAGTCCATATTTGTTGAAGCGTCAACGCGACTTCGGACGCAACCTGAGCCCATTTGAAGTCCCCTTCTTGGCCAAATTACCCCGATTGTCGTCTCAACCGATCGAGGCACATCGGGGTAAAACGCCCACAGCCAAACGTAGACAGAGAGCTTCATTGGTTAAAGTGTTAAAGCGATGTCGGAACGCAATCATGTACCCATCTGAAGTCTCATTCCCAGTCAAAATAAATCACCACTGGGTGTCAATTGTTCTCTCTATTGGTCAAGTATTGCCGGAGTGGTGATTCTACAAACAAACGTGGAGATTCATAACACAAATACAAACAATACAATAATTAACCACACTTGATCATTGAACCATTATTAGTTCTCTTTAGAATCCCAAATCTACCAATTTTTTAATTATTGAACCAATTTCATGTTTTAGAACCAAAATAGGCATTTTGGTTCCATATGGAACCTCCTTAATTTTTTTTGTATATAGAACCAAAAAGAACCGATTTTTTTTTGCAGTGTACACCCCTGTTTTAGGCCTATTTCCATAGGCACACGTTTTGTTGTTATGTTACCCAGGCTAAGTTCACTCTGTACAGAATTCCAACAAACTCGCCTCCCAAGCCTCAATCTTTCGCCACATACCTCCCTCCATACTCTATCACATGCCTTTTTTACGTCCAAAAAGGCCATAAACATCTTTTTCTTTATTGCTTTCGCGGATTCTATCATTTGGAATAACGTGAAAAGATGGTCAGTGACTCTCCTTCCCTTCCTGAAGCCATTCTGAATCTCTCCCAAAAAATCCTTCTCCTCAATCACCTCCTCTAATATCCCGTACAGGACTTTACAAAAAACTTTTCCAATGTTGCTATTGACAGAGATCTCTCGATAATTATCCAAAACGTCTTTTTCCCCCTTTTTGTAGAGCAGACAGCTTGAGTCAAGATTTACATGAACGTACTGAGCCATGATGTTGAATAATTAAGGAGAAATAATCAACAAAGCTTTTATAGTGTATTTCGACATCATTGTGAATCTTTGATGTAATATCAGCAAAATGATCCGTATTTATTAATCAAAATTCGCCGGCAATGTTACACTGTTCACTTCCCATTTTGTTTTTTTCTGAGATGAGATAGATTACTCTGTTCGGAGTAATCTGAATTAACATCATTCTCTTGGTTCCCTTCGATTACTTCCGTAGCACCTCTGAATACGTTCTTCAATCATCTGTATTTACAAAGCTCAGAAGGCTGCTTTTTCAAAATTATACTGATGTGAAATGTAAGAATGGCAATCTTTTCAGAGTTGTGGGCAAGTCTCAATGGGGAAATCACTGGCTCATACCACACATTGGTTGGGATCAGGTAGTTTTGTCTATACTAATAGTTGTTTCGGGGCACGGTGGCATTGTGGTAACCGGTTCTCGTCAGATTACCGAAGTTGAGCAACGTCTAGCCCGGTTCGTCCTTAGATAGGTGACCGTCTGAGAGATCGATTCGGACTCCCACGTTATGTCCTTGGGCAAGGCACTTCACCCCGATTGGCCACATGCGGGCACGATGACGCCGTGTACTAAGGCGTACTGCACGTCGTTGGTGCGCATGTCTTCAACCAATGCAACCCTGCCTGTGCTGCAGTGCGGAGTTACGATGTTGGGGAGCTGACAGCTGCTCGTCGTTGCTCGGTGGTTCTCTCGGGGTACTCCGGCTTCCTCCACCCGTAAAACTGTCACCGACACGATATGACCTTGGCTGTAACCTGTTGAAGTGTCGTTAAACCCTAATAAATAAATAAATAAATAAATAAATAAATAAATAAATAAATTAATAAATAAATAAAATAGTTGTTTCATCCCACTCTTAACCGCCGTTTATACCATTCATATTGATCTATTCGTCATATGTGTATTGGCAAGTAAGAATAAGGTTTTAGCAAGCCAAAAGCTAGCAGGGTGCGAAATACCATCAGACAATGTTTGAATTGATTTTATTCCACTTTATGTCAGAAGAGCAGCAACACACTCACTGAAAATAAGTTGACAGTATAGAAAACATTTTTGAGAAATCCCTCCAAATCTCTCCGAAGCAAAGTCAAAAAACAGTGCCAAAAGGCCCCTGAATAGCTCTGAGCATTGATATTAAAACATTTTCCCCAGGGGAGGCCAACCTATAGGGGCTGCCCTCTCCTGTACTTGCCCCTGCCTCAGGCCTGCAGCTTTCGAATGTGCCTTTGGTGCATTAGGTCTTTCAAACAGGTATGCTCAAACAATTCTTTGATATGCCACTGGTCGGGTTGTACAAAGATTGGTTGCGCTGGGGCCGATACTGGTTAAATGAATGATATTGAATTATATTTCCAACCAAAACCATTTGCCACACAACTAGTACAATGCTTTCCTGTTAGTTGCATATGTATGGATTATAGAAGAATCTCCTATAAAATAGATAAATACATTCTTTATGACTGAGATTATATCCTGGCAGAAAGAGCAGATTTTTTATACAACAACCAATGGCCTAGACTAGTTGGTGCAAACTCAATATAATTCAGGGCCAAACACAAATTTTGAACCCCCCAATCCCCAAAACTGGCATACAGAACCGAAAAATTCAAGTCCTATCTTGTCCTCCATACTTTTGTTATCTTCGCATGCGCAATAACCAGGAAGGTACTAAAATTGGAGCGAACCATCATTCTTTGTTTCGCCCTAAAGTCAGTAAACAACGATCTGACATCTGTGCTTTAAATCCCCTTTTTTGAGGATGCCAGACACGAATCAATGAAAGAATTGGTGGATTCAAGGCTGTAAATGGATGATGGAAGTGAACAACAGTGGTTTCAAACGTTCAGGGCTGTAACTTTATAATAATTATAAAAAATATTTCATGTTTCCCAATTTCGGGACATGCGCCTGACGTCATCATTCTTGCTAATGATTAGCCCACTGTTTCTTAAGTGTTCCTTCCCTGTCCTTCCATGAACCCCTCCTGTTAAACTCCTAAGCTTTTTGACTGTTTTTTATTGAACTTTTTTATTAAATTTCTTGGGAGTTTAACGTGTATTACAGAATGTTTATTCTGTTTATCCCCATGATTACGTCCTTACCCTAGGGATGTTGGGTCGTTTTGGTCTTGCATATTCTATCCGATGTATCGTTTTTTCTTCGTATGAAGATCTAGCTTTGCATCTGGTAGCATTTAAATCGGTTACTGACTTTGGGCCTTTTTGTGTGCCTGTTGTCTTGTTTCCGGTTTTTTCTATGGACGTTGTTTACATTTGGCAACGTCCTTAACATGTAGTATCTAGTATTATAACACTTAAGAATTACTGTAGGATACATTGTTTATGATATCCGGTAGTGTGGCTCAAAAAATTTGGATTTTGTCCACACTTAGGCTCTATCGGAATGCCCTTGGGCTCATGTTGTTTCCTTTGGGAACTTAGGCATTTTCAAAAAAAAATTCGATTTTTTTTATAATTGTTTCGAAATTAATTTGATTACTATTATTCATGTATCCTTATCATGTATTTTTGTTGTGGAATTGGTAGGAGTGCTTTCGACTCTGTCTTTTGATTGTAATATGAAAACTTTCTGCTTCAATGCAAGGCGAGGAAGTCTTCCTCGGATTTACCTGCTTGTTGCCTTGCCTGTAGTCGATGCACTCCTACGGATTCTTGTCCTACTTGTGTACATTGGGATGACAGACGTTGGAGACTGGTGTCGCGGTACGTAGTTGGCGGTGAGGTTCCTATGCCGGAGCTGTCACCGCAGGGTAATTCGAGTTTTTCAGTTTCCTTTTCAGGGGAATAAGAACATGGTGATGGTATTGCGACACCCATCCAAAGTGTGCTGCCGTCGTCGCGCTCTGATGAGCAAACAGAACTGGCTGCTAAGGTGCTCCTTAACATTAAACAGGGAATAAGACCTCTTATTCCAGCAGCCAGTTCGACATGCCAAGCGGCCAACCCGATAGTGGGAGCCGTAACAACGGGGAAGTCTGTTGCGGTCGAAAAAGTGTAGAATTGGGTAGAGCGAGCACCTCAAAAACTAAAGCTCACCCAGCGACGGCGGTAAAAGGGAGGAAGCCTGCAAATTTCTCTTCGGGAAGCTCGGCGAGGACTGATAGACCGCGAGCGGGAGAGCCTCCTCTAACCCAGAAAATTTGGGGCAAATGTTGTTTTGAGAAACATGCCTGAGCCGGAGCTAACGTCCACATCCGCCGCTCGTGACTCTCCGTCTAGACTGTATCCGGGGTCGGTTACAGTCACGGCTTCTTCCTCAACTTCAGAAAAGCACACACGACCGCACGCTAGCTACCCGACTTCGGATATCCAGGCAGTTGCTCGAAGACGCAAGCACCCAGTCTTCGCCCGTGAAGTCGAGCCATCCGGTAGCTAGCGATATGAGGCTTTATTCATTGGGACGTGCGGAGAAAAGATCTACGTCGGGATCTCCGTCCCAGGAACAGCAAGAGACGGAAAACAGAAGACCGCTGCTCCTCAAGCCTCTTTAACGGACTTGCTGGAGCAGATTGCGCAGCTCATCACAGCTTCCCTGCAAGTGCAAGAGCAGCCTTCCGCAGACCCCGGTGGTGGGCTGTCGGACGGTGCTGGGTCGGTCCGGTTATCTGTACATACAGATGCGGTTGACCTAAATTCTCAGCTGAATCAGTGGGATGGTGAAAGGGACAAGGAAGAGGATTACCCTTCCTTTTTGGAACAACATATGGTAGCGATGAATTTCATTCATCAATACTATCCTGACCTTGTTCCACCGGATCAGCCAGCTGTGACTGCTAGGCAGAATCCGCTGCCGCCTCTGGACAGAGAATTCGTGCGGAGGAAAGATGATGTTCTCTCCTTCCCGAAACAATCTTAGCAGGTGTCGGAGGCCTTCGGCCATGTTAACGACGGCATATTCAACCTAGCAAGAGCCAAGAAGAAAGGTGGTTTCTTATCTGCATCTTCAATCAATATACCGTTTCCTGGACCACGTTTTTTTAAAACGGTTGGAGAAGATGCTCAGAGAGCTACTCTGCATTTGGATGAACAGCCTAGGGACTTAGATAGACCTCGCCTACATCATTCAATTTACGCTCGGAAGTGATGAAATCTTCTATTTCATCTAATAGGCCGATTCTGGATGCCATGTCCTACGCAGGCCATATCACCAGGGCTATGGCGCAACATCCAAATGGGAAGGAATTTGAGGACGTTTGTTCCTCGCTAAAAGTTCTTTGCAGGGCAGTCATGCATGCCACGTCCCACTCTGCCCTGACGGTGGCAAATTTGAAGTTGGTTAGACGTGACACAACCCTTGCGTCATCATCAGTTATCGATGACAGGGTGAAAAGCTCTCTCCGAGTCGCTCCGGTCTCCGGACACACACTATTTGACAACAAGCCTTCACAGGTTTATGAACAAGCTACCAAGAAAGCTTTCAGTGCACTGCTAATGAAATCTGCGTCTCAACAACACGCTTCAGCAGGCCGGAGTAGGCGAGGTCGTTCCGCTTCACAATCGTCGAAAGGGAACTTCTCGCGAGGGTACAGGAAACCCTCTAACGGTTACTCCGGAGGTCGTCAATATAGCGACTTGGGAAAGGGGCGCAGGTCTGATCGAGACTATAAGTCAGACGCCCCTAGGCCGACGGGACGAGATTCTTCGCCGGGAGGACGTAGTTTCTCCTCTCGCAAGCTGTACAGGTGATGGTTTAGACCTCTGTTGCTTTCTAGTTGGAGGAAGGTTCTCAAACTTCGCGAAAAACTGGATGGAAGTCACGGAAGATCGGTGGGTGAGAAATGAAGTCTCGGCAGTCCTGGGCTATCATCTCGAGCAAAGCCCCCACTTACAAGATATCCGCGCTGCACAAATGTTCCGGCGAATCCTTCCAAAAGAGAGTCTCTCATTGCGGAGGTACAGACTTTCTTATCAAAGAAATCAATAGAGGTCGTCGAGAATAAAAATTCTCCAGGTCTTTACAGGCACGTGTTCCTCGTACCGAAGCCAGACTTCAGCTGGATAAACAAGTTGATCATAGCTCCAAGGTTCTATATGGAAACCATTCGGTCGGTAAGAGCGAGTATTCGTGTGGACGACTATGCGGCAAGCAGAGATCTAAAGGACGCCTACTTTCATGTCCTGGTACATCCGGCATTCAGAAAGTACCTGCGTTTGCCGTGCAAGGAGAGGTTTATCAGTTCAGCGCAATGTGCTTCGGTCTGAACCTAGCTCCTGGGCTTTCACTCGAATAATGAACTCGGTAATGTCATACTTCCGAGCTCATTCGGCTGTGGTAACGTCGGCTTACTTGATCGACATTCTTCGGAGATACGGCGACAGAATAAATCTTCAGAACGATGTTCAGAGTCTGTTTCAGTTCCGACGTCTCGGTTTCATAGTAAACGAGAAAAAATCGGACCTAGCTCCGTCCAAGTCCTTCATTCACTTGGGAATGAGCTTCGAGACTCACAACAATCTGGTTCGTCTGCCGTTGTCCAGAGCGAAATTAGTCAGTTGTTATGCTTGCTTTTGTCGAAACTCTCCCGAGGTGACGACGAGGGAGTTTATGCGACTGATGTGGCTGTGTGGAGCGGTTGCGGATCTTATTCCGATGGGCCGCCTGCGCACGCGTCCCCTCCAGATATTCTTTACTCAGAACTGGAGTGTGAAGACGCATTCGCTCGAAACCAAGATTGTTTTAACGGACCTAGTAAAACAAAAGGTTCAGATTTGGGCAGATCTCCAGTGGTTGACTCAGGGAGTTCCGCTTCAACTACCGGATCCGGCCTTCACGATTATGACGGATTCGAGCCAGACGGGCTGGGGTGCGTCCCTAAGTCCCGCAGACTTGAAATGTCAGGGTCTTTGGGACCCTCAGTTCCTGAAGAAGCACATAAACATCAATGAGATGATGTCTATCTGGCTAGCACAACAACATTGGATCGTTCGAATAGCGAACGTCCATGTTCAGATTCTGTCGGACAACTCAACGGTAGTAGCTTACTTCAGGAACCAAGGTGGGACTCATTCGATTCCGTTTTGCGAATTAACGGAGAAGATTCTCATATTCGCTCTGAGTCATCACGTTCATCTCTCAGTCCGTCATATACCGGGTCGTCTGAACGTACTAGCAGACTCTCTCTTACGAAAGGTCTCCTGTTACCATCGGGTCGGACTCTCAACAAGCGAGTATTCAGTGAAATCTGCTACCAGTGGGATCGTCCCATGATAGATCTTTTTGTGACACACCTGAACAATCAGTTACCGACGTTTGTGTCGCCATGTCCAGATCATCGAGCGTACACAGTACGCTCTGTCGATATCATGGGACGGAATGATAGGATATGCATATCCTCCTGCTTCGTTGATTCAGCAGATTCTGTTAAAAATCAAACAGTCTCACTGCAAAATCCTGCTAGTAGCACCTTTGTCGTCACAGAAACCATGGACCAATCTTCTCAGGTGTCTGTTATGGGACATTCTCCGGAAGATTCCTCCTCGAAAGGACCTTCTATATGAGGGAAAGTCCCGCGCACTGCATCACAACCCGGAAGGTCTCAACCTTCACGTATTTCCGTTGTGCGGTCCTTTCTGCATGGAAAACATTTGACAGGTCGAGCAGTGGACGCAATGTCTAACAGTAGGAGGGCCTCCTCTTCGTTTAATTATGCAGGGAAGTGGGGGCGGGGGGCGGGGGGGGGGGGGGGGGTTCTTCCGTTGGTGTACGGACCAGACCAGTCTGTAGACATATATGATCCGTCCATTCCACAGATTGCCAATTTCCTGGTCTACTTGTTTGACATATTAAACTTGCAGCCCGTCACTATTAAGGGCTATAGGTCTATGTTATCAGACACTTATGCTCATCATGATAACTTGACTATTGGATCAGATTCTTCTTTGTCCAAGCTAGTTAGAAGTTTCTCTATTAATAGACCAAGAACCCTCAGATTTATTCCTAAATGGAATTTGGCTTGGGTTCTGTTGAAGCTTCAAGAAGCTCCCTTTGAGCCGTTACACGATGTAGAGTTCAAATTCTTGACCTATCAAACGGCTTTTCTCTTAGCTTTTATGTCTGCCAGAAGAGTTAATGAACTTCATGCATTATCTGTCGATGATTCCCATTACTGTAGTGTGGGTAATAAGGAAATTGGATTTTGGCTAAGAATCAGATTCCGGATAAGCGGCCGGAGCCTATTATCATTAAGGCTTTACCGTCCTCGGACAACCGTAGACCTTTGCTGTGTCCAGTTAGAGCAATGCGCATTTATAAACGTCGATCGGTTATATTGGAGAGGGAAGAAAAAAATTCTTTCTTTCGTTGATTCCTAACAGAAATCTATCGCTAGATGGATTCAGTTGGCAATACGTATTGCCTATGAAAGTCTATCTTCGGATTAACGTTCTGTCAACAAGATTTCAGCGCATGAGGTTAGAGCACTGTCCACTTCTTGGGCTTATTCTAACAGTATAGCCATTACTGGTCTTATGAAGGCTGCATACTGGACACAGCCCTCTTCATTTACCAAGTTTTACCTTAGAAATTTAGAGTCCACCTCCGGTGACCTTAGATCGTTGGGTCCTCTTTCTGTTGCTCAGAATGTCGCCCATTAATATTACATCTAGAATGTGTTTAGGCAGTCTGCTCGAACACCGACGCCATTCCGCAGCCCTCTTCGTTCTGAGGAATTTTCCTTCAGAACAAGCGGAAGTGGGGGGGGGGGGGGGGCGGTTTTTCCCTTATGTTATCTGGCTTCGTAGTGAAAAGCAAGACAACGCCTCCTCCAGAGACAGTAGTCCAGCATCGGTGCTGAGTGGTTTTAATGTGTATCTCGGTGTGAAGCAATAACTATGTCTCATTTATGTACTGTTTTTAAAATATAGCATTTGTATATGTTACGTGTCAAACGAGCGTCTCTGATGCAATCCTCGGACACTTTTAAATGAGTATAAAGCGTCTGATTCTCTGGACTGGCTTTATAATTGGTTTCCTTCACCGAATTAGCATAATGGGTTATGCTGGCATTAAATGGAGAAATTATGTAATTCTCAATTACATTGTTGGTGATATGTCATTCTCTTTTCTTATAAAGAGAAGGACATATGTAATTCTTATGTCTTCTCCTATTCTCCTGTCGGAGCTATTCTTTATCGAAGTAATTGAGAGATTGGATTTTCCTTTAAGTCCTAGGCCCTCCAGCCTTTTTACGATTCAGCTAGTCTGGGCCATTGGTTGTAGTATAAAAATATGATAAATTTAAAGTAATTATATAGTAATTATATTTTTTATACTTACCAATGGCCCTCCTATGAGTGGGCACTCATACCTCCCCGCTGATTATAACATTTAGCAGGCAGTATAGAAAGAATGATGGTTGGCGCCAATTTCGGTACCTGTCTGGTAACTGCGCATGCGCAGATAACAAGAGTATGAAGCACCAGATAGGACTTGAATTTTCGGTTTTGTATGCAAATTTGGGGAATTGGGGGGGGGGGGGGGTCAAAATTTGTGTTTGGCCCTGAATTATATTGAGTTTGCACCAGCTAGTCTGGGCCATTGGTAAGTATAAAAAATATACAAATTACTTTAAATTTATCATTTTTCTCCAGAGTTAGCATTATTATAACCATAAATTGTGCAATTTTATATTCATTCAATATTCATTAGAAGTATGGGAAATGAAAACATTTCGGTCAATAGAATACTCCTGTTAAACTGATATTACTTGCAGGCGAACCAAGTATTCAGTTTATAGGGTTCTATTGTACAGTCAAGCCTTTATTTTCACCTAATTTGGGCACATCAGATTCAAGTGTAATATGTGCCCAAAATATAAGAAACTATATTATAAGTCAATATACATACAGTGTGCAAAATTTCGAAAATGAAAATATTCGACTGACCGTTCACGTGCTTTGGAGTTGGCTAACGGAAGGCTCAACTCTGTAAACATTCTTGGGAAACTGCTTTTTTTATCATTAACAAGTATTCATATATTGCGTGGAAATGATATGTATATAGCCTAAAAATCTATCAAGACACAAGAAAGGCTGGTTAATTAGTAGAGTGCTAGAAGCCTATATTTGGTCTTTATTCTGAACTGCAGGTTCCGAAAGTTGCTGGCTTCATATCCTGTGGATGTCCTTCTTATTATCTTGGAAGTAAAATTACTTCATCTCCATCGATTTGCATTGTTACAATTTATGGGAGAGTGCCTATAGGCACTCTCCCATAAATTGTAACAAGACAAAAAATGTGTGAACAAATCTTTAGGTTGAGAAAAAAAATAGCACTCTACCAGTTAAGTTACTCAGACTTTACCATTCAAGATGCATCTTTTGGCTAACCGGTCATCCGCTCGCGTATATATAAATTTGCGTAACCACCACTAGAACGAAACGAGCGCTCTCGTCAAATTTTGTACACTGTACATACAAATAGAATATAATACAGGGCTTTCTAGGACCTATTTTGCATCATGCCAAAGTATTTCTAAACAAATATCTTTATTTTAGAATGTTACAAGCTGTTGATACCCATTTCCTAATTTTGCAGAACCTTTACCACCTTGAATGTGGGGTAATATAAAAGCCTGTGTACAGTATATAAATAAATAAAAGGATTTACTGCACCCCCTTAAATACTCAATACCAAATCTGCTAAAATAAGTACAGCTATGAGGCTGAACTCCCTTTTTTAGCTCACCTGAGCGAAGCTCAAGGTTAGCTTTACTAATCGCTTTCCGTCCGTCGTCCGTCCGTCGTCCGGCGTCCGTCGTTCGTCGTTGTCCGGCGTAAACTTTACAAAACCAACTTCTCCGAAGAAACCACTGGCCCAATATTTTTCAAATGTTGAGTAAATGTTTATTACCTAATGTCAATTCAGATTTGTTCAAATGAAGTTGCCCCTCCCAAGGGGCACCAAAATCTTTGAAAATCTTCTTCTCATGAACCAGCAGTAGCAGAGACTTAATATTTGGTTTGCAGCTTCGTCTTGAGGTGTAGAATCATGTTTGTTCAAGAGAAGTTTGTCGGGCATTATTTGCCTTCGTTATGGGAGGGGCAAAAATTTTGGCCACGCCTAAAATTTCTATTTTCTGAACCGTGAGGTCGATTTGAACCAAATTTGATATGAGATGATAATGGGTCATAAGTAGTTGATTGATGCAAAAAAAATTTCTCATTGCCCCGTGGGAACCTCGGGAGCTAAAAATAGGAAAAACCTTAAAACTGCCATATCTCCAAAACTGCACGGCACAGAGAATTCTTATTTTGTACAAAGCTTACTTTCATCCAGTAGAATAGAATGGTTAAAAAAACCCCTATCGGTTTGATCACAAGGTACTTTTTTCAGGACTTTTAGGTCACTGTAGGCAATGGGAAAAACATAAAAAATCTTCTTCTCCAGATCCAGCAGGCAGAATCTTTTGATATTTGGTATGCAACATTGTAGGGTGGATCTGATTCAAGTTTGTTCAAATCGGCCCCCTGGGTTCATATTTGGGCTCAGTGTAGGTGCCCGATTTCGAAGTGAATTTCAGGCAAATTTCTTAAAAAATCTTCTTCTCCAGATCGAGCAGGCAGAATCTTTTGATATTTGGTATGCAACATTGTGGGGGTGGATCTAATTCAAGTTTGTTCAAATCGGCCCCCTGGGTTTATATTTGGGCTCAGTATAGGAGCCCAAATTTGAACTTAGTGCATTTCAGGCAAATTTCTTTGAAAATCTTCTTCTCAAGATCCAGCAAGTAGACTCTTTTCATATTTGGTATGCAACATTGTGGGGTGGATCTGATTCAAGTTAGACCAAATCGGCTCACTATATTCATATTTGGGCTCAGTATAGAAGCTCGAATTCGAACTTAATGCATTTCAGGCAAATTTCTTCAAAAATCTTCTTCTCCAGATCCAGCAGGCAGAATCTTTTCATATTCGGTATGCAACATTGTGGGGTGGATCTGATTCAAGTTTGTTCATATCGCCCCCCCTGGATTCATATTTGGGCTCACTATAGAAGCCCGAATTCGAACTTAGTGCATTTCAGGCAAATTTCTTAAAACAATCGTCTTCTCCAGATCCAGCAGGCAGAATCTTTTGATATTTGGTATGCAACATTGTGGGGTGGATCTGATTCAAATTTGTTCAAATCGGCTCCCTAGATTCATATTTGGTCTCACTATAGAAGCTCGAATTCGAACTTAGTGCATTTCAGGTAAATTTCTTAAAAAATCTTCTTCTCCAGATCCAGCAGGCAGAATCTTTTCATATTTGGTAAGCGACATTGTGGGGTGGATCTGATTCAAGTTTGTTCAAATTGGCCCCCTGGGTTTATATTTGGGGTCAGTATAGAGTATAGGAGCCCAAATTTGAACTTAGTGCATTTCAGGCAAATTTCTTAAAAAATCTTCTTCTCCAAATCCAGCAGGCAGAATCTTTTGATATTTGATATGCAACATTGTGGGGGTGGATCTAATTCAAGTTTGTTCAAATCGGCCCCCTGGGTGTATATTTGGGCTCAGTATAGGAGCACAAATTTGAACTTAGTGCATTTCAGGCAAATTTCTTTGAAAATCTTCTTCTCAAGATCCAGCAGGTAGACTCTTTTGATATTGGGTATGCGCCATGCTTAGGGAGGGGGGGGGGGGGGGAGATTCAAGTTTGTTCAAGCCAAGTTCCTGTGTTCATATTTGGGCTCACTGTGGTAGCCCGAATCATAACTTAGTTCAAAATGAGGAATTTTCTTTAAAAATCTTCTTCAGATCCAGCAGTCGGAATGTTTTGATATTTGGTATGCAGCATCCTTAGGGGGGGGGGGGGGGGGAGATTCAAGTTTGTTCAAGCCATGTCCCTAGGTTCATATTTGGGCTCACTGTGCCGTGTGGGACCCTGAATGATAACTTAGTTCAAAATGAGGAATTTTCTTTAAAAATCTTCTTCTTCAGATCCAGCAGTCGGAATGTTTTGATATTTGGTATGCAGCATCCTTAGGAGGGTGAGATTCAAGTTTGTTCAAGCCATGGCCTTAGGTCCATATTTGGACTCACTGTGGGAGCTCGAATTGTAACTTAGTTCAAAATGAGGAATTTTCTTTAAAATCTTCTTCTTCAGATCCAGCAGTCGGAATGTTTTGATATTTGGTGTGCAGCATCCTTAGGGGGGTGATATTCGAGTTTGTTAAAGCCAAGTCCCTGGGTTCATATATGGGCTTTCTGTGGGATTCAATATGAGGAATATTCTTTAAATCTTCTTTTTTTTAGATTCACTGGTCAGAATCTTTGGATATTTGGTATAAGCTTTTCTTAGGAAGAGCAGATGCAATTTGATGAAATCGATTCTCTGGCTTGATATTTAGGCTACCGTGTCAGGTGAGTGCCGTCAGGCGCCCTGGGGCTTCTTGTTTATAACACTACTGGCCAGCTACACTGAACCCGAATTGCTTCCGAAACAGATGGGCAGGTCCTTCTGAAAAAAATTAAAGCACCCACTGAAGGTGGAGACTTGAATATTTAAAAAAGAAAATTATATTTTCTGAATCCTGTAAAGTTACCATTTCTTCTATAACAGTTAATGGTTGATGTATTTGTATATCTTTATTGATATGGTTTGATCATGACTATCGTGGAGGGCAATAAATGAGGTGATAATAAACTATATCTTTTTAAACGAACTTGTATGAAGAATTGAAGAATTAAGAATTGAGATGCTTACCTTCCTTTCTTGCAGAGACATGTTCGTTTGAAAAGAATTTGTGTATTCTTTTGCTGCTTTGATTTCATCTATTTTGATTTGTCTCCAATCCGCACAAGTTATAATCTTTCTTATAATGAAAAGTGCTGACAGTTGATTCACAGAACTTTCTTTGATATGCATGTATTTGAAAGTAGAAAATGTGTTCTTTTGGTTGATAGTTGGCAGAATACTGTGACAGTGGTGGTCGGAGGAGTGAATGACGAAAAATAACCACGCAACCACACACCAGGATAAAGATAAGAGCAAAAATTACACCTTATCAGATAGATGTTCAACTTTTGAAAAATGTCGCCGATGACACAAATTGAGCCCCCCCCCCCCCCCCCACCGCCCCACCCCTCCTTAATATGTCTAGCGATAATTGCAGATTATAACAGCTCAATCAGATGTTTTTTTGTATTTATAGTAAATAAAGATTCGACTGGTACATTTCGTCCCACAATAAATAAATTATTGTGGGATGGAACATCACGGACGTATCGTCCCATATGAAAATCATCTCTGGACAAATCGGCCAGAGACGAACTGGTTTGGGGTCGGAACCTCCCAGAAGCCAAGTGATCACATACAACTACAAACTACCATACCAATCTGCAGGACAAAAGAAATTAATCTTTAGTGATTTGCTCAAGTATGACAATGGAAAACTTCGATGAATTGTGGTGCGCAGGGGTCAGCCAAGCAGCTGTGATTTTAGGGAGAAGTGACTTCTCTCTCCAGAGATTTTAGGGAGAATCAGGGGATAGGAGGGAGAAGTCAGTGGACATGAGTAGTATGGTTGGTCCGTTTTGATCCAGTTCTGCCGGAAGGGGGTGATGGGGGTAAAGGGGTGGATGACGTCATGTAAGTAAAATGTTACGTAAGGTAATTAACATGAAGTCACTTAATTAATGAATATTTTTTACTCACTTTAATTAATAACTGTTGCATAATTAATTTTAATTAATGACTGTTGCATAATTAATGTAATTAATGTAATTAATGAGTGTAATTAGTGTTGATTATAATAATTAGTATATTAATAAATGAATTAATAATGTTTACGTCGATTAGTACATATTTTTTTTTTAAAGTCATAATTTGGGATAGATATTAGATAAAAAATAATATATTTAAAAATAATATTGACGGTCGCTGACCGTTGGATATATATATATCTATATATATATATGAATACTATCGACTGATTCTGACCTGGACACATGCTAAGGTAAACACTGCATTGTGTCTGTGTGTATGGGTGTAATTAAAAACCAATGAAATCTCATTAAATCAATTTTTTTTTTCAAACGCGAACTACGGTGTGCGAGTGACAGGTGTTGAGGTAATAAAATCCATTACAACATTTTAACGACCAGTCATAATCTGTCATAAATATCGTTAGACTGACGCTTGAAATTTAAGTGCTATAGAAATTGTAAGAGACCAATCTTTCACCTTATTGATTTTAATAACTAATTCCTATTGTTCAAAAGTTATGGGTGTAATAAAAACCTCATTAAATTAGCGATCAACACGCAACCTTCTTCCAGACTCTGAGATTTAAATTTTCAAATTTCATCGCTTTTTAACTGTCCAATTTCTGCATTTTGATTGGTTCTCAAAAAATCAATCAGTCAATTTTAAAACGATGGGTGGGGCTTCGGTTTTTCGTTTAAGTTCTGCGAGATGAATCGACTCGTCACTTCATTGAAACAGTCGAGATGGCAAGCTCCAATAAATTTCATATCGGTTCAAGAAATACTTTTTTCGACGTGACACTGTTTCAGGGTAAAGTAAAGATCCACGTAAGAAGATACATGGAAGAGTCTTCGGCACCGACTAAAACTAGAATTGCTTTGGACGTAATCGAATGGAATGACCTGAAGAAAACCCCAGAAATTGACAGAAGAATCGCCAGCGAAGAAGCAGATTTGTTTAGAAAAAGAAAACGAGAATTTCCAACGTTCTCAAATCATGGGAAAAAGAATCCGACGACTGAACTTAGAAGAAGATGGATCCAAACAGAGCTGAACCGAGCTTATGCAACTATGATCCAAAAAACATTTAGCTGGGGTGGTTAGCAAACTGTGCTATGGGAGCACTGTAAATCATGGCGGGCAAACCCATCACGATCTATGTTCAATGGCTAGTCCAGAAGAAAAGGTTGACAGGTGTTTCCTCACTGCCTTGGAGAAGATTGATTATGCTGAGCTGCAAGATGTTTAGGCTGCGAACATAAGTAATATGGTACCCACTGTGATGCCGCACGAGTATATTAGCATCGACGATTTCAATAGAGAAGCAGGAGAGAAAATGGTTTTAGAAAATATTTCTATGGTATGGTGAAGAAAAAAAAGACAGAAGCGAATACGAATCATGACATGGAAAAAACGGCCCTTCACAGGGCCAACCGAATTATTATAAAAGAGTTGCTTTGTCACAAACACATGCTTGGTGACCCCTACAATCCCCCTCACTTGTACTCCTCTGCACCCCACCCCCTGTTACACGAACCTTCAGTGGGTGGACCCCCCTTCACCCAAACATGTTTCAATAGAATTATTGGAATTTGATTATTATTCCAACCAATCAAGTCTCATCAACTTTACACACCCGCAGTACAAAATCCTTTGAGGTTTAACATCCCCTCCCCCTACTAGCCTGTCCCATTGTCATTATGTAACATTTGCGGTATATAAAGAGCATAACAACCCCTAGGTAGTCATTTTATTTTCGAGATGAATACGAGATGGAGTCATTCCTGTACATGCGTTTTGGCAGGTCCGACTTCTTGCGGCAAGTCGACATTTATCCGCAAATTCATTTCTAATTTAGAGGCTATGATATACCCTATTCTCGAGCGTATCATCTGGTGTTATGGAGAATGGCAGCCATTATACGACACACTTTCGGGGTTGAATTTGTGGAAGGCGTCCCACAGGACATCGAGTCCAATTCCCTGGTAATTCTTGATGACTTGATGCTTCAGGCCAACGAATGTGTCGCCCGTTTGTTTACTCTGAGATCCCACCATCAAAACCTAAGTGTTGTTTACATTGTTCAAAATATATTCGATAAGAATAAATTTCAGCGCACAGTTTCCCTGAACTCGCATTATTTAATACTTTTCAAGAACCCTAGAGACCGATCACAGATCTTTCACCTAGCTAATCAAATGTATCCCGGGAGGGTTAAATTTTTACGGGAGGTCTTCGACGATGCTCCCTCCCCACCCTCTGGGTATTTATTAATTGATTTGAGACAGCAAACGGACGAGGGGTTACGACTAAGATCTCACATATTTCCGGGTGAAACTCAAATTGTCTATGTCGCCAGAGTATAAAAGGGGGTGGTTTGAGGTAATTATCTCATAACTATGGAGTCATTCCTGTGCATGCATTTTGGCAGGTCCGACTTCTTGCGGCAAGTCGACATTTATCCGCAAATTCATTTCTAATTTAGAGGCTATGATATACCCTATTCTTGAGCGTATCATCTGGTGTTATGGAGAATGGCAGCCATTATACGACACACTTCCGGGGGTTGAATTTGTGGAAGGAGTCCCACAGGACATCGAGTCCAATTCCCTGGTAATTCTTGATGACTTGATGCTTCAGGACGACGAATGTATCGCCCGTTTGTTTACACAGAGATCCCACCATCAAAACCTAAGTGTTGTTTACATTGTTCAAAATATATTCGATAAGAATAAATTTCAGCACGCAGTTCCCCTGAAATCCCATTATTTAATACTTTTCAAGAACCCTAGAGACTGATCACAGATCTCTCACCTAGCTAATCAAATGTATCCTGGGAGGGTTAAATTTTTATGGGAGGTCTTCGACGATTCTCCCTCCCCACCCTTTGGGTATTTATTAATTGATTTGAGACAGCAAATGGACGAGGGGTTAAGACTAAGATCTCACATATTTCCGGGTGAAACTCAAATTGTCTATGTCGCCAGAGTATAAAAGGGGGTGGTTTGAGGTAATTATCTCATCGCTCTCATTTCACCGCTCATCATCATTCGCACCTTGGACTCCGAGGTGCTAACAACTGAACAATGGAACTCCCACTTGTTATTCAAGACACACTTGTCAGAGTGAAGGCTACCCTTGCCACCACCTGGAGTATCCAGGTGCTCAAGGGTAAAATTCACCTGACAGTGAATTTTGATAGAGAATCGGAACCGCCGTCCGTGGAGAGGTGTAGTACCTTTCGTGAGGGGATTTCCCCTCACACTGGTCACCCTCCTAGTGATGCGGATAAGCTGGATGAAGGCCGTCGGAGCAACACAGCCACCAAGAAGAAGAGGACGAGAAAGAAGGGACCCTCCGCCAGACGACGAGATGCCCGCCGAATGACGGAGTTTCTGGAGAAGAAGAAGGAGAAGTAAGAGAAGGAGGCAAGTGAGGGCGTCAAAGGGTCAACACCTGTCACCCCTGACCAACCCTTGTCCAGCTCGGCACCCCCCTCCCAGGAGGTGGGTCCGGAGGACTATGGGTCGTCAGGTGACAGATCGATCTCCAACCCATCTGACTCTTCATCTGAAGAGAAGATGGAGGAAGACAATCTGTCTATGGTACAGGAAGTTGTCCCAGACGACGCACCTTCCACCCCTACAGCTCTTGCTTCTCTGGCTTCTTCGGACCAGGAGTCTGACCAGGAGGAGAGCATCCCGAATTCCGTGGAGGCATTCCTTGGGGAGGAGATCCCGTGCGAGTACTTCCGTGCAACACTCCAGGAAACATACAACAACCAACAAGAAGCAGGTATCTCATCCGAAATAACCAGGTCAATACTGAATATGATCATCGGAAATTACAACAGCCCTCAAAAAAGCTCTCAAGAAACAGCAGCAAGGATCAGGCCGTACAACGCCAAAGAAGAGCCTACTCTTCCCCCTGATCCGAAAACACCAACTACAACTATCTCACCGACACATCCTCCTCCTCCCAAGAAAAACCGCAGAAGACACAGACGCCGCTGATTACCTGAGCTCTTTCCCTCCTTTTCCACATCCAGACAAGCCAAATCGTATACAGTTAAAGAGGGTCGAAAGGGGCTTGTCCCCCATATCGTCCCTGCACGCCTTCGGCGCGCCAAACCATTTCTTTCTCTAATTATCTCATAACTATATCTACTCGCGTAACACGCAACATCGGAACTTTCAAAGTTCTTTGTCGTGCGAAACCTTCAGAAATTAAAAATATTGTCGAACGTGCCAATAAAGACCTAATTCTTTCGATTTATGAATGCGCTAAAAATACTTTATTGGGGAACGTACCCGTTTCGAATTATCATTTTGTCAAACTACGAATCCATTAGACAAAGTCAGGAAGCTAGCAGTAAAGAACACATTGGATAAAGTTAGAAGACACATCATTCAGTCGGGAGGTTTTCTGGGTTCACTTATTGGGCCCGTTTTGAAAGTATTAGCCAAAGGTTTACTAGGATAATAATGGAACACACCAGGAAAAGGATCTTAGTAGATCCCAGGATGTTAGATCGGATCAATAAATGGCCAAATGATTCTGCAGTGTCTGCACTGGATAGAGAATTAACAGAAATAATAAACAAGTCTGATCTTAGTGAAACCGAAAAAATCACAAAATACAATCAAATACTTCAGCGGTATTTGACATTCTATGAAAAATCACACGAACCGACCACCGTCAAGATTACAACGGAAAAGACCAATCTGCCCACTCCACATGATGACCGGGAAATTTTAGATACCGTATCTTTAACCATGCATAGAAAAGCAGGTTTATTATTAAAACTTTTGAAGTTCATTCCAAATCTGAAATGGGATGACAGGGGACGTATTATAATTAACGAGCAAACAGTTGAAGGGTCAAACATCACAGATTTGTTGAACAACTTACTTGGACAACGAAAAAAGTTTGCACCGGACGGCTGGCAGGTTTTGGGCGAGGTACTGCGAGATGCTGATATTCCTCAAGAACTCATTGGGAAAAAAGAACGTTGGGCTTTTATTCATAAACGTCGGCCGAGAAACACACCCCCTAAATCATCCACGAAAGGAGATGCTCGGGGTGTTCACACTTGGGTTCCCTTTTAAATACTTCCGACATTTGTATCTGTGAGTCATTATGAGTTTGACAGAGCTCTATTACACACCTTTGACTCCGGGCAGCTTTGGGGGACTGACTGCCCTGTTGCGCGTGTCAAGAAAGAAAAATAAAGAGGTGATAAATTGGCTACAAAGTCAGGGCACTTACACTCTTCACAAACCAGCACGGCGTAAGTTCATTAGAAAGAAAACTCTGGTCGAGCTGACCTTGTAGATCAGACTTCAATAAGCAAACACAGTGACGGGATTAAATTTTTATTAACATGCATAGACGTGTTTTCAAAGTATGCTTGGGTGATCTCACTGAAAAACAAGTTGGGTTTGTCTATTGTGTCAGCTTTTCGATAAATATTTTCTCAAGGTCGTAAACCTTTCAAGTTACAGACTGACCAAGGTAAAGAATTCACAAACAGTCAATTTCAGCGATTTTTAAAACAATATAAAGTTGATTTTTTTACAACTTATAATGTTGAAACGAAATGTTCCATAGTTGAACGCTTCAATCGAAGTCTTAAAACCAAAATGTTTAAATATTTTACCCAAAACAACACATTAACTTTTCCGATCCAGACACTGACGGACTCCTATAACAATACCTATCACCGCAGTATTGGAATGGCTCCGGCCTCCATTACAAAGAAGGACCAAGAACAAATTTGGCAGAGATTGTATGCCGAACTGACCGAAGCCAGGCTGCGTTACAAAATAGGAGATAGAGTTAGAATAAGTAAGGTTAAACGAACATTCGAAAAGGGGTATTCGCCTAACTGGACAGAGGAACTCTTTACAATAGCTCAGATAATACCGGGATATCCAGTGACATACAGGTTGAGGGACTATAATGGAACGTATTTTGCACAGGTCATAATCTTATACACCATAATAATCACGAGTATTGTCAATTTAAGCTTTGACGCGAATAATCCTCAGCTTTGACTGCTCTCTTATGTAGCGCAATCGGTTACTTACTTCCTAACCTGACCATCAAGAACAAATAATGTTTTATTTACATTTACCGAGTAACAGTTCACTGGACACATTTCCTGATAGCACTCTTACTTCATTTCAAATGTAGTTGTCTCAGCCCATAACTCTCGAAGGCGATTGGGAAGTGGTTCCAACTGAAATTCAGTACCCAAATACGTGCTTTAACATAAAAGATTTGGAAGGTTACATAAATATAAAATACAAAGAAAAGGAATACATGGTTTGTTTGAGAGCTGGTAGATATACAGAAGCCACCAAAATCATCCGAGAACTCGAATGCAATGTTCGATTTATTTTACCTAATCCCGAGTGTTTAGAATTTGAGTGGAGTCCAATCTCACAAAAACTTATGATTGTCATGAATCACGGGGCACAAATTACCATGAGTCCGTGTCTTTAAAAAATTTTGGAGTTTGAAAATGATACTTTTCGTCAAGGATGGTTCAGTGTGACGCGCGCAACTGACGTGAATAGAGGTTTTTATTCCCTATACGTATATTGTGATTTGGTGCGAGATCAAATCATGGGGGATTCTAGAGTTCACCTGTTATGTATTGTTACCATCGAAGGGGAATACGGAAGAACGATATCCCATACATATGAAAATTCGTATTATCTCCCCCTTTCTCAGAAGCATTTCGGAACAATAGAGGTCTATATAAGAGACGACACCGGAAAAACTGTTTCATTTGAACGCGGAAAATTAAGCGTGACACTTCATTTTAAACAATGACGTACTCCTGTAACCCAAAATTATTCGAAGATTATTATCTGGAACAAGTAGGTTCTGGGAGGCCCATTTTCACGGGTGCACAGATGCAGAGGGGTCATGGTCTGGGAAGCCTATTGGGAACCATAAAGCACGCAGTCTTTCCACTTGCTAAGAGTGTGGGAAAACAACTTTTGAAAAAAAGTATAGATTTTGTAGGGGAAAAAGCTTCCAGAAAAAATGGAAAGCAAGCCGGAGTTGATAGATTCAAAGAAGCCCTTGTGCAAGGGATTGCTGGACACCCCCCCCCTCTGATCAGCCTAATGGACGCCCCCCCCCCCCTGCGAAAAGCCTGCGGAGTAAAAAAGTAGGTCTCAAAAAGAAACCTGCCATACTGAAGAAACGAAAGCGAATGGTAAAGAAGGATATTTTTGACTAGCGATGTCGTTAATTAACCCCAAATCCTCGAAATGTGTCAACAGCAAACTGGGCCTATTTTCCATTCCCCCCACTCAGACGAGCATGGAATCCGGACAATGGATCGAATTTCGCCCTCTAGCTACGATTGGAAACAGCGGACCGATAGAATTTTTCATTTCTGGGAGCGGCAACGATTTTTTGAATTTAGCCCAGAGCTATCTCCACGTGAAAGCGGAAGTATTGCAAATGGATGGCGGCATATTAACCGGGGATGATAAAGTCGCCCCCCATTAATTTATTAATACATTCGTTGTTCAATCAGATAGAAATCAGCCTCAGTGAAAGACTTATTTCATCATCAAATAATACTTATCCCTATCGATCATACATAGAAACTTTATTGAGCTATGGTCGCCCAGCCCAAATATCCCAACTTTCTGCCGCTCTGTGGTACAAAGATACCGCGGGTCATTTTGACGATTTATCGTTAAATAATGGATTGAATACGAGAAAAAAATTCGCCAGTACAAGTCAAATTATTGACATGAGTGGTCGTTTACATTTGGACATGTGTTGTCAAGATCGTTATCTTCTCAATGGGGGTGAACGTACACATGAAAATGAGCAGATCATTTCACACTGATGGGAGACGCACCTAATTATAAAATAAAAATTAACGAAGTTTCCCTGTTTATCAGGAAAGAATGCCTTAACACTGCTGTGTGACTGGCCCATGTTAAACCCTTAGAAAGGTGAAATGCTAAATACCCAATCAATAGGGTGCAAACGAAGGATATTTACCATATCTAATGGGAATTTGAGCATAACGCAGGAAAATTTATTTTTAGGTCAGCTCCCAAAACGAATAGTCATAGGTTGTGTCGATAATGACGCTTTCAATGGCAGCTATTCAAAGAATCCATTCAACTTCAAACACTACAATGTTAATTTCATTGCGGTATATCTAGATGGCCAACAAATACCCGCAAAACCAGTACAACCTCTTTTCGAACATGGAGAAATAGTAAGATGTTATAGAAGTCTGTTTCAAGCAACTGGACAAATATTTGAAGACGCTGGGAATCACATCAGTCGGGAAGAGTATTCCAAAGGATACACATTGTTCGCATTTGACCTCTCGCCACATTTGAGCCACGGAGAACATTTCAACTTACCCAAGCGTGAAAATTTGAGACTGGAAATGCACTTTGATGACGCTCTACCTATAACAGTGAACGTTATTGTCTATGCTGAATTTCAAAACATAATAGAGGTAGACAAAAATAGACAGATCAGTTTCGATTATTCAGCATGAACACTCTTCAATTAGTGACAGCCATGAACTCTGAAAAATACCCCCAACATGTCAATTTGGGAGTTTTTGCCAGAAATCGACTACCCAGAAAATTAACTACCACCCTCCCAGTGATGTTCATAGCTAATACAGATCCCAGTTACAGACCCGGTGAACACTGGGTGGCTTTTTACATCGGACATGCATCGGTCGAATATTTTGATTCAAATGGAGTACCCCCTCAACACAAGATATTCCAAAAATTTCTAAACAAATTTAATTCCTGTCGCCATCAAGGGTTATTACCAGTATGTGGACATTATTGTTTATTTTATTTGTTTAATTGCTGTCGAGGTGTAACTATGACAACAATAATTGGAATGTTCCCGGGCGACTTGAGAAAAAATGATATTTTTGTGAAGGCTTTTATACGCAATCATCATTTCTATGCAAGATATGGAATCGAGAAGAAGAAACTCAAGAATAGGAACTGTGGCAGGGTTAACATTAGTTCGCCTAAAATGTTTACAGGTAACAGGAGCAAATTGAATAAGCAGGGTAAAAAAACAATTATTTCTCATTAATTTCAGGTTATTTCAGGGTATTTTACAGGTTTTTTCTCAAGAAGTATATAATTTATTTCAGCAATATTTGATTTGGCAGGCTGAATGTTAATATTTTCTGGTTGTAACTCTGAGTAAAACCACTGAGTTTCAAATCGAATAGTCTTCTTTACAGGTGATTGATTTTACAGTTCACTCACTGCAAATTTACAGGTTTCACTGACAGCACGTAGTGAACACTAATTAATCCACAGCCCATTGGATAATTCTATTGCATTATTCAGTTAAAGTTTCAACTGCCAGTTTTTTTTATCAGTTGGTTTTGTAATGTGGCCTGCTGTCAATTCCACAGAGTATTTATTTCATAAAAGAAAGTCTTCTACTTATAAAATAAGTAATTTGTATGTGCAGTGTGTGTTTCTTGGATAATTTCATGATTTAGGAAAGGATTTGGACTTCAGGATTATGGAAGTCAAGGTACAGTTAAATTTAATTAATTTGCGATTGAATAAATGCTATTTATTTTATTGCAAATTTAGGCTTAGTCAATGACGAGCGAGTAGCCTGTCCAGTGCTTCACAATTGGGATTGTGAAGCCCTGGCCTGGCCACTTTGAACGTTACCAGACCTATTAATTTTCGGTCAGTATATTTTAGCTTGGTAACTTTAGCTTAGTTAATTTAAGTATTTTTGCCAAAATGTCGAAAGTTTAAATATTATTATTTAACACCGTAATTATGTTTTAATTTTATTTAAATTCAATTTTCCGTAAATACTGTAACTTATGGAAGCATCTATGTATTTATTGTTGATTATCCCCAGCTGCGGGCAACTTGGCTCATTCTGCAATTACAGCATGAGCCCAGTTCCCCGTTGCTTTGGATATATCAATAGATGCGTGTTTGGCCATTTTCCTTACTTCATATTTATAAGACTTTATTTTATTCTGTGCAGGTCAAGAAACACCACTGCATATATCTCACAGCCACCAGTACATAAAATGAACTTGTCACACTGAGGGTAGGCATTTCTTAGTTAGCTTTAGCTATTTATGCTTCTAGTGAAGTACACATAATATATGTATTAGAAATGTCTACTGGGGACAGAATATAAATATAGTTTGCTTAAGTTTGTGTTTTCAGTGTGACCTTCGGTGACCCCATGCTGCCATAGTAACATAACATCGATTTATATAATACTGGTTATTCACATAAGCATAGTAAAATTATTATTCTTATTGAATCGCTTGTGTACTGGTGTGATTGTATATATATTTAACCCGGCTCATTTCTGTAAGTAATGTTTATTTATATTATAGAAATGTTTTACAGTTTGTACATTACATAAGTATCAACATAAAATATCGGGGCCACTGTGGTCACAGAAATTTATTAATACCTACAGGGCAAGCATTGTTTTTATTGGTAATTTAGGTCACGAGCTACGCACGCTATGGTACCAATTCAAATATTGTACAGACATTGGTTGTTGTGTTCTGCTGGCGTGTGCTCACTCCAGTTGAACATGGCAACCTTTGTCTTGCATGTGCGAGTGACATTTCACTCTGTTTTGGGTTTATTGTTTTGTTATGGAGGCCTACATTTGGACTTCACGTAGGGATGTTGTTTGTACCATGGTGTGGTAGTCATGTGTGTGTGTGGGTGCATGTTTGCTGGGCGTACATGTGAGTGTGTCCTTAGTGTGCTTGGGTGTGATTGATGTGGGTGCAAGTCAGTGTATTTTATTTGGCTTCTTGTTCATGTGGGTTCATTTTGTTTTGATTTATTGGAGAGAGCCTACTGGCTCACTCCAATGAATTGAAGCAGGCCGAGCCCATATACGCTGGTAAGCTAGTCAAAATCAATAAAGCACCCTTCCGGTTGCATTTATAATTCTTGACCCTTGCCCTGAATAATTTGTGTAAAATATATACTTAAGAGTTTTATTATTTTATCTTCAGAGTTTGTTGATTGATTGCTTCATTAATTACTGTGCTGATTGCTTGATGACAACCTATGATGATTATTTTGATGATTGCTATGATGATTGATTGGTTGTGATGCATGTTTTGTAATTGATCCACACAGTGTAAGTATGGAATAAACGAACCCGATAATATCTACACGCCTCTTTTGTGTTTTTCATCCAGGAGAGGTTACAAATGGCGCCCAACGTGATTTCCAGAACTGTGTATAACTATGTGATACCAAGTGCTTGATATAATTAATATGAATCAACTGTGGACTTTCTTTGGATGTGCTACGATTCTTCTTGTGACTCAACATTTTCAGCACTTTTTTTGTCAACTTTCTGATGCTGTTCAAAAATTTTGTGAAGACCAATCTTCGACATTGTGCTGACTACTTTGACATGACCGACTGTTATTTTTGTGTGCTTCTGCGTTGATGGTGTATTGACTACATGACTTAACTACAGCATATCGCTGCTTGAGTAAAAAAAAATCACAACACTTGTGTACTAAAATATTTCAAATGTTTTAGTTTGGGGACTCATTGTTGTGTACCGGGTTTTTGTAATCCTAGCCCATAACCCCCAGATAAGTAAACTTGTTAAGACATCCTATAGCAAGGAAGTTATTCTTTTATAGAATAATTTCATTGTTATAACATATTCGATATATCTGAGATAATAGTTATTCTCTCAAAGTAGTAAATTACATGTACAATGTCACAAGTTCGTGTCAGTGACATGCCCTTGGGGACATAGGTATATCGTCTGCTACTGTGTATTAGCTACCCATTAGAAACAAGTACTTAATATTCCAAAAATATTGGGGTTTGCATGTGCGCTGTTTATTATTATTATTTTTTTTGCACTGGTTTATTGCACAACTAAAAATATTTTCAGCTTTCCAAGTCAGCTGCCCCCCCAAAAATTATATTTTCATTTTCAGAAAACCATTTTATTGGAAACATGTTTTCAGATTTATATTAGCAGCACAGGTTTACAGGTTATAGTGTTTTCCTTAGTTGTTGCAATTTGCTGAATTTTGAATTTATTTACATATTTTCAGCTTTAAATATCTTACATCATATACTGGGTGATTTCAAACTATTTCTTTACAGATATTGTGTGGTTTGTTTACTACTAATACTACTAATCAACAACACTAACAAGTGATATAGAAAAAAATATATCTTTATTATCATCACTGTGGTTCAATACAGTTGATTTAAAAAATAGTGTTATTCACAGTAATGTGAATGTGGATTTGCGTTAAAAAGGTCTGACCACAATTAAAGAGTCACGTACAAGTACAATGAAACTCGTTTATATGATATATTTACTGCTACTTCAGCACAAATAGTTTATAATGTGCTTAAATGTGGTTGAACTGAATTTCTCAGTTCCATACTAAAGTGTATATTTACTGTTGTGGTTGAGCACACACACTTAAACATTGTGCTTACATGTAATTGAACTAAACTCTGTTCTATGCTTTATTGCAGATAACTGAACACAGTGCTTATAAGCATTAAAAGTAAATCAAATGTCTTAGTGTGATAGGCACACAAAGCAGTGCTATACAAAGTGAAAGAAAATCTCATACCAAAACTAAATACTGTACTATAGTGTGAATGATTTATAGGTGTTTGTACAAAACATACATATGTGCAATATAATTTCCCACTGTCAAATACCAGTTGTCCTATGTATATCATGTATCTGTAAATATAGCCTTTAGTGTTGAGATTGGTGACCTTAAACACTAATATATTAATATAGCCATTTTGCAGAAATATGTGACCTTAAAACATCAATCATTGATTATTATCTGTGAATCTAATACAATTTATAAAAGTAAAATATGGACCTCGAAGAGCTTAATAAGCTCTTGGCTGCCTTTAGCTCTTTAGGGGTTAGACCTAAAACTGATTCAACTGAAGATCTTAGGCAATGGATGATTGAAGTTGTAAATTCTGGTCAACTTGAACCAGATAAAAAGCCTGATGTAAAATCTTTGGAAAAGTCTCATGTAGCTTATCACAGTCCATTGAAAATTTCATTTTTCTCTGGTGAAAAAGGGGCCAAAGATTCCGATTTTGATCTTTGGAACTATGAGGTTACTTGTTTGCTTAATGATAAAGTGTATTCAAATACCGAAATACTTCAAGCAATATGATGCTCACTGAAAGGAAATGCAGCATGTGTGTTGATGCATATGGGATGAAATGTTTCAGTGAGGGAAATCTTAGAAAAATTTGAGTCAGTATTTGGCTCTGTTGACATTCGTCAATCACTGTTGGCTGCATTTCATGGTGCAAAGCAAAGTGAGACGGAAGATGTTTCTTCATTTGCAAATAAACTTGAGGATTTACTAGCAAAACTTATTGAATTGGGAGCTGTAAAATTATCTGATAGAGATGAAATGCTCTGCTCAGCACTGTATGCTGGTTTGAACACCCGTTTAAAATCAATAGCGGGGTATTTGTTTGAAAAATATTCTAACTTTGACCGCCTGAGGGTAGAATTAAGGAGACTTGAGTCTCAATTTTCTACATCATCTACAGCGAATATGGCTGTAACAGCAACTGCAGAAGACCCGATAAAACAATTGACAGGTGTCATAAATCATCTTCAGGCTGAGGTCAAAGGTTTAAAAAATCAGTTTGAAAAACAAAATGAAAAACAGCAAAACCAGCAACCAAGGACACAAAGCAGAAAATGGGGTAATAATTACACCCCAAGATACAACCGTCAGCAGATGGAGCATCAGTCTTTCTCTGATGAGGGTAACCGATACACCCAGGGTGGTACCCCACAGTCTTATGAGGATGTGATTTGCCATAGATGTGGGCAAAGGGGGCACATCCAGATTGGATGTCGAGACCATCTTGACCGCCAGAGGAGACCACCTTACAGGCGACCTTTAAACAGAAAGGGGCCTATGATGGAGGGCAGTTCATAGGCCAACAATTTTCTAGTGACTGCCCATTTATAGAACACCCTTTAGTGGGTGATAGCAGTGAAACCGAAGTACTGGTAAATGGAGTTGATGCTATGGCATTATTGGATACAGGCTCAACGGTGACTACCATTTCCCATAAATTTTACCAAGACCATTTATCAGATATTCCCATCCAGCCATTGAATAGCTTGCTACATGTTGAGTGTGCTGATGGGCAGCCACTCCCCTATGATGGGTATATTGGAATAGAAATTTATATTCAGGGTCTTATTGGAACCCATTATAAAGCCATGTTTAGCACTGGTAGTACCAACCAGTTCTTATAATTCCAATGTTCCTGTACTAATTGGAACTAATATTTTGAAGTCTGTTTTAAATGACTGTAAAGCTGTCTATGGTGATAGAATTTTGCAGTGTTCACCACTGCCTGGCACTTGGCAAATTTGTTTCAGATGTTTACTGCAAAGGGAGAGAACTCTGAAATGCCAAAAGAATGTTATTGCCACGGTTAAATGTGCTGAAAGTAAAAGCATAACAATTTTACCTAATAAAACAGCAACTATTGCTGGTTGTCTATCAAATAATATGGAATATTGCCCACTTATGCTGTTTTACAACCCACACCAGAAGCTATTTTTATGAAGGACTTAGATTTATGTCCATCTGTCTTTCCATACCATGGAAAAAGTAAATAATTTATTGATGTTTCAGTCTCTAATTGTTCATCGAAGACTGTCACTATACCACCTAATGCTTTGTTGTGTGAGGTTCAGCCAGTTGTACTTGAATCTAAATGGAGTATATCTGAACAAACTGAAGAAATAAGAAAAGTGGAGCCTTTTATATCGAGTATTGATATAAATATGGAAGCCCTTACTCCTGACCAGAATAATCAGTTTTGTGAATTGTTGTCATCTTACGAAGATGTGTTTTCAAGTAGTGAAACTGATATTTGTCATTATAGTGGAGTAACACATAAAATTCATCAAACAGATAATGCTCCTTTTAAGCAACGCAATAGGCGTCTTCCGCCATCTATGTATGAAGAAGTTAAGGAACATTTGCAGCAGCGTATATCCAGTGGAGTTATAAGGTCTTCATATTCACCATATGCATCTCCCGTAGTCTTGGCGCGACGAAAAGATGGAATGCTTCACATGTGTATAGACTACAGAGCCTTAAATAACAGGACTGTGAAGGACAGTTATGCTCTTCCAAGAATTGATGAAGTACTTGATGCGTTGACTGGTGCGAAATATTTCAGTGTGGTTGATATGAAGTCTGGATACTATCAGGTAGACTTAGAAGAAGACCACAAGGAGAGGACTGCTTTTACCGTAGGGCCATTGGGTTTCTACGAATTTAATCAGCTCCCTTTCGGTTTGGCCGATGCCCCAGCTACGTATCAAAGAGTAATGGAACAATGTTTCGGAGAATTACATTTGAAAATATGTTTCATCTATTTAGATGATTTGATAATATTCTCCAATAACATTCAAGAACACATGGAAAGATTAGAGAAAATCTTCAACCGTCTCAGAGAAACTGGTCTGAATGTTCCTTTTTCCAGGAGAAGGTTAAATTTGTCGGCCATGTTGTTTCATCAGATGGAATTGAGACTGACCCAGCAAGATAGAGAAAGTTAAATCCTGGCCTAAACCTTCAAATCCTGAAGAAGTCCGCAAGTTTCTCGGCTTTGCAGGCTACTACAGAAGATTTTGCAAGAATTTTTCCCAAGTTGCAAAGCCTTTAACAGATCTAATGCCACGGCCAGAAAAGAAACATAGAAAAGGAAGAAAATCCATTCTCAGTAATAGTGTCAGTTGGAAATGGGGTGAAGAACAAGATAAGGCATTTGAACTTTTAAAAAGCATGTTATCTAATCCCCCAATTTTAGCTTATCCAGACTACAGCGAAACATTTGGGCTCCATATTGATGCTTGCCAGTCAGGACTAGGAGCAATTCTTTATCAGAAGCAAGGGGAGCTAAAGAGAGTAATTAGCTATGCTAGCCGTGGGCTCAATAAATCTGAGTGTCATTATCCAGCTCATAAACTGGAGTTTTTATCTTTAAAGTGGGCAGTCCATGACAAATTTCACTATTACTTGTATGGTAGAAAATTTATAGTCCTGACTGATAACAACCCATTAACGTATGTTCTCACCACGGCTAAACTTGATGCCACGCATCACAGATGGCTAGCAGCCCTAGCATCTTTTGACTTTGACATTCTGTATCGCCCAGGAAAGGTTAATGCAGATGCAGATTCACTGTCTAGGCACCCGACAAATTCAGATCAAGATTTTCACACACAAGAAAAGAGAATTATTAATGGTGAAACTATTCAAGCTATTTGTGATAGTATTCAACCAGATGGTTTTATTCACACCTTGTCCATGTCAGAAAGTGTAATACCTGATGAACAGGTTCTTCAAGAAAGTACTTTGCAGGTTAACAATAGAGATATTCGCAAAGCTCAGAATGATGATGAATTTATCAACATCTGGGTCGCAGCGGTTAATAACAAGGAGAGACCAATTTTAGCTAAAATACAGCCATGTACAGGAGCTTTGAGAAACTGAAAATCATCAGAGGTGTTTTATACAGGGAAACTTGTTTTGGTGATGAGAAGCGTTTGCAGCTGGTTTTACCATCAGTTTTTATACAGCGTGTTATTACAGCTTTACACAATGAAGTTGGCCATCCAGGCAGAGATAGAACGCTATCCCTGTTAAAGCATAGGTTCTATTGGCCTGGTATGTGTAAAGATGTGGAAGAGTGGATAAAAAGTTGCAGACGCTGTATACGTTTTAAGAGTCTTGATAATCAAAGAGCTCCACTGGTAAGTATAAAAACATCTCAACCTTTGGAACTGGTATGTATGGGTTACTTACAGCTTAATGTAGCCAAGGATGGTTTACAATATGTGCTAGTAATAACAGACCATTACACCAGGTATGCACAAGCATATTCTACCAAGAACACAAGTGCTAAAACCACAGCTGATGTTTTCTTGAACAGGTTTGTCCAACACTACGGATTACCGAAATGTATTCATTCCGATCAAGGTGCAAACTTTGAATCGAAACTTGTTCAGGAAATACTATCAGTTACTAGTATTTCAAAGTCTTGCACAACTCCTTATCACCTGATGGGGAATGGAATGTGTGAGCGTTTCAATCGTACGCTGATTGATATGCTGGGTACCCTCGAAACAAAAAAGAAAATGGACTGGAATTCTTATATATGCTCATTGGTTCATGCATATAACAGCACACGTCATGACTCAACTGGATATTCGCCATTCTTCCTTATGTTCGGTAGATGGTCTCGCTTGCCTGTTGACATTGAGTTTTGTTTAGAGGGAAACCAGTCTTCTCAATCTTTAACTGAATATGCAAAGCAGTTGAAAGAGAGGTTCAAAGAAGACTATGACACTGCTAATTTGCATATTAAAAAGGCTCAGCAACATCAGAAAACAGGATACGATTCCAAAGTTCGAGGTGCCCATATCCAGGTTGGTGATAGGGTTTTGGTAAAGCGTAAAGCTTTTGAAGGACGCCATAAACTGGTTGACAAGTGGAGTGGTGATGTTTATTGTGTTGTGAACCAGCCCAATCTGGAAATTCCAGTTTATGGCATAAAAAAAGAGGATGGGACAGGTAAGATTAAAATTGTACATAGAAATATGCTTCTTCCAATTGGAACATTAAATGAAGAAGTCAACACTTCTTCAGATAATGTAAATGTTCCAAGTTCCAGTCCAACAAAGCCCAAACCTGCACCTCGAAAGAAATTACCACCTAAATATACAGAAGGGAACAGAGTGGAACAAGATGTTTTAGCAAGTGATAGTGAGGAGGAATACATAGTTTGTTCCAAGATTGTTGATGACAGTATACCAACAGATACTGGAATTAGTGCCGGCACTCTTGAAGAACGAGAATTAGTCTCTCAGCACCCAGGTGACGGCTCTGTTGGGGACATCCAGGAAGTTGATCATGGTGTGGATGCCTACAGTCACTCTTTGGATGATGACGATCAACTGACTGGAGATGGTGATAGACTTCCCTCGGATGTACCTGATTCTAGTGGTCACCAGTCCACTGCTGAAGATGAATCAGTTCCGGAAAGTGCTATTGGAGCTGCCTGTGGTGGTAATATCCCACCTCCAATTACAGGCGTTCCGCTCGCCTTAAAAGCAAATCTAATTGGATGACCACAGGAGAATACAGTATGTCACAGGTCACAAAACCTGAATGGGAAAAAACTGGATTTTTTAAAAACATTATCCAATGAAGGATTTTTTAATCAAAATAGTAATAAAATTTGTGATGCAGTTTTAAATTTACTCTCCTCTGAATAAATGTTGGGGACGACATTTCTCGAAGGGGGGGGGGGGGGGGGGGGGGGGAACTATGTGGCAGGGTTAACATTAGTTCGCCTAAAATGTTTACAGGTAACAGGAGCAAATTGAATAAGCAGGGTAAAAAAACAATTATTTCTCATTAATTTCAGGTTATTTCAGGGTATTTTACAGGTTTTTTTCTCAAGAAATATATAATTTATTTCAGCAATATTTGATTTGGCAGGTTGAATGTTAATATTTTCTGGTTGTAACTCTGAGTAAAACCACAGAGTATAGAATTGAATAGTCTCCTTTACAGGTGATTGATTTTACATTTCATTCACTGCAAATGTACAGGTTTCACTGACAGCACGTAGTGAACACTAATTAATCCACAGCCCATTGGATAATTCTATTGCATTATTCAGTTAAAGTTTCAACTGCCAGTTCTTTATCAGTTGTTTTTGTAATGTGGCCTGCTGTCAATTCCACAGAGTATTTATTTCATAAAAGAAAGTCTTCTACTTATAAAATAAGTAATTTGTATGTGCAGTGTGTGTTTCTTGGATAATTTCATGATTTAGGATAGGAATTTGGACTTGCAGGATTATGGAAGTCAAGGTACAGTTAAATTTAATTAATTTGCGATTGAATAAATGCTATTTATTTTGTTGCAAATTTAGGCTTAGTCAATGACGAGCGAGTAGCCTGTCCAGTGCTTCACAATTGCGATTGTGAAGCCCTGGCCTGGCTATTTCGAACGTTACCAGACCTATTAATTTTCGGTCAGTATATTTTAACTTTAGCTTAGTTAATTTAATTGTTTTTGCCAAAATGTCGAAAGTTTAAATATTATTATTTAACACCGTAATTATGTTTTAATTTTATTTAAATTCAATTTTCCGTAAATACTGTAACTTATGGAAGCATCTATGTATTTATTGTTGATTATCCCCAGCTGGGGACAACTTGGCTCATTCTGCAATTACAGCATGAGCCCAGTTCCCCGTTGCTGTGGATATATCAATAGATGCGTGTTTGGCCATTTTCCTTACTTCATATTTATAAGACTTTATTTTATTCTGTGCAGGACAAGAAACACCACTGCATATATCTCACAGCCACCAGTACATAAAATGAACTTGTCACACTGAGGGTAGACATTTCTTAGTTAGCTTTGGCTATTTATGCTTCTAGTGAAGTACACATAATATATGTATTAGAAATGTCTACTGGGGACAGAATATAAATATATTTTGCTTAGGTTTGTGTTTTCAGTGTGACCTTCAGTGACCCCATGTTGCCATAGTAACATAACATCGATTTATATAATACTGGTTATTCACATAAGCGTAGTAAAATTATTATTCTTATTGAATCGCTTGTGTACTGGTGTGATTGTATATATATTTAACCCGGCTCATTTCTGTAAGTAATGTTTATTTATATTATGGTATGTTTTACAGTTTGTACATTACATAAGTATCAACATAAAATATCGGGGCCACTGTGGTCACAGAAATTTATCAATACCTACAAGGCAAGTATTGTTGTTATTGGTAATTTAGGTCACGAGCTACGCACGCTATGGTACCAATTCAAATATTGTACAGACATTGGTTGTTGTGTTCTGCTGGCGTGTGCTCACTCCATTTGAACATGGCAACCTTTGTCTTGCATGTGCGAGTGACATTTCACTCTGTTTTGGGTTTATTGTTTTGTTATGGAGGCCTACATTTGGACTTCACGTAGGGATGTTTGTACCATGATGTGGTAGTCATGTGTGTATGCACGTGCTAGCATGTGTGGGTGTGGGTGCATGTTTGCTGGGCGTACATGTGAGTGTGTCCTCAGTGTGCTTTGGTGTGATTGATGTGGGTGCAAGTCAGTGTATTTTATTTGGCTTCTTGTTCATGTGGGTTCGTTTTGTTTCGATTTATTGGAGAGAGCCTACTGGTTCACTCCAATGAATTGAAGCAGGCCGAGCCCATATACACTGGTAAGCTAGTCAAAATCGATAACGCACCCTTCCGGTTGCATTTATAATTCTTGACCCTTGCCCTGAATAATTTGTGTAAAATATATACTTAAGAGTTTTATTATTTTATCTTCAGAGTTCGTTGATTGATTGATTCATTCATTACTGTGCTGATTGCTTGATGACAACCTATGATGATTATTTTGATGATTGCTATGATGATTGATTGGTTGTGATGCATGTTTTGTAATTGATCTACACAGTGCAAATATGGAATAAACGAACCCGATAATATCTACACGCCTCTTTTGTGTTTTTTTATCCAGGAGGGGTTACAGAACTTTGAGAGCAGTAAGCCTAGATGATGTACGGAGCCCATTTATAACAGAACCACCAGTACCGAGTGTCTCTCTTGAAACCGAATTCAATCACACGACCGAAGCTGAACTGGAGAATATTTTACGTGGAGTAATAAACCTCCCACCAATTTATCCCAAGTACGCCTTAGAAGCACACAGACTAAAAATGTTCGAGTCTATGCTTCCTACCGAATGTGCTAAAAGCCCGAGGGAGTTGGCGAGGTGTGGTTTTTTATACATGGGAACCGAAGACAAGACGAAATGTTTTTATTGCGGCGTTCAAATTCACTTGTGGGGAGAGTCGGATGTTGTCAAAGAAGAGCACCGAAGATTTGAATCCCTCTGCCCATTTGTGGTTAGAATCCCACTGGAAGAAGAAGAAGAAACTGAAAAATTAGAAGAAGAGATTCCTAAAGCGGACACTAAAATGAACTGTTGTGTATGCCTGGGGGATCGAGACGTTTCGGCCTTGAGACGTTTCGGCCCTGGGACGTTTCGGCCTTGAGACGTTTCGGCCTGGGACGTTTCGGTCTGGTACATTTCGGCCTTGTAGAAAGTGGGTGGAGAGACAACGTAACAGCAGAGGCATGAAATACATACATTTATTTGAATGATATAATATATTAACAATTATAATACATCATATTGTTCTATTATAATAATCGATCGATATAATAACATCAGTGGTATAAAATACTTTTATAATAACATCCGTGGCATGAAATACATTTAAAATAACATCAGTGACATGAAATACATACATTTTATTCGTGAAATGATTGAAAAATTGCGGAAGATAGAAATCGATTCGGTCTTGAGACGTTTCGGCCCGTGATAATAATTTTAGCGCATCAATCAAAATGGCGGCTCTCAAAGCTTCACTTCAATTTTCACTCTATATAATCAATTTGTTCTAAAAACGTTTTAATGCAAAGAAAATAAAGTGTTTTTTTGAATGGATGCCGAAAATCAGAGGTAATTTTCGGCATCCATTCAAAAGAACACTTTATTTTCTTTGCATTAAAATGTCTTTAGAACAAATTGATTATATCCAGTGAAAATTTGAAAGCTTTGAACGCCGCCATTATGAACAACATAACATACATTTATTTATTTTCTTTGCATTAAACGTTTTTAGAACAAACTGATAACAATCTGTAATCTCATCAGAAGCATCGCTTAAATTCCCGGTGTCTTCCGTTGCAAGATCCGCAAGATTATTGGTATTTTGTACATCCAGTTCGCGATCTGTGCAGGGTTTACAGATAAAATTTAATTCAATTAATCCTTTTTTGCGTCAGTATAGTCTTTATATGATATTCCCGTATTACATTTCCTATGTTGCCATAGTTCACGTATGTCACAAGACACAGCGTGTTGCCTTGAGCAAACCTCTGATCTACACTCCACACAAGGATACCTTTTGGATTGAGTGATACTGAACGAATGAATGAAAGGTTTTAGCGCGCCGAAGGCGCGCAGTGACGATGTGGGATTTACGAATCCCTTGCGACCCGGTTAGCCTTATTTTATTTCACTTGGATCTTGGATCACACAGGCCTAGCTTCCCTATTGCCTCAAATGGGGTCTGAAGGGGTATGCATGCGGTTAGAATTCCCGGCAGTTTGCATTGGAGTGATAGATTGTCAAAGATCAATCCCTCAACGCCATTAAGACTATTAGAGAGTGGGCTCTATTCGGTTCCAGCTTGGCGATGGTAGAGGTTTGAGTCCCACCATGGTGGCGAGCCAGAATATAATGTTGTGCGATGGCAATTTTAGGGAAAAAGAAAAAAGAAAACCAAACAGCAACGCCGGTTTGGTAGCGGCCCCGCTATATGACCATAGCGGTTACAAAAAGGAGTGGAGAAAGCTCCAACAGTTTAGCTTGAAAAAACCGGGAGTCATCCATCAAGCCTTCTGGGAGATAGGATGCCGTATGTGATTTTGAGGTATCTGGTTATCCTTCGGGAATTCCAAATGACCTCCAACACCCGCCCCCCCCCCCCCACAAATAAGTCCTTAAAAGGGCTGTTTGCTGGCAAGATTGTTTCAATCCTTGCCTTGGTCTTGTTAGGTTTTCTGCACATCTTTGCATGAGGATTGTTTCAATCCCTCATAGTTTGTCATTCAGTTCGGTCGTGTGTCTGATGAGATAGAGGAGGTAGAAAAGATAGAGAGCAGGAAATTAGAGCAATTCGGTTTTTAATTTACAATTGTTCCGTCCGTGACGACCAGTGACATGTGAATGGGGAAGCCAGCATTTTTTCCCCGAGATTTATATCTCAGGGAGGTGAGACCCGGCAGCAGGTGGAGATTTTCCTCGCTGTTTGCAACTCCCACTGGTAACAGAGGCAAGCTTTCGTGCGTATCGTGTCACCCGCAGCCAGTTCTAAATTTAGGTCACAGAATGCCTGGCTCACCCCATCACAATGATGTAATCTTTAACCCTTTCGATAGACACGCCCCAGATTATTTAGTTTTCCTATTGAGGACGCGATGTGCATTGAGTTCTATTATTAATTCGCTGTCTTGAAGTCTATTTAGAGTTTTGCTTTGAAGATCTTTTAAGCGCATTGCTATAGTGTCTATTTTTGCTATCTCGTGAAGTTGTTTTATCGATGTCCACGCGGGCTTGCGCAGAGCCACGCGCAAGGCATGATTTTGGACCCGTTGTAGTTTTTCAATATTGGTTTTATTCAGGTCACTTGTTATTATGGCCCCATACTCTAGTACTGGGCGTATATATGATTTGTAAAGGTTGAGGAGAATTTCTTTATTGGCTCCCCAATTTTTACCTCTAATCATTTTCAGGAAATTGATGCGTTTAGTGGCTTTGACAGAGTTTATGTGATTGTTTAGATTGAGACTGCTATCCAGGTTGAATCCCAGCAACTTTGCCTCATTACTAGCTTCAAGTTTATGATCGTAAAGCTTAAGCTCAATATTAGGGACAGGCTTTTTCCTTTGTTTTTTATAGAATGTGATTCTTTGTGTTTTCGTGGCATTTAGCTTGATGCGCCACAGAGCGCACCAGTCTTGCAGGTCGCGGATGGTATCCTGCAGGCGGTTTTGTATTCTGTTTCCAGTCTTACTGGCCGTCCACATTCCTTTGTCGTCTGAGAATTGAGATAGTTCAACATGGTTCTTCCCTAGTTTGTCAATGTCATTCACATATATTATAAATAGAAGCGGGCTGAGGACCGAACCCTGTGGAGTGCCCGCTTCGAGTTTTACCTCGGCTGACAGTTCGCGGTTGACCCTCACTTTGATTTTTCGATCAGATAAAAATGATGATATGATCCTTAGAATTTTGGTAGGTAGCCCCATTTTAGCTAGTTTGTATCTCATGCCATTGTGCCAGACAGAGTCAAACGCTTTTTCTACGTCGAGTAATAGCGCGGTTCCTATTTCATTTTGACTGAACGCCGTTTTCATATAATCTACCAGTCTATAAACATACTCGATTCCCTCTCTTTGGCTTCTGTATGCCCTTTGCCACTTATTGAAAAAGCTGATTGATTTGAGATGGCTGCGGAGTCTAGTCGTGAGAATCCGTTCGAAAATTTTTCCAATACAGCTGAGTAGGCTGATTGGGCGGTAATTAGCTGGGTTGCTCAAATCCTTGTCGGGTTTGGGTATCATGACTAAGCGTAGGTGTTAATTGACTAATAATAATAACACTTTGGCCAGCCGCTGATTTGTCGCGGTTCTCGGACGAGAAGGCCATGGTTACACCTGAACTCCCAACTGCCTCCCTATCCTCACGCTTCTCCTCTCCTCCCAACACTCGGAGATGAACTGCTTGATGACATCCCTTGCCCCATTCTTCCAAATCTCACCGATTAGCATATTAACCCTCTCCTTTACGTCTCCCCCTAACCACATGTCCTTCATTCTCCCATCCCACTTCCCCATTATACTCCCACTGAATCTCATTCTTTTAGACTGATACTTTGGGCATTCTAGAAGAAAGTGTTCCAGGGTCTCCACCACGCCCAAGTTACACATCTGGCACTCCTTTTCACTGTTTTTTCCAATTTTTCCCCTCAGCTCCAGGGACCGCGAGTAGGTAATATTTGCTGATATACTATCACTTGTACATGTACGTGTACAAAATACGTTCACGATGCGTTCACCAACGTGGAATTCAGTGTTAAATCACACGCTTGTTCATAAAACTGTACATGATCTTGAATCACCCCCATGTACAGTCGTGACTCCTAGATCGCACTTTTAACGTTCAAATACTCGTGGTGAACGCGCATTTTTTAAAAAAAGGGTGAAATTGTACATCTTCAGTTGTATCTTGTACGTGATTTTTCGTCGACGTTCGAATCGCAGATCAGACCACTGATCCATCGTCGGCGAACGCGAGCGAAAGCATAAGATTCTGGCTCATCATCCAAAAACAGTTTTGGAGGTTCTAAATCAGCGATTCAGAATTGGCAATTGCGTTGGTACAGATGATTTAGAACTCTCTCTCGTTTTTTTGTTTTTGAGGCGGTCACGTTTTTGATTGATATAAATATAGGGGAGAAAAAAAATATAAATAAATAGTTATTTAGAAAAATAAATATATCAAATCGAATAGATAATAAAAAAAATACGTAAATCATGAGCGATTCTCAGACTATTAGAGCGAGGTTTCTTTTAAACATGCTGATGAGAACATACACAATCTGCGTGAATGAAGAACTACGTCCCATCTTGTTAGAACGATGCGTCGGATGTCGGGATCATCTAGACTTCGATCATGAGGATCATTCGTGTCTGACGATGGATAGGGAAGATATGGTCGTCATGTATTTCGAACCGGCATTCGAACGCGTTAAATTCAACGATGTGATCACGTTTTGGAAGAGATTAGTCTTCTGTAAGAATCGAGACAGGCCCACAGATTCAGAAGAACTGAAATTGGCGCGTAGAAGTTTGACTTTAGAAGACAAGGGATGCATCAAGAAATTATTGCTGAACGAAGCATACGTCTAAGTTTTGTTTTTCGTTGATATAAAAATAAGGGAGAGTAGAAAAAAAAAAAAAAAATAAATACACACATAAATTTTTTTATCTAATATTAGAAAGAAAAAACACAAAAAAAAATGAGAACCAGATATAAATTGTATCCGACGTTAGTGGATGACGAGAACGAGAAGCCGAATGGCGTTTTGCCGACGGCGCCGTTGCCAGAAGAAAAAGAAAGAGGAGGGAGGTATCGCATTGATCAAATCAGTAGAATCCAATTGTATCTGACTCGAGAGAGAGATTCTCGTCGTTCCCTCAAGAAGAAGTATTCGCGTTTCCTGAAATTCGTCAACGCGATCGACACGACACTCATCACAATTTCCATGGGTTTACACGCGGCTGGCATTGGATTGTTGTTGACCGCGGCCGGCATTCCAATTGTGTTGACCGTGGAAGGAGTGGCTCTCGCCGCCAGATTGTTTAGCACGGTCGGAAACTTTTTGAGTAGGAAATTATATCTGAAGGCTAGGAAACACGACAAGATTCGCGTCTTGGCCGACTCCAAGATAGACACGATATCCGAAATGATCTCTATGGCATTGAAAGACGGTAGGATATCGGATGGAGAATACTTCGCGATATTGAGCAAGAAAACGAAATACGATGCCATGAAAGAAGCCGTGAGAATCAAGACTCGTCAGATCATCAAGGAAGAGATGAAGGATTCTCTCATGGAAAAGGGGAGGAAAGAGGCCAGGGAGGAATTCAGTAAGATGATAGAACTCAAGAGCAGCGATTGAAAAAAAAAATATATATATATATAATAAGAACAGAATTTTAAAAAAAAAATATTAAATTTATATATAAAATAAAAAAAAACGAAATTAATTTAAATAACTCTTCAAAAAAAAAATGTGTAAAGTGTAAGAGAGTTACTGAGATGAGTAATTCTAGAGAAGTGCGAACTAAAAACGACAGACGGATGCTTCGCGGAATTTGTGACGTGTATGGTTCTATCAAGACTCGATTCATCAAACAAAAGAATGTGAGCAAAGGTAAAGGCGTCGTGAATAAAATGATCAACAATCTACCTTTCGAAATGCATCTGCCCAGTCACAGTTTCACGGGACCCGGAACGAAATTGAACAAGAGACTCAATGCCGATCTGACTCCCAAATCTTGGAGCAAACCCGTGAACAGGGTGGACGCGGCCACGTACGATCACGATATGTGCTACGCCGGACATCCCGACACCAAGACTTGCAACGACGTCTGTGACAAAAACATGTTGGCGAGATTGAGAAGCATATCGAATCTGACCAGGAGAGAGAAGATGGAACGTTCGCTGGTCGGCAATCTGATCGGTGCGAAACGTCGATTCGGATGGGGCATTCAAAAAAAAAAAAGTGCATCTGAAAAGAAGAAGAAGAAACGATTATTGACGAGCGAATTGGCCGAGGAGTTACACAAACCCATAGTGTGTAAATTTCGAAAGAGAAGGGTGTTCGTGAAGGGTCTGGACGACATTTGGTCTGCTGACTTGGTCGACATGAGATCGTTTTCGAGGTGGAACGAGGGCGTCAAATATCTATTGACGGTCATCGACGTGTTTTCCAAATACGGTTGGATCAGAACTTTGAAGAATAAATTGGGACCTTGCATCGCCGAGGCTCTGAAGAGCGTGTTCGACTCGTCTTCCCGAAAACCGAGTAAATTGTGGGTGGACAAGGGAAAGGAATTCTACAACAAGGACGTTCGTCGATTGGTAGACCTCTACTCGATCGAAAACGAAGAGAAAGCCAGCGTGGTGGAACGTTGGAATCGAACGATGAAGGAGAAGATGCACAGATACATCACGGCGAATTCGACCAAGAAATACATATATGCTCTGAACGGTCTGGTCAAAGATTACAACAACATGCGACACAGATCGATCAAGATGACTCCCGCGGAAGCTAGCGATCCTCGAAACGAAAAACGGGTCTACGCGAATCTATATCCCGAGAGATCTAAGATCGGGAAGAAGTCTAGAACGCCGAAATTTGCGGTCGGCGATCGAGTGAGAATCTACGCTTATAAGAAGCACTTCGAAAAGGGTTATACTCCTCGATGGACTTCGGAAATCTTCGTGATCATCAAAATATTTCACACCGATCCGGTGACTTACGAAATCGAAGCTTTGGATGGAGAAGAGATCATCGGAAAGTTTTACGAACAACAATTACAGAAGACGAAGTTTTGATGAAGAACACAAAATTTTTTTTTTATTTACTTTCTTTGACATTTTCTTGTTTACACACATATATATATATAAGAGAGAAAAAAAATAAATAATAATAAAAAATAATTAAAAACTATTTTTTTAGATAAAGAAAAGCAAGTGAATTAATAAACAAAAAAAACAAAAAAAACCTAAAAATCCTTTAAAATGACAAATATACTAGATACAGCACAAAGCATAGTGAAAGAGGAAAGTATTCAAGAATATGAGGTTCACGAATACGAACCGGTAACCGGAACGAGTTTGAACAATGCGGGAGAGATAAGAATCAACGTCGAAACTCAAGATCTATTCGTACATCCTAGCGAGAGTTACATAGTGGTGCAGGGACGTCTCACCAAGGAAGATGGGAGCGACTACGCCGACGACGACACGGTCACTCTAGCCAATAATGGCATCATGCATCTATTCAGTAACATAAAATACATGCTATCCGGACAAGAGATAGAATCTGTTTTTCATCCCGGTCAGGCCACCACGATGTTCGGACTCTTGACATATCCTGATGATTTTTCGAAATCCAGAGGACTTAATCAGTTGTGGGTGAAAGACTCCATAGGTCCTGCTAGCGCAGGCGCCGCCGGGATATTCAACTACGTCGTCAAGACGTCCAGACCTAAAGGAACGTTTTCGTTCAGGATACCTTTGAAACACATCTTCGGATTCGCGGACGATTACAACAAGGTCATGTATGGATTCAAACACAATCTGACATTGATTCGAAAAGGAAACGACGATGCAATAGTGAGACTCACTGCGACCGATGCGGGTAAGATAACTCTACACAAGATATCGTGGTTCGTTCCGCACGTGGAGCCTTCGATGGATGACAAAACGCATCTCTACGAGATCATACAATCCAAGAGTAAATTACCCGTGGGATTTAGAATGAGACAGTGCGACACGGCTAGCATTCTTCCCTCCACGAATCACTTCGATTGGAGATTGATGGTGAAATCCGCTTCCGAGAGACCGCGTTTCATCGTGGTTGCATTTCAGACCGATAGGGATGGGTCTCCGGAAAAGAATGCATCGCTATTCGATCACTGCCATTTGAGAAACATGCAAGTGTTTCTGAACGGCACGAGATATCTGGCAATCGATTACAACGCGTCGTTCGACAAGAACGATTTCTGCAGACTTTACGGCGACGCCGCTGATTTTAGAAAGAAGTATCACGGTCTACATGAATTGATGAGCAATCCCAACATATCTCCCGGCGAATACAAGTCGATGTATCCCATGTTCGTGTTCGACGTTAGTAAACAGAGTGAACGACTCAAGAGTAGCGTGTTAGACATTCAGATCGAGATGCAATTCAATAGGAACGTGCCGAGAAAAACCGAAGCCTTCGCCCTGGTCCTGTCGGATAGAGAATTACAATTCGAATTGGACGGAAATAAGATGTTGATCATTCGATAAGAGACGAGTGTGTGAAAAAAAATTAATAAACGTTAAAAATGCAGATGTAAGATTAATTAAAAAACTAAAATCTCGAAAACAAAATGGATGTTTCTGACACGAAAACAACAAATCATCTGTTCACTTCAGATTACTACGATGTTAAAATAAAATACTTGGAAAAATGGATTCAAATTGAATATGAAGAACGTAGCACAAAAAAGGATGGAATAGTTGTGATTTTAACGAATATCGTTTAAAAGAAAAAGAAGAGTTTGATCTCATAAGATCTAACAAAGAAATTATAAAAAATACAATTTTAAAATGTTGCAAATGTAAGAAACATCAAATAAAAATCGAATCTCAACAAACTAGATCAGGTGATGAACCAACAACCGTATTCGCAAAGTGTATAAATTGTAATCATAAATGGATAGAAAATTAAAAAAAACAACAAAAAAAAACTAATGAGATATAGAGAACATCTCTCTATATCTCATTAGTTTTTTTTTTGTGTTTTAATAATCATACATTATTTTTTTTTTAATTCATTATTTTCCACGTGTTCACTGTTTGTTCAAAGGATCTAGTTCGATCAGTAGACTCACCACGGAAGTGGCGGCTTCGGGATTATTGGTTTTCATGACGAAATTAATCCTGTCTCCGGCGTTCACTTTGAGAGGCGTGCCGAACGTGCTAACATTCACCTGTTGATTCTCAGTCTTTTCGACGCTGTATCTCTTGTCGCTCTCCACACCATTCACCATGAGATTGACGACCGCTCTGTTATTCAAATCCGAGGAAGCCAGACTCATTCAAAGGATTTCACCTCCCAACGGCATGGGATATCCTACCTGACCGTGTTTCGATCCGCTACTTCCATTTCCGAAAGACCACTCGGCTTTTCCTTCATCTAAGGTGCCGGCCTCTTCGGCCCACACGGTGATCAATTGTCTGGCATATTTGACTTTCTTCACCACCGAAATCAGGGTGCAGGCGTCTGTCATGTGCACGGGTTCCGGTAGATTCGTGAGCGCGTGTCCACCCATGTCTAGTTTACCTTCCATGATGTCGCCCTTTCTCCAGACCGAGTTGTCGTCCATGTACTTTCTGCTTACCACGCTGGAATCGAATTCGGGATCGTGATCGAGACCGAATAAATTGTGACTGTTCATGTTGATGCCACCCTCCATGGTTCTGCCAGATTCTTTGTTCAGGTAGAGATTGTCCACTTGCGATTCTAGGTATTCTTGCGATTGTATCATGGAAGAATCCATGTAGCCCTTGTTGACCGCGGTTGAGTCCGCATCCATGTTGTCGATCTTCGACAGATTCAATATCTTGTTGAATCCCGCATTCAGATCCGATTTCATTTCACGTCCATCAGACTTTCTCTGTTCCAGATCTACGTAGTGTTTGGTCGCCACGTCCTTGGGATTCGTGGGAGCGGCCACGTTCATTATCTTGTAAGAATTGGCATTTAATTCCGAGTGCATCGTTTTCGTAACATATTTTTTTCTCAGGTGTTCGCTGAATCTCGTGTGAGAGTCGTCCGCGTATCTCTTGGTCGTGGCATCGGTGGGATCTATGGGATTCGCGACGTTCACCAAACGTTTGGATTTCAGATCGAGATCGTCAGTCATGGTTTTATCCACGTAATTATCCAGCAGGATTCGTTCGAAATCGGCGTTCCCCCTGTCGACGTATTTTTTAGTCGCAGCATCTGCGAGATCTATCAGCTCGGGAAGATTGTAGAGCTTCTTATCGTTCATGTTCAAAGGTTCTTCTCGAGGTTCGTATCTCCGAACGTAACGCTCGTCCAAGTTGGCAACGTCATAACCATCGTTGATGTCGAACGTCTTCCTCTTCTTTCTCGGGTTGACTTTTTCGTCGTCACTTCTACCAAATTTATCGACTGGCATGTTGTTGTGGGATTTTTTTTTTGTTTTTTAGAAAAAATATGTTCAAACGCAGTTTATTAAAAATGAACTATGTTATTTTATTTTTCGTTTTTTTTTTTCGATTAAAATTTTTTTAAAATAATTTTTTATCTTTATATATACTATAAAAAAAAAAAATCTCTCTCTAATGTAAGTCATTGAGAATGTCTTGAAATTCATCTCCTTCAGACCATCTCTTGAGAACGTAGAGACATAGGTGACTGCAAAACACTTGATCTGGTGATTGCACTTGTTCCGTGTTGTAACGAACCATCGATTTGTTGAAATAGTTCTTTATTTCTTTTGGCGGCGCGATTCCGTAGCTATCGAAATAATAATTCTTCTTCTTCCCGTTCTTGAACCACGCCACCCAGTGAGTGCCTTCACCCGATGAATCATCTAGATTTAAAATTCCGCATTCCGATTGTCGAGGTCTTCTCTTCAGCAAGGCATCTCTGGAAAACACTCCTAGAAAATCTTCGATTTTGAAATCTTTTACCGCATTCAACAGATCGATGTTGGATAGGGGTTCGTTGGGTAAGATGTCACCTTCTACGGATATCTTTATTTTCGTATTCATAAATAAGTATATATTTTTTTTTTATTTATTTTATTATAATTCACTAAAAATGACGTTATTTTTTTTTCTATTTTTTTCTTTTTCTTTTTAAACTAACTTTCTCGATGTCACTATTCATTTCTATAATTTTGGGTTCATCTAATTCTTCTTGATTTTCTGGAATCCTATCATCCACAATCGTATCTGGAATCTTATCATCCACAAGCGCATCTCGAATCCAATCATCTCCATTCATATCGTCTAAAATTTGATCTAAAGTCCAATGTCCAAGTGCCAAAGTGCTTATTTTATTGTCTAACACGAATCTCTTGTCGTCGTCGGCCATCAGCGAAATCTTGTTGACTATTTCGGTATACAGGTCATGATTTTCGCTTCGAATCGATTTCATAGTCTTATACACTGGACCACTTCCTAACAGACAATCTTTATACTCTTGGAAAGAGATGTTTTTCTTCACCACGCACGCTTTAACTCCTTTGCACTTCTTGATCTCTTCATTATCTTCTAGACGATAAGCATAGAGTTTGGGTCTCAAACCCACGAATTCAACGATCTGTTTACCGCCGCTCTCATCCTTAAATTTACCCAACACCATCTTGTTGTCATTCGATTGAAAGTTGGACGGGTGATCGATGGGATAATTGCTCGTGTCGAACCACTCGGCCACGTCCGGAGATATATCTCGGTAGACGTCTTTCATCTCTATCTCATAAACTAAACTGTCCGTGTCAGTGAACAGTAGTTTGGCTTTGTCACCAAATTTTCGTTTGACGTAATCGTAGTAAAATTCGTACATCAATCGCTTGCTGACATCTAAGATGATCGGTCCGAGATAATACAGTTTGTCGAACTTCAGGTGCGTCTTTTGCATGTGAACGGCCACTAGATTTTCGCCGAATATGGTTCGGTGTTTGTAATTGGGTTTCGCCACTAATTTTTTAGCTCTTTTCTCAGACGTGACGAGTTGAACATTGGTTCTCTTCCTGATGTTTTCCATTGATTTGCCGTACATGCAGTTGTTCATGAGTTTGAAGAAATCTTTTTTGAAATCGTTCTCGGCTCGAGTTCTGAGATTCGTGTTGAGATCGATGTATTTTTTCATCCAAGGCTCTTCGTCGAATCGAATGATGCGATGTATGTCGACTAATTTCATCCCGTAATCGACGTACTGTTTCAAATTCTCGCTGTAGACGACGTAGTTACGTTTGTTAAATAAATTGGGAATGAGTTTTTCCTCGTCTCCTTCGTTCGGTTCCATTCGTTCGGGAGCCAGCGGATAATCGTTGTGTGGACCGTGTAATTCTTCCGGATAGTTCAAATCGACTTCTAAAATGCAAGGATAGTCTCTCCATTTTTGCATCTCTTCCGGTTCCTTCACCCATTCGAAATTTCCAATCGGTAAAGGATGACTCATAGCCCAACCGTACAGATTATTGGCATCCCAATACTGTATGTATTTAGTCGACCGTTTCGAATCGAAGCCTTCTTTCATGTAGGGATTGTTAGCTTCAGAATGTCTGTGGGAGATCATCGAGACGCCACCTCTCGCAGCCCTTTCGAACATGAGCAACATGTCCATGTCAGATAATAATTCCAATTGGACTTCGGTGGTCTTCAACAGAGCGTCCCACGCCAGACCGGGTGCGGTGAAATACCAAGCGGGATCCAGATCATAATTTCGACGACAGACGTCTCGAAAATTTTCGAACACGTCTGCCAAGAGCAGAACGTCGGTCTTCAGATAGAGATCGAGATAATCTCTCATGGTTTTCATATCGAATGATTTCCACACGTTTTTGGCGTGTTCGTAATTCTCGTCGGAAATGTCAGATTCGTATAATTTCGAATAAAAATCTTCTTTCGAAGGTAGTGCGGTGTCTTCGAATCTCTTTAGCTCGTTCATGTAATCGTAAGGATAGACTCCTTTCCTCAACATGCCGTCTACTCGTTCTCCGAAATGTTCGCTCGTGATTTTAAATTTATCCTTGCTCATGTTATCGACTAATTTTTCCAGAGCGGTCGACATGAATTTAAAAGTGTCAATGAAACGTATGCCTCTACGAATGGATTTCGTTTTTTCTTTCAACGTATTTCCGTCGATTTCTCTTTTCTTCTCCATGAGCTTCCATTTCGTGAAGGAAATGTATCTTTCTTCGCTGTTCGCGATGCAATTTAATTCTTTGTGTGAGGTGCCTAGATTTTTCACGAACAGATGACTGTCGTAACCCGAGAGATTGTGAAACATCACCGGATAGAAAGCGGCGTATCAATATTTTAAATTACACTTGTTGTGAGCCGGACCGCGATACAGACCCGTGTAATGATCGTGGTCTCTGACCTTCTTATTTTCCTCCAAATTCTCATTGAATGATTGTCTGCATATGTGACATTCGGTGGCTCTGTTATTTTCGTCCTGCTGCTCTCGCGTGATGATCATTTTCGCCGGAGTTTTGAATTTGTCGTATAACATTTGAATTTTCGATTCTAACTCTTCCACAAACCTTTGAGCCACGTCGTCGTCTTCGCACTGTTTCGTGTAGGTGAAGGGACCCATGTCGTGTTGCGAGTCGAAAGCGCATTTCACGTAAATGCAATAGCCCGAAGGTATGTTATCTTTTGACGTAACTTTGAAGAGCGTTGGGTTGACAGGAACTCATTTTCACGGTGAAACATTCGAAATCGGCGTACACGACGAATGGTACTTTTAACCTTCTATTGTGATTTTCAAACTTCATGATGGTGTTGGGTTTGGGCATTTCGACGGCGACACCTTGATTTTCGTTGCAATATTCCTGATGTTTCACCAACAAGTCTTCGCTGTGAAACACGTTCATGCAATTGTAACATAAAGATATCTTATGTCCATGTTTATTATTTTGTTTCGACAGTAATCGGGTCGGATGTTTAACCCAACAATGATGACGATTGTCACCATTCGAAATCAATAATAAAATAATCATCTTTTCTCTTCCGTGATACGAAGTCTGTCTTAGAGGATAGATCGTTCGTTTTTCGTCGTCGTATCCAAGGACGTTCACCGCTACGGTGGGATTTTGAACCTCGAAACGTTTGATGTGTTTTAACTCTGTTGGAAAAGTCACTCCGGTCCAATCGAGATTTTTAGAAGTTTCCTCGTAACGAGAAACTCTATCGGAGTTTATTTCGACAGGGTATAAAGTGGAGGTGACTGCCCATTTAAAACACTGATCATCTTTATTTCTCACGTTGACCACGGCGTGTTTCTTAGTCAAGAAATACGGTAATTCCAAGTAGGAAGATCCTTTCAACGGTTCGTTTTTAGTTATGTGAATTTCGAGTTTCAACACCACACCGAACGTCCAATTACTACCTTCATGTTGATAATTCGCGAGAGATGTCAACATCTTGTCTTTCATCTTTTCGAAAACGTCCGATAGATCTGAACCTCGAAATACGGGTTCGACGTTAGATCTGAAATATGCATTTTTCACGATGCTCTCGCTGGACTTCACGTCAATTTTATTCATTATGCAATGGAGTATCATCTTAATTTTTAATCCCACGTTCATGTATTCGCGAAACAAATCCAATACTTCTTTCTTCACCCGTTCCATGAACAATTTCGGATCGACTTTCTTCAACGAGGGAATCACGTCGAAAGTTTTAAAAATGCCTTCGATCGCACTCTCCCGTTTTACGGGTTTCAATTGGAATAGTTCCGCAACGAGTCGTGTTACATATTCTTCTCCTTTCTCTTCATCGATTGCTCGTTGAATTTCGCTCGATATATCTCGTTTGTCTTCAATCTGAAGTGCATCACTCGTTTTCGTTTTAGTTTTTCTTTTCTTTTCTTTGGAAACTTGATGTTTTTCAACGGCTTTTCGTTTAGTCGTCTTCTTATTTTTCACAACCGGTGCATCTTTTGACGTCGTTGCTATCAACATTTCATTTGCCTTTCTAGCGTTTCGCAAATATTCTTGTATGACTTCAATTTTTTTTGATTTAGTTCTATGCTTTCTGAAATCTGAAATTTGTAATAGATTACAAATCTCATTTAACTGAGATATGGTTTTCTCATTTAAATTTACCATTGTTTTATCTGTTTGCTTCATTTGTAAGAATATTTTTTTTTTTTGGAATTTTGTATTAAATAATTTGTTAAAAAAGTTTTGCTTTTTTACTCTTTATATATAATAGAAAAAAAAAAAAGAGTTAAATTTTAAAATTCAATTTTTAATACAAAATTTAAAATAAACATTATTTGTAAGAATTCATAAAACAAAAAAACAAATAATTGATCATGACGACAACATCCACGATGGAATATCGACATAAACGTCGACGTTGTTTAATAAATCATTATTCTCCAAAAAACCAAGAAGAAAAAAATCGTAATTTATATTTACGCATTTCGAAAGAAAACGATACGATTTGCGATAGAAAATCGAATCGTAATACTATTAGCGAACAAAAATTAATCGACAATGTCGTTCGAACTATTAAAAAAGAAGGTTCAAGACAAATAGAACTCTTACGACTTTTACGCGAAGTCTCGCACGAGGTTCAAAACAAATTTCCGCGAAGCAGACGCGTGTTCATGTCACCCGATTCCTTCTCAATAGATGATGATAACTGCAAGATGTGAAGGCTAATTTTTAAACGTTCGATGTCTTGCCCGTTCTAAAAACTCCTGAAAACAAAAATTAAATTAATACGAAAAAAAGGATGTTAAAATTTAACTTTTATATATATTTAAAGAGAAAAAAAACTTTTTAAACAAATTATTTAATACAAAAATTTAAAATATACATTACCTGCAAGAATTCGTAACACAAAAAAACTAAATAATCGATCATGACAACAACACCTAAAAGATGCGAATTGAAATTGAAACGAGACGAAAAGTATGAGAAATCCAGTTTTAATATCTATACATTACAACCACACGATCCCATCGAATTGAATGAGGTCAAGATGGTAGACTTAGAGCGCTACTACCACAAATATCGAATGTGTTTGAAAGTGGATGAAGCTGCGCTCGATTTGTTTTACGAGTACCAAAGCGAACTGTTGATTAATATCATCATCACAGAAGACAGAGAATTCGACAGGGGTGATTTATTGTTGTCCTATGGAGGTTACATATATCCAATAATCTCACCCGAACTCGTGAAGAAATCGGGTGGTGAGAGCGCATTCGCCTATGAAAAAAAAATCAAAAGAGTAAAGATGAACATTCACAACATTTTCGTATGTGGAAAAATGATGAATGTCAACTTGCTAATAACGGACTTGGAAATATAAACAATAGAGAGATTGAAATTAAAAAATTTAACTTTTTATATATATAAAGAGAATAAAAACTTTTACTAAAAAAATTTTACATTAAAGAAAATTAAAAATTAAAAAAACAACTTTTTTATATATATAAAGAGCAAAAAAAAATAACAAACTTTTTTAACAAATTATTATTTAAATACAAAAATTTAAAATATACATTATTTGTAAGAATTCGTAAAAACAAAAAAAACAAATAATCGATTATGAAGACAACAACACCTAAAAGATGCGAATTGAAATTGAAACAAGTCGAAACGTATAAGAAATTCGGTCATAAAATCTATAGATTACAATGACACGATCCCATCGAATTGAATGATGTCGAGATGAAGGGCTTAGAGCACAAATACGAGAAATATAAGATGCCTCTAAAATTGAACGAAGCCGCACTCGATTTGATTTATGAGTACCAAAGCGATCTGCAGAACATCGTCATCGCCGAAGATAGAGAATTTGACAAGGACGATTTGTCGTTGCCCTATGGAAAATACATATTTCCAAACATCTCATTCGAACTCATGAAAAAATTGGGTGGTGAGAGCGAGTTGACCGATGTAAAAAAACTCAGAAGGGTAAAGATAAACATTCAACACGTTTTCGAAAAAGGAGAAGACACGAGCGTCAACATGCTAATAACGGACTTGGAAATATAAACAATAGAGTGATTGATTTTTAGCGAAGAAAAAATGAAAAAAAAAAAGTAATGAGATCATCTTTAGATCTCATTTACTTTTTTTTTTTTTTTTTTTGTTTTCCTTCTTCTTCACTATCATCATAATATATTATAATAACGTTTCCTTTTCTCTCAAATTTCAGCGTCGATTCTTCTTCTTTTTCTTTTTTTCTTTTTCTTTGTGATGTGATACGTTTATGGTAACATTTTTGTTTATCCGAATCATAATTATGAACGAATGTTGTGCATCTCTTGGTAACACTAGCATCTCTACCATTCACTTCAGACGGTAGTGGTGACCGTGGAAAGCATTGTCTCATTCCCAACCGTATATCCCGCGCTTTATCTATCTCTTTCCTTAGATATCCATCATTAGCGTCTAACCATTTTTTTATTTCTTCGCTCTCTAGCTCGTGATGTTCGTCATTATCGTCAAATTCATCCAGGTGATAAATTTGTTTCTCCACGTTTTCACCCATTTTAAATATATTATTTTATACTTTCTATGATTTTATATATTTTATATAATTTCATATTTATAATAACATATTCAAAATCGGTATGTTCTTAAATGGCGAATTGTCACCAAACAACAAACCCTTGCCGTATCGCTTGACGTTCCGTCCACTCTTCAGATAGAGACCGTTTCCTCTCAGAGAGTTGCCACCTCTAACGGGTTCTAGATACAATCCTTTACCGCTGTCGTCCATGTGGACGCGACACACGGATCCTCCCTTCTTCAAAAACAGTCCGTTGCCACCCATTAATTTCTCAACTCCCGAACTCGCGAGTCCCGTGAGAGCTCCCACGCCGAGAGTCTTTCCGAGAAAGGGTAGCGCCTTTGCGGCGAAGGGTAATGCTTTTGCGGCTATTCCTGCCAATAGCGGTAGGAAACTGCCTTTCATTCTCAAATTGTATCTCAATTGAGCGGGACTCAATCTCACCGCCAACCCTCTTCCATCGCGAATCGCTTTCTCCATCCTTTTGATTTGACTTCTGGTCCAGGCGATCGAATCCTGTCCGCCTCTCGTCAGATCTTCGTGAGTGAATTTGAATCTCACCGCCTTGCCTCGAGTTGTTAACGCTCTCTTAAGTTTCTTCCTCTGTCCTGCGGATATGTCCACGTTTTTAACCACGTATTCTGTCATAATTCTGTTTTTTTTTTTTTAAATATATTTACTTCAATTGTTTCTTGTTTAATAATTATATTAAAATAATTTTGTAAAATTAATATTGCGTTTATTTTATTTTTTGTTATCTATATATATATAATATTTTTTATTTTTTTTTTTGCTTTTATATTTCTCTTATGTGAAATCGTATCGTCACCCTCTCTCCGCGAAGATCTAACAGTTCACCATTTTGATCTGTCAACGTGGTTTTGAGACTATACAACATGTCTAAAATCACTGGTAGATAAACTAAATTTCGAGGTCGCTCCACGATCTTATAACCCGGCGACACGTTTAGAAAGAAGGAATAAATCGTCGGTTGAGCGCTACCATTCACGTAGCTTCCGGCAATCACGTCCACGTTCACCAGAATGCTATTGACAGCGAGAATGTCGACCGTATTTTCAGATGCCGCGTGGCCTCGATACATCTTTCGATCGAATCCCAACATCTTGCCTATAGAATCGTCCGTGTTGAAATCCACACGAAAATTATCTTCCAAATCCAACATCGTCTGTAAGGTATTAGGATTGGGAGCGAGTCTGATCTTGTTGCTTCCCTTTCCATCCGTCTTCAATCGCGTCTGAATGTAATGGTTCAAATCATCTATGTCGTGACTCCCTTTGGGAATTCGAATCTCCAACCAATCCACTCCGTCGGAATACTTGAATGAGTTATTCTTTTCGGTGACTTTGGGAAAGGAATAATAAGTCTCCAGATTCACCAACGCCATCTCGTAACTTTTCTCTCTATTCAATTCGATGGAAGGTTCGAATTTCGTAGCGAATTGAGTCGAATCGCCACTCACCACGATTTGAATGGATTGTTTCGCAGCCGTATTCTCGGCTCTCCGTTCTAACAATTCTCCATGTTCGAACATTATATTTTAATTTAATTTTTTTTTTATTCAAGACTAATTATTTGAAGATTTATTATTTTTCTAATTTTTATCTTCACGCTCTATCTTATTATTATTACCATCGGAAACATAAAACTTGTCGAATCCGCACCGATATTTTCCACGATTAAATTCCCTCGTCAAATCGATCACGACGAAATTGTAAAGTCCACCATCCCAAACCCTCTTGCAGAATCTCCTGAATTCGGCAGCGCTCATGTCGTTTGCGACGTGATCGCCGTAGATGTGATTGAGATTCTTGAGATCTTGGCGAAAGAGACATAGAAAATTAGCGTTCTCCCTTATCGTCTGTCTGGGCAATCGAAAATAATTCTGCGACAGGTAGAAACAGTCCACGTTGCTGTGTCGACCCCTAACGTAATACGATTCGCATCGGTTCTGTCTCTCCAAAAGCAGATCGTCGAAAATCATGAGATTCTTATCTTCCGATTTCAGTTCTCTAGGATCCGGAACGTCGCTAGCGTTCTCATAAAATCGACACTCGACGTTCGAAGATGCATTTCTCTTCATCAGCTCCGTCGCCGCGCCGTCCAAAATGGTCGAGAGCGGAGCTCCACACTTGTCGAATTCCTCCCTACTGTCAAAGATTCTGGCTATGACGTCCTTGGGCAATCTGCGATCCATGCACTCTCGAAGCAATCTGTATTCGGGTTGAAACAAGCTCTTGCCAAACACGAACAATCTGTCGTAATCCAACCAGTCGGGTCGGGACAACAGATTCATCAACAGATTAGTCTTTCCACAATTCGATTTTCCCACTATCAAACCTCTTATGCTCTTGGGAAAGTACTCGTTATTCGACCTCTTGGTCGCGGCGTCGTTCCAAGACATATCTTTAATGTTCATCTTTGTTTTATTTATTTTTTTTTTGTCTGTTATTTTAGATTCTTTTCAAACACAAATTTTTTTATGTTTTTCAAACTCTGTTTTTTAATGTTATTAATATTATTTATTTATATCGCACCGTCGCGAGTTCTCTTCAATCCGGGTCCACTCGTCATTTTGGCTAAATCTTGTATGGGCACCACGCCATCCTTTAAATCTTTCCAATCTTTCAGCGTTCGCTCTAACGCAGCTCGCTTCGCCGGCGGACTGATCAACTTACCGATCAACGCGTCGGCTGCCCTCTTGCCAGCCACAGAAGCTATCCTACCACTGGCTTCGGAAGCGGCTTTCTTACCAGCATCCAAAGCCGTCTTCTTACCGACCTCAAACGCGATCGATGCGAGTTTTCTACCCGCATTGCTCGTGAACGCTCGCATTATAGAATCGACGATGCCAGAACCGCCTTGAACGTAAGTCCTGACGTATCCCCTGTTCTTTATCACCAACATATTTTAATTTTATGATATATTTTGTGTTTTTTTCACTGGTAAATCGTTTTGTCGTTTTTAAATACTTTTATTATTCTAGTGTAAGAATTTACTGTTTTATTTTTTTGTTTGTTTGTTTGTTTGTTTGTTTGTTTCTCTCTCTCTACTTATTATTATATACACATCAATCCCTCAATTCGTTCATCAGCCTTTTATACTGGTTTTTATTCAAAACCTTCTGTCTCAACAATTCGTCAGATACAGCAACTATCTGATTATCTAATCCCGTGTTACCAGCCCGTCTGCTCCCCATCAACAAACTCAATCTCTCACACAGAGCGTTGGAATCGCTCGGAAGAAAAGTGGTTTTCACCCCTTTGCCGGTCACCGATTCGAGGAACTTCTTGTTCATCTCCCATATGGGCTTCACTATTATCGTCCACTTGTAACCTCTGTTGGCTTTGGGTCTCGTCTCTCTGGCATCGTTATTTCTCTTCATGGCGTGGGTCTGGACTAGAATGTCGCCGTAATTGTCGAAATCCTGTTCCGTGAAATCTCCAGGCTTATCGTAAAGGAGCAATCTCCGCAGACCATCGGTTACTTTATATTTATTCGAACCCACGATCAATTCGTCATCGTCCATTTCCACTTCCGTATCACCTACAAAAGTTCTCCCCTGAGAATCCTTATAAATTCCATACGACTGATCTCTCTTACCGCCATCATCATCGGACGATGCGATGCTACTAGTGGTGATAGTCGAAGCCATATCATCAGACTCGCTCATATCTGTTTGAATTCCCGTGGGAACGTAATCCGGTGTAGATTGAACGGAATACCGGTTTCCAAAACTAGGAGGCAACGAACCCATTCTCAAAGAACTATCCTTTATAGGTCTCAATTCTTCGACTATCTCCTTCCTGCTTCGCTCTTGACCCTCCGTCACGGGTTTAAATATTTTTGTCTGAGTTCCATCTCACCGAGACGTCTGCTCCTATCAGCTGACTGAATCGCCTTCTTAGCACGTAAATACCTGGCTAAAATTCGATCTCGGCGTCTAGGATCCATCTGGAAAAACATCTTTCGTTTTAATTGTTTTTATTTATTTTTTTTCAAAATTAAATGTTTAATTATATTTTTTTTTATATTTTAGGTTTTAAGTATTAAAATCTCTTTCCGTCTTAATATAATATCTGAAAAATATTCACATCTCAAACTCGCTGTGTTAATTGGAAGTTTAAACAATACGTTTAAACAGTACATGACAAACCGGTTTCTGATTTAACGCATTTTTTGATAGTAGTGTTTACATTTTGTCAAAAGATCTTCATTCATTCACACATCAATTCATCGAGTGTCGAATTAAGAGAGAATCCCTTTTTTGATGACTGTTAAACAGTTTCAATACACAATGGAAAACTGATTTTAACAAATCTCTCTCCGATTGCTATCATGAATATATTAAAAATTTTACCACTCAAAACCTAATTGAGCGGAAAATACGTTTTAAACATTCCGATAAGTGTTTTTTGACTTTTTTCAACGAACGCTTAACAGTCAATCTGTCAATCAAGGCAAAACACAAATTATCTATTACAGATCAACTCCCTTCGAAAAAAAAAAAACAACCCAAAACTCAATTTTTATCCATCCCATCAACAGAAAACATCAATGTCTATAATACAGACTATATTCACAATCGACTCTTTTTGAACAAAAAAACCTCATTCACTCATTACGATAACGTGTGTTAGTTGTTTACTTCAGGAAGACGTGACTGGGTTTGCAAATTTCCAACACACAGACACTCTTCGTTCAGATCGAGTTTTATTATGAGAATCGAGCGATTCGATCGCTCGATCAGCTGAGTGGTTTTTTTGAGAATTTCTCATAGTGGAGGAATTCTAAAAAAAAAAAACAAAACTCAATTTTTATCCATCCCATCAACAGAAAACATCAATGTCTATAATACAGACTATATTCACAATCGACTCTTTTTGAACAAAAAAACCTCACCACCGCCTCAAAACAATTGCCGATTCTAAATCATCTGTACCAACGCAATTGCCGATTCTGAATCGCTGATTTAGAACCTCCAAAACTGTTTTTTGATGATGAGCCAGAATCTTATGCTTTCGCTCGCGTTCGCCGACGATGGATCAGTGGTCTGATCTGCGATTCGAACGTCGACGAAAAATCACGTACAAGATACAACTGAAGATGTACAATTTCACCTTTTTTTTAAAAACGCGCGTTCACCACGAGTATTTGAACGTTAAAAGCGCGATCTAGGAGTCACGACTGTACATGGGGGTGATTCAAGATCATGTACAGTTTTATGAACAAGCGTGTGATTTAACACTGAATTCCACGTTGGTGAACGCATCGTGAACGTATTTTGTACACGTACATGTACAAGTGATAGTATATCGGCAATTATTACCTACTATCGCGACCTCAGCTCGAACAACAGTGACCCCCAAAGGTGCCATCAAGGTACTCTTCAAAACCAGGCTTCTCTTTATCACGCAGGCCACCCAAAGATCTCTTTGATTTGACCCCCTCTCGCCATTTACGGTTTCAATCCTCCATGACCCTTTCTCTGACGATCTTTTTGCCCTGGTTTGCCCCAACGTCAAGGTCCGAGATCTCCAATGAGTAGTTTTCTACTAGCTCCCTCACTTGGACCATCCACCCCGTCTTGATATTTGAGTTGAAATTTCTCAGGAACATTACTTTACACCATCGGCTATCGGGGAGACTGACCAAATAATTAAGATAACTAAGTTTCAATAGGTCAATCCTGTCCTTGATCCTCATCCACCCAAGCTCACCCCGACCCGATCGCTTCTAGCGCTGCGGCATTACTCGAGCCTGTTATCCATCGGCCTGCATCGTTCTGCAGGATTTCCAAGCTCTTTACGGCTGTGTTGTTTAGGAGTACAACTTCCGTACCGTATGTTATACTTGGCAGACCCACCATTTCCCAAATAGTTTTCCCCACGAAAACCTTATTGAAACTGTTTCCCCCTATAAGTTTCATTTGGTTAAGGATTCGCTTCCCCTTCAGAATCAATTTATTTGTGTGGTTTCGGTAGATGCCTCTTCCTGTGATGTTTATATTTACCCCTCAAATACTCGTAATCGCTAGTCTCTCCTACACTAAGAAGTCTACTGCTACCTTCCGGAATGCAGAACTCCCCCACTCTCCACCTTCGAGTGGGGTCCACTTTGCGGCCCACGGGTATAACTTTGCTCTTGCTTCCATTAAGTTCGAGTCTCCATTTGCTCCCATATTTCCCAACAATTCCCAGCATCTTCGCTAGCCCCTCTTCGCTTTCTGACACTAGCACCATATCGTTTTAAAAAAATAGCCCTGGGATCTTCAAGTCACCAACTGCAACCCCCTCGTCGCTATACAGGAGTTCATCTCCTAAACCTTTGATGTACAATGCAAAAAGAATTGGCGAAAGGATACACCCCTGTTTAAGGCCTCTCTCCATAGGCACACGTTTTGTTGTAATGTTTCCCATGCTAAATTCACTCTGTACATCTTTATATAATGCTTTCATAATCCCAACAAACTCGCCCCCCCCCCCAAGCCCAGAGCCTCCAGCTTGCGCCACATACCCTCCCTCCATACTCTATCATATGCCTTTTTAACATCCAAAAAGGCCATGAACATCTTTTTCTTTTTTGCTTTCGCGGATTCTATCATTTGGGATAGCGTGAAAAGATGGTCAGTGACTCTCCTTCCCTTCCTGAAGCCATTCTGGATTTCTCCCAAAAACCCCTTCTCTTCGATCACCTCCTCTAATCTCCCATACAGGACTTTACAAAAGACTTTTCCAATGTTGCTGCTGACAGAGATCCCTCGATAGTTGTCCAAGACGTCTTTTTTTCCCCCTTTTTGTGAATAAATGTCACTTTGCTTTCCCTCCACTCCTTTGGGACCTCTTGTTTTTCTATGTCTAAATTGAATAGGGCAGTTAGGCTTTCTAAGAGTTCCTCTCCCCCTTTTTTGATAAACTGGTTAGGAATTTCGTCCACCCCTCCCGCTTTTCCATTCCTTAATTTCGAGATCACCCTTCGCACCTCCTCAGTTTTGATTTCGCTGCACACGAAGTTTGATAGATTTTCCTCGACCTGGTTCGGACACTCTGCTGGGTTCCCCATGCCCCATCGCTTATCGTTTACCTTTTCCCAGTGCTTGACTAGTTCTAATGCGATTTGATCTCGCTCTTCTGTAACTCTGCCATCTACTTTAATGCTCTGTGGGTTATTCCCTTTGTTACGTCTGTTCACCCATTTCCAAAATACGCTCGAACTCGACCCCCTGTCGTTCTTATCGTCCTAATAAGACTGCTATTTCGCACTCTCCGGTTGTCGTCTTTAATCTTGTTTACTTTATTTCGTGCTTGTTGGTATTCTTCCTTTGCTACCATGGCCTCAGTGCTTTCCACCCCCTTAAGTTTTCTACTTCTCCTGTATGCAGCACATTTAGCTTTTCTAACCTTTATGGCCCTTTTCAGTTCTTCCTTCACTCTGTACCCAAGTTCCCGTGTTGGCACCCTAATCTTTCCTACACTTTTCTTCCCTGCCTCCACTAGGCTCGCAACTATGGCGTCGGCCATCTTCTGGACACTGCTGCCCTTGCGTACGGCTGCAAGCTTTGGTTTCAGTTTTTCTTCGAACTTCGCCCAGTCGGCATCCTTTTTGAGTTCCCAAACCTCCTTGAAGCTTCCTTTGCTTTTCTCTAGGTTTTTGGCCCTCATCGTCACTGTAATCAAGTTGTGATCACTATCCAACTCCATTTTTCCCTCATCGTCCACTTCTACCCCTATCACCTCCCTCCATAAATTCATATCTGTGAGAATGTAGTCAATTATTGATTTTCTGTCGTTTCTATCCCAGGTCCATTTCCCCTTACATCTAGCGTCCCTGTTCAGAATCTTCAGACCGAGCTCATTTGTGAAGTTCAACAGCTTCCTTCCATTCCTGTTGACTTTCTTTTCCCCACCCTCTATGCCTTCTTCCTTATCACCTATGTGTCCATTAAAGTTGCCCATCAGAATTACACCGAGCCCCCTGTTTTCTAGTTCAGTGATATTGGACCTTAGTGTTGAGTATATCGAGTCATTCCACTCGGGTTTACTTTCCTCCACCGCACAGTACACAATCCCAAGGGCAATACTTTTGTTTCTCAGACTGATCTTTACCCATCCAATTTCTTTTGACACCTCAGCCGAGGTGATGATATCTTCCAGATCTGTGATCAGCGACGGTTTTAAATCCCCTTTAATGTACATGCCTACCCCTCTCCCCTTTTTCTGGCCTTCCGTTCGCCCTACACCTATCCACACACACCCGCTCACTTGGTCTACCCGTTCCTCGTGTCTTACCCACGCCTCGCTTAATCCCATGACATCAAACTCGTCTGCCTCGATCAATGTAGCAATTTCACTTACTTTCCGGTGGAGACCCTGGATGTTGCTATAACCCACTTTCAGGGTACCTAGGTTCATTGGCTTTCACCTACTGGGCCCATTGTTTTCTGGCGCTAGTCCTGGTAAACTTATTCTGCCCCCTCACACTTGATTACACCACCTATGTCCACTCTAGTTATACTTGCCTCTGACCTCCCACCCCGCTCCTCTCCAAAAAAGGCTCTGCTACCCGGAGAATTTTATCCCCCAATACCCGTTTCCCCACCCTGCTAAGATGCAGCCTGTCACGCCCGTACATGTTCCCATTGCCCCAAAACGTGTCCCAATGGTCGATAAAGGGTATTCCCAGATCAACGCAGTAGTCCTCCAACTCCTCATTTAGGGCCAAAATCCTTGAGTTCCGTTCGTCCCCACCTACAAGGACAGGAAGGACCCCAGATACGACTACCCTTGCATTCCTACTTAGCAGTTTGCCAACTAAGCCTCTATACGACTCCACCAAACTTACTGATCTTCTCTCCCTGATATTGTTGGTCCCCACATGGACCACCACTACCGGTTCCGGTCCTGACCCTGTCACACTGCCATCTACCCGGTCCCTGAGATCCTCCACCTTCGCCCCCGGAAAGCACAAGACTGTTCGATTGGAACTATCAGGACCACAAACTACGTTGTCAATCCCACGTACAATGCTGCTCCCCGCTACAACTAATTTTCTTCTTCTGGCCCCAGTTCCTATATTATCTGCACCTCCTCTCGTTTTGCAAGCTCCTGGCCCCCTCTTTCTCTTGACCGCCCTCCTTACCCCGTCTGGCCTATCATCATCAACAACCATCTCACCCCTCAAACTTCCCCCTCACTCTCGTCCCCAGGAGTATCTGAGTCTAAAACACTAAACCTGTTTTCTAAACACCGCCTAGCAACCTTGGCAGCCTTACGCCGATTCTGGCTTCAGGACTCGACGCAGCCCTGACCTGACGCCACCTTCCGAATTTTCCGACAAGAACCCCCCCCCCCCCTCCTCAGTTACACCCCCCCCCACATCAAGTCCACAACGACCTTCCACCCACCTTCAATCTCACCATCGTAGGTAACCTTCAACGGGGTAACTCCAGATACACCGGCCCTCCCCAACCTCCCTCTCAGCTCTGCAATCTCCCTCTCGAATCCAACACACTTCTCTAACAACTGTAAAATATCCCTGCAATTCGCACCTACCCCACTACTCTCCATTGACCGACCACCACCATACCTCATATTACACTGTCTGCACGTCTCCGTAGCCTCACTCTCCCCCACCTGCACCCCTCGACTCACCTCCCCCAGACCTCCCTTAACACCCATACTTACCTCCGTCTGAACACCCGTCGTGGACTTACCATTCATGGTTACAAATATTAAACAGAATCCAATGACCGAAAACGACAAAAATACCAGGGCAACAAACACACACGAAAAAAAGGCAACTAAGGCAAACAAACAACAAAACCGGAAAAACCTATGAACTAAACCTCCTTATTACACCCTACGGTCCTCCCAAACACACTTGCAAAACTAAATATATAAACAAAAATTCCCTGAAATACAACTAATATTAAAAAAAATACTTATAAACAGTTCCAAGTAGAAAATTTTCTTCTTCTCTTCGTGAGTAGTATTCACTCGTGAATAGCTACTTTCCAACATTTTGGGAAGTATCCACTAGAGAGACAGCAGTTTAGGAGGTTAGTGAGTCTACCGAAAAAAGTATTGGGATACTGTTTCAGGATTTTGTATCAGACCTCGTCCCCTCCTGGGGAAGAAGAAGACTTACATTTTTTAATTGTGTTAGCCACTTCTTCTTGGCTTATCGGTTCCGTGAGTTCATGGTCATCCCCGTCCGCGAGCGTTTGGCTGAAGTTGGCATCGTTAAACGTTGTCTTGTTGTCTTGAACAAATTTGTTTACTTTTTCTTTGAAATCGTCATCAAACCTATCGCCCTCATGTGGACGATGATATTTCTTAAGGAGCTCAGCTCATCCAGGGCCATAGTTCCATCGCTGATCGTTAGAGCCTTACTGTTGGCGTCTTTATGTTTTTGTCCAGTAAGGGTTTTAAAAGTAACCCAAAACTTTTTAGTCTCCCTGAGTCCATTTAGATTTTCCGTTGCTTTTTCCCATCTCACGCGATTGTCGTTTGCTATTGCTTTTTTAACTTCGCCGTGGAGGCGATTATACACGGCTTTAAGTTCGACCTTTTTAGTTGGAAGTTTTTCTGATTTGTATGCACGGAAGGCCTTTCTTTTTTGTTTTATTATTTGGAGTGTGGTTTCAGTTATTCTGTTGGCCCGCGGTTTAACTGTCTGTTTGGGACAAATCTCATCAAGAGTGTTGTTAATGACTTCACTGAGATTGGTACACGCTTGCTCGAGCTCGCAGGTATTCATTGGGTCGTTTTTGTTTATTTTAACCTGAATTATTTTTCTGAAGAGGTCCCAGTCAATTTTGGATAGATTCCTCCTCCTCATTGTGGGATATCTTGCGGGTCCGCTGAAGCCGTGTAATGTAGCATGAACAGGCAGGTGGTCGCTACCTAAATCATCATCCCCCACAAATATGTCTTGCATTTGATTAGTTAGTGATTTACTGGTTATAATTAGGTCAAGGATGTCGGATTGGTGGAGGGTGTTGTTACTGACGTGAGTAATGTCGTGGTCGTTATTTAATACAAAAAGATCAAATTGCTCGATGATATTGAAGAGAGCGTCGCCATTGGGCTCCGTTTTATTGCATCCGAAAACCTGATGTTTGGCATTGAAATCACCTAAGAAAATACAGTGTTTGTGATTTTTCACAAAGAATTCAAAGACTTTGCTGTCAACTGTTTTTCGGTTCATTATAATATGAGATTACGGCAACTTTTTTATGATCAAGTTCAATCTCTGCGGCAATCACCTCTGCGTTGAGATGATCGCTTGATATCGTTTTATATTTTAAGTCCTGCCTTATGAGGAGAGCGACCCCGCCTCCACGTTGTGTGGGACGGTCTCGTCTAATGATGTTGAATCCACTTAGCAGAAATGTCTTACTTGGCTTTAACCATGTTTCGCTGATACCAATTACATCTACGTTTGTGAAGTAATCGGACACCTGTGAGCTTTTGCAGTTAACGCTTCGAGCGTTCCACTGAATTATTTTCAACTTATCCATAAGTATTCAGTACCTGACGTAATTTTACAAGTTAACGTGTTGTGGGTGTGATTTATATTTTATTTATGGCGGCTTCTATTAGCGAGGAAGAGATTTGAGTTCGATATAATTTGGATGCTGTTTTCCCAACTTCTTTACATATGTCGGAAAGACTGCCGTCGAAGTGTTTGTTCATTATATTAAAAATTGAACCAGCCATTAGGCTGCACATCGAATGTGGAGAGGCTGAGTTTCCTACGCTGTTGACATTAATAGCTTTGAGTTCTATGTCGGTTTTAACTTTTTTGTAGTGGGGACACCCCCGATAATTGCTTGGGTGTTGCCCGTTACAATTTGGGCATTTCAGTGTTGAAACCTTGCACGACTTTGTTATATGTTTTTCGCCGCATTTCATGCAACGCAACTCTCCTTTGAATCTGTTCGACATATGGCCAAATTTCTGGCATTTATGACATTGTGTGAGCTGAGGCAAAACACGATACTCCTCAGTCTCATATTTTTGTCCGTTTATACAAACATCTTTGTTAATGAAGTTAAGTTTTATGGCTCTATTGGGGCATTTTACTTTAATTTTCCACGTAGGGTTGCCTGTAGGCTTAGATATTAGTCTCCCCCACGAGTATCCCGACAGGGCTTCATCAATATCCCCATCATTGATCTTTGTGGGAACCCTTGTGACGACTACGCAAGGGTTTTGAAGCGGTTGATGTGGTTGTTTATTCGTCTGGTGTTTGGCCGTATTATCCTTTTGAGGTTGTTTAGAAAGGGCTCTTACCTTGTCGGCAAATGATACACCACCGTCAGTGGTGAATGTTGGCGTCGCCCATATCGTTTCCGTTGAGTTACTGTCTGCCGATTTCCCATCATTGTGGATCTCCACACTGGTTGTTACTACTGTAACATCCATGGTGTCCGAGGTCTCAACGACAACAACACCCGGTTTATCGGTGTGTGTCGACGCTTTCCGGGTTTTCTTAGCCACCGTTTCTATTTCCAGGGACTCACCATTTTCCTGGAAGTCCAATTTCCTTTTCGGGCGCGGCGTAATCTGATTGACCACATCACAGGTGGGAACAGTAGTTTCCTCTTGCTCTATGAGCGAACGCAACCAGTTGTCTTGACTGGTGGTAACGAGTTCCGAGCCCTGATTTGGTGGTACCTCCAAAGAGATGGCGTGCACAAGTCTCCCCATCTCAGCGGTATTATCTATAAAGGGCGAAACAGGCGTCGGATTAGTTTTGTCCACTATCCCCTTGCTAGGATTAGTTTTTGAAAACTGCTGAGTTGTATCAACTGGTTTAGAAACACTAGCGATATCCGTAACTGTGTTCGTTTTAGGGCCCAACGAGTTGGACTCCACACCCTTGCCCTTTTGTTTAGGTTTCCGGACCCAAACCTGAATTATTTCTTCCTTTTCCCTTTTTTCCAGATGCCGACTTATTTTCCTTTTTTTGATACCGCCGAAGCTTTTGTTAATTCCATTTTTTCTTTCTCGAACTGTTCTTTTTGAGCCCTAAGATCCGAGCGTAAGCCCTCTATAGTGTCGTTCAATCTGGCTATCTCTTTTTGAAATCCAGATATCATCGATATTAAATCCATTCCCGAAGTGGGTTCAGTGGTGGAGGTAGTTGCCATGTCACTCTGTTCAGTTATCAGTTATTATCTAAGTTATCAGCAAATTATTGGTAAAATAATTCGTTACAGTATATTTAGTTTTATCAGTGAAAAGCAGACAGAAAATAGATAGAGTTAAACATAAACACTTACAAAATTACACTAGAGTGCACAGAAGTGGTACAGAGAACAATAGGCTTTGTTAATATCCAAGCTTTGAGATGTGTTCAGTCAGGAGCTTTCACAGACACGTCCGATCAGTGTGACTGTCAATCGTCGATGCTGAACGATGAATGAATGAATGAAAGGTTTTAGCGCGCCGAAGGCGCGCAGGGACGATGTGGGATTTACAAATCCCTTGCGACCCGGTTAACCTTATTTTTCCCTTGGATCACACAGGCCTAGCTCTCCTATTGCCCAAAATGGAGTCTGAAGGGGTTATGCACGCGGTTAGAATACCCGGCAGTTTACGTTGTAGTGTTAGATGGTCAATACTCAATCCCTCAACGCCTTTAAAACTATTAGAGGGCGAGTTCTATTCGGTTCCAGTTCGGCGATGGTAGAGGTTTGAGTCCTACCATGGTGGCGAGCCCCAGAATGTAAAGTTGAGCGATGGCAAGTTAAAGGGAAGAAGAGAAAAGAAAACCAAACAGCAACGCCGGTTTGGTAGCGGCCCCGGTATATGACCATAGCGGTTACAAAAAAGAAGTGGAGAAAGCTCCAACAGTATAGTTTTAAAAAACCGGGAGTCATCCATCAAGCCTTCTGGGAGATAGGATGCCGTATGTGATTTTGAGGTATCTGGTTATCCTTCGGGAATTCCAAATGACCTCCTCCACACCCCCCCCCCCCCCCCAAAAAAAAAAAAAAAAAAAAAAAAAAAAAAAAAAAAAAAAACTCTCACTGACACACACCCTCAAGCCCTTAAAAGGGCTGTTAAATCTTTATTCAAATGTTTATTTATATCAAATGTACACTCGTTCCCAGCCAGACAAGCTTGTTTCAATCCTTGCCTATCGTTTGGTGGTTTCTTGTATATGTTGCAGAAAGGTAGGTTGCACCAATTCCTCCTACGCTTTGTCTACCATTTCCATGCGTCTTCTTGATTAGAGTGTTGCAAGAAAATTTGAGAATGTTCAGTTAGAAAAGTTATAGGTAGAGAGAAAGATAGGTATCCGCTATTGTATATTGTGCATGCTGTGTGATTGTTGCTATGGATGGGGTAAGGGGTGTGTTTCTTCGGAGCCCACTCCCCACACGCAGAGTTGCGAGGCAATCCTCACAGACTCAATCCTAAAGATCTCAATGAGTAGCGAGGCAATCCTCACTGACTCCATGCTATTGAGTACTTTTAATTTACTGTGGATTATTTTGTTTTTCTGTTTAGGGTTCGGTGTTCGTTCAGCTTCACCATTGATTCACTGTCCTGGAGAGTGTGGAGGGTTTTGTTATATAGATCTTATTAAACGCGTTTCAATCGCGCTTCAGCAGAGTTGCGAGGCAGTCCTCACAGACTCTATCCTAAAGTTCCCAATGAGTAGCGAGGCAATCCTCACTGACTCCACGCGATTTAGTTATATTGTATAATTTTTATTTTATATTTTTTTTATTTTTTTTTATTTTTTATTTTTTTTTTTATTTTTTTTTTTTTCTGGAAACTTATTTTGTTTTTCTGTTAAGGGATCGGTGTTCGTTCAACTCAACCATTAATTCACTATCTTGTAGTCTGTTGAGGGTTTTGGTTTGTAGGTCTTTTAATCGCGTATCAATAGTTTCTATTTTTGCTAGCTCGTGAAGTTCCTTTAACGGTGTCCATTTGGGTTTGCATAGTGCCACTCGCAGGGCATAATTTTGAACCCTCTGTAGCTTCTGAATGTTGGTTTTGCTTAGGTCGCTTGTTATTATGGCACCGTATTCTAGTACCGGACGTATAAATGTTTTGTAGAGCTTGAGAAGCACATCTTTGTTTGCTCCCCAATTTCTACCCCTGATCATCTTCAGAAAATTGATACGTTTAGTAGCTCTAACCGTAATGGAGTTTACGTGACTGTTTAGACTGAGATTGCTATCTAGGATAAATCCCAAAAATTTGGCTTCTTTGTTTGCTTCTAGTTTGTGATCGTATAACTGGAGATCGATACTCGGGACTGGTTTTTTCCTTTGCTTTTTGAAGAACGTAACTTTTTGAGTTTTGGTTGCATTGAGTTTGATGCGCCACAGGGCACACCAGCTCTCAAGATCGCGAATGGTATCCTGTAGACGATTTTTAATTATGTTTCTGGACTTGCTGGCTGTCCAAATGCCTTTGTCGTCTGAGAACTGCGATAGTTCAACAAAGTTTTTCCCTACTTTTTCTATATCATTCACATATATTATGAAAAGAAGCGGACTTAGAACCGACCCTTGTGGTGTTCCCGCTTCGAGTATTACTTCCTCTGACACCTCGCGATTAACCTTCACCTTGATTTTTCGGTCAGTTAGAAATGATGATATGATCCTTAGAATTTTAGTGGGTAATCCCATTTTCGCTAGTTTATATCTCACGCCATTGTGCCATACCGAGTCGAACGCTTTTTCTACATCCAAGAAAAGCGCGGTTCCGATTTCGTTTTGACTAAATGCTGTTTTCATATAATCGACCAGTCTATATACGTGTTCGATTCCCTCTTTCTGACTCCTATACGCTCTTTGCCATTTGTTGAAAAAGTTGATTGATTCGAGATAGCTGCGAAGTCTCGTAGTGAGAATCCGCTCAAATATTTTCCCAACACAGCTAAGCAAGCTGATTGGGCGGTAGTTGGAAGGGTTGGTAAGGTCTTTGTCGGGTTTAGGTATCATGACTCCCGTGGCCACTTTCCAGCATTTTGGGAAGTACCCACAGGAGAGACAGCAGTTAAAGAGTTTGGTAAGTCTGCAGTAGAAGATGTTGGGGCACTGTTTCATTATTTTGTAAGAGACTTCGTCTTCTCCTGGGGACGAAGATGACCTGCATTTTCTGATTATACCCATGACCTCTTCTACGCTTATTGGTTCGGTTAATTCATGGTCGTCCCCGTCTTCATGCCTTTGGTCGAAGTTCGGTTCATTGAAGATTGAGTTGTTATCTTGGACAAATTTATTTACTCGTACCTTAAAATCGTTGTCATATCTGTTCCCTTCTTGTGGACGATGTGCCTTCTTTAGAAGTTCGGCAAAAGCACTGGCCTTTGCCTTGTCGTCTATGGCCATAGATCCGTCGCTAGTCTTTAGCGCATTATTATTGGCAATTTTGCTCTTTTGGCCAGTAAGAGTTTTAAATGTATCCCAGAACCTCTTAGGTTCTCTCAGCCCATTTAGGTTTTCGGTTGCTTTTTCCCATCTCACGCGATTGTCGTTAGCTATGGCCTTTTTTACTTCCCCATGAAGGCGATTATACGCGGTTTTAAGTTCTGCTCTTTTCATTTGATCATTCTCTGATTGGTAAGCCCGGAAGGCTTTTCTTTTTTGTTTGATTATTTGAAGAGTTGTTTGGGTTATTCTGTTTATCCGCGTCTTTACTGTTTGCTTGGGACAGATTTCGTCTAGTGTACTGTTGATAACCTCGTTAAGGTGGGTGCAGGCTTTTTCTAGTTCATGAACATTTGAGGGGTCATTTGCCTTTATTTTTACTTCGATGATGTTTCTGAAGAGGTTCCAGTCAATTTTTGATAGGTTCCTCCTATTCACGGGAGGATACCTTGCGGGACCAGTATTACATTTCAGAGTGGCGTGAACCGGCAGGTGATCACTGCCTAGATCATCATCTCCTACAAATATGTCTTGCATTTGGCTGGTTAGTGATTTGCTGGTGATAATCAAGTCTAGGATATCTGATTGATGGAGTGGGTTGTTGCTTATGTATGTTACGTCTTGATCGTTATTTACCACAAATAGATCGAGTTCTTCAATGATGTGGAAAAGGGCGTCACCATTAGGCTCAGTCTTATGACAACCGAATACCTGGTGTTTGGAATTGAAATCCCCCAAGAATATGCAGTGCTTGTACTTGTTGGTAAAAAATTCAAATACTTTACTGTCTACTGTTGCTTGCGGCTTGTTATAATATGATATGATGGCCACGTGTTTGTGGTCAAGTTCAATTTCAGCTGCAATCACTTCAGCATTGAGGTGGTCGCATGGTATTGATTTGTATTTAATCTCCTGCCTTATTAGCAGAGCGACACCGCCGCCTTTTTGGGCGGGGCGATCTCTTCTAATAATATCAAAACCACTTAACCAGAATTGTTTGTTTGGTTTAAGCCAGGTTTCGCTAATTCCAATTACGTCCGTATTTTTTAAATAATGTGACATTTGCAAATTTTTCTGATTAACGCTTCGAGCGTTCCACTGGACTATTTTTAGTGTATCCATGAATGGTTTAGGAATAACTGTACTAAGTTTATTTAAGTTTAATTACTATTTGTAATATTGTTACATAATTATATTCTGTTGACGGCCGCTTCTAATAGCGTGTGAGATATTTGAGTATTATATAACTTAGAAGCTGTTTTACTAATCTCTTTGCAAACGTCCGAAAGACTAGTGTCCAAGTGTTTCTTCATTATGCTGAAAATAGAGCCAGCCATTAGAGTACACGTGGAATAAGGGGAAGATGAGTTCTCGACATTACTTACATTTAGAGCTTTAAGCTGGATGTTTGTTTTAACTTTTTTGAAGTGGCTACAACCCCGGTAGTTGCTGGGGTGTTGACCACCGCAATTCGGGCATTTCAGAGTTTTAGCACTACATGCCTTCGCGATGTGTTTGTCACCGCATTTCATACATCGTTGCTCCCCGTTGCATTTGTGTGACAAGTGCCCAAATTTCTGACACTTGTGACACTGAACGGGTTGCGGAAGAACACGATATTCCTCGGTTTCGTATTTTTTGCCATTAATAATTACCCCTTTGCTTATCAGATTTAATTTCGTTGCTCTATTAGGGCATTTTACTTTTATTTTCCAAGTATGGTTACCCGTGGCTTTGGAGATTAGTCTCTCCCACGAGCATCCTGGAAGGGCTTTATCAATCGAGTTTTTTCCGTTTTGGGGTGGACGCGTGTGATTACGACACAGGGGTTTGGTTGCGGGTGGCCCTGTGTTTTGTTGGTTTTATTGGTCACCTTAGGGGGCGTTTTGGCTTTTACTTTATCGGCGTACGTCGCTCTATTGGTTGGGCTAGCTGTCGCATTCACTATTTCCGGTGATGTAGACTCTGTTGCGTTAACAGAGTTCCCATTTCTTGGTGTGACCACCGAGTCCTTTTCAGTAGCGGTGCTCTGTGAATTTTTCTTGATGATTTTTGTCTTCTTGACATGCCGATCAATAGACATACAGAAACCATTTTCGTCTTCGACGTCCACGGTTTCATCATTTTCACGGAACTCATTTGAGAGTTTCCTTTTCGATCGATTTTGGTTTGGTGATTTTTTCTGTCGCTGCGATTTGGGGACTTTAGCTGAATTTTTATCCAATTGAATTTCAACCGCCATGGCCGGGGAAACTGCGACCGTGTTGGTAGCTTCTTCTACTATGGAACGCAGCCAGTTATCCTGGCTGGGGGTAATTAGATCTGAATCTATTTCAGATATCCCCGGCAGTGAGCCGGCGGACGCTGGTCTTCTCATTTCTGTAGCAGCGTCAATACATGGTAACATGGGAACAGGAGGAGCATGGTCCTCCTTACCTGGTTTGGCTTTCAGAATTGCCTTTTCCAATTCCCTTCTCAATTCAGCCTTTTCTTTATCTGCCTGCAGCTTCTGGGCTTGAAGCTCTGACCGCAAACCCTCTATGGTGTCATTTAATCTGGCTATTTCTTTCTGGAAGCCAGACATCATCGACATCATCGATGTCATATCAGTATTAGTGGAATTTCCACTGTTACTCAGACTACCAGAATTAAAGGCAGAACTGTTTAACTGAGCTTGACTTTGTTTATCCATTATTTTTATTTGTAAATAATTCTAAAATTCTAAATTTTATTTTTTAAGTTATTAAAGATTTTAATTTAATTGTGTTGACTTAAATTGTATTGACTTAAATATTCGTTTTTAGTTTTAACAAAAGAAAAGCAGACAGAAAATAGATAGAGTTAAAGATAAACACTTACAAAATTACACTAGAGTGCACAGAAGTGGTACAGAGAACAATAGGCTTTGTTAATATCCAAGCTGTGAGATGTGTTCAGTCAGGAGCTTTCACAGACACGTCCGATCAGTACGACTGTCAATAAACGACTATCGATGCTGAACACCTCAAGTTCAACCATTTTATAGATCAGTTGCTCTTTGTTTTTTCAGCAAAAAATGTTTGAAGATCTTTGAACAAAGCAGATTAGTCTTCAATGTACTCACGAAGTTGTGATCTACATCTGACGATTAGCCGATTGTCAAAACAGACAAACATTATGCAGTTTGTAACTCGCATAAATCAAAGCAGATTAGTCCTCAAAATACTCACCAAGCCGTGATCTACATCTGACGATAAGCCGATTGTCAAATCAGACAAACATTATGCAGTTTGTAACTCGCATAAATCAAAGCAGATTAGTTCTCAAAATACTCAACAACTCGTGATCTACATCTGGCGATTAGCCGATTGTCACAACAGGCAAACATTATGATGAAAAATATTGAACACTTTGATTATTTAAGTGCATATTCATCAAGGAAAACACTCCCGTGAATAGGAGGAACCTATCAAAGATTGACTGGAACCTCTTCAGAAACATTATCGAAGTAAAAATAAAGGCAAATGACCCCTCAAATGCTCATGAACTAGAAAAAGCCTGCACCCACCTTAACGAGGTTATCAACAGTACACTGGATGAAATTTGTCCGAAGCAAACAGTAAAGACGCGGATAAACAGAATAACCCAAACAACTCTTCAAATAATCAAACAAAAAAGAAAAGCCTTTCGGGCTTACCAATCAGAGAATGATCAAATGAAAAGAACAGAACTTAAAACCGCGTATAATCGCCTACATGGGGAAGTAAAAAAGGCCATAGCTAACGACAATCGCGTGAGATGGGAAAAAGCAACAGAAAACCTAAATGGGCTGAGAGAACCCAAGAGGTTCTGGGATACATTTAAAACTCTTACTGGCCAAAAGAGCAAAAGTGCCAATAATAATGCGCTGAAGACTTGCGACGGAACTATGGCCATGGACAACAAGGCAAAGGCCAGCGCTTTTGCCGAACTTCTAAAGAAGGCGCATCGTCCACAAGAAGGGAACAGATATGACAACGATTTTAAGGTAAAAGTAAATAAATTTGTCCAAGATAACAACTCAATTTTCAATGAACCGAACTTCGACCAAAGGCATGAAGACGGGGACGACCATGAATTAACCGAACCAATAAGCGTAGAAGAGGTCATGGGTATAATCAGAAAATGCAGGTCATCTTCGTCCCCAGGAGAAGACGAAGTCTCTTACAAAATAATGAAACAGTGCCACAACATCTTCTACTGCAGACTTACCAAACACCTAAACTGCTGTCTGTCCTGTGGGTACTTCCCAAAATGCTGGAAAGTGGCCACAGGAGTCATGACACCTAAACCCGATAAAGACCTTACCAACCCTTCTAACTACCGCCCAATCAGCTTGCTTAGCTGTGTTGGGAAAATATTTGAGCGGATTCTCACTCCGAGACTTCGCAGCAATCTCGAATCAATCAACTTTTTCAACAAATGGCAAATAGCGTATAGGAGTCAGAAAGAGGGAATCGAACACGTATATAGACTGGTCGATTATATGAAAACAGCATTTAGTCAAAACGAAATCGGAACAGAGCTTTTCTTGGATGTAGAAAAAGCTTTCAACTCGGTATGGCACCATGGCGTGAGATATAAACTAGCGAAAATGGGATTACCCATTAAAATTCTGAGGATCATATCATCATTACTAACTGACCGAAAAATCAAGGTGAGGGTTAATCGCGAGGTGTCAAAGGAAGTAATACTCGAAGCGGGAACACCACAAGGGTCGGTTCTAAGTGCGCTTCTTTTCATAATATATGTGAATGATATAGAAAAAGTAGGGAAAAACTTTGTTGAACTATCGCAGTTCTCAGACGACAAAGGCATTTGGACAGCCAGCAAGTCCAGAAACATAATTTAAAACCGTCTACAGGATACCATTCGCGATCTTGAGAGTTGGTGCGCCCTGTGGCGCATCAAACTCAATGCCGCCAAAACTCAAAAAGTTACGTTCTTCAAAAAGCAAAGGAAAAAAACAGTCCCCAGTATCGATCTCCAGTTATACGATCACAAACTAGAAGCAAACAAAGAGGCCAGATTTTGGGGATTTATCCTAGATAACAATCTCAGTCTAAACAGTCACGTAAACTCAATTACGGTCAGAGCTAATAAACGTATCAATTTTCTGAAGATGATCAGAGGTAGAAATTGGGAAGCAAACAAAGATGTGCTTCTCAAGCTCTATAAAACATTTATTCGTCCGGTACTAGAATACGTTGCCATAATAACAAGTGACCTGAGCAAAACCAACATTCAGAAGCTACAGAGGGTTCAAAATTATGCCCTGCGAGTGGCACTATGCAAACCGAAATGGACACCGATAAAGGAACTTCACGAGCTAGCAAAAATAGAAACTATTGATACGCGATTAAGAGACCTACAAAACAAAACCCTCAACAGACTCCAAGATAGTGAATTAATGGGTGAGCTGAACGAACACCAATCCCTTAACAGAAAAACAATATAAATTTCAGGAAAAAAAAATAAAATAAAATAAAAATTATACAATATAACTAAATCGCGTTGAGTCAGTGAGGATTGCCTCGCTACTCATTGAGAACTTTAGGATAGAGTCTGTGAGGACTGCCTCGCAACTCTGCTGAAGCGCGATTGAAATGCGTTTAATAAGATCCATATAACAAAACCCTCCACACACTCCAGGATAGTGAATCAATGGAGAAGCTGAACGAACACCGAACCCTTAACAGAAAAACAAAATAATCCACAGTAAATTAAAATTACTCAATAGAATTAAACTGCATAGAGTCAGTGAGGATTGCCTCGCTACTCATTGAGATCTTTAGGATTGAGTCTGTGAGGATTGCCTCGCAACTCTGCGTGTGGGGAGTGGGCTCCGAAGAAACACACCCCTTACCCCATCCATAGCAACAATCACACAACGGGCACAATATACAATAGCGGATACCTATCTTTCTCTCTATCTATAACTTTTCTATATGAACATTCTCAAATTTTATTGCAACACTCTTATAAAGAAGACGCATGGAAATGGTAGACAAAGCGTAGGAGGAATTGGTGCAACCTACCTTTCTGCAACATACACAAGAAACCATCAAACACTAGGCAAGGATTGAAACAAGCTTGTCTGGCTGGGGACGAGTGTACATTTTATATAAATAAACATTTGAATAAAGATTTAACAGCCCTTTCAAGGGCTTGAGGGTGTGTGTCTGTGAGAGGTTTTTTTTGTTTGTTTGTTTTTTTTTGTTTGTTTTTTTTTGGGGGGGGGGGGTGGAGGAGGTCATTTGGAATTCCCGAAGGATAACCAGATACCTCATAATCACATACGGCATCCTATCTCCCAGAAAGCTTGATGGATGACTCCCGGTTTTTCAAAACTAAACTGTTGGAGCTTTCTCCACTCCTTTTTTGTAATCGCTATGGTCATATACCGGGCTGCTACCAAACCGGCGTTGCTGTTTGGTTTTCTTTTCTCTTCTTCCGTTAAATTTGCCGTCGCACAATATTACATTCTGGTGGGACTCAAACCTCTACCATCGCCGAGCTGGAACCGAATAGAGCCCACTCTCTAACAGTTTTAGCGGGGTTGAGGGATTGAGTATTGACATCTAACACTCCAACGTAAACTGCCGGGAATTCTAACCGCGTGCATACCCCCTCAGACTCCATTTGATGCAATAGGAAAGCTTGGCCTGTGTGATCCAAGTGAAATAAAAGAAGGTTAACCGGGTCGCAAGGGATTTGTAAACCCCACATCGTCCCTGCGCGCCTTCGGTGCGCTAAAACCTTTCATTTCATTCGAAAACACTCTACAGTCATCATTCTCAGCATTCAGCGAGAGCACGAGTCGATCAGTAATAATAATAATAATAATAACACTTTGGCCAGCCGCTGGTTTGTCGCGGTTCTCGGACGAGAAGGCCATGGTTACCCCTGTACTCCCAACTGCCTCCCTATTCCCACGCTTCTCCTCTCATCCCAACACTCGGAGACGAACTGCATGATGATATCCCTTGTCCCATTCTTCCCAATCTCTCCGATTAGCATATTAACCCTCTCCTTTGAGTCTCCCCCTAACCACATGTCCTTCATTCTCCCATCCCACTTCCCCATTATACTCCCAGTGAATCTCATTCTTTTAGGCTGATACTTTGGGCATTCTAGAAGAAAGTGTTCCAGGGTCTCCACCATGTCCAAGTTACACATCTGGCACTCCCTTTCACCGTCTTTCCCAATTTTTCCCTTCAGCTCCAGGGATCGCGACCTCAGCTTGAACAACAGTGACCCCCCAAAGATGCCATCAAGGTACTCTTCAAAACCTGGCTTCTCGTTATCACGCAGGCCACCCAAAGACCTCTTTGATTTGACCCCCTCTCGCCAATTACGGTTACAATCCTCCATGACCCTTTCTCTGACGATTTTTTTACCCTGGTTTGCCCCAAACTCCAGGTCCGAGATCTCCAATGAGTAGTTCTCTACTAGCTCCCTCACTTGGACCATCCACCCCGTTTTGATATATGAGTTGAAAATTCTCAGGAACATTGCTTTACACCATCGGCTGTCGGGGAGATTTACCAAATAATTAAGATAACCGAGCTTCAACAGGTCTATTCTGTCCTTGATCCTCATCCATCCAAGCTCGCCCCTGATTGCTTCTAGCGCTGCGGCATTACTCGACCCCGTTATCCATCGACCTGCATCGTTCTGCAGGATTTCCAAGCTCTTTACGGCCGTCTGGTTTAGGGGTACCACTTCCGTACTGTATGCTATACTTGGCAGCCCCACCGTTTCCCAAATGGTTTTCCCCACGAAAAACCTTATTGAAACTGTTTCTCCCTATAAGTTTCATTTGGTTAAGGATTCGCTTCCCCTTCAGAATCAATTTATTTGTGTGGTTCCGGTAGATGCCTCTTCCTGTAATGTTTATATTTACCCCCAAATACTCGTAATCACCTGTCTCTCCCACACTGAGAAGTTTGCTGCTCCCTTCCGGAATGCAGAACTCACCCACTCTCCACCTTCGAGTGGGGTCCACTTTGCGGCCCACAGGTATAATTTTGCTCTTGCTTTCATTAAGTTCGAGTCTCCATTTGCTCCCATATTTCCCAACAATTCCCAGCATTTTCGTTAGCCCCTCTTCACTTTCTGACACTAGAACCATATCGTCTGCAAAAAATAGCCCTGGGATCTTCAAGTCCCCAACTGCTACCCCCTCCTCGCTACGCAGGAGTTCATCTCCTAAACCTTTGATGTACAATGCAAACAGGATCGGCGAAAGGATACACCCCCGTTTTAGGCCTATCTCCATAGGCACACGTTTCGTTGTAATGTTTCCCAGTCTAAGTTCACTCTGTACATCTTTATATAATGCTTTCATAATTCCAACAAACTCGCCTCCTAATCCCATAGCCTCCAGCTTGCGCCACATACCTTCCCTCCATACTCTATCGTATGCCTTTTTGATATCCAAAAAGGCCATAAACATCTTTTTCTTTTTTGCTTTCGCGGATTCTATCATTTGGGATAGCGTGAAAAGATGGTCAGTAACTCTCCTTCCCTTCCTGAAGCCATTCTGGATTTCTCCCAAAAAACCCTTCTCCTCAATCACCTCCTCTAGTCTCCCATACTGGACTTTACAGAAAACCTTTCCAATGTTGCTACTGACAGAGATCCCTCGATAGTTATCCAAAACGTCTTTTTCCCCCTTTTTGTGAATAAATGTCACTTTACTTTCTCTCCACTCCTTTGGGACCTCTTGATTTTCTATGGCTAGATTGAATAGGGCAGTTAGGCTTTTCACGAGTTCCTCTCCCCCTTTTTGATAAACTCGTTAGGAATTTCATCCACTCCTCCCGCTTTTCCATCCTTTAATTTTGATACAACCTTTCGCACCTCCTCCGTTTTAATTTCGCTGCACACGAAGCTCGATAGGTTTTCCTCGACCTGATTCGGACACTCTGGTGGGCTCCCCATGCCCCATCGCTTATCGTTTACCTTTTCCCAGTGCTTGACTAGTTCTGATGCGACTTGATCTTGCTCGCCTGTAACTCTGCCATCTACTTTAATACTCTGTGGGTTACTTCCTTTGTTACGTTTATTCACCCATTTCCAAAATATGTTCGAACTCGACCCCCCCCCCCCCCTGTCGTTCTTATCGTCCTAATAAGACTGCTATTTCGTACACTCCGATTATCGTCTTTAATCTTATTTACTTTATTTCGTGCTTTGTGGTATTCTTCCTTAGCAACTGTGGCCTCGTTGCTTTCCGCCCCCTTAAGTTTTCTACTTCTCCTGTATGCAGCACATTTAGCTTTTCTTCCTTTTATGGCCCTTTTCAGTTCTTCGTTCACTCTGTACCCAAGTTCCCGTGTTGGCCCCCTGACCTTTCCTACACTTTCCTTTCCTACCTCCACCAGACTCGCAACTATGACGTCGGCCATCTTCTGGACACTGCCCCTCTTGGGTACGGTTGCAAGCTTTGGTTTCAGTTTTTCATTGAACTTCGCCCAGTCAGCATCTTTTTTGAGTTCCCAAATCTCCTTAGAGCTTCCTTTGCTTTTTACTAGAGTTTTGGCCCTGATCGTCACTGTAATCAAGTTGTGATCACTATCCACCTCCCTTTTACCCTCATCATCCACTTCTACCCCTATCACCTCCCTCCATAAATTAATATCTGTGAGGATGTAGTCGATTATTGATTTTCTGTCGTTCCTCTCCCAAGTCCATTTCCCCTTACACCTCGCGTCCCTGTTCAGAATCTTCAGTCCGAGCTCGTTTTTGAAGTTCAACAGCTTCCTTCCATTCTTGTTGACTTTATTGTCGCCACCCTCTATGCCTTCTTCATCATTACCTATGTGGCCATTAAAGTCACCCATCAGAATTATACCGAGCCCCTTGTTTTGTAATTCGGTGATATTGGACCTCAGTGTTGAGTATATCGACGATATTGGACCTCAGTGTTGAGTATATCGAGAGCAGTGAGAGCAGACTTAAGAAAACTTAAGAAAAGTGATTTTCATCATATTCTCAAGTATAAAAGCGTCTAACCTTAATTACAAACTTGTCGTTCATATTACCTTGAAAAAGAAAAATGCCTCATATCTTCAAAAATCCTGGATCAGCCACAGCAGCTTCAATTAGGGTCAAAAAGAAAGAAGAGAGAAAAGATGAGAGGAAAGCTAGAAAGGAAAGAGCAAGAGAAGCGAGGAGGATACCTACTGGACAGGTTAGTGAATTTTGTGACAGTCAAGCTATGGGGGGGGGGGGGGGGGGGGCTGATGTTGGGGCAGCGATTGCCAGTCTGAACGCAACAGTTGCGGAATTGAGAGAGATGGTGGCAAGCCTCAGGGCAGAGATTAAAGCGTAAGACGAAACAATTGCCAGGCTTTCTCCAATTTCTCCAACTGCTGCTGCAGCAGTCAATCCCTGCCCGCCTAGTATGCCCAGCATGTCTGAATTTGTTTCTTTCTCAGAAGCCAGTCCACCTACCCCTGGCTCCCCTCCCAAGGAGATCCAGGTGGTGGCGGAAATCCACCCAGCTCCAGTCAATGCAAATGCTGCAGTAGTTACAGGTACAAATGACCAGGGTACCATAGATCAAAGTAGAATAGCTAAAGAGACTGGCAGTATAGCTAAAGAGACTGGCGACCCTGCAATCCAAGCGACCTCAGCATCAGAGGAGGGAAGAAGCCCAAGATCCTATGCAGAGGTCGCTCAGGCTGCTGGGAAGACCACGATAAACAGAACACTCTCTCCCAATGATCCGAAGGACTCCCTCAACATCAAGAGTTTTATCCCAGAAAAGCCTCTATCACAACTATTTAGCCCTGGCAGTATTCAAGATAGTGATAGCTATAGCGATAGCAGTATCCTAGATAAGGAAGCTCCTTCCAATAAAAATACTAAAACATGCACAAGTGGTAGAAATCCCCAAAAACGAAAGCCAAAAACGGATGACTCAGATTCAGACACAGAGCAGCAGGAGAGCACAAACGAGGAGGACTTCGACACCATGACCGAAAGAAAAGTCAAAAGGTGTAGGAGTTTCATTCCTCGCCCGTGCTCTTCTGGCTCCGTCCCAGTTCCAGACTATACTGATACCAACAGCGCCTCAATTGCCAATGCCAACGCCGTTAATGATGCCAACGCCGTTAATGAAAATAGATTTCCCTGCTGCTGCCAAAAAGAATACCCCCCCCCCCAACCTCACAGCGGTCGTAACTAGGGTCCATCCAGATACACCCAGTGAAGCCATCAATCAAAGCCTAAAAAACCGCAAATGGGAAACATTACGTGTACAGTCCCTGTAAAAGTAGTCTTCCAAATTACCCCAGTTGTTTCATATAATAATAATAATAACTCTTTGGCCAGCCGCTGATTTGTCGCGGTCCTCATAAGAGAAGGCCATCATTCCCCCTGCACCCCACCCCCTCTTCCCCTCCTCTCCTCCCAGCATTCAGATGTAAACTGCTTAATAGTGTCCCTCACTTCCTCTTTTTCTATTTCTTCACTAAGCATTCCTACCCTCTCCCTCGTGTCCCCCTTCAGCCATCTATCCTTTGTTTCTTCACCCCACTTCTGCATTATTCTTCCAGTAAATTTTATTCTATGAGGTATATACTGTGGGCATTCCAAGAGAAAATGTTCCAGGGTCTCCACTACTCCAGAGTGGCACATTTGGCATCCCTTTTCCCCATCTCTCCCAATTTTTCCCCGAAGCTCCAGTGATCTTGATCTCAGTTTGAACAGCAGTGACCCTCCAAAGGTGCCATCTAGGTACTTCTCAAAAGTTGGCTTTTCTTTATATTGTAACCCCTGCAGTGATCTTTTCACGCTAACCCCTGCTCGCCAGTTTCGATTGCAATCTTCCATGACTCTCTCTTTGACAAACCTTTTGCCTTCTTTCATTCCTACATCTATGTTTGTGACCTCTATAGAGTAATTGTCCATTAGTTCCCTCACATGTTTTGACCACCCCGTTTCTATATTAGAATTCCAAATGGTATCGAGCATCAATTTGCACCACCGGTTGTCAGGCAGGTTTCTCAAGTAGTTAAAGTAACACAGTTTTCCCAAATCTACCCTGTCCTTGATTTTCATCCACCCAAGCTCCCCCCTTACTGCTTCCAAAGCTGCAGCATTACTCGACCCTGTTATCCATCTGCCGGCATCATTCTGAGTACTTTCCAACTTCTTAATAACGGTTTGGTTTAATGGAATCACGTCCGTGCCATACGTTATACTTGGTAAACCCACCCTCTCCCACAGTGTTTTCCCCACAAAGACCTTATTGAAACTATTTTTCCCTAAAAGTTTTAGTTGGTTCAGAATTCTTTTCCCCTTCAGAATCAGTTTGGCTGAGTAATTTCTGTACACCCCTCTTCCCGTTATATTTATGCTTACCCCTAGATACTCATACTCTCCCGTTTCTCCTACAGTGATTTGTTTGCTTTCCCCTTCGGGGATTGAGAACTCCCCCACTCTCCATCTCTTCGTCATATCTACCTTGCGTCCAACGGGTATTACCTTGCTTTTATTTTCATTTAGTTCGAGCCGCCAAGTGTTCCCATATCTACCAACAATTTCCAGCAGTTTCTCTAGCCCCTGTTCAGTTCTAGACATTAACACCATGTCGTCCGCAAAGAATAAGCCTGGTATCTTTATGTCTCCAACATTTACCCCCTCCGCACTCTGAATTAGTTCGTCCCCTAAATCTTTAACATACAATGCAAACAAAATCGGTGAAAAGATACACCCCTGCTTGAGGCCTATATCCATAGGGACTCGTTTTGTAGTGATACTCCCTAGACTGAGTTGGCTTAGCACATCTGTATACAGTGCTTTCATGATCCCCACAAAGTCACCCCCCAGTCCGATGCCCTCGAGCTTTCGCCACATACCTTCCCTCCACACTCGGTCGTACGCTTTTTTCACATCTAGAAATGCCAGAAACACCTTTTTCTTTTCAGCCTTTGTTGATTCTATCAGTTGGGTGAGTGTAAATAGGTGATCAGTGACTCTTCGTCCTTTCCTGAAACCATTTTGAATTTCTCCTAAAAAACCTTTCTCTTCAATAACTTCCTCTAGTCTACCGTATATGACCTTACAGAATACTTTTCCGATGTTACTACTAACTGATATCCCCCTATAGTTATCTAGAACTTCCTTATCCCCCTTTTTGTGTATGAACGACACCTTACTTTCCCTCCACTCTCTGGGGACCTCTTGCTTTCGCAGAGCCAGGTTGAAAAGGTTTGTCAGGACTTCAATAAGTGCCTCCCCTCCATTTTTGAGGAATTCGTTCGGAATTTCATCAGTCCCTCCCGCTTTACCATTTTTTAATTTCGAGACCACGTTCCGCACTTCTTCTGCCGTTATTTCGCTACATACACGATTGGATAGGTTCTCCTCCACCAGTGTATTTCTTTTTGGTGGGGACCCACTGCCCCATCGCCTATCGTTTATCTTTTCCCAGTGCTTGACTAACTCTGAAGTGATACGGCCTTTATCTTCTGTACTTTCCCCATCCACTTTGATACTCTGCACACTACTTTTCCCCCGTTTATTTACCCAGTTCCAAAATACGTTTGAGCTCGAACCCCCCGTTTTCTTTATTGTTCTGGCAAGACTGCAATATATGATTACATAATGCAGTCACTGTTAATCCGATTCAATTCATGCAATTCAAATGGTTTTGCGCGCCGAAGGCGCGCAGGGACGATTTGGCGAGCAAGCCCCTTTCGACCCTCATCAGCTGTAGAATTTGAAAGTGTCAGACCGTGGTAAAGGAGGAGAAATTGTGGGTTGTTAGCGGCGCTTGTGTCTTTTCGGCTTCTTTTTCAGAGGTGGAGGTTTGGAAGGAGAGACAGTGGTAGTTGGTGTTGTTGGTGGGCTGCCTGATGGTGGTTGCTGAGTTTTGTATGGTCTGGTCCTAGCCGAGTCTGGAGTGGTTGTGGGTGATTGCTGAGTCTTTTGTTGTTGTAGATTTCTGGCGTCTATTAGTTTTTTGGCTTCTTCGACTTTTTGGAGGAATACTTGGTATTGCCTGTCCATCTGTTGTCTGTGAAGGTCCCCTTGTATTTCGTGTTCCCGTAAGATGTTCTCTATCCTGTCGTCCGCGTCCTGGCATTCTGGTTTAGAAGGAAGAGGCGAGTGGGGATCAGGAAGAGGCGAGAGGGCATCTTCCATTTCCACCTCAGTCTCTACAGACTCTTCCACATCCGACAATACCGACTGGGAAGCCGGCATTTGGATGGGGCTGTTTGTGGGAGTGGGAGGGGAAGTGGTGGCCGCCTCTGGCTCTTTTTTTCCCTCACCTTTCTCTTTCTTCATCTCCAAGAATGCCTCCAAGCGTCGGGAATCCCTCCGCTTGGTGGACGGGCTCTTCTTTCTTCTCTTTCTCTTTTCAGGGCCTCCTTCCCTCTTCGGGTGAGGACCAGTGCGAGAGGAGGTCCTCTCAACAAAGGTACTACCTCTCCCCGCGGAGGGCGGTGATATTTTCTCTTCTTCAACTAGGAATTCCATAGACAGGTGGACTCTCGTTCCTATCTCCTGGACAGTCCAGGTGATAGGACGAGAGACCCCTAAGGCTGAAATAGTCTTCAACAATCTATCCGGTAGTTCCATGATTGGATGTTCGCTCTCTGAAATCAGAAGTGCGAATGCACGGGGCATGAAATCAAGATGAAATGAAGTGAATGATGTGATAGATGAAAGAATGAATGAAAGGTTTTAGCGCGCCGAAGGCGCGCAGGGACGATGTGGGATTTACTAATCCCTTGCGACCCGGTTAACCTTATTTTATTTCACTTGGATCACACAGGCCTAGCTTTCCTATCGCCCAAAATGGAGTCTGAGGGGGTATGCACGCGGTTAGAATACCCGGCAGTTTACGTTGGAGTGTTAGATGGTCAATACTCAATCCCTCAACGTCTTTAAAACTATTAGAGAGTGGTCTCTGATTCGGTTCCAGTTCGGCGATGGTAGAGGTTTGAGTCCCACCATGGTGGCGAACCAGAATGCAATGTTGTGCGATGGCAAGTTTAAGGGAAGAAGAGAAAATAAAACCAAACAGCAACGCCGGTTTGGTAGCGGCCCCGGTATATGACCATAGCGGTTACAAAAAAGAAGTGGAGAAAGCTCCAACAGTTTAGTTTGAAAAACCGGGAGTCATCCATCAAGCCTTCTGGGAGATAGGATGCCGTATGTGATTTTGAGGTATCTGGTTATAGATGTGATAGATTCGAATCGAACGAAATGATTTCGCGCGCCGAAGGCGCGCAGGGACGGTATGGGGGACAAGCCCCTTTCGACCCTCGGTGGCTGTATATGATGGCTGTCACATGTCTAGGCGTGTTGAAGGAGGAAAAGGATCCGGTACTCGGCAGGTGTCTCCAGTTGTGGGTAGGCGGTCTCGTTGACTGATGTCGGTTGGACCCTCGGGTGAGGACCAGTGTGGGAGGTTGGGTTGTGATAGATTCAGAAGAAATGATTTCGCGCGCCGAAGGCGCGCAAGGACAGTATGGGGGACAAGCCCCTTTCGACCCTCGGTAGCTGTATATGATGGCTGTCACATGTCTAGGCGTGTTGAAGGAGGAAAAGGATCCGGTACTCGGCAGGTGTCTCCAGTTGTGGGTAGGCGGTCTCGTTGACTGATATCGGTTGGACCCTTGGGTGAGGACCAGTGTGGGAGGTTGGGTCCTCTCACAAAGGTACTACCTCTCCCCGAGGGTGCAATCGATCTGGATTTTCGGGCAAGTATAGTCTGCCGCTTCGAGGATGATTATGAGTGATGGCCATCACTGGCAAGTATAATCTGCCTCAGGCTGTCTCTGTAGTAGTTGGACTCTTTGAAGGAAAACAACAACGACCCCTTTCGGGGACCACCAAGAAGAAGACCCGAACTTCCCTGGTTCGGGGGCAGGCCTGCATTGTAATCCTAGTGGGTTGGGACAAAAAGATGCGCAATGCGCTTACAAAAAGGGGTAGAGGCGGGACGCAGGACCAACGCTCGCCTCCCTTAAAGTGGTTGACCATTTTTAGGGATGGAGCGGAGGATGTTCAGGAACCAAGGGGGTGACTGTTTCCATAACGGTTAGACTGTCTGTAGCGGTTATTGGGGTGCTGGTCAAAAAAACATCTTCTGTGTACCTGCTTAAAAGAAGAAGGTAGAATTAGGTTGGGTCCTCTAAAGACGCGGATAAACAGAATAACCCAAACAACTCTTCAAATAATCAAACAAAAAAGAAAAGCCTTCCGGGCTTACCAATCAGAGAATGATCAAATGAAAAGAACAGAACTTAAAACCGCGTATAATCGCCTTCATGGGGAAGTAAAAAAGGCCATAGCTAACGACAATCGCGTGAGATGGGAAAAAGCAACCGAAAACCTAAATGGGCTGAGAGAACCTAAGAGGTTCTGGGATACATTTAAAACTCTTACTGGCCAAAAGAGCAAAATTGCCAATAATAATGCGCTAAAGACTAGCGACGGATCTATGGCCATAGACGACAAGGCAAAGGCCAGTGCTTTTGCCGAACTTCTAAAGAAGGCACATCGTCCACAAGAAGGGAACAGATATGACAACGATTTTAAGGTACGAGTAAATAAATTTGTCCAAGATAACAACTCAATCTTCAATGAACCGAACTTCGACCAAAGGCATGAAGACGGGGACGACCATGAATTAACCGAACCAATAAGCGTAGAAGAGGTCATGGGTATAATCAGAAAATGCAGGTCATCTTCGTCCCCAGGAGAAGACGAAGTCTCTTACAAAATAATGAAACAGTGCCCCAACATCTTCTACTGCAGACTTACCAAACACCTAAACTGCTGTCTGTCCTGTGGGTACTTCCCAAAATGCTGGAAAGTGGCCACGGGAGTCATGATACCTAAACCCGACAAAGACCTTACCAACCCTTCCAACTACCGCCCAATCAGCTTGCTTAGCTGTGTTGGGAAAATATTTGAGCGGATTCTCACTACGAGACTTCGCAGCTATCTCGAATCAATCAACTTTTTCAACAAATGGCAAAGAGCGTATAGGAGTCAGAAAGAGGGAATCGAACACGTATATAGACTGGTCGATTATATGAAAACAGCATTTAGTCAAAACGAAATCGGAACCGCGCTTTTCTTGGATGTAGAAAAAGCGTTCGACTCGGTATGGCACAATGGCGTGAGATATAAACTAGCGAAAATGGGATTACCCACTAAAATTCTAAGGATCATATCATCATTTCTAACTGACCGAAAAATCAAGGTGAAGGTTAATCGCGAGGTGTCAGAGGAAGTAATACTCGAAGCGGGAACACCACAAGGGTCGGTTCTAAGTCCGCTTCTTTTCATAATATATGTGAATGATATAGAAAAAGTAGGGAAAAACTTTGTTGAACTATCGCAGTTCTCAGACGACAAAGGCATTTGGACAGCCAGCAAGTCCAGAAACATAATTTAAAACCGTCTACAGGATACCATTCGCGATCTTGAGAGTTGGTGCGCCCTGTGGCGCATCAAACTCAATGCCGCCAAAACTCAAAAAGTTACGTTCTTCAAAAAGCAAAGGAAAAAAACAGTCCCCAGTATCGATCTCCAGTTATACGATCACAAACTAGAAGCAAACAAAGAGGCCAGATTTTGGGGATTTATCCTAGATAACAATCTCAGTCTAAACAGTCACGTAAACTCAATTACGGTCAGAGCTAATAAACGTATCAATTTTCTGAAGATGATCAGAGGTAGAAATTGGGAAGCAAACAAAGATGTGCTTCTCAAGCTCTATAAAACATTTATTCGTCCGGTACTAGAATACGTTGCCATAATAACAAGTGACCTGAGCAAAACCAACATTCAGAAGCTACAGAGGGTTCAAAATTATGCCCTGCGAGTGGCACTATGCAAACCGAAATGGACACCGATAAAGGAACTTCACGAGCTAGCAAAAATAGAAACTATTGATACGCGATTAAGAGACCTACAAAACAAAACCCTCAACAGACTCCAAGATAGTGAATTAATGGGTGAGCTGAACGAACACCAATCCCTTAACAGAAAAACAATATAAATTTCAGGAAAAAAAAATAAAATAAAATAAAAATTATACAATATAACTAAATCGCGTTGAGTCAGTGAGGATTGCCTCGCTACTCATTGAGAACTTTAGGATAGAGTCTGTGAGGACTGCCTCGCAACTCTGCTGAAGCGCGATTGAAATGCGTTTAATAAGATCCATATAACAAAACCCTCCACACACTCCAGGATAGTGAATCAATGGAGAAGCTGAACGAACACCGAACCCTTAACAGAAAAACAAAATAATCCACAGTAAATTAAAATTACTCAATAGAATTAAACTGCATAGAGTCAGTGAGGATTGCCTCGCTACTCATTGAGATCTTTAGGATTGAGTCTGTGAGGATTGCCTCGCAACTCTGCGTGTGGGGAGTGGGCTCCGAAGAAACACACCCCTTACCCCATCCATAGCAACAATCACACAACGGGCACAATATACAATAGCGGATACCTATCTTTCTCTCTATCTATAACTTTTCTATATGAACATTCTCAAATTTTATTGCAACACTCTTATAAAGAAGACGCATGGAAATGGTAGACAAAGCGTAGGAGGAATTGGTGCAACCTACCTTTCTGCAACATACACAAGAAACCATCAAACACTAGGCAAGGATTGAAACAAGCTTGTCTGGCTGGGGACGAGTGTACATTTTATATAAATAAACATTTGAATAAAGATTTAACAGCCCTTTCAAGGGCTTGAGGGTGTGTGTCTGTGAGAGGTTTTTTTTGTTTGTTTGTTTTTTTTTTGTTTGTTTTTTTTTGGGGGGGGGGGGGTGGAGGAGGTCATTTGGAATTCCCGAAGGATAACCAGATACCTCATAATCACATACGGCATCCTATCTCCCAGAAAGCTTGATGGATGACTCCCGGTTTTTCAAAACTAAACTGTTGGAGCTTTCTCCACTCCTTTTTTGTAATCGCTATGGTCATATACCGGGCTGCTACCAAACCGGCGTTGCTGTTTGGTTTTCTTTTCTCTTCTTCCGTTAAATTTGCCGTCGCACAATATTACATTCTGGTGGGACTCAAACCTCTACCATCGCCGAGCTGGAACCGAATAGAGCCCACTCTCTAACAGTTTTAGCGGGGTTGAGGGATTGAGTATTGACATCTAACACTCCAACGTAAACTGCCGGGAATTCTAACCGCGTGCATACCCCCTCAGACTCCATTTGATGCAATAGGAAAGCTTGGCCTGTGTGATCCAAGTGAAATAAAAGAAGGTTAACCGGGTCGCAAGGGATTTGTAAACCCCACATCGTCCCTGCGCGCCTTCGGTGCGCTAAAACCTTTCATTTCATTCGAAAACACTCTACAGTCATCATTCTCAGCATTCAGCGAGAGCACGAGTCGATCAGTAATAATAATAATAATAATAACACTTTGGCCAGCCGCTGGTTTGTCGCGGTTCTCGGACGAGAAGGCCATGGTTACCCCTGTACTCCCAACTGCCTCCCTATTCCCACGCTTCTCCTCTCATCCCAACACTCGGAGACGAACTGCATGATGATATCCCTTGTCCCATTCTTCCCAATCTCTCCGATTAGCATATTAACCCTCTCCTTTGAGTCTCCCCCTAACCACATGTCCTTCATTCTCCCATCCCACTTCCCCATTATACTCCCAGTGAATCTCATTCTTTTAGGCTGATACTTTGGGCATTCTAGAAGAAAGTGTTCCAGGGTCTCCACCATGTCCAAGTTACACATCTGGCACTCCCTTTCACCGTCTTTCCCAATTTTTCCCTTCAGCTCCAGGGATCGCGACCTCAGCTTGAACAACAGTGACCCCCCAAAGATGCCATCAAGGTACTCTTCAAAACCTGGCTTCTCGTTATCACGCAGGCCACCCAAAGACCTCTTTGATTTGACCCCCTCTCGCCAATTACGGTTACAATCCTCCATGACCCTTTCTCTGACGATTTTTTTACCCTGGTTTGCCCCAAACTCCAGGTCCGAGATCTCCAATGAGTAGTTCTCTACTAGCTCCCTCACTTGGACCATCCACCCCGTTTTGATATATGAGTTGAAAATTCTCAGGAACATTGCTTTACACCATCGGCTGTCGGGGAGATTTACCAAATAATTAAGATAACCGAGCTTCAACAGGTCTATTCTGTCCTTGATCCTCATCCATCCAAGCTCGCCCCTGATTGCTTCTAGCGCTGCGGCATTACTCGACCCCGTTATCCATCGACCTGCATCGTTCTGCAGGATTTCCAAGCTCTTTACGGCCGTCTGGTTTAGGGGTACCACTTCCGTACTGTATGCTATACTTGGCAGCCCCACCGTTTCCCAAATGGTTTTCCCCACGAAAAACCTTATTGAAACTGTTTCTCCCTATAAGTTTCATTTGGTTAAGGATTCGCTTCCCCTTCAGAATCAATTTATTTGTGTGGTTCCGGTAGATGCCTCTTCCTGTAATGTTTATATTTACCCCCAAATACTCGTAATCACCTGTCTCTCCCACACTGAGAAGTTTGCTGCTCCCTTCCGGAATGCAGAACTCACCCACTCTCCACCTTCGAGTGGGGTCCACTTTGCGGCCCACAGGTATAATTTTGCTCTTGCTTTCATTAAGTTCGAGTCTCCATTTGCTCCCATATTTCCCAACAATTCCCAGCATTTTCGTTAGCCCCTCTTCACTTTCTGACACTAGAACCATATCGTCTGCAAAAAATAGCCCTGGGATCTTCAAGTCCCCAACTGCTACCCCCTCCTCGCTACGCAGGAGTTCATCTCCTAAACCTTTGATGTACAATGCAAACAGGATCGGCGAAAGGATACACCCCCGTTTTAGGCCTATCTCCATAGGCACACGTTTCGTTGTAATGTTTCCCAGTCTAAGTTCACTCTGTACATCTTTATATAATGCTTTCATAATTCCAACAAACTCGCCTCCTAATCCCATAGCCTCCAGCTTGCGCCACATACCTTCCCTCCATACTCTATCGTATGCCTTTTTGATATCCAAAAAGGCCATAAACATCTTTTTCTTTTTTGCTTTCGCGGATTCTATCATTTGGGATAGCGTGAAAAGATGGTCAGTAACTCTCCTTCCCTTCCTGAAGCCATTCTGGATTTCTCCCAAAAAACCCTTCTCCTCAATCACCTCCTCTAGTCTCCCATACTGGACTTTACAGAAAACCTTTCCAATGTTGCTACTGACAGAGATCCCTCGATAGTTATCCAAAACGTCTTTTTCCCCCTTTTTGTGAATAAATGTCACTTTACTTTCTCTCCACTCCTTTGGGACCTCTTGATTTTCTATGGCTAGATTGAATAGGGCAGTTAGGCTTTTCACGAGTTCCTCTCCCCCTTTTTGATAAACTCGTTAGGAATTTCATCCACTCCTCCCGCTTTTCCATCCTTTAATTTTGATACAACCTTTCGCACCTCCTCCGTTTTAATTTCGCTGCACACGAAGCTCGATAGGTTTTCCTCGACCTGATTCGGACACTCTGGTGGGCTCCCCATGCCCCATCGCTTATCGTTTACCTTTTCCCAGTGCTTGACTAGTTCTGATGCGACTTGATCTTGCTCGCCTGTAACTCTGCCATCTACTTTAATACTCTGTGGGTTACTTCCTTTGTTACGTTTATTCACCCATTTCCAAAATATGTTCGAACTCGACCCCCCCCCCCCCCCTGTCGTTCTTATCGTCCTAATAAGACTGCTATTTCGTACACTCCGATTATCGTCTTTAATCTTATTTACTTTATTTCGTGCTTTGTGGTATTCTTCCTTAGCAACTGTGGCCTCGTTGCTTTCCGCCCCCTTAAGTTTTCTACTTCTCCTGTATGCAGCACATTTAGCTTTTCTTCCTTTTATGGCCCTTTTCAGTTCTTCGTTCACTCTGTACCCAAGTTCCCGTGTTGGCCCCCTGACCTTTCCTACACTTTCCTTTCCTACCTCCACCAGACTCGCAACTATGACGTCGGCCATCTTCTGGACACTGCCCCTCTTGGGTACGGTTGCAAGCTTTGGTTTCAGTTTTTCATTGAACTTCGCCCAGTCAGCATCTTTTTTGAGTTCCCAAATCTCCTTAGAGCTTCCTTTGCTTTTTACTAGAGTTTTGGCCCTGATCGTCACTGTAATCAAGTTGTGATCACTATCCACCTCCCTTTTACCCTCATCATCCACTTCTACCCCTATCACCTCCCTCCATAAATTAATATCTGTGAGGATGTAGTCGATTATTGATTTTCTGTCGTTCCTCTCCCAAGTCCATTTCCCCTTACACCTCGCGTCCCTGTTCAGAATCTTCAGTCCGAGCTCGTTTTTGAAGTTCAACAGCTTCCTTCCATTCTTGTTGACTTTATTGTCGCCACCCTCTATGCCTTCTTCATCATTACCTATGTGGCCATTAAAGTCACCCATCAGAATTATACCGAGCCCCTTGTTTTGTAATTCGGTGATATTGGACCTCAGTGTTGAGTATATCGACGATATTGGACCTCAGTGTTGAGTATATCGAGAGCAGTGAGAGCAGACTTAAGAAAACTTAAGAAAAGTGATTTTCATCATATTCTCAAGTATAAAAGCGTCTAACCTTAATTACAAACTTGTCGTTCATATTACCTTGAAAAAGAAAAATGCCTCATATCTTCAAAAATCCTGGATCAGCCACAGCAGCTTCAATTAGGGTCAAAAAGAAAGAAGAGAGAAAAGATGAGAGGAAAGCTAGAAAGGAAAGAGCAAGAGAAGCGAGGAGGATACCTACTGGACAGGTTAGTGAATTTTGTGACAGTCAAGCTATGGGGGGGGGGGGGCTGATGTTGGGGCAGCGATTGCCAGTCTGAACGCAACAGTTGCGGAATTGAGAGAGATGGTGGCAAGCCTCAGGGCAGAGATTAAAGCGTAAGACGAAACAATTGCCAGGCTTTCTCCAATTTCTCCAACTGCTGCTGCAGCAGTCAATCCCTGCCCGCCTAGTATGCCCAGCATGTCTGAATTTGTTTCTTTCTCAGAAGCCAGTCCACCTACCCCTGGCTCCCCTCCCAAGGAGATCCAGGTGGTGGCGGAAATCCACCCAGCTCCAGTCAATGCAAATGCTGCAGTAGTTACAGGTACAAATGACCAGGGTACCATAGATCAAAGTAGAATAGCTAAAGAGACTGGCAGTATAGCTAAAGAGACTGGCGACCCTGCAATCCAAGCGACCTCAGCATCAGAGGAGGGAAGAAGCCCAAGATCCTATGCAGAGGTCGCTCAGGCTGCTGGGAAGACCACGATAAACAGAACACTCTCTCCCAATGATCCGAAGGACTCCCTCAACATCAAGAGTTTTATCCCAGAAAAGCCTCTATCACAACTATTTAGCCCTGGCAGTATTCAAGATAGTGATAGCTATAGCGATAGCAGTATCCTAGATAAGGAAGCTCCTTCCAATAAAAATACTAAAACATGCACAAGTGGTAGAAATCCCCAAAAACGAAAGCCAAAAACGGATGACTCAGATTCAGACACAGAGCAGCAGGAGAGCACAAACGAGGAGGACTTCGACACCATGACCGAAAGAAAAGTCAAAAGGTGTAGGAGTTTCATTCCTCGCCCGTGCTCTTCTGGCTCCGTCCCAGTTCCAGACTATACTGATACCAACAGCGCCTCAATTGCCAATGCCAACGCCGTTAATGATGCCAACGCCGTTAATGAAAATAGATTTCCCTGCTGCTGCCAAAAAGAATACCCCCCCCCCCCAACCTCACAGCGGTCGTAACTAGGGTCCATCCAGATACACCCAGTGAAGCCATCAATCAAAGCCTAAAAAACCGCAAATGGGAAACATTACGTGTACAGTCCCTGTAAAAGTAGTCTTCCAAATTACCCCAGTTGTTTCATATAATAATAATAATAACTCTTTGGCCAGCCGCTGATTTGTCGCGGTCCTCATAAGAGAAGGCCATCATTCCCCCTGCACCCCACCCCCTCTTCCCCTCCTCTCCTCCCAGCATTCAGATGTAAACTGCTTAATAGTGTCCCTCACTTCCTCTTTTTCTATTTCTTCACTAAGCATTCCTACCCTCTCCCTCGTGTCCCCCTTCAGCCATCTATCCTTTGTTTCTTCACCCCACTTCTGCATTATTCTTCCAGTAAATTTTATTCTATGAGGTATATACTGTGGGCATTCCAAGAGAAAATGTTCCAGGGTCTCCACTACTCCAGAGTGGCACATTTGGCATCCCTTTTCCCCATCTCTCCCAATTTTTCCCCGAAGCTCCAGTGATCTTGATCTCAGTTTGAACAGCAGTGACCCTCCAAAGGTGCCATCTAGGTACTTCTCAAAAGTTGGCTTTTCTTTATATTGTAACCCCTGCAGTGATCTTTTCACGCTAACCCCTGCTCGCCAGTTTCGATTGCAATCTTCCATGACTCTCTCTTTGACAAACCTTTTGCCTTCTTTCATTCCTACATCTATGTTTGTGACCTCTATAGAGTAATTGTCCATTAGTTCCCTCACATGTTTTGACCACCCCGTTTCTATATTAGAATTCCAAATGGTATCGAGCATCAATTTGCACCACCGGTTGTCAGGCAGGTTTCTCAAGTAGTTAAAGTAACACAGTTTTCCCAAATCTACCCTGTCCTTGATTTTCATCCACCCAAGCTCCCCCCTTACTGCTTCCAAAGCTGCAGCATTACTCGACCCTGTTATCCATCTGCCGGCATCATTCTGAGTACTTTCCAACTTCTTAATAACGGTTTGGTTTAATGGAATCACGTCCGTGCCATACGTTATACTTGGTAAACCCACCCTCTCCCACAGTGTTTTCCCCACAAAGACCTTATTGAAACTATTTTTCCCTAAAAGTTTTAGTTGGTTCAGAATTCTTTTCCCCTTCAGAATCAGTTTGGCTGAGTAATTTCTGTACACCCCTCTTCCCGTTATATTTATGCTTACCCCTAGATACTCATACTCTCCCGTTTCTCCTACAGTGATTTGTTTGCTTTCCCCTTCGGGGATTGAGAACTCCCCCACTCTCCATCTCTTCGTCATATCTACCTTGCGTCCAACGGGTATTACCTTGCTTTTATTTTCATTTAGTTCGAGCCGCCAAGTGTTCCCATATCTACCAACAATTTCCAGCAGTTTCTCTAGCCCCTGTTCAGTTCTAGACATTAACACCATGTCGTCCGCAAAGAATAAGCCTGGTATCTTTATGTCTCCAACATTTACCCCCTCCGCACTCTGAATTAGTTCGTCCCCTAAATCTTTAACATACAATGCAAACAAAATCGGTGAAAAGATACACCCCTGCTTGAGGCCTATATCCATAGGGACTCGTTTTGTAGTGATACTCCCTAGACTGAGTTGGCTTAGCACATCTGTATACAGTGCTTTCATGATCCCCACAAAGTCACCCCCCAGTCCGATGCCCTCGAGCTTTCGCCACATACCTTCCCTCCACACTCGGTCGTACGCTTTTTTCACATCTAGAAATGCCAGAAACACCTTTTTCTTTTCAGCCTTTGTTGATTCTATCAGTTGGGTGAGTGTAAATAGGTGATCAGTGACTCTTCGTCCTTTCCTGAAACCATTTTGAATTTCTCCTAAAAAACCTTTCTCTTCAATAACTTCCTCTAGTCTACCGTATATGACCTTACAGAATACTTTTCCGATGTTACTACTAACTGATATCCCCCTATAGTTATCTAGAACTTCCTTATCCCCCTTTTTGTGTATGAACGACACCTTACTTTCCCTCCACTCTCTGGGGACCTCTTGCTTTCGCAGAGCCAGGTTGAAAAGGTTTGTCAGGACTTCAATAAGTGCCTCCCCTCCATTTTTGAGGAATTCGTTCGGAATTTCATCAGTCCCTCCCGCTTTACCATTTTTTAATTTCGAGACCACGTTCCGCACTTCTTCTGCCGTTATTTCGCTACATACACGATTGGATAGGTTCTCCTCCACCAGTGTATTTCTTTTTGGTGGGGACCCACTGCCCCATCGCCTATCGTTTATCTTTTCCCAGTGCTTGACTAACTCTGAAGTGATACGGCCTTTATCTTCTGTACTTTCCCCATCCACTTTGATACTCTGCACACTACTTTTCCCCCGTTTATTTACCCAGTTCCAAAATACGTTTGAGCTCGAACCCCCCGTTTTCTTTATTGTTCTGGCAAGACTGCAATATATGATTACATAATGCAGTCACTGTTAATCCGATTCAATTCATGCAATTCAAATGGTTTTGCGCGCCGAAGGCGCGCAGGGACGATTTGGCGAGCAAGCCCCTTTCGACCCTCATCAGCTGTAGAATTTGAAAGTGTCAGACCGTGGTAAAGGAGGAGAAATTGTGGGTTGTTAGCGGCGCTTGTGTCTTTTCGGCTTCTTTTTCAGAGGTGGAGGTTTGGAAGGAGAGACAGTGGTAGTTGGTGTTGTTGGTGGGCTGCCTGATGGTGGTTGCTGAGTTTTGTATGGTCTGGTCCTAGCCGAGTCTGGAGTGGTTGTGGGTGATTGCTGAGTCTTTTGTTGTTGTAGATTTCTGGCGTCTATTAGTTTTTTGGCTTCTTCGACTTTTTGGAGGAATACTTGGTATTGCCTGTCCATCTGTTGTCTGTGAAGGTCCCCTTGTATTTCGTGTTCCCGTAAGATGTTCTCTATCCTGTCGTCCGCGTCCTGGCATTCTGGTTTAGAAGGAAGAGGCGAGTGGGGATCAGGAAGAGGCGAGAGGGCATCTTCCATTTCCACCTCAGTCTCTACAGACTCTTCCACATCCGACAATACCGACTGGGAAGCCGGCATTTGGATGGGGCTGTTTGTGGGAGTGGGAGGGGAAGTGGTGGCCGCCTCTGGCTCTTTTTTTCCCTCACCTTTCTCTTTCTTCATCTCCAAGAATGCCTCCAAGCGTCGGGAATCCCTCCGCTTGGTGGACGGGCTCTTCTTTCTTCTCTTTCTCTTTTCAGGGCCTCCTTCCCTCTTCGGGTGAGGACCAGTGCGAGAGGAGGTCCTCTCAACAAAGGTACTACCTCTCCCCGCGGAGGGCGGTGATATTTTCTCTTCTTCAACTAGGAATTCCATAGACAGGTGGACTCTCGTTCCTATCTCCTGGACAGTCCAGGTGATAGGACGAGAGACCCCTAAGGCTGAAATAGTCTTCAACAATCTATCCGGTAGTTCCATGATTGGATGTTCGCTCTCTGAAATCAGAAGTGCGAATGCACGGGGCATGAAATCAAGATGAAATGAAGTGAATGATGTGATAGATGAAAGAATGAATGAAAGGTTTTAGCGCGCCGAAGGCGCGCAGGGACGATGTGGGATTTACTAATCCCTTGCGACCCGGTTAACCTTATTTTATTTCACTTGGATCACACAGGCCTAGCTTTCCTATCGCCCAAAATGGAGTCTGAGGGGGTATGCACGCGGTTAGAATACCCGGCAGTTTACGTTGGAGTGTTAGATGGTCAATACTCAATCCCTCAACGTCTTTAAAACTATTAGAGAGTGGTCTCTGATTCGGTTCCAGTTCGGCGATGGTAGAGGTTTGAGTCCCACCATGGTGGCGAACCAGAATGCAATGTTGTGCGATGGCAAGTTTAAGGGAAGAAGAGAAAATAAAACCAAACAGCAACGCCGGTTTGGTAGCGGCCCCGGTATATGACCATAGCGGTTACAAAAAAGAAGTGGAGAAAGCTCCAACAGTTTAGTTTGAAAAACCGGGAGTCATCCATCAAGCCTTCTGGGAGATAGGATGCCGTATGTGATTTTGAGGTATCTGGTTATAGATGTGATAGATTCGAATCGAACGAAATGATTTCGCGCGCCGAAGGCGCGCAGGGACGGTATGGGGGACAAGCCCCTTTCGACCCTCGGTGGCTGTATATGATGGCTGTCACATGTCTAGGCGTGTTGAAGGAGGAAAAGGATCCGGTACTCGGCAGGTGTCTCCAGTTGTGGGTAGGCGGTCTCGTTGACTGATGTCGGTTGGACCCTCGGGTGAGGACCAGTGTGGGAGGTTGGGTTGTGATAGATTCAGAAGAAATGATTTCGCGCGCCGAAGGCGCGCAAGGACAGTATGGGGGACAAGCCCCTTTCGACCCTCGGTAGCTGTATATGATGGCTGTCACATGTCTAGGCGTGTTGAAGGAGGAAAAGGATCCGGTACTCGGCAGGTGTCTCCAGTTGTGGGTAGGCGGTCTCGTTGACTGATATCGGTTGGACCCTTGGGTGAGGACCAGTGTGGGAGGTTGGGTCCTCTCACAAAGGTACTACCTCTCCCCGAGGGTGCAATCGATCTGGATTTTCGGGCAAGTATAGTCTGCCGCTTCGAGGATGATTATGAGTGATGGCCATCACTGGCAAGTATAATCTGCCTCAGGCTGTCTCTGTAGTAGTTGGACTCTTTGAAGGAAAACAACAACGACCCCTTTCGGGGACCACCAAGAAGAAGACCCGAACTTCCCTGGTTCGGGGGCAGGCCTGCATTGTAATCCTAGTGGGTTGGGACAAAAAGATGCGCAATGCGCTTACAAAAAGGGGTAGAGGCGGGACGCAGGACCAACGCTCGCCTCCCTTAAAGTGGTTGACCATTTTTAGGGATGGAGCGGAGGATGTTCAGGAACCAAGGGGGTGACTGTTTCCATAACGGTTAGACTGTCTGTAGCGGTTATTGGGGTGCTGGTCAAAAAAACATCTTCTGTGTACCTGCTTAAAAGAAGAAGGTAGAATTAGTTTTCATTAGAATGTGTAAACTGTAAAGATAAAAGTAGTACCTCTTTAGTTGCGTGTCTTTGTGGTGTCTGCTGTGTGTGTGGGGGAGAGTATGGAATGCACGAATCTTTACATTCGTAAGAGCAGTAACATACTCTCGTGTGGTGTTGTGCTGTGTGTGTGCTTGTCGCTATGGGGAGAGTATGAAGTGCACGAATCTTTACATTCGTAAGAGCAGTAACATACTCTCGTGCTTGGGACCCCAATCGTTCCCTATTTATTATTTAGTTTTAAGGTGCCGGAGATCGCGAGCGTTTTAAGTGGGCTGAGCGTCATAGTTTGCGAGTGAGTTTGCAGCAGGACGGTAACAGGTCTAGCACACTAGACCACACCCGAGGGTGTTTCTTTCCTGTTGTGTCCTTCGCTGGAAGTGGACTTATTTAGGTTAGTTTAAATTTATTTGAAGTTGAGGGTGCCGGGGATCGCGATCGTTTAATGCGGGTTGAGCTTCCGAGGCTGTCAGCGGGAGGGCAACAGGTCTAGCACACTAGACCACACCCGAGGGTGTTTCTTTCCTGTTGTACCCTTCGCTGGTTGCGGACTTATTTATTTTAATTTAGTTTAGGGGTATTCGGGGGCGTCGGGGATCGCAGATCCCTATTTATTATTTAAAATATATATTTATGTGATAGATTTAGATTTCTGTGTCTATTTATAGAGGAACTTTTTATGAGTGGGCGGAGCTAATTAATGGGGTTTTTCAGCACTGGTCTGATAAAGCATAACACTTTTGAGATGTTGTGCTACTTTTATCTTTACAGTTTACATATTCTAATGAAAACTAATTCTACCTTCTTCTCTTAAGCAGGTACACAGAAGATGTTTTTTTGAGCAGCACCCCAATAACCTCTACAGACAGTCTAACCGCTATGGAAACAGTCACCCCCACGGTTACTGAACATCCTCCGCTCCATCCCTAAAAGTGGTCAACCACTTTAAGGGAGGCGAGCGTTGGTGCTGCGTCCCGCCTCTGCCCTTTTTGTAAGCGCAATGCGTATCTTTTGTCCCAACCCAATAGGATTACAATGCAGGCCTGCCCCCGAACCAGGGAAGTTCGGGTCTTCTTCTTGGTGGTCCCCGAAAGGGGTCGTTGTTGTTTTCCTCCAAAGAGTCCAACTGAGGTAGATTATACAGAGACAGCCTGAGGTAGATTATACTTGCCAGTGATGGCCATCACTCATTATCATCCTCGAAACGGCAGACTATACTTGCCTGAAAATCCAGATCGACTGCACCCTCGGGGAGAGGTAGTACCTTTGTTACGAAATCATCATTTCGGCATGTTGTTTATAACCTTTCTGACAACTTTTATTTATCAAATGTTATTAAATATCTTTTTGAAATTTAATCTGTATTTTGTGACAATTTATTGGGAATGCATATATATCAACATATTCAATTAATTGTAATTTGTAACAAAAACAAAAAATCACTTTAAAATAATCTTGGCATATAAAGTTCAAATGGAGAAATATTCAAGTCTAATTACTGTGTAATATTCATTTTTGCATTTAACACTTCACGTAACATAACTGTAAAAATCGATCAGCGCTACACACGAAATTCGTCATTCCCATTTTTTTTTAGGATTTTATCTTAATTTTTTGCTTCCAAAGCATATCTTATGACGTCTGATTGAAACGAGCGCGTAGCGTCCGTTTCAGTCAGGGGTCATAAGCTGTGTTTTGGAAGCAAAAAATATTTTGACAACTGTTTTCTTCTACTTTAATTAAGGTTAGATAAAGGGTTTATCGGTCAACCCTTTACCCAGCTGTTCAGCAGTACTGTCCAGATTATTGCACAAAAGCCAACACTTTTGCTTCTGAAATATAGCTTATGCTCCCTCCTTTGCAACTAGTCTGAGGGTCAGGGCTACTTTCAGTTAGGAGCCATAAACTATATTTTGAAGCAGAATCATGTAAAAAGTACCGTCCGGATCGACGCTTTTTGGCCGATTTGGCCCGCGCTTTAAGTTTTGCGTTTTTCGCCCCCGCGCTTTTAGGCCTCGCCAGGTGTTCCGATGGGTTAATGTAATAATGTATAAAGAAAATAAATTCATTTTATGATTTATTTCAAGTTATCGACTGAAAATATTCAACACATATTTACATCATCAACACAAAAATGACTGACAACAAATCGAGATACAATTGATCGCCTCCTATTTCAGTTATGACCGCTTATGATCTGCCCATATTGATACTGTCGAAAATAATTTTATTTGCAATGTCCGGTTTCCGTTTTTGAATGCACTCACATTAAATTGCGTTCCGGCAACAACATAATTATGCCGAAAAATAACTTTTTACTTTCTGTGGAACTAGAGGTGGTGTCAGTAGGCCAATCTCTGCGATAGGCGACATGTGATCCCCGGCATGTATGGTTTACTTTAAACTAAAAGGGTGTCGAAGCCTGCTCTTACTGGACGTCGACTCGGCACATGCACATACGGCGATCTTAGATGGAAAAGACAGCTATCCAGTATTAAGAAAACAACACTCGAACACATGGTCTCTCAGTGTGCTGCAAGACACGTGGCTGTAGAAATTGTTTTTTTTCTCATTTTTTGCAACTATCTATTCAAAACACCGCTAGAAAGTCAGTCCACGGATTAAATCGGCCCAGGGCTTTTTCGTTGTGCTAATATACATGTACACGGTTAACTTAAGTGACAGGCCGAATGTCAGAAATTGAATTTTTTCTCATTGTGTTGCAACTATTTGTTGGAAAACACCACACGAGCGCTGTCTTTTCCTATAAATAGATTCAAAATAATTTCAATATTTGTCGTAGTGCTAATAAAATTGTTAAATAGTAGGTCGAATGTTAGAAACAAAATTTTCTTTACAAGTCGCAGTACAAATATAAAAGTATATAGATATACATAATTATAATTCAATTTAACCAGTTTCTGATGTTGGAAATCTCAAAAGAATAAACTTCATAGGAGTAATTTATGCTTCATCTATTGTCACCATTCAATGTTTTCATTGCGATCAGAGGCTGTTTCAGAAACAATCAGTAGCTATTGTCGGCTCTTGTTTTACATCTTTGGAAGGGTAATTAAAGGATTAGTTCGGATTAGGAAATGTTATTGCTACCAAATTTTATTGCTGCCGCGAGAACTCAATAATTGATCATGTTAAGTGCTGTGTTATATTCAGTTATATTACAAAAGCCTGGATCTACTTTTCTCAGTGGTGCAAAGCAACAAACCTCAAGCTATTCGCATCGTTTTTTAACGAAATATAAAATATATGTATATGTTTCTTCTAATTTTGCTGAGTTCAGGCGGGAAACTGAAAACTCTCCCAAATTCTGCCAATTTATAATTTTTAACTGATCTCAGATACATTCAGACACAGTGAGGGAGCTAGTAGAAAACTACTCATTGGAGATCTCGGACCTTGACGTTGGGGCAAACCAGGGCAAAAAGATCGTTAGAGAAAGGGTCATGGAGGATTGTAACCGTAATTGGCGAGAGGGGGTCAAATCAAAGAGATCTTTGGGTAGCCTGCGTGATAAAGAGAAGCCTGGTTTTGAAGAGTACCTTGATGCCACCTTTGGGGGGTCACTGTTGTTCAAGCTGAGGTCGCGGTCCCTGGAGCTGAGGGGAAAAATTGGGAAAAACAGTGAAAAGGAGTGCCAGATGTGTAACTTGGGCGTGGTGGAGACCCTGGAACACTTTCTTATAGAATGCCCAAAATATCAGCCTAAAAGAACAAGATTCACGGGGAGTATAATGGGGAAGAGGGATGGGAGAATGAAGGACATGTGGTTAGGGGGCGACTCAAAGGAGAGGGTTAATATACTAATCGAAGAGATTGGGAATAATGGGGCAAGGGATGTCATCAAGCAGTTCGTCTCCGAGTGTTGGGAGGAGAGAAGAAGCGCGGGAATAGGGAGGCAGTTGGTAGAACATGGGTAACCAAGGCCTTCTCATACGAGAACCGCGACAAATCAGCGGCCGGCCGAAGTGTTATTATTATTACATCGCGTCCCATCTCACCACATAAAGAAGTGTCTCTGCTAAAACACTCGAGGAGTGGGGTTTTCACTCACACAATATGCTCTCAGCTTCGGTGGAAAAGGGACACCGAACACAACATATTTCTGCAGATGGACCGTAGGTTGTCGTTCAAAGGACACTCAGTTCAATGATATGCTTCATTCACATGAGTAGGTAATAAAGGAGGATTCAGTATCACTTGTACACGATTTCGTACATGTACACGTACATCGATGTACACCTCCATAGGATTTAGTGTTAAAATCGTGTACAGGTACACGATTTGTCGTTTTTTTATGGTGATACAGAATCCGCAAGCTGATTCTGTATCACTGGATTCTATACACACATCGCTCAAGAGTGGAAAAATGTATGAAATTTTAAGGAAAAAAAAGGTGTACTGTCTCATACAGAATCCGCAAATGGGTTTCCCCCATAGGATTCAGTGTTAAATCGCGAGCAAAAAATGTGTTGCGGATTCTGTATCATCATCAAAAAGGTGGTTTGCGGATTCTGTATCATCCGTATCTGTGCACGATTTTAACACTGAATCCCTATGGAGGCGTACACGGAAACCCATTTGCGGATTCTACATCAGAAATCGACTTATGTACGACACATGGAAAAGAGGTGATACTGAACCCGCAAACCACTTTTTGATGCCCAAAAGCTTGAAGAGCTTGAAATAAGTAATCACCCAATCATTTCACGTTCATAACGCTAATTAACCAATCAGATTGCTTGATTCTCATAAACTTAATCATACAAAGTTATCTCCCCTCGTCGTGGGGGTGGGGGTCATGCCCGTCATAAAAAGGTGAATCGCGTTTAATAACGTGGATATAATGGCTAGAGCAATGTATACCAAAACCAAAAGCTCGAAGAGCTTGAAATAAGTAATCACCCAATCACTTCACGTTCCTAACGCTAATTAACCAATCAGATTGCTTGATTCTCATAAACTTAATCATACAAAGTTATCTCCCCTCGTCGTGGGGGTGGGGGTCACGCCCATCAGAAAAATCGAAATTTCGAGAAGGTGGTCACGTGACCTATCAAATTGAAGGTCTCGACGAGTGGATTAAGAAGATCGTAATTTTAACCCTCGTCGTGGGGTGGGGTCACGCCCAGAGCCGAAAAACGTCTTCCTTTTTACAAATCCAGGCATGTGAGGTATTAATCTGAAGGGCTCGATGAATACATTACAAAAATGACGTTTCTTTTGCATTTTATGTGGGGGTGGGGGTCACGCCCATCATAAAAAATCGAAAGTTTCGAGAAGGTGGTCACGTGACCTATCAAATTGAAGGTCTCGACGAGTGGATTAAAAAGATCGTAATTTTAACCCTCGTCGTGGGGTGGGGTCACGACCAGAGCCGAAAAACGTCTTCCCTTTTACATATCCAGGCATGTGAGGTATTAATATGAAGGGCCCGATGAATACATTACAAAAATGACGTTTTTCGTTTTATGTGGGGGTGGGGGTCACGCCCATCATAAAAATCGAAAGTTTCGAGAAGGTGGTCACGTGACCTATCAAATTGAAGGTCTCGACGAGTGGATTAAGAAGATCGTAATTTTAACCCTCGTCGTGGGCTGGGGTCACGACCAGAGCCGAAAAACGTCGTTCTTTATACAAAGCCAGGCATGTGAGGTACTGATATGAAGGCTCGATGAATACATTACGAAAATGACATTTTTCATTTTATCTGGGGGTGAGGTCACGACCAGAGACGGAAAACGTCTTCCTTTTTACAAATCCAAGCATGTGAGGTACTGATATGAAGGGCTTGATGAATACATTACAAAAATGACATTTTCCACCATCGCCGTGGGGATGGGGTTAACACCGATCAGAAAATCAAAAGTTTCGAGAAGATAGTCGTGTGACCTATCAAATTAAAGCTATCGACAAGGATATTATGAAAATCATAATCTTTCCCTTCTTATAACGGTGGAGTTGGGACCATCTTGAAATCGAAAGTAGTAAGAAAAGGTAGTTATGGAACATATTAAATTGAAAAAACAACAAGTTGAATCTGATGCATCATTCATTTTTGATATCTGTGTTAAAAACGTGAAGTATGTTTTCAATATATGATTGTTATGCAAATTAGAGATGCACTCGCTTATTAACAAGTCACGCCTTAAGATGTTTCCTTCAATAATAACTCTGTTCACTGAACCATAGATTTGTCAATAAAAAAATTATAAGTTGATCTTCTAACGTTTCTACATATTGAGGATAGCCTATTTCACCATTTCCGAAAAAAGTGTCAATCCAAACTATTTTTTAGGACAAAATGCCCACGTTGAGAAGACATTACAAAACTAAACTAGTATTAATTTTGACTAAATTCAAATAAAAACCATTTGTCACGTGTTAGAAAAGATTTGTAAACAGTCTAAATGCACGTGTAGAAAAGTTGTATTTTGTTTTGTTTTTTTTTACAAAAGGAGTTGAAATATTTTAAGATAGGTGGCGTTATATAAATACAGCAACAACAAAAAGCAGTGTTTACAGTGTGTAAGCGTATGTCTGAATGAAAATGAGAAAAAAAGCTCTTTTTCTAACTACCTGATAGCGAAGCATTACATCAGTTGTCGCGATATTGATGTCATCCAACAGCAGCCAAGACATTAAGCTTTTTACGTCGACATACCACTTGTCCAAAACAATTCTTTTTTAACGCTAAAACGGGTGAAATACATCTCGGTAACGACTCCCTTTTTTTCTTGATCAGACACAGTTGTTGGCGGAAAGTTGACTGGAGGATCGTTCAAAACAATTGATCAAATATATCGAACGAAAACGACTCATTTTCTTACTACGATTGTCGCCGTATTCTAAACGTCACCACACTAATCATACAATACGATATTGGAACTACACTACCTCTTGAATATTACAAATTTACGATTTGTGTTGTCTTCAACACAAATCGTAAATTCCTTCCCGCATCACCATACTATACCGCATCGAATTTGACATCGTCATCATCCCCTTGCTAGATAAACTTGAACTCATCATCCGAATGGTATTGCGAAATGAGCCTATAGGGGTTGATTAAGCTCGCAAGCTCGGTAAGTGCTCGAGCTCTTGAGGTTTTATTTTGAGGATTCAGTGGACTCATGTTTATTCAATGAGCCTGATATCGTTTGGTAAGGAAAACACAAAATTCCAGAGCTGGTGAGACCTCACAGAACTGCCAGTTATCACAACGTTTATAGTCTGATCTTACGATCTCTGATCGATAAATTTTCCCTAACATTCCGTAACAATGGTCGATAATAGAAATTAGTATAGAAAATCGTGTGAATTGATCTCTGAAAATTGCATTCGCTTGTGCAGTATTTCTGATTTTTTACAGATTGCGTTCAGGGTTTAGTTTAAAAAAAAAAACAAAAAAACCTTGTCAAGTGGTTAGGTTCAAGGGAAGTAACTCTGCTAGGTTCAAAAGGAAGTAACTCTGTCATCCGTAGGTAGAGGTTTATTATGAGGTCATCAGAGATCATAATACAGGTTTGGTTCATGGAAGTAACTCCGTTCATCCGTAGGTAGAGGTTTATTATGAGATCATCAAGGGTCGTGATACAGGTTAGGTTCAAGGGAAGTAACTCGGTAACAACCCATCCCAAGGTAGAGGTTTATTAAGAGTATATCAGAGGTGATGATACAGGTTAGGTTCAAGGGAAGTAACTTCGTAACAACTCATCCGTCAAACGGTTATGTTCGAGGGAAGTAACTCTGTAAAACCTCATCCATAGGTAGAGGTTTATTATGAGGTCCTCAGGAGTCATGATACAGGTTAGGTTCATCAAATGATTAGGTTCAAGGGAAGTAACTATGTAACAACTCATTCATCCAAACAAAATTAAAATTCGATGCACCATACTAAGAAGTGCTTAAAAAAAAAACAACAAACATTTTTTAGGTTAGGTTCGAGGGAAGTAACTCTAACAACTCATCCGTTCAAACAAAAATTAAAATTCGATTCACCATATTAAGAAGTGCTTGAGAAAACCTCCAGGTTTTAGGTTATGTTCAAGGAAGTAACTCTTTAACAACTCATACGTTCAAATGGTTAGGTTCGAAGGAAGTAACTCTGTATAACAACTCATCCGAGGTTTATTATGAGGTCATCAGGGGTTATGATACGGGTTAAGTTCAAGGGAGGTAACTCTGTCATCCATAGATTCAAGGAAGTAACACTATAACACCAGGGTATATTATTAGGTCATGATACAGGTGAGGTTTAAGGGAAATAACGCTATCATCCGTAGATTCGGGGAAGTAACTCTCAACTCACCCGTCAAATGATTAGGTTCGAGGGAAGTAACTCTGTAACAACTCATCCGTAGGTTCGAGAGAAGTAACTCTGTAACACCATAGGTAGAGGTTTATTATGCAGTCATCAGAGGTTATGATATGGGTTAAGTTCAAGAGAAGTAACACTGTCATCCGTCAAAATAATTCGGTTCAAGTGAAGTAACTTTGTAACGCCGTAGGTAGAGGTGAATTATGAGTACAGCAAAGGTCATGATGAGTACATTAGAGACCACGTTGAGACCATCAGGGGCCAAGATATCGGTTAGGTTCAAGGAAGTAACAACTCATCTGTAGGTTAAAGGAAGTAACTCTGTAACACCATAGGTAGAGGTTTATTATGAGGTCATCAGGGGTCATGATACAGGTTATGTTCAAGGGAAGTAACTCTATCATTCGTAGGTTCAAGGGAAGTAACACTGTAACACCAAGGTTATTATTAGGTCATCAGGAGTCGTGATAAAGGTGAGGTTTAAGTGAAGTAACTCTATCATCCATAGGTTCGAGAGAAGTAGCTTTGTAGCACCAAGGTTTACTATGAAGTCGTCAGGATAGGTTCGAGGGAAGTAATAACTCATCCCAGGTTTATTATGAAGTCATCAGGGGTTACGATACGGGTTAGGTTCGAGGACAAGGCAACAGGTTCGAGGGAAAGTAACTCTGTAACACCAAGGTTTATTATGAAGTCATCAGGGTAGATTCGAGGGAAGTAACTCTGTATAACAACACATCCGAGGTTTATGATGAGATCATCAGGGGTTACGATACGTGTTAGGTTCAAAGAAAAAGTAACTCTGAACAAAACAAATAAATATTATAAAGTATAATTCGTTGCAGTTTTGTTCCTTTTCCATAAAGAAAAATTATATATATTAAAAATCGATAATAGAAAAAATTAATAAGACCATACAAAGTTGATTGTCTGTTTCTCAAACTATTTTTCCAAAAAAAGCATTCGGGCGGGCGGTCTTCTTTTTTTTTTCTCCCCGAGAGGTTGTTTATGGTAATTCGATCCCCACCCAAACGCCTGGTGGATCACGCAAAATATTTCAAAATATATTGGTTATTCACCGTAGGGGTATTGGGTCAGAAATGAAGTGAGGTTTGAATGTTTGTTTTTAAGTGAAACGTGAAAATTATGACTCAGGACGAAACGCCTCATGGGCGAAAACGTCTCAGGATGAAACGTCTCTGGGACAAATCAAATGTCGAAGCGCCAACTTTCACAGATTTATTTTACCAATAATAAAAAAAAAAATCCTTTCACAACCTGCCTAATAAAATCGTGAATCACAATTTTTCCCTCATTATATTCAAAATTATCACAACCCATTTGAACGGGTAGTTCATCCATAAATCATATTTTTGGAAATCTGAAAATGAAATACAAAACGAATGTTTGCGTGTTTTTATTAACCAATTCGACCACACATACCTACCTATATGCGATTTATTTTCAACTATGTCTGTTACTTTTATATCAAGCAACGGTTACTATTAGTTATCCAACTATCCCGCATCTCAAATGCGTTTATTTAAATTAACTGGGAAACTCGTAATGGTTTCAAATAACAGGACACAAATTCCCAATGACAGTCATTTACAATACAAATGTTACTAAAATAAATGCCAGGAGACTGTGTTTCATTCGACATAGAACCTGACTTTGCAGACTTTCTGAAGATTGGTGCGAATCAAACGTGGTGCGAATCGACCACTCCCCTTTGTGACTGTTTGTTGTCAGACTGAAAGACACCTTCCTTCTTGCTCTCATTATGACTTACCTTTTACAAAATAAAACACTTTCTGTCGTAAATATTGCTGAAACCCACCCACTTTATTAAAGTATGACGTAGAAAAAGCTTGAAGTGTTAATTTAAAAAAAAGAATGAGTCAACTCATCGATATCGATTTACCAAAATGAGCACAATATCTCATGTTTTTTTTAAAGATTTGATGACATAAAAAGGGTTGCATGCGCAGCAAAAATAACCATGCGTGCGAGCCTGAAAAACAGACGTTCTTTTTTATGGTCTAATTTAATTAATAATACATCAATATTTTTTTTAAAAAGATCAGTTTTTAACTGATAGTAGTGTTGTTGTTATGAGATATATAGGTTAGGGTTTTATTACGAGTACATCAAGGTGGACAGCTCTATTTCATTCCCTCACTCGAGTCCCTTTGCGTGAAGACCCGGGGATGGGGGTAGGGAGGGGTTAGGGGAGGGAGGGGGATTAGGGAAGGGGAGGGGGTTAGGGCGTGGTGGGGAAGGGGATTAGGGGAGGGGAGGAGAGGGGGTAGGGGAGGGGATGGGGAATGGAGGGGGTTAGGGGAGGGAGGGAGATTAGGGAAGGGGGGTTAAGGAAGGGGAGGGGGTAGGGAGTGGTGGTGAAGGGGATTAGGGGAGGGGAGGAGAGGGGGTAGGGAAGGGAGGGGAGGGGGGTTAGGGAAGGGGAGGGGAGGGAGGGGGTAGGGAAGATGGGAGGGGATTAGGGAAGGGGAGGGTTAGGGGGGACGGGGTAGGGAAGGGTAGGGAGGGGGAATTAGGGAAGGGGAGGGGAAGGGGAGGGGAAGGGATTAGGGAAGGGAAGGGAGGGGAGGGGTGTCGACGGTTAGAGAGATGTACAGGAAATATATATATTTTTTTGTGTTGGACAATTTAGTTGAGGGTTATAATCACAGTTTTCCATAGTAGTATTCAGAGAGAGAACTCCCGTTTCAGTATCATTAGAACATGAAGTGGCAGTATCTCAACCCGAGCGTTTTATCTCTGGTAAAATCTGTCAGAGTCTCAGAGATTAGGTCTTATTACTCTACTGTGTAAAAAAGATAGGGATAATGTCGAGAATTTGAAATTCTAGAGGATCCGTATCCCTACCTAATGTAGGTTATAAAATCCTTACAAAAAGCAGCATTGTCCTTACGATAGCGCGATGTGTTACAGTATATTGCTCACCTGGATCGGACCTGGAAATGATTAACGGGTTTTCGTGAGCGAAAGAGGAGAATTCGAAGTTCCTCTAGAGGGTAAAACAAAAGATGAAAAAATCGCTCGATCCGCTCACCAAACACATATTCAATTTTCAAGACAGATTGGTCAAAAGCAAACGATTCTTACAACTCGAAAACGTGAGAAGCAAGAAAGATAAACTGCGTTTGATATCGTGTTTCGCGTTTTATCAAGGAGAAAATCTAAAAGACGTTTCTAGGTTCAACAAACTCTTAGTCATTATTTTTATATAAAAAATTAAGCAAACAGCAAGAGAAATGTATATTTCGTGAAGTTATAAAACCGTTTCCAAATCTCGATGAGGTTAACACCTCTTGAATTGAATTAAAAAAAAGAAGTCTTCACGCAAAGGGACTCGAGTGAGGGAATGGAATAGAGCTGTCCACCTTGATGTACTCAGAACGTCTGTTTTTCAGGCTCGCGCGCATGGTTATTTTTGCTGCGCATGCAACCTTTTTATATCATCAAAAAATCTTTAAAAAAAACATGAGATACTGTGCTCATTTCGGTAAATCGATATCGATGAGTTGACGAATTCTTTTTTTTAAATTAACACTTCAAGCTTTTTCTACATCATACTTTAATAAAGTGGGTGGGTTTCAGCAATATTCACGACAGAAAGTGTTTTATTTTGTAAAAGGTAAGTCATAATGAGAGCAAGAAGGAAGGTGTCTTTCAGTCTGACAACAAACAGTCACAAAGGGGAGTGGTCGATTCGCACCACGTTTGATTCGCACCAATCTTCAGAAAGTCTGCAAAGTCAGGTTCTATGTTGAATGGAACACAGTCTCCTGACATTTATTTTAGTAACATTTGTATTGTAAATGACTGTCATTGGGAATTTGTGTCCTGTTATTTGAAACCATTACGAGTTTCCCAGTTAATTTAAATAAACGCATTTGAGATGCAGGATAATTGGATAACTAATAGTAACCGTTGCTTGATATAAAAGTAACAGACATAGTTGAAAATAAATCGCATATAGGTAGGTATGTGTGGTCGAATTGGTTAATAAAAACACGCAAACATTCGTTTTGTATTTCATTTTCAGATTTCCAAAAATATGATTTATGGATGAACTACCCGTTCAAATGGGTTGTGATAATTTTGAATATAATGAGGGAAAAATTGTGATTCACGATTTTATTAGGCAGGTTGTGAAAGGATTTTTTTTTTTATTATTGGTAAAATAAATCTGTGAAAGTTGGCGCTTCGACATTTGATTTGTCCCAGAGACGTTTCATCCTGAGACGTTTTCACCCATGAGGCGTTTCGTCCTGAGTCATAATTTTCACATTTCACTTAAAAACAAACATTCAAACCTCACTTCATTTCTGACCCAACACCCCTACGGTGAATAACCAATATATTTTGAAATATTTTGCGTGATCCACCAGGCGTTTGGGTGGGGATCGAATTACCATAAACAACCTCTCGGGGTGAAAATAAAAAAAAGAAGACCGCCCACCCGAATGTTTTTTTTGGAAAAAATGGTTTGAGAAACAGACAATCAACTTTGTATGGTCTTATTAATTTTTTCTATTTTCGATTTTTAATATATATAATTTTTCTTTATGGAAAAGGAACAAAACTGCAACGAATTATACTTTATAATATTTATTTGTTTTGTTCAGAGTTACTTTTTCCTTGAACCTAACACGTATCGTAACCCCTGATGATCTCATCATAAACCTCGGATGTGTTGTTATACAAAGTTACTTCCCTCGAATCTACCCTGATGGCTTCATAATAAACCTTGGTGTTACAGAGTTACTTTCCCTCGAACCTGTTACTTTGTCCTCGAACCTAACCCGTATCGTAACCCCTGGTGACTTCATAATAAACCTGGGATGAGTTATTATTTCCCTCGAACCTATCCTGACGACTTCATAGTAAACCTTGGTGCTACAAAGCTACTTCTCTCGAACCTATGGATGATAGAGTTACTTCACTTAAACCTCACCTGTATCACGACTCCTGATGACCTAATAATAACCTAGGTGTTACAGTGTTACTTCCCTTGAACCTACGAATGATAGAGTTACTTCCCTTGAACATAACCTGTATCATGACCCCTGATGACCTCATAATAAACCTCTACCTATGGTGTTACAGAGTTACTTCCCTTAACCTACAGATGAGTTGTTACTTCCTTGAACCTAACCGGTATCTTGGCCCCTGATGGTCTCAACGTGGTCTCTAATGTACTCATCATGACCTTTGCTGTACTCATAATTCACCTCTACCTACGGCGTTACAAAGTTACTTCACTTGAACCGAATTATTTTAACGGATGACAGTGTTACTTCCCTTGAACTTAACCCATATCATGACCTCTGATGACTGCATAATAAACCTCTACCTATGGTGTTACAGAGTTACTTCTCTCGAACCTACGGATGAGTTGTTACAGAGTTACTTCCCTCGAACCTAATCATTTGACGGGTGAGTTGAGAGTTACTTCCCCGAATCTACGGATGATAGCGTTATTTCCCTTAAACCTCACCTGTATCACGACTCCTGATGACCTAATAATATACCCTGGTGTTATAGTGTTACTTCCTTGAATCTATGGATGACAGAGTTACCTCCCTTGAACTTAACCCGTATCATAACCCCTGATGACCTCATAATAAACCTCGGATGAGTTGTTATACAGAGTTACTTCCTTCGAACCTAACCATTTGAACGTATGAGTTGTTAAAGAGTTACTTCCTTAAACATAACCTAAAACCTGGAGGTTTTTTCAAGCACTTCTTAATATGGTGAATCGAATTTTAATTTTTGTTTGAACGGATGAGTTGTTAGAGTTACTTCCCTCGAACCTAACCTAAAAAATGTTTTTTTTTTTTTTAAAGCACTTCTTAGTATGGTGCATCGAATTTTAATTTTGTTTGGATGAATGAGTTGCTACATAGTTACTTCCCTTGAACCTAATCATTTGATGAACCTAACCTGTATCATGACTCCTGAGGACCTCATAATAAACCTCTACCTATGGATAAGGTGTTACAGAGTTACTTCCCTCGAACATGACCGTTTGACGGATGAGTTGTTACGAAGTTACTTCCCTTGAACCTAACCTGTATCATCACCTCTGATATACTCATAATAAACCTCTACCTTGGGATGGGTTGTTACCGAGTTACTTCCCTTGAACCCAACCTGTATCTCGACCCTTGATGATCTCATAATAAACCTCTACCTACGGATGAACGGAGTTACTTCCAAGAACTAAACCTGTATTATGACCTCTGATGACCTCATAATAAACCTCGACCTACGGATGGCAGAGTTACTTCCTTTTGAACCTAGCAGAGTTACTTCCCTTGAACCTAACCATTTGACAAGGTTTTTTTTTCTTTTTTTAAACTAAACCCTGAACGCAATCTGTAAAAAGTCAGAAATACTGCACAAGCGAATGCAATTTTCAGAGAACAATTCACGCGATTTTCTATACTAATTTCTATTATCGACCATTGTTACGGAATGTGAGGGAAAATTTATCGATCAGAGATCGTAAGATCAGACTATAAACGTTGTGATAACTGGCAGTTCTGTGAGGTCTCACCAGCTCTGGAATTTTGTGTTTTCCCTACCAAACGATATCAGGCTCATTGAATAAACATGAGTCCACTGAATCCTCAAAATAAAACCTCAAGAGCTCGAGCTCTTACCGAGCTTGCGAGCTTAATCAACCCCTATAGGCTCATTTCGCAATACCATTCGGATGATGAGTTCAAGTTTATCTAGCAAGGGGATGATGACGATGTCAAATTCGATGCGGTATAGTATGGTGATGGGGGAAGGAATTTACGATTTGTGTTGAAGACAATACAAATCGTAAATTTGTAATATTCAAGAGGTAGTGCAGTTCCAATATCGTATTGTATGATTAGATTGGTGACGTTTAGAATACGGCGACAATCGTAGTTAGAAAATGAGTCGTTTTCGTTCGATATATTTGATCAATTGTTTTGAACGATCCTCCAGTCAACTTTCCGCCAACAACTGTGTCTGATCAAGAAAAAAAGGAGTCGTTACCGAGATGTATTTCACCCGTTTAGCGTTAAAAAAGAATTGTTTTGGACAAGTGGTATGTCGACGTAAAAAGCTTAATGTCTTGGCTGCTGTTGGATGACATCAATATCGCGACAACTGATGTAATGCTTCGCTATCAGGTGGTTAGAAAAAGAGCTTTTTTTCTCATTTTCATTCAGTCATACGCTGACACACTGTAAACACTGCTTTTTGTTGTTGCTGTATTTATATAACGCCACCTATCTTAAAATATTTTAACTCCTGTTGTAAAATAAAACAAAACAAAATACAACTTTTCCACACGTGCGTTTAGACTGTTTACAAATCTTTTCTAACACGTGACAAATGGTTTTTATTTGAATTTAGTCAAAATTAATACTAGTTTAGTTTTGTAATGTCTTCTCAACGTGGGCATTTTGTCCTAAAAAAAATAGTTTGGATTGACACTTTTTTCGGAAATGGTGAAATAGGCTATCCTCAATATGTAGAAACGTTAGAAGATCAACTTATAATTTTTTATTGACAAATCTATGGTTCAGTAAACAGAGTTATTATTGAAGGAAACATCTTAAGGCGTGACTTGTTAATAAGCGAGTGCATCTCTAATTTGCATAACAATCATATATTGAAAACATACTTCACGTTTTTAACACAGATATCAAAAATGAATGATGCATCAGATTCAACTTGTTGTTTTTTCAATTTAATATGTTCCATAACTACCTTTTCTTACCACTTTCGATTTAAAGATGGTCCCAACTCCACCGTTATAAGAAGGGAAAGATTATGATGTTCATAATATCCTTGTCGATAGCTTTAATTTGATAGGTCACACGACTATCTTCTCGAAACTTTTGATTTTCTGATCGGTGTTAACCCCATCCCCACGGCGATGGTGGAAAATGTCATTTTTGGAATGTATTCATCAAGCCCTTCATATCAGTACCTCACAGGCTTGGATTTGTAAAAAGGAAGACGTTTTTCGTCTCTGGTCGTGACCCCACCCCCACATAAAATGAAAAATGTCATTTTCGTAATGTATTCATCGAGCCTTCATATCAGTACCTCACATGCCTGGCTTTGTATAAAGTACGACATTTTTCGGCTCTGGTCGTGTCCCCAGCCCACGACGAGGGTTAAAATTACGATCTTCTTAATCCACTCGTCGAGACCTTGAATTTGATAGGTCACGTGACCACCTTCTCGAAACTTTCGATTTTTATGATTTTTATGATGGGCGTGACCCACACCCCCACATAAAATGAAAAACGTCATTTTTGTAATGTATTCATCGAGCCCTTCATATTAATACCTCACATGCCTGGATATGTAAAAAGGAAGACGTTTTTCGGCTCTGGTCGTGACCCCACCCCACGACGAGGGTTAAACTTACGATCTTCTTAATCCACTCGTCGAGTCCTTCAATTTGATAGGTAACGTGACCACCTTCTCGAAACTTTCGATTTTTTATGATGGGCGTGACCCCCACCCCCACATAAAATGAAAAAACGTCATTTTCGTAATGTATTCATCGAGCCCTTCATATTAATACCTCACATGCCTGGATATGTAAAAAGGAAGTCGTTTTTCGGCTCTGGTCGTGACCCCACCCCACGACGAGGGTTAAAATTACGATCTTCTTAATCCACTCGTCGAGACCTTCAATTTGATAGGTCACGTGACCACCTTCTCGAAACTTCGATTTTTCTGATGGGCGTGACCCCCACCCCCACGACGAGGGGAGATAACTTTGTATGATTAAGTTTATGAGAATTAAGCAATCTGATTAGTTAATTAGCGTTAGGAACGTGAAGTGATTGGGTGATTACTTATTTCAAGCTCTTCGAGCTTTTGGTTTTGGTATACATTGCTCTAGCCATTATATCCACGTTATTAAACGCGATTCACCTTCTTATGACGGGCGTGACCCCCACCCCCACGACGAGGGGAGATAACTTTGTATGATTAAGTTTATGAGAATCAAGCAATCTGATTGGTTAATGAGCGTTAGAAACGTGAAATGATTGGGTGATTACTTATTTCAAGCTCTTCAAGCTTTTGGGCATCAAAAAGTGGTTTGCGGGTTCAGTATCACCTCTTTTCCATGTGTCGTACATAAGTCGATTTCTGATGTAGAATCCGCAAATGGGTATCCGTGTACGCCTCCATAGGGATTCAGTGTTAAAATCGTGTACAGATACGGATGATACAGAATCCGCAAACCACCTTTTTGATGATGATACAGAATTCGCAACACGTTTTTTGCTCGCGATTTAACACTGAATCCTATGGGGGAAACCCATTTGCGGATTCTGTATGAGACAGTACACCTTTTTTTTCCTTAAAATTTCATACATTTTTTCACTCTTGAGCGATGTGTGTATAGAATCCAGTGATACAGAATCCGCTTGCGGATTCTGTATCACCATAAAAAACGACAAATCGTGTACCTGTACACGATTTTAACACTAAATCCTATGGAGGTGTACATCGATGTACGTGTACATGTACGAAATCGTGTACAAGTGATACTGAATCCGCCTTTATTACCTACTCGCATGGGTTAAGGCGATATATGTGTGAAGATTCCACTCTGTTAGTGTTTCTGTTTATAATTTCTCTCCATGTACCGTTAATGGGTTCCAGGATATCCACAATTGCAGTCTTCGTCATCCACAGTGTTTCAAAGGCCCTGCATGGTTCAATGTAAAATATAATTCTGTTCACCTGAACAATGGGTCGAACCGCATGCTGGACGAAACTGTGTTGGAGAGGATTTGACTCAGATTTCTCACCCCCTGTGTTATTCAATTATAATAGACGATTTCAGCAAAGCGCCATCTTACATCCGGGAACTGATATGTAGGTGCACGCGCGGTTTGTTTATCAAATTTGGTTCCACATCTGAAATCAGTCTGGAAATTATTTTGGTCTGTCAGGAAATTTTGTTCCGCCCCATACGGCGAGGAGCAATACCTATATCGCACTTGCATATCCCACTTGATGCTGTGTAAGATTCCCACCCCTCACAAGTTCACCGGGATTTTTTTTAATAGGCTTAGGCCCGCAAATAGTAGGCTTACAGCAACACTGAACCTTAGGAGACAGAAACACAGACATTAAATGTTTGTGGGGTTGGCCAACGCAAATGCACCCTCTGATGGCAGAGATGGTAGGCCTATAACAATTGGCTCTCTGCCTCCATGGAATTTGTACTTACCCCCCCCCCCCCCCCCCCAACCAACCAACCAGTCAGATGATATCTATGCCCGACTGGTCTTCCACTGCATTTGTTTTTACCAAGAACATTTTTTTTTTGGGGGGGGGGGGGGTGGGGGGCAGATTAACATTCTGCATCCGTCTTTTGGGTATTCTTTTTATATTTTTGCCACGCCAAGATGAGTGGGAACATCGCCTTGTAAAACATGGATGCTTTGCCGCGTCACTGGAGCGAGTTCGCAGTGGATCGGCTCGTTCTCTGCACACCTTGAAATCCAACATTACCCGTTGAACGCTTATTTTTTTGTTGAGAAATGTATATCATCCTCGGATTAAAGGGGATGTCGTCATTCGGAGTTGCTGTGCATCCCACCCCCAGGTCCCACTGCCTAGTCTAACCACAGACGTCTGGAGACCTGATTAATATCACATCACCCCCAACGTCATACCTCCCTCTTATATATGCCTCCCCCCCACACACACTTCCAACATAAATAACACACAGGTCTGTATATTATATATTTCGGGGGGGGGGGTGCATATAAGAATGAGGTGTTTTGAGGTAGGGGTGATTTAGATCAGGTTTCCAGACGTCTGTGGCCTAATAACTCTGGCAATTTGGCCTGTATAGTGGGTACCGAAACTACGTTGTTCTCGACCTGTTTAGTCGACGTCAGCTGTCCTTCATGCGAATACCTGGAAACGCAACCAAATTGTGTAGAGTTCTTTTTCATTGCACGGAATATGTCTACCACTGCAGAATAAAATAGGTGTGTATTTGAATGCCTCTTTTTGAAAGGTTCTTCAACCTGTTACAAATGAGATTTTTTTATTATTTCCATTTTTGGCGAAACTTCGCTAATAATAGTCGGATTGTAAAAATTCAAGGACGAAATCGCACTGATTTTTACTCAATATATTCGAAACGAAACGCGTTTTTAAAATTTCCCTATGATATTAAAAATAGTATTTGCCCGACTGGTTGGAAAAATGTGTGAATTGGTATCCAAAAATTACGAGATCAAAGAAACACCGACATCGACAAAAAGTAACGAGAAGGTCTTCACAAATATTCATGCGAGATCGAAACTGCCCTCAAAAGTCATTTAGTACGATATTTCGAAATAAATTTTAACGATTTTATTTTTATTTGTGTAGTTTGGGAGCGATGCGCTTTTCCCCTAATTATCAACGGCCGTTTTGCAGAGAAATGATGTTTGGAGGTCCTATTTTGGGTCGGAAGCATAACCTTGTCACAACACTGGGAAACACTTCGTGCTAATTATAACCGATAGTACGTCTTATTGAAGTCACGTGGTTGGGTTTTGATACCCTACCTCATAGAGTAGTTAGTGGGGAGTCGATTGGAAGTGTTTTACAGGGAGTGTACACGTAATGAAGATTTCATTCCAAAGCCACGGGCAAGGTCACGTGGAAAATCAAAGTCATTTGCCCCAATAAGGAAGCTAAAACAAAAATCATCGAAAATGGGATACACATCAATGGCAGGTGGCACGCAGGGGAGGAATATAAACCCTTCCACACGCCCATACAGTGTCACAAATGCCAGAAGTTCGGGCATATCGCCAATAAATGCAGAGGTAACTTAGCCTGCATGAAATGCGGAGATCCTCATCTCACCAAACCATGCAAGCTGAAGACCCCCTCTTGACCCAGTTGTAAAGGAAGTCACCTCAGCAGCTACCGAGGGTGTCCCCATTTAAAAAAAGTAAAAATCGCCATTGAACTGAAAAATCGTAATCTCATTAAGACCAACAATGCGTCATCACCTCACACCGTCTGCCCCCTTATTGCCGGATCCCTCTACTCTGTGTTAAAGAAACACGTTACAACCAAGCTGTTCGACATCTGTCAAGATGTCAGCCGATCGGTGTCGCAACTATTCAAAACCCACATCTCGGAATCACTAATAATAGCCGATATCAGCTCTGACTAAATGCTCCAGAATAATCAACAACTAATACCCCGCAACTAAACACAAACCCCCATCATAAATAAGGTGCAAATAGCCGTGTGGAACGCTAGAAGCGTTAACAATAAAAAAACTTAAAATGAGCCGATATTTCGAAGATACAGGCATTGTCTGTATCTGCGAAAGTTGGCTTCAACCCAGCAAAAATTTTTCAGTAAGTGGGTTCAGCACTATTAGAAGAGACCGACAAATCACTAAAGGTGGCGGCATCGCTCTTCTAATAACGCAGAACATCAAAACTAAAACAATAAAAACTAATCACCTCCATGCAGAGATGATTGCGACTGAAATCACAGTCGACAATAAAAACATCGCGATTGTTTGTTATTATAACGACCCAAGCCAAATTATTTCTGACACTGTCTTTGAATACAAACACTGCATTTTCCTCGGCGACTTCAATGCCAAACACCTGTACTTTGGCTGCAACAAAAGCAGCCCCAACGGTGAAGCCCTACTCGAAATAACACAAAAACAAAACCTGCATGTGGCTATGAACGACAACTCAGCAACCTATATCAGTAACAACCCACTATTTCCATCTGATATCCTCGATCTAATTATCGCCAGTGACTCTCTGATAAACCACATCGATGACCATTGGGTCGGCGATGATGACTTAGGCAGCGATCACCTCCCGGTCCATGCCTCACTGCAGCTAGGAAATGGCCCACTCAGGCACCCCCTCCCCCACCCTCCGCAGAAATTTTAGAAAAATTAATTGGAACCTCTACCGCGATATCATCGATGTCAAACTCACAAACACCGCCCCCACCCCCCTCCCCCATCCAACGCAGCGGAACTCGAAACCCAATGCGAGGGCATAGAAAAAATAATTAACTGAACCCTAAACGAAATATGCCCAAAAGAAGAAGTGCGCCCCTGGAGAAATACCATCTCAGGGAGACGACTTACCAGGGAGACGACTTACATAAGCTTTAAGCTTTCTGTCGAATCCCTCCTTTACAGAGTAATCTCCTTTCATTGATTTGTGTATACTATTGTATCTGGTGTTGTTCAGAACTTTTGTAACCTTACTGTTATTGTGAAATGTGTACACATGCCAGTTAATGAATAAATACTGTTTAAACTAAATACCATCTCGGGCGACACACTGTCACTAATCAAAACTAAACGGAAAGCTCTTTGCGCTCTTAAAACCGAAACTGACCCCGGTAAGAAAGCTAACCTAAAAAAACATATAACCGCCTTTATGGCGAAGTCAAGGAAGCCCTCAAAGCTGAAAAAACAAACCAACTGGGAAAAGGTAACAGCCAATCTAAATTGGGTCCAAGATGCTAAAAAATTCTGGGACTCTTTCAAAATCCTAACGGGGCAAAAAAAACAAGGGCGGCAAAGCCGCTGCCAAACCCCTTAAAAGGGAAGACGATTCCTTTACGCGCACGGACAAAGACAAGACCGACACTTTTGCTGACCTCCTAAGAAAAACGCATCGCACGTATCAAGGCGCGGTGCATTGGTGCGCATTCATTCGTTTTCATTCACACATCTGACTTCAGAGCGTGAACACCCAGCTAATCATGGAACTACCAGACAGACTTGTGAAAGCCATTTCAGCTCTGGGCGTCTCATGCCCTATTTCCTGGACTATCCAGGAAAAAGGCTTGAGCGTCCACCTGAATCTGGAGTTCGAAATTGAAAAGAACACAACACCAACCTCTTCGGGAGAGGTAGTACCTTTGGAGAGAGGATCCCCTCTCCCACGGGGTCCTCACCCGAAGGGGCAGGGAGGTCCTGAAAAGAGCAACAACAAGAGAAAGAAGAAGAGTCCATCGACCAAGCACAGGGACGCCCGGCGCTTGGAGGCTTTCCGGAATAGGAAGAAAGAGATGAGCGAGGGGGTGGAGGCTCTGGAGGCAGCCGCCAGTTCCCATCCTAGTCCCACTGGTACACCCAATCAACTGCCGGCTCCTGAGCCGGTTCAGTTGGATGAGGAACATCCAGCGGAGACTGAAGAGGAACTGGAAGCTGCTTTTTCACCGCCTCCCACCCCTCACTCCCCTCTTCCTTCACTACCGGAAAGACCCGGAGCGGATGAAGAAGATGAACAGCCACCACATCCTATAGACCTCATCATCCAAAATGCACTAAAAGTATCCACCAGAACTGAATAACTGATAAAGGAATCTAGGGAATTAACAGGACGTACACCAATACCTCCACCAGCCTCATCACCATCACCATGCCAACCTCCACCTAAGAAAAAGAGCTGGAAAAAGCCCAGAAGGGGATAAACCTTTTCCCTCCTTCCTTTTCCTCATTTGCCACGCCTCGACATCACCAAAATTATACAGTCAACGAGGGTCGAAAGGGGCTTGTCCCCCAATTCGTCCCTGCGCGCCTTCGGCGCGTCAAACCATTTCGTTCGAAGGCGCGGGCAATGATGACGCCGTCATAAACACAATTGACGACTTCATCAACGAACACCCTGAAATCTACCGTGACCCCAAATTCGATAACGAGCCAGAAGACGGGGATGACGACGACCTCGTCACCCCCATCACCAACGACGAAATCATCAACGTCATAAAAAAATGCAAAAATTCCTCCTCACCCGGCGAGGACGAAGTAAGCTACAAAATTCTTAAACAAAGCCCAAATTCCCTAATCGAAAAACTAAACAAACTGTTCAACGCATGCATCACCCAGGGTTACTTTCCCAAATGTTGGAAAAAAGCCATCGGTGTCATGATACCTAAACCTGACAAGGACCCCTCCGATCCAGCCAGCTACCGCCCAATCAGCCTCCTCAGCTGCATTGGTAAGACATTCGAACGAATCCTTACCAATCGGTTCAGGGGGCACCTCGAAGACATCGATTTTTTCAAAAAATGGCAAAGAGCCTATAGAAACCGTAAAGAAGGCATCGAGCATGTCTACCGACTAGTAACCCAAATGAAAACCGCTATCAACAATCAGCAAATAGGCGCGGCAGTCCTGTTAGATGTGGAAAAAGCATTCGACTCTGTTTGGCATAATGGAATGCGCTACAAATTATCAAAAATGAGACTCCCCATGAAATTGTTCCGATTACTATCCTCCTTCTTAAATGATCGCGAAATTAAAGTCAGAGTGAACAATGAAATGTCTGACAGTGTCCCCCTCGAAGCAAGCACCCCAAGGGTCCGTCCTAAGCCCCCTCCTTTACATCTTTTATGTAAATGACCTCAACTTCTCCGAGGATCGTGTTCAAGTCTCCCAATTCGCGGATGATAAGGGCCTCTGGGACTCTAACAATACGGCCAATCTGCTCCAAAAACCCCTGCAACGCGCTCTCGATGACCTAGAACAATGGTGTGCCAAATGGAGAATTAAGCTAAACGCCAATAAAACCCAACGAATCACCTTTACTCGAAAGACAAATAAACGTGATTTTAACCTAAAACTAATGGATAACACCCTCCCAGAATGCAAAGAGGCGAAATTCCTGGGCATCACCATTGATCAAATCTGTCCTTCAACAAACACACCGACGACATGGCGAAAAAAGCCACCAAAAGCATCAGCCTATTGAAAATGCTAAAGGGAACCTCATGGGGAGCCAACAAGTCCACCCTACTCAAACTGTACAAAGCCTTTGTGCGCCCAGTACTCGAATACGGGGCAATCATCCTGACTGACCTCAACCAAACTAATATGGGAAAACTCCAGAAGGTCCAAAATCACGCGCTTAGAGTCGCCCTCCGCGCCCCATGGGACACACCCATCAAAACAGTCCACGACAGGGCCGATATCCCCACTACCAAAGAGCGCCTAGCCGCCCTGGCCGCGAGGAACCACGAACGGCTAGCCGATAGCCAGCTAATATCCGAATTACAGGCAATTTGCGATAGCAGACAAAAACCCCGAAACGTCAATCGCTAAAAAATACTAAAATAAGAAATAATAATCAGGACTTATATCAGCCAGCACGCAAACACAACATGGGGTAAAATAGGGAGGCCAGGCTATTGTCAGCAACACTACTACGATCCTACAGTACATGTCCTTTTTAAGGCATGCTACAATACGCTGAACCGAACTACTCAGTCCCCACACAGAACATAGGCTCAGCAATCACGCAATCAAAACGGAGAAAGCCTGGGGAGGCTAAGCTATTGCCAGCAAAACTACTGCGACCCTACAGTACGATATGTCCTTTTTAAGGCATGCTACAATAGCTGAACCAAACCACTCTGCCTCCACCCACACTTACAGTGGGGGAAGATAGGGAGGTCAAACTATTGTCAGCAACACTACTGCGACCATACAGTATGATATGTCCTTTTTAAGGCATGCTACAATACGCAGAACCGAACCACTCTGACCCCTCACACAACATAAACTCAGCAATCACGCAACCATCACAGAGAAAGCCCGGGGAGGCCAAGCTATTGTCAGCAACACTACTGCGACCCTACAGTACGATATGTCCTTCTTAAGGTATGCTACAATAGATGAACCAATCCACTCGGCAACCAGCTAACACTGACAAGGAACAGCAACTCAACAGTCACGCTCATCATAACCAGAACACGTACAAGCATTATACACATGCACACAAACACCGACACATTTCTCTCATCCTTTAAATATTATAATAAAATATTACAATTATCCTTCTATATCTTTTTATCTTTTTATATCTTACACATTCCAATGAAAACTAATTCTGCCTTCTTCTTTTAAGCAGGTACACAGAAGATGCTTTTTGATCAGCACCCCAATAACCGCTATGGACACTATAACCGTTATGGAAGCAGTAACTCCCATGGTTCCTGAACATCCTCCACTCCATCCCTAAAAGTGGTCGACCACTTTAAGGGAGGCGAGCGTTGGTCCTGCGTCCTGCCTCTGCCCCTTTTTGTAAGCGCATTGCGCATCTTTTGTCAAACCCAATAGGATTACAATGCATGCCTGCTCCCGAACCAGGGAAGTTCGGGTCTTCTTTTTGGTGGTCCCCGAAAGGGGTCGTTGTTGCTTTCCTTCAAAGAGTCCAACCAAACAGAGACAGCCTGGGGCAGATTATACTTGCCAGTGATGGCCATCATTTAAAATCATCCTCGAAGTGGCAGACTATACTTGCCTGAAAAACCAGATCGACTGCATTCTCGGGGAGAGGTAGTACCTTTGTGAGAGGACCCAACCTCTCACACTGGTTCTCACCCGAGGGTTCAACCGACATCAGTCAAAGAGACCATCACGCCACAACCGGTGACACCTGCCGAGTACCTGAAGCTGTTCCTTCTTCAACGCGAGTAGACATGTGGAAATTAGCCATTTACAGTCACTGAGGGTCGAAAGGGGCTTGTTCCCCATACCGTCTCTGCGCGCCTTCGGCGCGTGAAACCATTCCATTCGAGTGGAAAAGGTTAAAAAAAAATGGGACGTTTCGGCCTCCTAAAGTGGGACGTTTCGGCCTTCTAGGAGGCCGAAACGTCCCGGCCGAAACATCCCAGGCCGAAACGTCTCAAGGCCGAAAAGTCACAAACCCATGCCTGGAGGCGCAATCAACTATTTTGATTCGCCCATGTAATCACTTGTGTGCTGCAATAATTGTTGTAAACAATTGAACAGTTATCCTGTCTGTTGAAAGACAGTTTTTGAATATTTAAAAGTATTTATTGTTTAAAGTTAATGAATCATCGAATTTAAATCATTGTAAAACCGTTTGATCGAATTTAAATCATTGTAAAACTGTTTGATCAAATTTAAATCATTGTAAAACTGATTGATCGAATTTAAATCATTTTAAAATCGATTGATCGAATTTAAATCATTGTAAAACCGTTTGATCGGGATTTAAATCATATTAAAACTGTTTGATCGAATTTAAATCATATTAAAACCGATTGATCGAATTTAAATCATTATAATCTAGATTTTGTAGACTTGTAAATTCGAAAATATTTGAATTGTATTCCAGATACGTTTGACATGTACAATATTTTTTTTTGTGTGGGTTTATGGGAGTCTGGGGTCCAATGGCCTCGTTTTGTGGATGGGGGGGGGGGGGGGGGGACTATTTACTTCACCATTTAGGAGTGGTATGGATGACTGAATCTTAATTACACTGCCAAGACACTGCAATTTTTGATGTGCTGGCTGCACGCAAAAATCAGGGGTGACGCCAGAAAATCTCCGATAGAGGAACTAAAATCTCCTGCCAGAAGACCTATTTTAATTTTAAGGGGTTTCAAGTCACGTGTGGGGGGAACAAAACCAAAAAATTATAATACGAAACTTCGGGGCATGTTTGAGCTAGGGTTATGATGTGTGGTGGTCTGGCTTGTCGATCGGCATGTCATTATTGAAAAATAAAAAAAAATATTTTCTATTGATTTTATTTACATATGGTTATATTTATGATTGCTGAATTTATAAAAAGTAATTTAAAATGTTGATTTGTCTCTTAATTTTTCTCAACCTTGTCATATGCAGAGGTGTTAAAACAGATGTTGGGTTCAAGGACACCTCTGTGCTTTGTTGCGCCACTCAAATGTTATTTCACACCTTGTGCAGGTGGTAGTTTAATCTATTATATTTAGTTTAAACATTATTTTTTATTTCAATACTGCATATAAATATACAAGGTATAGAACAGCATGCTGAGATACAGTATTAGAAAGTGGATTCAGCAGCAAGCCGAAGCTTATGTAAGCTGTCTCCTGCAATCAACAAATACATCAGACTTTCATGGCATGGAAGAGACTATGATTGAAACAAAATAATATGAAAGAGGAAAGAAGGGGAAAGGTGAAGGGGTGGGGGTGTCTGGGGCAAAGGCACCTGCTTCCTTTAATAAAGGGAGAGCACAAGAGGGGCGAGCACTGCAGGTGTGTTCAGTAAAATCTCTTGGAAGCAGTAATATAACTCTGTACTTTTTCAAAAATTAGGCTGTTTGCTTCCGCTGTGTATTCAGCATTTCCATTCAAGAGAATATCCGTTGAAATTGTGAATGTCAGTGTTGCTAGTGTGCGCTGTCTGCTCTCTACATAGAACGGACAGTGCAACAAATAGTGAGCACTCGTTTCACGGGCTCCACATGAACAGTATGGAGAGTTTGATAAATGGTTTCTAAACAGATGATCGTTAAGATTGCTACAACACAAGCGAAGTCTACAATGGTGGGTCTGTGCCTTACGGTCTTTACTTCGTTTGAAGCAGTTTGGAACGAACAGTTTATTTCTATTTAGGAACGAGTTGAAATTTTGCAATGAACTATTTTCTCTGATGTGTGATGGCAGCGCATTCCATAATCGTGTTGTTGATGGCACAAAGGACTCGTAATGATGCTGGGTTCGACAAAATGGGGCTGCGAGGTCGGCGTTATGGCGTAGGCCGTAATCGTGGGACGCCGAAGATCGTGGCGGAATCAGCATGGATACATAAGCAGGGACCATCCTATGATACATTTTAAAATATTGTTTTAATTTGTGCTTCTCTCTTCTTGCTTTTAGGGTTTCCCATCCCGTTTCCAAATAAATAAGTTCCCTACTGGCGCTACGGGTTGCACCTGTTACGATCCTGGCAGCTTCCAACTGGATACGTTCCAGTTCGTCGGATTCGCCCTCAGCACAATTATCCCAAACTGTATCTGAATACTCAAGAACCGGCCTAATAAAAGTCAGATATATTGTTTCTAATGTTTTGCGATCAAATTTGTATTTATACTTTCTTAGAAGACCAATTCGCTTCCATGCTTTGGAGGCTATTGCTTTAATGTGTTCTTTCCAGGAACCCTGACTGTTTAAAAGTATACCAAGATGTGCATGACTACTTACTTCGGAAATGCTCTCGTTACGCATTTTCAGAGGGGGGTGACAATTTCTATCACTTTTTCGTGAAACTAATAGGGACTCAGTCTTTAATGGGTTGAAGTCAACAAGCCATTTATTGGACCAATCTTCGAGTTGTTTCAAGTCTTGGTTTAAAATATTAGCAGCCAAGTCTGGGTTCTCTATTATTAAGTAGATCGTTGTATCGTCGGCGAACAAGCGGATGTTACTTGAAATTTTTTCAACTATATCATTGATGTATATGATGAACAGCAGGGGACCAAGAATCGATCCTTGGGGCACACCAGCTGAAACTGATTTCCATGATGAGGCTTCGGAATCAATGACAACCCGCTGTTGGCGATTGCTCAGGTACGACTCAAACCACCGAAGCAGATTACCTGTCACTCCGATTTGTTCCAACTTAAACAGAAGACCTTTATGCCAAACTTTGTCAAAGGCCTTGCTCACATCACAGAAGACAAGGCGGATTTCTTTACCTTCGTCAAGGGCACTACTGACAGTATTGTAAATTTCGGTAAGTTGTAATGTAGTCGAATCTTTGGGGGTAAAACCGGATTGGAATGGAGTAATCAAGGTGTTTGACTGCAGAAAAGCCAGAACTTGTTTGAATATACATCTTTCGAACACCTTGCCAACACAGCTGAGCAACGATATAGGCCTATAGTTAGTGACTAGATTCGGATTCTCCTTTTTAAAAATTGGGGATACATTAGCTCTTTTCCACTCAGTTGGAAAGTAACAATGGGAAAGGAAAAAATTGAACATTTCAGTAAGTGGTTTAGCGAGACCTAGTCTACATTCCTTGAGAATTTTCGGACTTATATTATCTGGACCACTTGCTTTAGAGCTTTTAAGAGTTTCTAGGACGTCCATAACTTCACTGGCCAATATACTAATGTTATCGAGGGTCGGCCGGTTAGTGTTATGGACGCTCGTGGGAAGAGAGGCGTTCGAGTCATCCACCTGGGAGATGGTACAAAAATAATCATTAAATGCTTCCGCCTTTTCGGTATTAGATATTAGATCACAGTTGTTATACTGAAGGACAGGGATGTCTTGTTTTGATTTACTCATCAGTTTACCGAGCGTTTTCCACCAGTTAGCCGAGGAGGTTACTTCGTTGTTCAGGATGTTTTCAAGTTTCGTGAAATATTTTTCCTTTGACTTTTTAATTGCAGAGGTAGTTTGATTTCTCTTTTGGCGATATTTGAACCACGCTTGCGTCGTATTGACTTGCTTTGCATGTTTGTGAACACGTTTACGTTGGCGGATTAGTTTTCTTATATCGTTGTGAAACCATGCTGGCTCATTTTGCCTACATGTAACTAATTTGTTCGGGATATATTTTGAAACAACAGATTCGAGATAGTTCTGGAATTCACAAGTTACGGCGTCCTCGGAAGAGAAAGAGAGGATATTCTCCCAGTTCGTTTCCTGTAGTGTCTTGTTTAGACCAAAGTAGTCGCCTTGGTTAAACAACCACATGTGTCTTTTGTGTGCTTGGGTGCGTTTGACGGAAAACTTTAACACTGCCTTTATGGGACAATGATAGCGTATACGCTCGTCACAGAGAGGACCATCGACGCCACTATCCGATACAAAGGAAGCATTGTTAGTTATAATTAAATCAAGAAGAGAGGACGATGTTTCAGTAAAGTGTGTTGGTTGATGCAAGAGTTGAGCTAAATTATATTGTTGGAGAATACATTTCATAGGACCGTTAAAATTTGACAGTTGATCGTCATTAAAGTCACCGGTTATGACAACATTCTGAGAGTTTGTATCCAATGCTCGTTCGATGGAGGTAGCAATCAAATTCCATGATTCCGCTTCAGAATTTGGAGGACGATAAAAGGATCCCAAGAGAAAATGGCCAGATTTATTTGAGATCTGAAGCCATATACACTCAATGCCAGGAACTTCGAGATCATTTCGAACCTTGAATAGGATGTCATTCTTTATATAAATGATTATTCCACCACCTCTGGAGTTTCTGTCTTTTCTAACTGGTTGTTGGAACCCCTGGAGCACGATATCGTTATTATCATCGTGGATACTCAACCATGATTCTGTGAAAACACAGATATCGTATTCCAAGACTTCACAACGAAGTGTATCAATTTTTGGAAGTAGACTTTGAACGTTTAGGTGTAGAAGGGACAAACCATTAGGCTTCCGGTCGGAGTTGGATAAGACGAGTGACTGTTCTGATAATCTGGATGATGAATCAGTAAATGGACCTGGGTTAACCTCCACATCACCTGATCGAATAATAAGTAAAAACATGCCACAGTACGTGCATGCAAACAGGATCATAAGTGACAGATCAGCACAAGATTGTTGGTAATTTGGACGCGCACCTGAGGGTTTGAAATAAGTCTGGAATATCCTTGAGGTGTTATCGATCCGGGCAATTTTTGGGATGTTGTTGAGAAAGATAATTATTCCCAAAATAAATGGTACAAAACTATAGAAGCCGTAGCATATGGTAAACGCTGAGAGATGACTCTCATCCCGATTCAATACTCCACTGCAGTGAGCGCCATGTCGTGCTACAAGACAAAATAGACCTACTCTCATTCTGTATGTTGCTATATCAATCATTATGCGGACTTAAGAACACTTTCAAATAGGCTTGGTATCCTCTGAGAATAGGTCCAATTCCATGAAGGAGCAGCTGCCTGTGCCTGGGGAATGACTGGGAGGAAGTAGTCTGAGGATATGTGGGTAGAGGGGAGTCGTGATCAATAGTATCTCTTGAATATATATATCTTCAGCTTGGGTCTCGGGGTGGAATGAAGTTAATCTAAAAAAAGAAAATATATTGTGAATATATATACACAGGTAGAATATTAAGAGAAGCAAGGGTATCATGGTACCTTTTGGCTGAGTTGTATATTTTCCCTGGCTATTATCCAACAATGGACACGTGCTGAGTCACTATTATTCGAGTGTGGCTTAGTAAGTTCAACCCGATATTAACATTATCTACCAGGCCATTTGTCCCCAAATTAGAAATAGATCCACTCTCATTCTGTGTGCGTCCCCTATCGGATCACCAATTACTAATATTCTATTTAGAAGTCAGAAGAACAAACGACAATAAAGTCTGGTATAATGTCAGCTCAAATCCTTATCACGTGCTATGATTGATTCCTAAGTAGTATGGGGAGAAAAATAGACTAAGGATTTCGATCGAGTGGCGACTGGCCCGATCGAAAACTCACGTCTTAATTTAGTGATACCAACACTTTTGATGTAATGGCAGAGTCAGTGACAGGTCAATTACCTTCACCGAAACGAGCTCAGTGAGCTGGCGTCCATGAAGATGCGTAATGGCTATATTTATGAGACGAGAACCAAAAACATTAAATTTGAATAAGGATTTTGTATACATACCGTTGGCCAGTTTATTCCGTACCTATAGGCACACCCCAATAATTCATAAAAAACGAATACCAATGAACAAATTCTGACTTTCAAAAATGATCCAGCACTCAAGACGCAGCCCCATGACCCCTCATTGGAACGACCTCAACAAGTCCGCTTCAATGGGGGCGCACAGTCTACAAGCATGTCTCCGAGACGAGGGCTGAAAAATAATTCATTTTTACAGGCTTTTTGTATACAGGGCTGGCTAAAGAATTAAAAAAAAACGCAGCCCCATGACCCCTCGTTGGGACGATCTCAACAAGTCCGCTTCAATGAGGGCTCATAGTCTACAAGCATGTCTCCGAGACGAGGGCTGAAAAATAATACAATTTTTACAGGCTTTTTGTATACAGGGCTGGCCAATTTGTGCCGACACGAAGAGCGAAGGGACAACAATGAACACCCTCCAATAATTTACAGGAAAGCTGATGCCATTTAACAGTAAAACACAGTTCGAGTGAACTGTGGGTCCAGTAATGTAATATGTACCGTATCCCAAGATAGAGGTGAATCATTGGTCCAAAGTACACACCTGCTTCTTTCGTGAACGTCGTACACTTCGGAGACTATTTCTTGTGCTATTTGACATTTACTGGGAAATTTTCATGAAGTCATATCACGGCGGCCTCGCGACATCCGTGCCATGGCTACGTGAGAATTCCAGTTAGCATTCCACTCAGGAATGAGCTACTTCGATAATGGTGCATACAGGCTAATTTTTCGGAGCCGGTAACTGAAAACATAAGAAGATTTGGATAGAGAGTTTTGTATACATGAATATGGATAGAGAGTTTCGTATGCGATTAGCCCGGTCACGTTGAGCAGAGGGTCAACAGTACACACACCTTCCAACAAATTGCATGAAAGCAGTTCACGTAGTTTGGATGAACAGTACAATTAAACTGAGAGACATTCACCATGCAGCCGCCCGGTTACGGTCTGCGACCACTAATCCCTGCTCAACGCAAGAAATAAACCACCATTACAAAATAAAATCTTGAGAACATAAATTTAAGTGAAAGTTTATCGGATTCCGCGTAGGTCGGTTTATGCCATTGTGTATGGGAAAAGGTTACCCAACTGATACCGGGAAGGCAGCTTAAGAGGTTTGAATGAGCAATACAAATTACAATCAAGGTAATATTAGCCAAACATATACATGCTCCTGGCTTCAGTCCGATGACAGGTAGTAGATGATAATGACAAAATAAAATCCCGAATAACTGAGAATTTTTCATTTATTATTTATTTATTGGCGTTTGAGGTCGCAAATTTATGCATATTGGCTGATCGTGACCTCTACATGGTGATAAGGTCAAGTTTAGTCAATCGTTTATACCCAATATTGCCTATTTTAGAGGGCTTCCACCCCAAGCAAATTACAAATTACAATCAAGGTAACATTCGCCAAATATATACATGCTCCTGGCTTCAGTCCGATGACAGGTAGTAGATGATAATGACAAAATAAAATCCCGAATAACTCAGAATTTTTCATTTATTATTTATTTATTGGCGTTTGAGGTCGCATATCTATGCATATTGGCTAATCGTGACCGCAACATGGTGATAAAATCAAGTTTATTCAAACGTTTATACCCAAACTTGCCCATTTTAGAGGGCTTTCACCCCAAGCATTGGTGACTGGGTCCTATTTTACCGGAAAAACTTGTTTACCATAGTAGACAAGCATGCCTCACTTCCCGGGGTTCCCACGGGGGAATGACTAACGAGAAAGTTTAAATCCCCATCGCAGAAACAAGAACTTAAGTCGTGACACGTCACCGGAGATCCATTTCAATAATGTAATATTTTAAAGATATGCGTGAGTCCAGTACTCCACTGTTTATTTATTCATTGATATTTAAACACAATAGTCAATCGTGACCGCAACATAGTCAAATTTGGCTAATCGTTTATAGCCATGCTGCCAATTTTGGATGACTTCCACCCCAGGCTGTGGTAACTGGGTCCCATTTTGTTAGTAAAACATAACTTGTTTACCACAGTTGGCACAGTAAACAAGCATTGCTTCACTTCCCGGCTTTCCCACGGGGGAAATCATCGCCTGAAAACAAACGCGCAGGACATATTTCATAAACGATGCACAGTTTGGAGAATATTTCGTGCGATATTTAATAGTTTACAGGGAATTCTCATGGAGCCATGCCACAGGCGCCTAACGACAGCCGTGCCATGGCTACATGGGAAGTCCGGGGTGTCACAAATCAACCCACAGTATTCATGGAAATTATTCGGTTTTGGCTAATCGTTTATAGCCATGCTAAAAATGTTCACTTTCCGCCCCCAAGACATAGGCCATGACCCCTCACTGGAACGAGTGCGATGCGCTCTTTCCCAAGAGGGGTCACAACCCATGCCTTGGAAGCAAGAAGAATATTTAAGTGCATGTGTGTCTTTGTTGATTTATGTAAACTTTGATTTATTTGTTAAAATTCCAAAGTGAGTATAGACGTAAGCGTCAATGCTAAGCACCCCCTCCCCCCTCACTCACACACAAACTACGCGATCTGGCAATAAGCTCCTCTTAGCAAAACGTTTCGTTTAACTCTGTTCGACTTTTCAAGATATGCGTAAGTCCAGTACTCCACTGTTTATTTATTCATTGATATTTATACACAATGGTCAATCGTGACCGCAACATGGAGATACAGTCAAATTTGGCTAATCGTTTATAGCCATGCTACCAATTTTGGATGACTTCCACCCCAGGCATTGGTGACTGGGTCCCATTTTGTTAGTAAAACATAACTTGTTTACCACAGTTGGCACGGTAAACAAGCATTGCTTCACTTCCCGGCTTTCCCACGGGGGGAATCATCGCCTGAGAACAAACGCGCAGTACATATTTCATAAACGATGCACAGTTTGGAAAATATTTCGTGCGATATTTAATAGTTTACCAGGAATTCTCATGGAGCCATGCCACAGGCGCCTAACGACAGCTGTGCCATGGCTACATGCGAAGTCCGGTTAGCACTCCTCTCAGGACGACCTTAGGGTGTTACAAATGAACCCACAGTATTCATGGAAATTATTAGGTTTTTTGTCTTAGAACGTCACGGCTGCTGCATGGCAGCCGAGCCCTTGTTTCGTTTAATGGTCATGGCTATATGAGAAATCCGGTAAGAATCCTCTCAGAACAACCTGGCAGGGGGTGGGTGGGGTGGGGTGAGGAGGGATGGGGGACTGGGTGTTACACATTAACCCTCAGTATTTGTAAAAAACTATTCGTTTTTTGTCTTGAAGGATCACGGCTGCTGCAAGGCAGCTGAACCCTGTTTCGGTAACCCTTTATTTGACGCTAGCGGCAGATGACACTCCCAAAAAGAAAGTAAAAAAAAATAATTTCCGTACAACTAAAATTTTTCACTTTCCGCCTCCAAAACATAGGTCATGACCCCTCACTGGAACGAGCGCGATGCGCTCGTTCCCATGAGGGGTCACAACCCATGCCTTGGAAGCAAGATGAATATTTAAGTGCATGTGTGTCTTTCTTGATTTATGTAAACTTTGATTTGTTTGTTGAAATTCCAAAGTGAGTATAGACGTAAGCGTCAATGCTAAGCACCCCCTCCCCCTTCACTCACACAAAAACTACGCGATCTGGCAATAAGCTCCTCTCTGCAAAACGTTTCGTTCAACTCTGTTCGACTAAGTGGACCAGTCGTTACAAAGCAAGTGAGCTGTACTTAGTGCACAAGGTGAGACTGTCACAGTTATACTCAAATTCTACTCCGGCTTTTTACTTTGAACAAAAAAGATCAATACTTGATCACGTGAGGATTCGTCGGTAAAGTACAGCACCCGTCGAAACGGACAGTAGGAATATCACTACTGGTCTTGCTTTTACCTGGTCAGTCGTCTCAGCAAAACGTTTTGTTTAACTCTGTTCAACTAAGTGGACCAGTCGTTACAAAGCGTTACAAAGCAAGTGAGCTGTGCTTAGTGCACAAGGTGAGTCTGTCACAGTTCCACTCAAATTCTACTCCGGTTTATTACTATGAACAAAAAAGATCAATACTTGATCACGTGAGGATTCATCGGTACAGTACAGCACCCGTCGAAACGGACATTAGGAATATCACTACTGGTCTTGCGTTTCCCTGGTCAGTCGTCAATAATTAGGTCAAGCTAATTTTTTTCTCGAATACACGTACCTCCAAATTTAAGCTAATGAAATGGCAATATGCCAGGCGTCTCAAAAATAACACGGTCCTATACTGCGGTCACTGCAAATCTATATGGACCTGTACTGTACCGTGATGTGTGTTTGATTGACAAATGACACTATCAGACATTGAAAGCACCGAGTTGCTCAGATATGATAGATTTACTCGTGTGCACAGAAACAGGCTATAGTTTGTGTGATGCAAGTGTTATTTGTGTTTTCATCCAAACTGTGAACGATCACAATGAGCAAAACGACATACATCAGAAATGAACCATTGAATAATAATATTGGGCCTTTAATGATATCACATACAGTTTATAGACGAGGGCGCTCATGGGGTCATCCAACACAACCTTGTTTGGGAAAATAATCAATATGAAGTCGTCCTTCAAGTTGTTCTGTGAGCGTGATTAGAAATGTTTCCCTTGGGAAGGAAGGATCTGGGGGAGTTGGACGATAAAAAGAATATTTACATTTTTGTGGAAAAATTAGAATGTGAAAGTTTAAGTTCCACGGCGAAATTGTTTTATTTGATGACTCCCCGAGGGAGTTAATACTGGTTCAGGGGAAGCCAAGAGGACACAGGCAAAACATAGCGAGAGCGAGAGAGCGGTGGGTAGACTCAGGGGACTCAGCCGAACACAACTCCAGATTAAAATAATGCTTACGGGGTGAATTTTGCGACTAAACATCGTTTCAAGTGTTACGTTCACCGTACACAAGAGGTGAATTTAGTGAGTAGATATCAAGTATTGCGTTACATTACAAACCTTTAGAGAAGCATTTTGGAGAAGATAAATAATCAGGTTTGTCACATTAAGTCCAGATTTATGTACAGTTCCAGCAGAAGTGACTTGACACAGAACACCTGTCGTTTCAAAGTGTATGTACAGTTCGAACAGAAGTAAATTGTCGTAAGGCACCTCTTGTACTCAGATTTAAGGCTGAGTATTACGAATTGTCAATCTAATTCGGAGATCTTCTTCGAGCTTGTCAACCTCTTGAGGAGTGGTGATGCGACGAACAATATCTTCTCGTGATTTTATAAAAATAACACCATCATGGGTCCAGCAGTCCTTTAATTTTTTGACTTTCACAAATGTTCGACACCTTCGAAAGAGATTTGAACGAGTGTTCGTGAGATGTTCATTTATGTACACATTTCCTCTCTCGGGAACATGTTTCAGCTTGCGACGAGCTCTGTACAGACGATCTCTCACACTGTAGCTGTAGAACTTGACAAGAATTGTTCTAGGTTGGGTTCGATGAAGGTCTGGACGCCCCGATCTATGGCTACGTTCAACCTCCCACTTCTCTAGGGGCACATCGATCTTCTTTGCGAGATCCAAGACAATATCATCAGTTCTCTCATCCGCAGTTTCTGGCAGTCCTGAGATTCTTAAGCTGTTTCTCATCCCATACTGACGTAAGTCGTCGAGTTCGTTTTCTAGACGAGCTGTAGTGTTAACAAGATGAGTAATTTTTTCTTCCTTCGAGCTCAACAAGCTCTCGAGCTCGTCCATTCGACTCTGTAATTGGAACATATCTTCAGTGAAAGTCGTCAATAACAGATTCCTGATGACGTGAATAACTTTGGGATTCATCAACGCACGGATTAGAGATTCTGACAAATCACTGTCGCTAAAACTTTGATTTTCGGTGATGCACTCCAGGCTTTCGTCCGAGTTGTGTCCAAAAATATCCGATTCGCCAAGTTGACTTCTGTGTTTCTTTTGCGTGTGCTGTTCTAAGATACTTCCATCCGAACTCAGTCTGCGCTTGTCATGTTCATTGTCACATTCCTTGTCACATTCCTATGAGTCAATAAGGAATGGATTAATCGACGCCATAGTTTTCAGAACAGTTTTCAAAACAAGACTACACGAAATAAGGATATATGTCTTCTCGATCACGAACAACACCTCAAATAATCCAATTAATAATGACAAAGTTTCAACATTTTCTCAACATACTAACGAGAAAAGGTCTATTTACAATCTAGCCACGTCCGAACTACTGTTGGCACAAAATAGTCGACATTTACATCATTTTTACAAAGTTTGCCAGAGAAAGAGAAAAAAGCTAACTTCCCGCCATGAACATCCGGGTATCTTTTTTATCTATTATATTTAAATAATCACTTCAATCCCGACTACTTTAATGTAGTAGTAGTAGTAGAATATTTTATTTAAGTGTCACATTTCAATAATCATACATAAAAAACATAAAGTATTTACAAAATATTTATATGAAATCCAGTCTATGAAGGCTTAAGAGACACATTTTCATCAGAAGTAGGTCTTTTTTTTACAGTAGTTCATAAAAAAACCCCGAAAAAACCCGAAAAAACAAAAAAACCCAAACCCGAAAAACCAAAACTCATGCACACACACCACCACACACACACCCTTGCGCCCCCCCCCACACACACAGTAATATGCAGACATACGCCCACATGCATTTGCGTATACTTTCGTGTACTAATTTCCTTTCACTTTTTCTTACTCCCCCCCCCATCACGTATATCGGTCTCTCTCTTTCCCACTGAAGTGTACTCTCTCTTAGAATGGCAGATTCGCAGATATTTTAATTCGGTATCTCCCTTATATTCACCCTCGTATTTTTACATACACACAGGCTTGGCTATTTCAATTGATAATACAAATAACAACAATGTAGAGAAACGTTGAAAAATCTGCAAATGAAAAGAATATAAAAGTATGTACAAACCCCTACAGAATTGGATGAAGGATATTTGTTTCGGTATGCAACTATCTCCCGTCCACCCCCCCCCCCCCCCCACTTCCCCTGTGAAATAATCATTAGTTTCAGTCACGAGTGAGATACTTTTTAGTTTAAACAGTATTTATTCACTAAATGACATGTGTACACATTTCACAATAACAGTAGGGTAACAAAAGTTCTGAACAACACTAAATACAATGATGAAGCAACAGCAAAGTTATACCCGTGGGCCGCAAAGTAGACCCCACTCGAAGGTGGAGAGTGGGGGAGTTCTGCATTCCGGAAGGTAGCAGTAGACTTCTTAGTGTAGGAGAGACTAGTGACTATGAGTACCTGGCCGTAAATATAAACATCACAGGAAGAGGCATCTACCGAAACCACACAAATAAATTGATTCGGAAGGGGAAGCGAATCCTTAACCAAATGAAACTTATAGGGAGAAACAGTTTCAATAATAAGGTTTTCGTGGGGAAAACCATTTGGGAAATGGTGGGTCTGCCAAGTTTAACATACGGTACGGAAGTTGTACCCCTAAACCACACAGCTGTTAAGAGCTTGGAAATCCCGCTGATTTGTCGCGGTTCTCGTATGAGAAGGCCTTGGTTACCCATGTTCTACCAACTGCCTCCCTATTCCCGCGCTTCTTCTCTCCTCCCAACACTCGGAGACGAACTGCTTGATGACATCCCTTGCCCCATTCTTCCCAATCTCTTCGATTAGTATATTAACCCTCTCCATTGAGTCGCCCCCTAACCACATGTCCTTCATTCTCCCATCCCACTTCCCCATTATACTCCCCGTGAATCTTGTTCTTTTAGACTAGTATTTTGGGCATTCTATAAGAAAGTGTTCCAGGATCTCCACCACGCCCAAGTTACACATCCGGCACTCCATTTCACTGTTTTTCCCAATTTTTCCCCTCAGCTCCAGGGACCGCGACCTCAGCTTGAACAACAATGACACCAAAGGTGCCATCAAGGTACTCTTCAAAACCAGGCTTCTCTTTATCACGCAGGCCACCCAAAGATCTCTTTGTTTTGACCCCCTCTCGCCAATTACGGTTACAATCCTCCATGACCCTTTCTCTGACGATCTTTTTGCCCTGGTTTGCCCCAACGTCAAGGTCCGAGATCTCCAATGAGTAGTTTTCTACTAACTCCCTCACTTGGACCATCCACTCCGTCTTGATATTTGAGTTGAAAGTTCTCAGGAACATTACTTTACACCATCGGCTAACGGGAAGAATTACCAAATAATTAAGATAACCGAGTTTCAATAGGTCTATCCTGTCCTTGATCCTCATCCACCCAAGCTCACCCCTGATCGCTTCTAGCGCTGCGGCATTACTTGAGCCTGTTATCCATCGGCCTGCATCGTTCTGCAGGATTTCCAAGCTCTTAACAGCTGTGCGGTTTAGGGGTACAACTTCCGAACCGTATGTTATACTTGGCAGACCCACCATTTCCCAAATAGTTTTCCCCACGAAAACCTTATTGAAACTGTTTCTCCCTATAAGTTTCATTTGGTTAAGGATTCGCTTCCCCTTCAGAATCAGTTTATTTATGTGGTTTCTGTAGATACCTCTTCCTGTGATGTTTATATTTACGGCCAGGTACTCATAGTCACTAGTCTCTCCTACACTAAGAAGTCTACTGCTACCTTTCGGAATGCAGAACTCCCCCACTCTCCACCTTCGAGTGGAGTCCACTTTGCGGCCCACGGGTATAACTTTGCTCTTGCTTTCATTAAGTTCGAGTCTCCATTTGCTCCCATATTTCCCAAGAATTCCCAGCATCTTCGCTAGCCCCTCTTCGCTTTCTGACACTAGCACCATATCGTCTGCAAAAAATAGCCCTGGGATCTTCAAGTCACCAACTGCAGCCCCCTCGTCGCTGTGCAGGAGTTCATCTCCTAAACCTTTGATGTACAATGCAAAAAGAATTGGCGAAAGGATACACCCCTGTTTTAGGCCTATCTCCATAGGCACACGTTTTGTTGTAATGTTTCCCAGGCTAAGTTCACTCTGTACGCCTTTATATAATGCTTTCATAATCCCAACAAACTCACCCCCAAGCCCAGAGCCTCCAGCTTGCGCCACATACCCTCCCTCCATACTCTATCATATGCCTTTTTAACATCCAAAAAGGCCATGAACATCTTTTTCTGTTTTGCTTTCGCGGAATCTATCATTTGGGATAGCGTGAAAAGATGGTCAGTGACTCTCCTTCCCTTCCTGAAGTCATTCTGGATTTCTCCCAAAAAAAACCTTCTCTTCGATCACCTCCTCTCTAATCTCCCATACAGGACTTTACAAAAGACTTTTCCAATGTCGCTGCTGACAGAGATCCCTCGATAGTTATCCAAGACGTCTTTTTTCCCCCTTTTTGTGAATAAATGTCACTTTGCTTTCCCTCCACTCCTTTGGGACCTCTTGTTTTTCTATTGCTAAATTGAATAGGGCAGTTAGGCTTTCCAAGAGTTCCTCTCCCCCTTTTTTGATAAACTCGTTAGGAATTTCGTCCACCCCTCCAGCTTTTCCATTCCTTAATTTCGAGATCACCCTTCGCGCCTCCTCAGTTTTGATTTCGCTGCACACGAAGTTCGATAGATTTTCCTCGACCTGATTCGGACACTCTGGTGGGTTCCCCATGCCCCATCGCTTATCGTTTACCTTTTCCCAGTGCTTGACGAGTTCTAATGCGATTTGATCTCACTCTTCTGTAATTCTGCCATCTACTTTAATGCTCTGTGGGTTATTCCCTTTGTTACGTTTGTTCACCCATTTCCAAAATACGCTCGAACTCGACCCCCTGTCGTTCTTATCGTCCCAATAAGACTGCTATTTCGCACTCTCCGGTTGTCGTCTTTAATCTTGTTTACTTTATTTCGTGCTTGTTGGTCTTCTTCCTTTGCTACCATGGCCTCATTGCTTTCCACCCCCTTAAGTTTTCTACTTCTCCTGTATGCAGCACATTTAGCTTTTCTAACCTTTATGGCCCTTTTCAGTTCTTCGTTCACTCTGTACCCAAGTTCCCGTGTTGGCACCCTAATCTTTCCTACACTTTTCTTCCCTGCCTCCACTAGGCTCGCAACTATGGCATCGGCCATCTTCTGGACACTGCCCCCCCCCCCCCCCCCCCTTGTGTACGGCTGCAAGCTTTGGTTTCAGTTTTTCTTCGAACTTCGCCCAGTCGGCAGCCTTTTTGAGTTTCCAAACCTCCTTGAAGCTTCCTTTGCTTTTCTGTAGGTTTTTGGCCCGCATCGTCACTGTAATCAAGTTGTGATCACTATCCAACTCCATTTTTCCCTCATCGTCCACTTCTACCCCTATCACCTCCCTCCATAAAGTCATATCTGTGATAATGTAGTCAATTGTTGATTTTCTGTCGTTTCTCTCCCAGGTCCACTTCCCCTTACATCTAGCGTCCCTGTTCAGAATCTTCAGACCGAGCTCATTTGTGAAGTTCAACAGTTTCCTTCCATTCCTGTTGACTTTCTTGTCCCCACCCTCCATGCCTTCTTCCTTATCACATATGTGTCCATTAAAGTCGCCCATCAGAATTATACCGAGCCCCCTGTTTTCTAGTTCAGTGATATTGGACCTTAGTGTTGAGTATATCGAGTCATTCCACTCGGGTTTACTTCCCTCCACCGCACAGTACACAATCTCAAGAGCAATACTTTTGTTTCTCAGACTGATCTTTACTCATCTAATTTCTTTTGACACCTCAGCCGAGGTGATGATATCTTCCAGATCTTTAATGTACATGCCTACCCCTCCCCCCTTTTTCTGGCCTTCCGTTCGCCCTACACCTATCCACACACACCCGCTTACTTGGTCTACCCGTTCCTCATGTCTTACCCACGTCTCGCTTAATCCCATGACATCAAACCTCTCTGCCTCGATCAATGTAGCAATTTCACTTACTTTCCGGTGGAGACCCTGGATGTGGCTATAACCCACTTTCAGGGTACCGAGGTTCATTGGCTTCCGCCTACTGGGCCCATTGTTTTCTGGCGCTAGTCCTGGTAAACTTATTCTGTCCCCCTCACTCTTGATTACCCCACCAATGTCCACTCTAGTTATACTTGCCTCTGACCTCCCACCCCGCTCCTCTCCAAAAAAGGCTCTGCTACCCGTAGAATTTTATCCCCCAATACCCGTTTCGACACCCTGCTAAGATGCAGCCCGTCACGCCCGTACATGCTCCCATTGCCCCAAAAACGTGTCCCAATGGTCGATAAAGGGTATTCCCAGATCAACACAGTAGTCCTCCAACTCTTCATTTAGGGCCAAAATCCTTGAGTTCCGTTCGTCCCCACCTCCAAGGACGGGAAGGACCCCGGATACGACTACCCTTGCATTCCTACTTAGCAGTTTGCCGACTAAGCCTCTATACGACTCCACCAAACATACTGACCTTCTCTCCCTGATATTGTTGGTCCCCACATGGACCACCACTACCGGTTCCGGTCCTGACCCTGCCACAATGCCATCTACCCGGTCCCTGAGATCCTCCACCTTCGCCCCCGGAAATCACAAAACTGTTCGATTGGAACTATCAGGACCACAAACTACATTGTCAATCCCACGTACAATGCTGCTCCCCGCTACGACTAATTTTCTTCTTCTGGCCCCAGTTCCTATATCATCTGCACCTCCTCTCGTTTTGCAAGCTCCTGGCCCCCTCTTTCTCTTGACTGCCCTCCTTACCCCGTCTGGCCTATCATCATCAACAACCTTCTCACCCCCCACACTTTCCCCCTCACTCTCGTCCCCAGAGGTATCTGAGTCTAAAACACTAAACCTGTTTTCTAAACACCGCCTAGAAACCTTGGCAGCCTTACGCCGACTCTGGCTTCCGGACTCGACGCAGCCCTGACCTGACGCCACCTTCCGAATTTTCCTACTAGAACCCCCCCCCCCCCCCTCCTCAGTCACACCCCCACATCAAGCATTATTCCCCCACGTTTCCTGCTTCCCAATTTCCTCCTTGAGTTCACAACGACCTTCCACCCACCTTCAACCTCACCATCGTAGGTAACCTTCAACGGGGTAACTCCAGATACACCGGCCCTCCCCAACCTCCCTCTCAGCTCTGCAATCTCCCGCTTGAATCCAACACATTTCTCTAACAACTGTAAAATATCCCTGCAACTCGCACATACCCCACTACTCTCCATTGACCGACCACCACCATACCTCATATTACACTGTCTGCACGCCTCCGTATCCTCACTCTCCCCCACCTGCACCCCTCGACTCACCTCCCCCAGACCTCCCTTAACACCCATACTTACCTCCGTCTGAACACCCGTCGTGCACTTACCATTCATGATTATAAATATACAGAATCCAATGACCGAAAACAACAAAAACACCAGGGCTACAAACACACACGAAAAAGGTAACTAAGGTAAACAAACAACAAAATTGGAAAAACCTATCAACTAAACCTCCTTATTACACCCTACGGTCCTCCCCAAACACACTTGCAAAACTAAATATATAAAAACTTCCCTGAAATAAAACTAATATTAAAAAAAAATACTTATAAACAGTTCCGAGTAGAAAATTTTCTTCTTCTCTTCGTGAGTAGTATTCACTTCGATGTCGATGACGAGCCTCAAACTGTCTCCAGAAACCGGAGCGAGCCTCAAACTGTCTCCAGAAACCGGAGCGAGACTCCGACACACACCTTGCACACCCGCACAGTTGGTAATAATTTATTTATCCTACAGTACCTTGGGCAATAGTCGAGAATGCATTATGCAGACGAATGTAATAACGAACTATTTATTTGTGTGGGACCAAAAGAATTGAACTCTTGGAAAGGTGTAAGAAAAAAAGGGAAATATATATAAGAAATTACCATACATAGGATATGTGCACACAAGCCTATAAATATGTATGTGCATGAATCTGGTGTATGAAGGCGAATTGGTCCCATCGATATTGAAGGTGTTAAATCACTTTGTGGTGGCTTTAAGTTTTCGCACACATTAGTGAGAGATAGAAAAATGGGTTAATTTCCACGTCGGCTGATTGTCTCTTGTTGATCGTCGAGGCGAAAACAACTCATGCAGTAATCAATGTGAACACGCACGGATTATTGGTGATCTGGAAGTCGAAGTGATTGGGTTGACTCCCAATACTTTTGGAGAACACATCGGGACTTCATAGAGGTAGGTTGTACTTTTGTACTCTCCTCCAGATTAACTCCCCATCGGGGCCGGTCACTATAACATGGAATTCTGATCCTCGTCCTACGCCGAATTCCCAATGACGGCTCTATTAATATTGTAAAAAGACAAGTTTATTCACGATTAGCCCGATGCATCTTATTTAGTTGTGAGATGCCTCGGTCTAATCGATGAAATTCGGCGTACGACGAGTTTCGGAGGGTCGATAGATTTGAAACCCCGCCCCTCCCATTTGGCAACTTTACGGAATTTTATGGTCGCATTCATTGGCACGATTCAACCCTTTGAAATGCGTATTTTTATTTAAGGGGGAAGAAGGTGAGATACGACGGGCAGGCTGTTTGGTGTAACGGCCTAAAGTTTTGATGTGTAGACAAAATTTGTGAGCGCGAGGGATTCAGATTGAACAGCCCTTGATATGAAAATTCCTAGTTTTATACGATTGTTGGCGTAACCCTTCCGCCGGTAGAGAGTTTCGGGTGTTGGAACTTTTGGTTCTGACCTGTGAAGCGCTCCCCTTCTTTAGCCAAGGGTGGTAGCAGCCTGAGCGCTCCCCTTCTTTAGCCAAGGGTGGTAGCAGCCGTAATATTTATAAAAATCTTTGATGTTTGGTATGTAACTCTTTTGCCGGGGAAATGGGATTTGGTGATCGAAACAATGGTTATGGTCTGAAAAGTGAATACCTAATAGACGGTAGAATAAATTTGTTTACACCTATAGAGTGGAGATGTAGTTGTACATGCCAATTGAAATATGAAAAATGTAAATCTAAAATTCCATGTGACTTCCTCCGAAGTTGAAATAGTAATAGGGGGAATTGTAATAAATGTTAAATTAATATATACATTTAAATCTTTCGCCATTTGTTGTTGTTTGTTTTTTTCCAGCTTATAGCCCTTTCATTGAGCCCTTGACCGGATATTATTATTATTTTTTTATCATTAAACGCGGTTCAATAGTGGATTTGAAACATGCCCTTTCAATTCACCTATGTGTATGATTACCCTTGGTTGGCTTTTGCGACGGGGCTGTCTGCTGGAACTCATTTCTTATAAGTGGGTTCGAGCCGAGAGCAACGGCGCAAGAGGGGTGCCAAGGCAGTGTTAAACGTTTGTGATAGTCCTAGGTGACTGAGAAAGGAAACTAATCGCTATTTAGGAACGAACCTGCAGAAACCCCAGACAACAAATTTGTGTACGGCTAGATCTTGCTTGACTTCTTTGCGAGGCTGTCTGCTGGAACTCACTTCTTGTAAGTGAGTTTGGGCCGAGAGCGTCGGCGCAGAGGAAGGGTCTAGGCGGGGTTAGATCAGTGTCGTTACAGATTTTTGGCGTCGCCGACAGGATTAATTGTAAATTGACACTTTTGATAAAAGAATTTATTATTTTAGTTCGGTTCTTTGGTGTTTGAGGACAGGCTTGTTATAGGGCTGTAATTGAAGTCGTTGTGGTGAATTGATATATTTGCTGAGACATAATCCTTATAAAAAAAAATGGCAAAGTGGAATTAGTCAAGAGTTGGAAGACTATATGTATACCTCGGATGCCCTGGCCGCTGATATAACGGCCAGAGGTGCTAGACCTAAGGAATTTCGGAATGTTCCCCTTACTCCTGATCCTAGCCCTGGGAGAAAGATTAGTAAGGTTGATGCGACTATTTTGAAATGTCAACAGTTGAGTGACGAATTGCAGAATTCTATTGTTGATTTATGTAACCAAACGGGGGATTACACTGGAGTGATGGACACGCCTGAGGCAATTTCGGCCAATTCAACTGCTCGTCGAGCTCTTGCTGGGCGCGCGGTTGATTCGGCGAAAGTGCCCAGGGTGGTCCAAAATAATACGATTTTTGGGGAGAATCAGAAAGTATCCAGTTTGCCCAGACCTCAGCGTGGGGCAACAGTCTTGCAGTCGGATGGTAGATATAGTGATCAAGATAATCCGCGTAAACCGATTGTTACGCCGGATACTTTTAATGGAACCACCAGTGTAGCTGATTGGTTATCCCATTTTGAGAAATGTGTTGGAATTAACCAGTGGTCTGAAGACCGGGCTCGTCAATTTCTAGTGGTGTCTTTAAGGGGCGCCGCCTTGCAGTTTTATGAAGATTTGGACCCAGAAATTAAAGCTAATTCTCATAGAGTTATGCAGAGTATGCGAGATCGTTTTGATCCTTTTAAGGGTACTGCAATATATAGGGCCCAATTAAGATCCAGACGTTGGTCACAGCGAGAGACCTTGCCTGAGTTAGCGCAAAGTATTAGGCGTCTAGTAAGAAAGGCGTATCCAGGGGTTCCCCTAGATGTTAGGGATGATCTGGCCAAGGGTAGCTTTATTTCCGCACTGACGGATAATGAAGTCAGAATGCAAGTGTTGAGGGCTAAGCCCGAGACCCTTGATGTGGCAGTGCGAGCTGCTTTATATGAGGAATCATATAAGAAGGTAGAGGTACCTTCTTCGGTTGGTGTAGTTGGGGAATCTGAGGTTTCGAGTGAAATCGGCGCATTAACCCAGGTGGTGAAAAACTTGCAGGAACAATTGAGAGAGATGCAGATTGAGCAAAATAATTTGCGGGGAGAAGTTTTCAGACAGGGCCGAGGTCGGAACGATAATAATTTTTATAGAGGTCGTCGTGGCCGAGGTGGTTATAGAAATAGAGGTAGAGGTAAAGGTGATTGGTCACACGAGCCTAATTTAAATAATAATCAGGATTTAAACGAGTAAAGACTGGGGTAGGGGTTGCACCTCAGTCTTGGATGGAAAGGACCCTCCCACCTGAGAGAACCGGTCATAGTTATCTGACTCTTAAAGTCTTGAACGAAAATGTTAAGTTCCTATTGGATACTGGTTCGGCGTTGAGTTTAATCAGTACCAAAGTATTACATGATATTTTGGGTATCGAGCAGTCTCGCGTAAGAGAGGCTCCTCGTAGTGTTGTGGGGGCTAATGGGCAGCCCCTTGATTTAAAAGGGTTAATTGATTTACCTGTTACTGTTGGTAAGTATCAATGTGTACAAACTTGTTTTGTGACTGGCTTTGCATTTGATGCAATCCTGGGAATTGATTTTATGAATAGAACTAATTCAGTGATCTCCTTGCCAGACAAAACTATTACGATTTTAGGAGTTAAATTTTCCCTTGAGTTTTTGAAAGAAAATAATCAAATTCATGTATTGCTGATTGAGGGATTGGCAGTACCTCCCTTTTCGGAAGTTGTCGTGAAGGGTCGTTTTGACAGTCCACCAACTGGACAGAGTTTGTGTGAACCCGACCCAGGGTTTATGAAAAATCATCGTGGATTAATGCTGGGGTGAAGTATTGTTGATGTTAGTCAACCGGAAGTTCCTGTCAGATTAATAAATGTTTCTCAGACCCCACAAAAGTTAAAAGTTGGTGAGCCGGTGGCTGTTCTTGAGAATATTGAAATTTTAGATAAACAACCTAACGAGACCTCCCCTTCAGATGATGGGAAGTTCTCCTTGTCACAAACTTATGACAGAGAGGCATTGACTAGTGCTCAAGCGGAACGGGCCAATGAGTTTTTAGAAAAGAACCGCGACGTATTTATTCAGTTCGAAGGTGATTTGGGCCGCACTGATCTCATCCAGCATGATATTTGTACGGGCGACCACCCTCCTATTAAACAGCGGGCGTATCGGCTCCCCTTCCATAAAAGGCGCGAGGTAGAACAGCAGATAGATGCTATGCTAAAGCAGGGGGTAATTCAGCCCTCTTCTAGTCCGTGGGCGGCTCCCATAATTTTAGTTAAAAAGAAAGACGATAGTTTTCGTTTTTTTGTGGACTACCGTAAATTAAATGCCATTACAAAAAAAGATGCCTATCCCCTGCCCCGTATAGATGAGAGTTTAGAGGGTATGGCGGGGGCACAGTGGTTTTCCACCCTAGATTTGGCTACGGGGTACTGGCAAATGGAACTGACTCCTGACGCCCAAGAGAAAACGGCTTTTACTACCGATGTTGGGCTTTATCAGTTCACGGTCCTCCCATGTGGGCTCTGTGAGGCCCCTGGGTCCTTCGAGAGGCTCAGGGAGCTCGTGCTAAAAGGGTTACACTGGAAGACATGCCTTATCTATCTTGATGACGTCATTATTTATGCCCGAACATTCCAGGAGCATATTAAACGATTGCAAGAGGTTTTTAGTAGAATAAGGTCCGCAGGGTTAAAATTGAAACCCTCCAAGTGTGCGTTGTTCAGACGTCAGGTTTCATATTTAGGTCACATTGTTTCCGCGTCGGGTGTGTCAGCTGACCCGGAGAAAATTGCGCGTGTAAAAGATTGGCCTGTTCCGACTTGTCTGAAAGATTTACGGAGTTTTGTCGGGTTATCTGCATATTATCGGAAATGTGTGCCTCATTTTTCCACTTTGGCTAGTCCCTCAACCAAGTTAACTCGTAAGAACGAGAAGTTTGTCTGGCTCGAGGCCCAGCAAGAAGCTTTTGATGTGTTAAAAGGCAAATTGTGTCAAAGCCCAATTTTGGCTTACCCGAATTTTGAGCATGAATTTATTCTCGACACAGATTCGAGTGATTTTGCCTCTGGCTCAGTTTTGTCTCAAATTATAGAGGGCAAGGGGCGAGTAATAGCATATTTTAGTAAAACCCATTCCCAGCAGGAGAAAAACTATAGTGTTACTCGGAAAGAATTATTAGCCGTGATTAAAAGTGTCAAACATTTTAGACATTTTCTCATTGGTAAGCATTTTACGCTGCGAACCGACCATGGGTCCTTGCAGTGGTTGTTCAATTTTAAGGAACCTGTTGGGCAAGTGGCGCGTTGGCTGGAATACCTCAGTGGGGTCGTTTTTACGACGGTTCGTCGTCGCGGCGAACAGCATAAAAATGCGGATGCACTGAGTAGGATTCCTTCCTGTAATAAAAATGATATTAACACTGTAGAGTTTGAGTCTGGAATTAAATTGACTAAAGAAAATCAGCGGGCTGATCCCGTTATTAAAAGATTTCTCGAAATTAAGCTAAAAAGAGAAAAACCTATTCTCGAAAAGTTAAAAGGAGAGCCCTCAGAACTTCAAAGGTATGTGAGTCAGTGGGAACAATTTTCTGTGGAAGATGGCATTCTTTTTCGAGAATGGACACAAATAGGGCCCCCCAGTAAATTTTTGTGGGTGGTTCCAAAAGACTTAAGAAGTCAGGTGTGTAAGGAGCATCATGACTCTTTAGTGGGTGCACATTTGGGCGTCCATAAAACATATTCAAAAATTCGAGAGCGTTTTTTTTGGATAGGCATGCATCGTGACATAGAACTTTGGGTTCAGTCTTGTCCGAGTTGTCAGCGTCGTAAACCGCCTGGCAAGGCCAGTCGAGCTCCTTTGGTAACAGATAAAGTATCGGAGCCTATGGAACGAATTGCTTTAGACATTTTGGGGCCATTACTCGAGGGTAATATTTATATATTGGTCATATCAGATTATTTCTCCAAATGGACGGAGGCTTTTGCTATCCCGAATCAAAGGGCAAGTACATTAGTCGATATTGTGATTCGAGAGTGGATTAGTCGGTATGGTATGCCGAAATTTGTTCATTCAGATCAGGGATCGAATTTCGAGTCGAATCTATTTCAAGAAGTTTGTCGCTATTTTGAGATTAAGAAGACTCGTACCTCTCCTTATATGCCTCAAAGTGACGGCCAAGTTGAGAGGTTTAACAGAACCTTAGCGGCTATGTTAGCCTGCTTTGTAGAAGACAATCACAGCGACTGGGAATATTATCTTCCATTCGCCATGATGGCCTATAGGAGCGCCAAACATGAAACTACGGGGTTAACTCCCTTTAGTGTCATGTTTGGTAGAGAAATTAATTTACCTACAGAGTTAATTGCTGGTAAGACTCCTGATAGGGATTGTGCTCCCTCTCAGTATGTCAGTGATTTAGAGGGTCGTCTAGCCCAAATTTTCCAGTTAGTTTCGGCGGCATGTGATTCTGAGATTAGAAGAAGAAAGAAAATTTACGACAAACGAGTTTTCGGCAAACCTTTGACTGTTGGGGATAAGGTTTGGCTTTATTTACCTAGAGTGAATAAAGGCCAAACCTCAAAATTTGCTACATTTTGGGTCGGTCCCTATATCATAAAAAGCAAACTCTCGGACGCAAATTACCTTGTGGTTCGCGTCGGGGGAGGTAAACCACAAGTTGTACATTTCAACCGTTTGAAGAAATGTTACACACGTAAGTCAGAGGTGGTTAATTCGGATTTGGGTGCCCCCATGTGTCCCATACCTGATAATTCTAACGAAAATAATATAGACCGGTCCTCGGTGGAGAGTGCTGGGGAGGAGGAGACGTTCCTCGATGAAGGTCCGACTAGTAGGCGTGGTCGCACCCTCCGGCGACCGCGCCGACTAGGTTCTCAAGAATTTGTATTTTATTAATTATTTATTATTTTTTTTTTCTTACTTGAATTTTTTTTCTGGCAACCCACTTGACATTTGACGTTAGATTGGCTGTTCGCGTGGGCTTGGTGTGTAAATTTTGTGTTACGCGCGATAGTTGGTGTATAGATTTGAGTTTGGATTTTGCGCTTATAATCCGGCCTTCGACTTAGAACTGCCTTCGATGGGTATCTATGGTGGTACCAAAAATTCATATTTTGTACATATTTGGCTGCATGAGCATTGAACCGTCATATGAGCTGTATTGGCTTGTATTGCAATAATACTTTTCATAATTGCATCATTTCCCTGATGTTGGGGAATTGCCGCTTGAGATATGGATCCGGGAAATTGAGTTTTGTGTGTTCATTCGTGGGGATCGTCATGGGGTTGATTTCCGGAAAGCCCCTATGACGATAATTTTCAGACAAGATCGGTTATAATTCAGTTTAAATACAAGTGTGGTTGCCTCTCTTTTTATGCCCGTCTAGATTGTTCTTGAGCCCGCTGACCGGTTCATTTTTGCGATTCGGTGCGCAAGAGGGTTGGGTTTCATTGATGGGGATCTTTTATTGTGCGCGTGATTCGTGAAGGGTGGTGCGAGTTATATGCTAGTGTATGTATTAGTTGTTTAGGAATATTAGAGTTATGCAAGTTAAAGTCGGATCCGACTAAGTATAATTGAATTTACGCGAGCGTTGTGTCCGAGGTAGAAATCTGAATTAATGAACGGGTCAGCTTGGTCGAAAGAACTATCTGACGGGAATTTATGAATATGAGTTTTTTGTGAGTTGGTTCCCCATTACATTTCCATGTAAGGAAAAGATTGTGTAATCTTTTGTGGAGAAAATGATATTTTTATGTCCAGATACTGTTCTCTGTGTAACTTTTTCCTTATAGCATAATGGAGATGGTAATTGGACATTCGTTCGTGAGAAGAATTGGAACATGGACAGGGAAACTTCCTGATCGTCTGAAGTCGATTAAAATGTATGGAATCCCTGGAGCAAAACTTCAACATTTGAAACAGATTCATTGTGTTGGTGCAAAAACTGTACTGGTGCAGGCTGGTGAGAATGATTTGGACAGTGACAACTTCCATTTTGAACATTATAAACTATATGTTGAAAGACTCATTAAGCATTTATTACGCCAAGGCGTTAAAACGATTATTATATTGGGTCTGTTTCCTCGGATAAAGACCAGAGTGTCTGGCACCCTATTCGAACTACGCAGGGCGGCTATTACTCAGTTCTATGGAACTCTTTCAGGCCCAAATGTGGTGTATAAGTCTTTGTTTAAAGTATCCCGTATGCATTTTTCCAAAGACGGGGTGCACTTGAATGACTTGGGCCAGTTTCTTTATGCAAGACATCTTGCTTTAGTCTTGGAGGAACAAAGCTCCTCTAATTGAATAATACTTTCAGTATAAGCACCTAAGTTTCTTGAGATTTGGAAAATATTTGTAAAAGCATAGTGAATAGATTTACCGATATAAAAGGTAAATTGTATACCTAAGAATAGTCATTTCATTCGAGGAAGGTATAAGTTCCAAGAGAACTTTCATCTATGAAATCAAAGTTTTTTTTTCTTAAATTATTGGAATAAATATCGTTTGAAATATATGTCGGGGTTCTGGTTGGGACCATAAAATTAAAGGTTGTTGTTTTATGCTTGAATGGGTCCAATCTGACGTTTTCTATCTCCTGCGGCATGTCAAAGACGGCTTCAGGCAGTGCTGGTTTCAGTACTGGTCGGGGACCTATTTCGGCCTAAAGAGTAGCAATTGGCCCTAAACGGAACCCTATTTAGTATGTCATTTGAAAATAATTTATTATTTAGAAATTGTAGTTGTCCCATGGGGAACCAACCAACAATATACAATACTCAGTATTAGAAGTTTTTTTTTTTACTTTTATCTTTTACGGAAGGTTGTAAATATCTCCCCCTTTTATTTTTGAACGGGGACGTTGAATCCTGGTGTGGGGGTAGTGTAAAAAAAAGGGAAATATATATAAGAAATTACCATGCATAGGATATGTGCACACAAGCCTATAGATATGTATATATATAAATATATATATATGTGTAGGTGTGTGTGTATGAATCTGGTGTATGAAGGCGAATTGGTCGCATCGATATTGAAGGTGTTAAATCACTTTGTGGTGGCTTTAAGTTTTCGCACACATTAGTGAGATATAGAAAAAATGGGTTAATTTCCACGTCGGCTGATTGTCTCTTGTTGATCGTCGAGGTGAAAACAACTCATGCAGTAATCAAGGTGGACACGCACGGATTATTGGTGATCTGGAAGTCGAAGTGATTGGGTTGACTCCCAATACTTTTGGAGAACACATCGGGACTTCATAGAGGTAGGTTGTACTTTTGTACTCTCCTCCAGATTAACTCCCTATCGGGGCCGGTCACTATAACATGGAATTCTGATCCTCGTCCTACGCCGAATTCCCAATGACGTCTCTATTAATTTAGTAAAAAGACAAGTTTATTCACGATTAGCCTGATGCATCTTATTTAGTTGTGAGATGCCTCGGTCTAATCGATGAAATTCGGCGTACGACGAGTTTCGGAGGGTCGATAGATTTGAAACCCCGCCCCTCCCATTTGGCAACTTTACGGAATTTTATGGTCGCATTCATTGGCACGATTCAACCCTTTGAAATGCGTATTTTTATTTGGGGGAAGAGGGTGAGATACGACGGGCAGGCTGTTTGGTGTAACGGCCTAAATTTTTGATGTGTAGACAAAACTTGTGAGCGCGAGGGATTCAGATTGAACAGCTCTTGATATGAAAATTCGTAGTTTTATACGATTGTTGGCGTAACCCTTCCGCCGGTAGAGAGTTTCGGGTGTTGGAACTTTTGGTTCTGACCTGCGAAGCGCTCCCCTTCTTTAGCCAAGGGTGGTAGCAGCCTGAGCGCTCCCCTTCTTTAGACAAGGGTGGTAGCAGCCGTAATATTTATAAAAGTCATCGATGTTTGGTATGTAACTCTTTTGCCGGGGAAGTGGGATTTGGTGATCGAAACAGTGGTCATGGCCTGAAAAGTGAATACCTAATAGACGGTAGAATAAATTTGTTTACACCTATAGAGTGGAGATGTAGTTGTACATGCCAATTGAAATATGAAAAATGTAAATCTAAAATTCCATGTGACTTCCTCCGAAGTTGAAATAGTAATAGGGGGAATTGTAATAAATGTTAAATTAATATATATATTTAAATCTTTCGCCATTTGTTGTTGTTTGTTTTTTTCCAGCTTATAGCCCTTTCATTGAGCCCTTGACAGGATATTATGATTATTTTTTATCATTAAACGCGGTTCAATAGTGGATTTGAAACATGCCCTTTCAATTCACCTATGTGTATGATTACCCTTGGTTGGCTTTTGCGACGGGGCTGTCGGCTGGAACTCATTTCTTATAAGTGGGTTCGAGCCGAGAGCAACGGCGCAAGAGGGGTGCCAAGGCAGCGTTAAACGTTTGTGATAGTCCTAGGTGACTGAGAAAGGAAACTAATCACTATTTAGGAACGAACCTGCAGAAACCCCAGACAACAAATTTGTGTACGGCAAGATCTTGCTTGACTTATTTGCGAGGCTGTCTGCTGGAACTCACTTCTTGTAAGTGAGTTTGGGCCGAGAGCGTCGGCGCAGAGGAAGGGTCTAGGAGGGGTTAGATCAGTGTCGTTACAAAGGGAACGTGCTTACATCGTACCCCTGATACAAGTATCTGTACCAGGGGGTCGGATACTGATTGAATGTACGTTAAATAGAATTAACTCTCAAGAAAATCGTAAGTAGGCAGCTTGTTTCATTTAGTTCATTTAGTGGCACGTTATACTTAAGTAAACCTAGAGGTGTTGAACGTTGGAGCGTCTGAAGGGCTATTCCACCACCAGCATTGGTCACTTGGTCCTATGAGATACTTTTTGGTATCCATTCAAAAACACTATATTTTCTTTTTACTATATCCTTTTTATAAGAATCTTTAATTGCGTAGTCCGACAAGAGTAAGACAGGAAAGAGGATGGGCTGGTTGAGTTGGCTCAATGTCGTAAAATGGTATCACTTCGATTATTAGCCGTGCGCCGTAAGCGTTTTCGTGACGCAGGAGGCTTTTTCGCAGCCCACTTCCCACCCAAGAAAAACACGGTTCATCATGTTTTGGACTACGGCTGTAAACAAAATGTGAAATTGTGAATATTAGTTGTTGTTAGTTGTTTTTCTGAAGTCTGGTTTATTTATTTCCTCGATCAAATCGATCACGAAAACACAACAGTTTAGTTTCGAAAGTGACGAGGACTTTGTACTTAGCCAAATGGAACTGACTGTTATATTCCCAATTTACAATTTCAAACCACAGCAATAGTAGCCGTCTGCCTCCTCCAAACTCCAGTTTTAATTTAAAATAAATTATCTACTACCAGTAACAAACGCAGTTGTCTTGCCAGTTGACGTCACAAGACAGCAAACCTAAAAGCGAGCGATGCATTAGGCCTAAAGTGCTGTAGGCCTACACTGACTGGTAAAGAATAGGAGACAACCAAATTTCGAGATAACTATTTTTATCTGCGTTTTGATTGGAAGGTATTATTTTCCAGTGCTCTGATTGAAAGATAATTTTATCGTTGCTTTGATTGGAAGATATATTTATGGCGTCGTTGTTTTCCGGCATTTACCCGAGGAGTTACGGAAATTGCTGCGTTCATTTTTATTTTTTCACAAATAGCGTGTAGCATTTATTGTTACTATTACCAACTGTTAGTAGCCACAAGAAGAAAATACAGCAGTGCTGTGCAAAAAAAGGACAATGATAATATGCCAATGCAGTTTTACTGAAAAGACCATCTTTAAAATAATAAGACTGAGTATCACAAATGTAGTTTCGTGATTCGGACCAGATTTTTATAAAAGACGTTTCGGCCCAGATCTATGGACGATTCGGACCATATTTCTGGCCGATTCGCACCAGATTATTGGACGATTCGGATCATCTTTGTAGGCGTTTCGGACCAGGTTTCTGGGCGATTTGCCCAACAGACACACAAACTACACAAGGCAGCACAGACATACACACTTCACAAGACAGCACAGACTTGTCTTTTGAATTAAGTAGGCCTAGAGCTTTATGTGCCAATTTCGGTGAGCCATTTTCATTAATGTCACTGAAAAAATACCGACGTACCGGTATTGTTTGTAGTTATCACAACAGATAATTCTGCGAGTAATTATGAAACAGCTAATCCTGTGCTTCTGGGTCATATCAGGGAAGAGGAAAAAATATGTGACGTCAACTTTGACCTGCCTGTTTTTATTTGCAGTGCATTTTGGGTCCGTATACCGAATTTGGTCAAAGGCGGCCCAGTAGTTAGCCCGTTGCTAAGGGGCGCTCTTGTTGCTAGGGAAGTCACGTGACATCAACATTGACCTCTCTGTTTTCATTTGCAACGCATTTTAGGTCCGTATACCGAATTTGGTCAAAATCGGCCCAGTAGTTAGGCCGTTGCTAAGGGGACACTCTGGTTGTTAGGCAAGTCACGAGACGTAAACTTTGATCTGTCTGTTTTCATTTGCAATGCATTTTGGGTCCGTATACCGAATTTGGTCAAAATTGGCCCAGTAGTTAGCCCGTTGCTAAGAGGGCGCTCTAGTTGCTAGAGAAGTCACGTGACGTCAACATTGATCTGCCTGTTTTCATTTGCAATGCATTTTGGGTCCGTATACCGAATTTGGTCAAAATTGGCCCAATAGTTAGCCATTTGCAAAGGGGGCACTCTGGTTGCTAAGGAAGGCACGCGGCGTCATCATTGATCTCTCTGTTTTCATTTGCAATGCATTCTGGGTCCGTATACCGAATTTGGTCCAAATCGGCCCAGTAGTTAGCCCGTTACTAAGGGAGCGCTCTGGTTGCTACGGAAGTCACGTGACGACACCATTGACCTGTCTGTTTTCGTTTGCAATGCATGTTGGGTCCATGTATCAAAATTGGCCTAGTAGTTCGCCCATAACTAGGGGCGTGCTTTACATGCTATTGACGTCACGTGACATAATCAGTGACCTATTAGCCCCCCCCCCCCCCACCCAATGTATTAAGGGTCCCATGACCCAATGAGGGTGAAAGCAATGGTGAAGAGCCATCACTTGTTCTAGCGTCCGAGTGTCCTTGAAAAAATGTAACCTCATTTGTCCCCGGTTCCTTTTGGGAAATATCCCTAAAAGTTTCTTCCATTGCGAATGTCAATTTTTGCCATGCGCAAACATGTCAGCGTCCTTGTGTACCACTTCCGTTGGAAAATTTTGAAGTTGATGCCTTTGAGATGAGCTTGGCTTTAGTTCATACAAACGGAACATACGTGTTGCCTAATAGCTTGCGAAGCAAGCGATCCTTCGGATCGCTTGCACGCGACCCTGCGGGTCGCTTTCACTCGCTATTAATCAGCAGAGAAACTGACATGAAAAACCGACGGGCCACAGTGTTTTGAAAACTGTCTTCCACAGATCAAACACTGCGGTCCACTGGAACTCCACGGTGGAGCACACACCACGGCGTCGTTTTTGTTTCAATCCACGTTGAACGTACTGTAATGTTAGTTATAAGAAACCAAATGAAGTTAAGAGATGAAAAAAAGACAACTCATTTATGTAAATATCTATGTGCAAAAAACAAACTTATTTATGTTAATATCTATGTGCAATGTATTATGTTTATATTGTTTATCGCTTGTTAAAAGTTGAAACACTTGAATGAAATATATCAAAGCCAATGTTCTTGTTATTGATGCTCTGTTGTCAATGGAGATAAGTAATTAATTGTACACGCCCACTCATAAATAGTTCCTCTATAAATAGACAACACTAACCTAAATTTAGCATCAATAACTGGGGTATTAATTGACCTGTCTCATATGGGTACTGTACACGTAATGGTAGTTCGGGAGTGGGGGAGTATTTACTCCTTCACCCTTCAAACTACTTCGTCGGTTACAATATTTAACAAATGCCACTACGAAATTGTTGCGACATTTTCGTAGTAATGCTTATTAATTATCGTGACCCACGACGGCTATGTGGTTTATAATGACATACCGCCCCCCTATCACCTTATTAGAACAATGGCCCATTTGTTTTGTACTCACAAATCCAGTGGAGTTGTGTTTATGCCATCTGCACACACATTCCTCTTGGGATAAAAATATGAGAGTCCAGCTTTCGTCTGGGAAAAAGTCAGCATGTTATGCTGATTCACCATGAAGCCTTTGTTTATACCAGACCCACTCTGTTGAGTTTTCAACACATCAAGATATTTCTCTTTTTTTCATTTCATTTGCTTACTTATTCCTTTACAACTGCATTTGTCTGTAGTCTCCCTCGAATTCTATTTTGAACAGTCTGGAGATTCTCTTATCGTAAGCTGTTTGGGTTTTACAACAAGCGGCTGGGAGCCAGTCACATCCGTTCAATTTTGTTGTTACAAAGTCTTGTATGTGTTTTTTCACAGGCTGCAGCCGGGAACCAGTCATTCCATTCTTTATAGAAATTTTCTCGCTTTTCCGACCTCACGAGTTGTTCAATATTTGAGGCCGGTAGCGCTAAATAAGCAGAATCGGTGTCCATTTCGGTATCAGTACTCGAAATCTCGCCTGTCCAAATACACATCCAAAAAATCGTAATAAAATTCCAACATTCTTAGTTTGGCGTACTGATATACGTCTTCCATACAGTTCAAGGCATGAAACGATTTATCATTTATTTCCCTAACTACTGTCGAACCACGGCAGTATTTGACATCCAGGTGTTTATGTTTATTCATGATGCACTTCCCATAGCTAGAGTCGCCCATCATCTTAAAAATATCAGCAATTATGGCTTTATCCGGGTCACTGTCGCCAGATCGGCGGGCCTCCGAGACAAAATTTGCAAATTTTTGAAAACAGTTTTTAGGTAATAATAATAACTCTTTGGCCAGCCGATGATTTGTCGCGGTCCTCATAAGAGAAGGCCATTATTCCCCCTGCACCCCACCCCCTCTTCCCCTCCTCTCCTCCCAGCATTCAGATATAAACTGCTTAATAGTGTCCCTCACTTCCTCTTTTTCAATTTCTTCAATAAGCATTCCTACCCTCTCCCTCGTGTCCCCCTTCAGCCATCTATCCTTTGTTTCTTCACCCCACTTCTGCATTATTCTTCCAGTAAATTTTATTGTATGAGGTATATACTGTGGGCATTCCAAGAGAAAATGTTCCAGGGTCTCCACTACTCCAGAGTGGCACATTTGGCATCCCTTTTCCCCATCTCTCCCAATTTTTCCCCGAAGCTCCAGTGATCTTGATCTCAGTTTGAACAGCAGTGACCCTCCAAAGGTGCCATCTAGGTACTTCTCAAAAGCTGGCTTTTCTTTATATTGTAACCCCTGCAGTGATCTTTTCACGCTAACCCCTGCTCGCCAGTTTCGATTGCAATCTTCCATGACTCTCTCTTTGACAAACCTTTTGCCTTCTTTCATTCCTACTTCTATGTTTGTGACCTCTATAGAGTAATTGTCCATTAGTTCCCTCACATGTTTTGACCACCCCGTTTCTATATTAGAATTCCAAATGGTATCGAGCATCAATTTGCACCACCGGTTGTCAGGCAGGTTTCTCAAGTAGTTAAAGTAACACAGTTTTCCCAAATCTACCCTGTCCTTGATTTTCATCCACCCAAGCTCCTCCCTTACTGCTTCCAAAGCTGCAGCATTACTCGACCCTGTTATCCATCTGCCGGCATCATTTTGAGTATTTTCCAACTTCTTAGTAACGGTTTGGTTTAATGGAATCACGTCCGTGCCATACGTTATACTTGGTAAACCCACCCTCTCCCACAGTGTTTTCCCCACAAAAACCTTGTTGAAACTATTTTCATACTGAATGATTTGATGATTTGTTGTTACGACCAGTCCGTGCTCGAGATACCACTTTAACATAGGTGTTGCCAAAAGTATCTTTTCACCTTTATAACTTCCAATCATGATCTTCTCGGTTGGGACATAATTTTATTTTCTTCGGCGTAAGTTTTCATATGCTCACCTATGTCGTCTCTTGAAATGTTTGCGTTTTTGAAAATTGGACACATTTCTTCAAAGTAATTTTTCAAACTATCTGGCACGTGTATGTCGCACTCAATCAGGCCGAAAAACCGTCCATTTTTTAGTTTATCCAAAACTTGCTGATGAGAAATTTTCCCATCCACTACAAACTTTGGCAGTGACTGTACAAACTGTGATGCCTCGGGGTCTGTTTTCTTTTTGACAAGCCATTCACATTCCCACATTTCAACTACTGTTAAATTTAAAGTATTTCTGAAATAACTGGTTATGTCAAGCGTTTCACTGTAAAGATCCTTCATGAGTTTACCATTTGTTTGATTTCTAATGAGAAACTGTCCGTTTTTTGTCTCTGTTTAAATTACACCTGTGTCCGTGAAAATAACAGCCGTGAAACTGATATACAGTCCTATTTTTACTATCCCATCCATCTACGGGGAAGCGCCGTCTCCCCAATTGTTCTTCTTTTCCATTAAATTGATGTAAACTGTTGACTTTTTAGGTGTGAGAAACGAATTCTAACCACTCAAATGCCGTTCACCCGAAAGTACAGGATTTGACTGGTTTGAAATCATCTCCCGGTTTAAGTCAGGTAAATGGTCCTGTTGGCATGTCTTGGCTCAGGGCGAAAAGATAAAGGGCGTTCGTGTCATATCCCAACACCATGGCTGCCATACTTAGAGGGGCGAATTAGCGTAACGCCCTTTTCTTGGTAGCGGCTGAATACAAGAGATGGACCGCCGACTATGTTGTTTCTAATGAGGCGATAGAGGTAATGAGGGGGTAGCAGTTGGGGACTTGACGATCCCAGGACTATTTTTTGCAGACGATATGGTTCTAGTGTCAGAATGCGAAGAGGGGCTAACGAAAATGCTGAAATGAATTGTTGAGAAATATGGGAGCACATGTTCCCTCACATGTTTTGACCACCCCGTTTCTATATTAGAATTCCAAATGGTATCGAGCATCAATTTGCACCACCAGTTGTCAGGCAGGTTTCTCAAGTAGTTAAAGTAACACAGTTTTCCCAAATCTACCCTGTCCTTGATTTTCATCCACCCAAGCTCCCCCCCCAATTGTTGAGAAATATGGGAGCACATGTTCCCTCACATGTTTTGACCACCCCGTTTCTATATTAGAATTCCAAATGGTATCGAGCATCAATTTGCACCACCGGTTGTCAGGCAGGTTTCTCAAGTAGTTAAAGTAACACAGTTTTCCCAAATCTACCCTGTCCTTGATTTTCATCCACCCAAGCTCCCCCCTTACTGCTTCCAAAGCTGCAGCATTACTCGACCCTGTTATCCATCTGCCGGCATCATTCTGAGTACTTTCCAACTTCTTAATAACGGTTTGGTTTAATGGAATCACGTCCGTGCCATACGTTATACTTGGTAAACCCACCCTCTCCCACAGTGTTTTCCCCACAAAGACCTTATTGAAACTATTTTTCCCTAAAAGTTTTAGTTGGTTCAGAATTCTTTTCCCCTTCAGAATCAGTTTGGCTGAGTAATTTCTGTACACCCCTCTTCCCGTTATATTTATGCTTACCCCTAGATACTCATACTCTCCCGTTTCTCCTACAGTGATTTGTTTGCTTTCCCCTTCGGGGATTGAGAACTCCCCCACTCTCCATCTCTTCGTCATATCTACCTTACGTCCAACGGGTATTACCATGCTTTTATTTTCATTTAGTTCGAGCCGCCAAGTGTTCCCATATCTACCAACAATTTCCAGCAGTTTCTCTAGCCCCTGTTCAGTTCTAGACATTAACACCATGTCGTCCGCAAAGAATAAGCCTGGTATCTTTATGTCTCCAACATGTACCCCCTCCGCACTCTGAATTAGTTCGTCCCCTAAATCTTTAACATACAATGCAAACAAAATCGGTGAAAAGATACACCCCTGCTTGAGGCCTATATCCATAGGGACTCGTTTTGTAGTGATACACCCTAGACTGAGTTGGCTTTGCACATCTGTATACAGTGCTTTCATGATTCCCACAAAGTCACCCCCCAGTCCGATGCCCTCGAGCTTTCGCCACATACCTTCCCTCCACACTCGGTCGTACGCTTTTTTCACATCTAGAAATGCCAGAAACACCTTTTTCTTTTCAGCCTTTGTTGATTCTATCAGTTGGGTGAGTGTAAATAGGTGATCAGTGACTCTTCGTCCTTTCCTGAAACCATTTTGAATTTCTCCTAAAAAACCTTTCTCTTCAATAACTTCCTCTAGTCTACCGTATATGACCTTACAGAATACTTTTCCGATGTTACTACTAACTGATATCCCCCTATAGTTATCTAGAACTTCCTTATCCCCCTTTTTGTGTATGAACGACACCTTACTTTCCCTCCACTCTCTGGGGACCTCTTGCTTTCGCAGAGCCAGGTTGAAAAGGTTTGTCAGGACTTCAATAAGTGCCTCCCCTCCATTTTTGAGGAATTCGTTCGGAATTTCATCAGTCCCTCCCGCTTTACCATTTTTTAATTTCGAGACCACGTTCCGCACTTCTTCTGCCGTTATTTCGCTACATACACGATTGGATAGGTTCTCCTCCACCAGTGTATTTCTTTTTGGTGGGGACCCACTGCCCCATCGCCTATCGTTTATCTTTTCCCTGTGCTTGACTAACTCTGAAGCGATACGGCCTTTATCTTCTGTACTTTCCCCATCCACTTTGATACTCTGCACACTACGTTTCCCCCGTTTATTTATCCAGTTCCAAAATACGTTTGAGCTCGAACCCCCCGTTTTCTTTATTGTTCTGGCAAGACTGCAATTGCGCTCCTTCCTATTATTATTCTTTATCTCATTCACCTTTCTCCGTGCCAGTTCATATTCTCCTTTCATTAGTCTCGTGTCATTGTTATCCACCCCTTTAAGCTTCCTACTTCTTCTGTAAGCAGCGCATTTAACCTTCCTTTCTTTTATAGCCTTTTTCAGTCCCCCGTTAACCCTGTATCCAAGCTCTCTCGTTGGGACCCTCACCCTTCCTATACAATCCTTCCCTGCCTCTGTTAGGCTATTTACTATGCCATCTGAAATACTCTGGACATTTGCATCCCTAGGTATACATTCAAGATTTGGTTTTAGGTTTTCCCGAAACTGCTTCCAGTCGGCTCCTTGTTTTAGTCCCCAAACTTCCTTGAAGGTATTTCTGTCTCTATTCGTCTTTTTGCCCATAATCTTAACTGTTATCAGGTTGTGATCACTACCCAAGTCATTTTTCCCCCGTCATCTATTTCTACATCTATAACCTCCCTCCATACGCTAATGTCAGTGAGTATATAATCAATTATTGTTTTCTTATCGTTCCTCTCCCAGGTCCATTTACCCTTACATTTCGCATCCCTGTTCAGGATCTTTAAACCAAGCTCTTTTGATAGGTCCAACATCTTCCTCCCATTCGTGTTAATTTTCCTATCACCTCCCTGTATGCCCTCCTTCTTATCCCCGATGTGCCCATTGAAGCCCCCCCCCCCCCCCATTAGGACAATACTGAACCCTCTGCTTCCAAGCTCTGTGATATTCGATCTAAGAGTTGTATATATTGAATCATTCCACTCGGGCTTACTTCCCTCCACTGCTTAGTATACAACACCAACGGCAACACTCCTGCTTCCTAACTTGATTTTTGCCCATACTATTTCGTTGGATACTGGAATCTGAGTCCTTGCTTCTGTGAGATCTGTAATCAATGAGGGCTGTAATTCCTCTTTAGCGTAGATGCCAACACCCCCACCCCGTTTCTGACCCTCAGTTCGCCCAGCTCCTATCCACATCCTGACACAGTTCGTAAACCATAATATTCAGTTTGAATAGATCTTCAATCAGCGGTAATTCCCTCAATTTCACACCTTTGAATTTCTGTTTGGGTTCTTCGTCGAACTGATAATAACAAGCCTCTGTGGTTTTTTCTAGTTTTTTCACATCGTCTCCACTCCACAGAGCCAGACAACGGAATACACACAAATTATCTTTGTAAGCTAGTCCACTTACATCTGAATACTCCAAACTGACAATTGTATTGTTATTGGTAACATAATCCGGCAAATCTACAGGTGCTCCAATGGGATGGTCCATAATTTTATTTACGTAAAATGTTACATTTGTAATCCTTTCTACACTCCATTTTGCTCTCGGTCATCTTTGATATTAGCTTAGTGCAATATGAGGAACTTTCTTCAAAAATCTTTTTCTCCAGACGCAACCAATCAGAATGTTTTCATATCTGATATATAAGATCTCTGGGAAGATCAGATTCAGTCCCTGCCTTCAAATTTGCGCTCTCTTCGGGGGGAGTGTCCAAGTTTGTTCAAATCCATTCCTAAGTGTTTTTTTCCCCATAAAATTTGCATTTCAAATTGCAGTGACTTAATAACCCTTGGAAGTTTGGCAGTGTTGGTCTACAGCTGATAGAATTGGAAGCAGTCAAGAAGACCTATGATAATAACCATCTGACATGGACACTAGAGTTATGACTAATTTCATGACTTCATTCCTCTGTTGTGTTGATGAACGATGACTACCTGAATGTGATCTTCTTTGAACCACTTTATCAGGTGAGCGATTAAGGCCCCTTGGGGCCTCTTGTTACCTAAAAACAAAGCTGCGCGTTTAGTCTTCAAAAGCACGTATAGATTTCAAATTTACCTAAAAGATGTGGAGGTGAAATTTATCATAGAATTGTGTGAGAATGTTCTAAATCACAGAAGGTTTTTTTTTAAAAATAAAGTATTCAAAATAAATTTCAAATTTTTATAAGCAGCTGGGTCTACCATGGTTTCTGAAATGTCCTTATTAAATTGAAAAGCATAGTTAAAAAAGTTTTCATTATCCTTCGTCAATTAAGCATTAATAATTTGAGTTAATTTTTTTTCTGAGGACAGTGAGGTAATTGACAAAATATTTCAGTTGTATCCCTTCCCTTCTGCACTGGGTAATTATATCAAAAGACTGTACAGAAAAATGACAGTTTCTGACGACCATCTTGCACCTATACGCGCGATTTGCGCTATGGATACCTGTCATTCTCATCCACCCTAATATGTGTGATTTATAATCACAGTCTGGTGAGTCAGAATGGACATCCTATCTTTAAAAAGCCATTTTTGTGCTGGTTACTACCAGTTAGGACGAATGGTTTACACACCACAATAGGCCATAACAATTCTTTCGAAAAATATTAAATTTGGCTAGTTTGGGCTATTTCCAAGCCATATGATGGATTTTAACAGCAACTGCAAACATGTTTTTTTTATTATGAACATCAGAATGCAGAAGCATTTCTATTTGGAAATAAAACACGAGAAATGCACAAAACTGCCATGTCTCCCAAGGAATATTTGGAGGGCGACTTGAATTTAACTCCCAATGTAAGCCAAGGCGACTTGAGGAATGACAAGGCAACTTCTTCGCCATAGTTACCCACTCGGCTGACCCCTGGCGGTGCGCGTCGTGAAAAAGATTGGGTACGTCTACTTTCGCACTTTTCTCAACAGAATGAGGCACGCAATGGTTCGCAAGTGTGATCGTACCCCAAATAACAAGGCCTGATTGTGTTGCAAATAAACTACTGTTACGTATTTTGCTTGAATTGTTAGTTTCAGTTCACATGCCAAGTCTGCTCCCATGTGTAAAAGGATGTTTGTTGTTGCAGAATAGAAAGATAAGAGATAATGAGATTTGAGTAAGTCAAAGTGGCATTTCGTATTCAAACCTTTAAATATCTTCTTTCTTTACAGGCTATACGTGGGAAGACCAATATTCTGAGAAACTGGACAGATTCTATGAGTTGTACTGCTATTACTGTATCCCACTTTCTTAAAAGGGATTGCATCTGTCCATACTTCCTTTATTTATTCCATCTATCATTCCTTCGATTCAAGCCCATCTGGAGCATAACTTTTCTAATAGTAAACCGATGTCAGTGAAATTTGATGAGGAGGTTCATTAGCCAAGCTCTCTAACACACACAAATTGTTCTGTGCACATCTCACACTGAAGAGTTGTGCCCTATTAGTACGTTTTGGAAATATTTTTTTTTCTGTCCTAACCAAAACTTGACCAGTAATCATTGAATCTCAATAGAATTTGATATGGAAGTTCTTTTGCATGAACCCTTTTAGACAAATATCCAAATAAGCTGCTCATACATCAGTCATGAGTTATTCCCACTTTTTAGCTCACCAACGAAGTTGTGTGAGCTTTTGGCATGACCCGAGGAGCGTTGGCGTCAACACTTGTGTTAAAGTTATTGTACCAGTCCACTTTGACTTTCAGCCCTGTTGCTATGCACCTCATACTGTGTTTCTATGGCTTACAATTACCCACAGACCCTTATTGATTTGTAGTGTTTTTGCAATATTAGACTTTTTTGTCAGTGTGGACTTAGAAAATTTCTGACCTGTTTTGCTACACATGAATGGAGGCTACCACCGGTATGCTGTGGCTTTCATTTTTCATATATGTGTTAAATGCATCAATATAAGATGGTATTAACCCTTGGCCGGACACTTTGTGGAGATTTTGGACTTTTTTAATGCAATGTTAGACTTTTTTGTCAGTGTGGACTTAGAAAATTTCTGACCTCTTTTGCTATGCATGTACATGACCGGACATTTTTTGCAGTTTGTAATAAGCCTAGATTTATTGCATGCCATGTGTTGGTGAGATAATGGGGATGGAGACACACCTCTTGTTGTTCACCCACCAAGGCTGAGTCAGTGTGTCATGACCTCCACAGTCTGTTGTGGTGTCAAATAATGTTTTATATAATTTCCAAGCCTCTCATGCCATAGCTTATATCTTTTTCTTGTAGGTTCCTGATGGTGAGTTAAAATGGTGGTTGTGTGCATATATGTATATGCTTGCATGTGTGGTATGATTTGTGGCCTGGCCAGTTTCCTCCGTCCTGGCGCAAAGCAACAATAATTCACATTCCTAAGCCTGATAAAGATCACAGCAACCCTAGTAATTACAGGTCTATTGCCTTAACAAGTTATATGTGCAAACCATGGTAAGGATGATCAATGGTGGACTTGTCTGGTTTCTGAAATCGAACAGTCTACTTGCGAATGTTCAGTGTTGTTTCAGAAGCCAGAGAAGTACTGTAGACCATTTGGTCAGACTTGAAACATTTATACGAAATGCCTTTGCCAGAAGAGAACGTTGTCACCATCATCTTTGATCTGGAAAAGGCATATAATACACCATGGACGTATGGGATTTTAAAATATCTTTTTAACATGGGGTTGAGAGGGCACATGCCTCTTTTTATTGAAAACTTTTTAAAGGACCACCAATTTCAGGTTTGTGTTGGGTCAACGTTATCTGATCCTCACGAACAAGAATTGGGGGTTCCTCATGTTAGTATTTTATCAGTTACCCCTTTTCGGTAAAAATTAATAGTATCATCGATGCAATTGAGAATATGGTAGATTTTTCATTGTATGTTGATGACTTTTTAATCTGCTATAGAGGTAAAAACGTGAATGCTATAGAGCACAAGCTTCATCTGTGTTTAAATAAAATTCAAAAATGGGCCGCAGAAAATGGTTTTTATGTTTTCAAAAACAAATTGCGTTCATTTTTGTCGACTTCGGAAACATCACCTCGATCCGCAGTTAAAAATATCGATGGGAGTCCTATTAAAGTTGTTAAGGAAGTGAAATTCTTAGGTTTGTTGTTTGACAACAAACTGAATTTCACTTCTCACATAAAACAATTAAAGGTTAAATGCAAGAGGGCACTGAACCTCCTGAAAGTTGTTGGTAGCACTGATTGGGGTGCTGACCAAAAAACATTAATCCATCTGTTTTGATCACTTGTAAGATCAAAATTAGATTATGGCTGTGTTGTTTACGGTTTGGTGAGAAAGTCATACCTCAAACCACTTGATGCAGTTCATAATAGTGGTATTAGAATTAGCTTGGGTGCGTTTAGAACATCACCAATAGATTCAATGCTTGTTGCAGCGGAGGAGGAGTCTTCTCTCGAGAAGCGCAGAATTAAACTCTCACTCCAATATGTCTCAAAATTTCTTTCTAATCTATCAAACCCTGCTTACAACTGTATCTCAGTTACACAAAATGTCGACTTTTTTAACCATCTCCAGAAACTTATCCCTCCATTGGGAATAAGAATTAAACTTCATATGGAGTCTGCCAATATTGAACCAGATACCATAAAAGAAAACCGTGAACCACAAACTCTTCTTGGCATCTTAAAAAGCCAACATTTATTTTGGTCCTTGCTTCTACCAAAAAGTCTGAAACAAATTCTCTGCAGTTTGAGCAGAAATATGCTGAAATTAAGTCAAAGTCCAGTGCATATACAAGGATCTATACTGATGGATCTAAAGATGGTGACAAAGTCTCATCAGCTGTTGTTTCTGTGGTCAGGTCACCTCAATCAGAATACCCATTAAAAGTTCTATTTTCACAGCTGAAGTTAAAGCATTGCAATTAGCGCTTGAACACATCGAGAATGTGCAGGAAAAGAAGGCGATCTTCTTTTCTGACTCTCTTTCCTGTTAGCTTGCTTTACTCAACCCCAAGTTGAAAAACCTTCTCATTTTGGAACGAACACTCTCATGTCTGACCAATATGATATCGTGTTTTGCTGGTTACCTGGACATGTAGGTATATACGGTAACACCAGAACAGACAGTGCAACAACAGGCTTTGACCAAGCCTCTCACTGATTTTAACATTCCTTTCAGTGATTTTAAACCACATATCAATAATTACATCAAATCTCTGTGTCAAGCAGATTGGGATAGAGCGACAAATAACAAGCTCCATCGCTTCCGACCAAATATTTTTGATCACCACTCGTCTAGTAACCTGTGTAGAAAGGATCATGTAATATTGACACGGTGTCATATTGGTCACACATGATTTACACATTCCGTTTTGTTGGAGGGTAATATGCGACCAGAGTGTATCCCCTGTCAGCAGATGTTGTCAGTGGAACACATTCCTTTACATTGTACTGATTTTAATCATGTTAGAGGGCAATATTTCACAGTCGGATCTCTAAGAGATTTATTCTATCACACGAGCCCGCATAAAATTCTCTCTTTTTTGAAAGTTATCAACCTTTTTAATAAATTTTAAAATTGTTTTTATCCTTTTAAGCTGGACTCCATAAGCCTTAAATATCATCAGGTTGATTTATTAGTATTCACTTTTCTTGTTTTTTTCACTCATTTCTGTTCAGACCACTCTTGAATTTAAAGAAAAATTATTTCAATTTTTATTCAATTCCTTTTACTTCATAATTGCCATTTGCCATTTCTACCGTTTTCTCGCCACGATATAGCCTCAGCTGCTGATGTGGCGTTAAGCATCAATAAATAAATAAATAAAATTTGTGGCCTGGGTGTTTTTTCCTTGCATTTCTTTAACAACGTCCATGTATTTGTGAATCATGTTCCCAAATGTGTTGATAAAAATAGATGAAAAATGATAGGGACTCAAATTGAGACACAGACTGAACTAGCAGAAAAATGGATAATTTCTCGGTCAGGCCTTCTCCAAATACATGTCTAAAAAGATTTTACTTTTTTCAGCACATCAGTGGAAACTTCAAATCAGAAAAAAAGAATAACACGGAGAAGAAAATAGAAAGGTATTTTCTTTCACTTGTTCAGATAATGTAAACTAAAAAAATATGAGATATAGTGAACAGAAAGTATAGATTTGTTAACACACCTGACTCAAACTGTTGTTCTTTCATGAACAAAGCATATAGGAACCAGATCTTCTAAACTCTGAAAATTTTGATAAAATGTTAGGTAAATAAATCATGTGCTAAGGGATGATGGACATGTACTTGATGGAAGGTCTTCAAATCATAATAACCATTGGTGGAAGGGCAGTTGAAACATTTCTGCATTATTGCTTTAGTAAATAGGTAGAAATAAAACAAAGAATGTTTCCAGTTTCTGTATTTTTTAGCTCAACTTGACAAAGTCACGCTGAGCTGTTGCTGTCACTTCTCATCCGTTGGTGTACATACATCCGTACGTAAGTACGTCCATATGTACAAACATCCACAGTTTCCTTTGGCACACTGCACAGGTTACATTTATGATCTGATCACTTTGAAACTTGGTATGCTTGTTTGGGGTGACCTCAAGATGGGAGCTATCAATTTTCCATTTCCATCAAAATATGTTGCCGTCGGCAATGATCTTTAAACTTAGTTTAGTCAGATCTCAATACTTTCCTTTGTCGCACCCTACAGGGAACATTTATGATCAAATTGCTATGAAACCTGGTAAGCTTGTTTGGGGTGACCTCTAGATGGGAGCTATCGATTTTCTTCCATTTCCATCAAAAAATGTTGCTGCTGGCAACGACCTTTGAACTTAGTTTAGTCAGGCATCAATATATTCCTTTGGAACACCCTGCACGACGGGCACATTGATGATCAGATCGCCTTGAAACTTTGTGTACTTATTTGGGGGTGACCTCTAGATGAGAGGTATTGATTTTTTTCCATTTCAGTCAAGAAATGTCACCGCTGACAATAACCTTTGAACTTAGTTTAGTCAATCATCAATATATTCCTCTGGCATGCCCTACAGGGCACATTTAGAGTAGAATTGCTTTGAAACTTGGTATGCTTGTTTGGGGTGACCTCTAAATGGGATCTATCGATTTTATTCCATTTCCATCAAAATAGTTGCCATTGGCAACAACCTTGGATGAACTTAGTGATGTTATGAATCAATATTTCGCTTTGGCACACCCTACAGGGCACATTTATGATTGGATTGCTTTGAAACTTGGTATGCTTGTTCGGGGCAGCGCTAGGGTCAATTAAATTCCAAGTAATTAATTACAATTACTTTCTGAAAAGTAATTAATTACTTTTAATTGCTTTCAATTAATTTTCACAGCTACAACACATGGATGGTGGATTATGATCAAATCACCCAGCAGGTGTAATTTCCATCCATCATAACATTAGTTTTTTGAGAAATCACTGACAAATTACCTGTTGGTGGCTGATGGTCTATCAACAGAAAATTTGCTAATGGTTTTTATGCCCTTCCTCAGAAATTATGAATTTAATACAGTTGGAAAATACAACAGTCGGTTGATTTGGTCATAATCCACCCTCAGTGTACTGTATAGACTATTGCAATATGAAATGACTACTGACTGACACCACCTGCTGAGTGAATTGATAAACGAAAGAGGGAGAAGACTTACATAAGCTGTTAGCTTTCCGTCGAATCCCTCTCATATACAGCGATCTATCTTCGTTTACCTTTGTTATTTTGTGTACTGTTGTACATTGTGTTGCTTGTTCTTCTTTGTACCTGTTGCGTACTGTATACAAATAACATAATTTCAAATAAATATTGTTTAAACTAATATGAAATGACAAGAAACAATAAGTAAAGATCCATACATTATTACTTTCAACTTCAAATGTTAACAAAAATAATTAAAACTTGCATATACCTTTTTGTACACTAGCACGTGTTATGACACATCTTTCTAACAAACATAAACATACATATACCTTTTTTTACATTAGCACATGTTATGACATATTTTTCAACTCTGCGCGTGGGGAGTGGGCGCCAAAGAAACTCACCCCATCCATAGCAACAATCACGCAACAGTCACAATATACAATAGAGGATACCTATCTTTCTCTCTTCCTATAACTTTTGTAATTGAACATTCTCAAATTTTCTTGCAACACCCTTATCAAGAAGACGCATGGAAATAGTAGACGAAGCGTATGAGGAATTGGTACAACCTACCTTTCTGTTAACATACACAGGAAACCACCAAACACCAGGCAAGGATTGATACAAGCTTGCCTGGTTGGGACGATTGTACATTTTAAATAAATAAACATTTGAATAAAGTTTTAACAGCCCTTTTAAAGGCTTTTGTGTGTGTGTGTGTTTTTTTTTGGGGGGGTGTCCCCCCTCCATCACCCCATCATCTGTTCTCCCTGAAGGCAGAACAGATGGCCAAGGCTCAGCATCCCCTCTCCCTTATAGAGGGCACATTTATTATCGGGTTGTTTTGAAACTTTGTATGCTTATTCAGGGTAACAAAGATTGGAGCTGTCTATTTTCTTTTCATTTCCACCAAAAATTGTTGCTGTTAGCAACAATCTTTGAATTATATTGCATTTGTACATCATCATTACCAGAACATAGTTTTAATTTTACAAATGGAAAACTGTATTTTTCTTTTTTGCAGGAGGGACAGTCAGTGGCAATACGGATTTCTCGACAAATAAACAGAATCAATCAATGCATCAAGAAGTCACTGAGGATCTACAATGGTTTCGATTTTGAGAAAAACCCATTTCCACAAGATTAAGAATTTTGCAAAGTTGCTTCATCAGAATTCTGAACTGAATACTTTAATTTTATCTTCACCATCTAATGACATTTCTAGTGGAATGCCACTATCATTAAAAAGGGAATGTATAAATATATTGGAAACAGTTAAACATTGTGTTGAAGAAAAGAGAAAAGGATTTAGTCCATCAGGACATGAATAGCTGCCTCTTGTTCTATAAACCTGAACATTCTTTATTATCATGCTTTCGAAGAGACACAATGTTTCTTCAAAATCAGTAATTATTAAAGATTTGTATGTTGAATCAATGTTCCCAAACTTTGTACGTCATTGTTTTCCATATATAAATGTTTCAGAAAACCTGGCATATTTTCATCTCCATGTTGGTCTCCTTACTGATTCTTATTGTAGTGATGTTGTGGGGAAATTCCTTGATAATGAAATACTCTCATCAGAGAGTTGTGAAACTAATCTTTTGGAGGATGCTGTTAGTGATGATGACATTAATTTTTCATCAGACGATAGTGATGAAGTTTAACCCTTTGTTTTGTTTTGTATCCTTATGTCTCATTACAGAATTGATTCATTGTAGATTGGCAAACAAGCTCCTATAAATTAATCACAAAGTGTTGCAGTTTGAGTTCTTTAAAAGTGCTGGTTATTTGTCAGAATTAAATGTTTTTCTTTTCAAAGAAACCTTGTGCCGTAGAAATTTTCTGAAAATATGAAAATATTTCTGTACAAATACGGATATCATTGGAACCAGTTCATTGAGCCAGTTTCAGTGACATCCGTATTTATGGTATTTTTGGGAAAGTTTCAGTGTAGTCCTTGTTCAGCTGTTCTGTGGGGTAAAAACTCAACAGGGCATTCCAATGATACATCTGCAATGAATAGGGCAAATTTGTATTGACTGTATGGCAAATGGTTTGTTACATGGAAAGTTTAAGAAACTAATAGACATACTATTAACCCTTTCAACAAGTAGCCAAAAATGGTCAGAATATTGGCCAAAATAAGTACAATATGACTAGAGATAGATTTGAATTTTCTCTCTAAAGCCATACAGATATGGATGCCATTGGATTTGGTTCAGTGACCTTCATATTTGCTTTGTTCTATTGATAATTGCCTAATGATGTCTGTTTTAATGATATCCATATTTGTATGGTTTTGTTGAGAAATTCACGAGATAATTTAGACTTTCTCCCTTAACAGGATAAGTTTGTGTTGTAGGCATGGTAAATGGATTGGTGTTGGAATAAATATGCATTTAACAGGGTTATTCCATTTACTGGTATCCTGTTACGTGGTTTCTACTGTATTCTTCAAAGAAAATTATTTAATGTCTTAATTATGTCAAAATGTAATGAATTTCAATGCTGAGTTTCTTATTCAGAGAAGCAATAATTAATATTAATTACTCCAGAAATGAAGAAAATTACGACAAACATTCAGGTTAACTTTCAACTTGAAATTGTTTCCATTCCAGTAACAAGGATTTCCTGTTATATACAGTATTTACTTAAGAGGCTTATTTTGTATTGTAGGTATGTAAATAGTTGGGTGTTGGAATAAAATATATAATAACAGAGCTATTCAGTTAACAGTATCAAATTGGATGGCGAAAACATTATTTTAAAAGGGAATAAGTATATAATTGATTGTCTTGTTTGACAGGACTACTTCGGAAAACAAGAAAATTAGAACAAACATTCAGGCTAACTTTTAACTTGAAATTGTTTCCATACCATTAACAAGGATTTCCTGTTATATACAATATTTACATAAGAGGCTAAATTTGTATTGAAGGTGTGTAAATAGTTTGGTGTTGGAATAAAATATATAACAGGGCTATTCTGTTCATTTAATGAATGCAAAAATACAAGTAAAATTCCGAGTTAACTTGCTTTAGCTGAAATGAGAGCGAATTTGAGAATAAATCAAGTTTCAGTATTCTGCTCAACACTGAAACAGTCTGGAAATGGAATATTCTCCCTGTAAACAGTGTGCAAATGTAACTTAGAGGAGGGTCTAGGGGAAATCTGAGAGGTTTGGGGGTTCTGGTGTTTAGGAGAAAAATAGTAAGCAGCAGAGCCCCCCCCCCCCACCCCCTCCCGAACTGCTCAGACGAAGGCGACCTCGAATTTAAACCCTTTGAACCATTCAACATTGCTTGCGAATGCTTTCCACATACTGGAAATGAAATATTTTCTCTAAAAACAATACGCAAGTGTAAATTATAGGGGTTTCTGAGTAGCTCTGTGTGGTTCGAGGGGGGGGGGGGGTTGGAGGGGGTGGTTCTGGTATTTAGGATAACTGAAAGCATGTGGTTTCTGACAGAAAAAGAAACAAGAAATAAGTATTGAACTACCACAATGATAACATACTTCACTTAAATGCAATATTTATGCATCTGCTGGTCACTGTCAATAATTTCTATGCATACATATTTGAATGGACTGTTGTACACTACACTTGCCCAAATGAAATTTTCAAGACTGTAAGCCAAGATTTGGGGCTTTCAGTATCAGTACACAAAATTCAACACAATATTCATTAATATTCATGTCCTTTTAACACCACGGTGAAGCAACGTGAAATGTTCATCAGTTTATCAAATGATGTTTCTTTTGCTGAACTGGAACTTGCCTCTTGCTCCCCATTTATACTGTAAAACCTGTCTTGAGAGACCACTGTCATGAGAGACCACCTGTATTGACAAACCACTGTGGACATGCACCGATTGGTTTCACTCTATAGTGGACCTGTCATGAGAGACCACCTGTCATGAAAGACCACCTGTCTTGAAAGACCACAAAACCGTGGTAAAAACTCAGTTTTTCACCTGTTTTGAGAGACCGGAAAATCGATTTATGCAATTTCAGAGTATTAAAATCAATTAAGAACAATGCAATGTGTACAGAAATCAATAGTTCAAAAATTTAACCGGGACATCTGCCCAACAGTAGTTGAAAATTGTCAGGACAAATGTCCTCTGAAACCTAAATATCTGAAATCATACACAAGTATGACAAATATCTTTCACTGTAGATTGCCTGAAAACTATATTAATTGGCTTTCAATTACATTGTTATTCAGCTGTATAATGCTTCAAGTCTGAGAAATGTTTACCAAGATCCCTTTAAAAATATAAAGATTATTGTTAAAAAAGAATACTTAGTTTATATCCATTATTTGCTCAAGTGTGAGAAAATCAAAGAGGATTAAGCAAACTATTACTAAAGCACCCCGGTAAGCTTATTTTTACTTAAAGTGTGACTGAAATTATTATCTATTAAAACAAAACCTGACACACACAAAAAAACAGACTTTTCAAGGTATAACCGTAAATTATTATAAAAATAACTCATTTGAAAATATTGATAGAAAGAGAACACTTTGTTTGTATCATGTAAGAAATTACTATTTTGGATTGACCAGCCCCTTCACAACATCATCTCAAAAAGTTTTTCAATTTATGTCCCTTTAACTGTAATTTCTCAAACAATGCCTCTATACTTGTATTAAAACTGATTTAAAATAAAAGGGGCCTTCCTGTTTATCCGGCACCTATTGTTTCGGTTGAAAGTGTGATAATCCGTCACATCAAAGCAAAGCCGACTGCAGTTTCTTTCATTACTGTGGGTTATTATAAATTTATTTGCGCGTTATAAGATTATTGTCAGTGGGGAAAAAGGAGAAAAAGAGTGAGAATTAATATATATAATATACATTAACATGACAAGCTGAAGATTTAAATTTGACATGGATTCTATAGATTGTACCAAGTCCATTATTTTAAAAATATATAAATTAACATGACAGCTGTGAAAGTATAAAAATATAAATTAACATTAAAACAGTCTGGAAATGGAATATTCTCCCTGTAAACAGTGTGCAAATGTAACTTAGAGGAGGGTCTAGGGGAAATCTGAGAGGTTTGGGGGTTCTGGTGTTTAGGAGAAAAATAGTAAGCAGCAGAGCCCCCCCCCCCCCACCCCCCTCCCGAACTGCTCAGACGAAGGCGACCTCGAATTTAAACCCTTTGAACCATTCAACATTGCTTGCGAATGCTTTCCACATACTGGAAATGAAATATTTTCTCTAAAAACAATACGCAAGTGTAAATTATAGGGGTGTCTGAGTAGCTCTGTGTGGTTCGAGGGGGGGGGGGGGGGTTCTGGTATTTAGGATAACTGAAAGCATGTGGTTTCTGACAGAAAAAGAAACAAGAAATAAGTATTGAACTACCACAATGATAACATACTTCACTTAAATGCAATATTTATGCATCTGCTGGTCACTGTCAATAATTTCTATGCATACATATTTGAATGGACTGTTGTACACTACACTTGCCCAAATGAAATTTTCAAGACTGTAAGCCAAGATTTGGGGCTTTCAGTATCAGTACACAAAATTCAACACAATATTCATTAATATTCATGTCCTTTTAACACCACGGTGAAGCAACGTGAAATGTTCATCAGTTTATCAAATGATGTTTCTTTTGCTGAACTGGAACTTGCCTCTTGCTCCCCATTTATACTGTAAAACCTGTCTTGAGAGACCACTGTCATGAGAGACCACCTGTATTGACAAACCACTGTGGACATGCATCGATTGGTTTCACTCTATAGTGGACCTGTCATGAGAGACCACCTGTCATGAAAGACCACCTGTCTTGAAAGACCACAAAACCGTGGTAAAAACTCAGTTTTTCACCTGTTTTGAGAGACCGGAAAATCGATTTATGCAATTTCAGAGTATTAAAATCAATTAAGAACAATGCAATGTGTACAGAAATCAATAGTTCAAAAATTTAACCGGGACATCTGCCCAACAGTAGTTGAAAATTGTCAGGACAAATGTCCTCTGAAACCTTAATATCTGAAATCATACACAAGTATGACAAATATCTTTCACTGTAGATTGCCTGAAAACTATATTAATTGGCTTTCAATTACATTGTTATTCAGCTGTATAATGCTTCAAGTCTGAGAAATGTTTACCAAGATCCCTTTAAAAATATAAAGATTATTGTTAAAAAAGAATACTTAGTTTATATCCATTATTTGCTCAAGTGTGAGAAAATCAAAGAGGATTAAGCAAACTATTACTAAAGCACCCCGGTAAGCTTATTTTTACTTAAAGTGTGACTGAAATTATTATCTATTAAAACAAAACCTGACACACACAAAAAACAGACTTTTCAAGGTATAACCGTAAATTATTATAAAAATAACTCATTTGAAAATATTGATAGAAAGAGAACACTTTGTTTGTATCATGTAAGAAATTACTATTTTGGATTGACCAGCCCCTTCACAACATCATCTCAAAAAGTTTTTCAATTTATGTCCCTTTAACTGTAATTTCTCAAACAATGCCTCTATACTTGTATTAAAACTGATTTAAAATAAAAGGGGCCTTCCTGTTTATCCGGCACCTATTGTTTCGGTTGAAAGTGTGATAATCCGTCACATCAAAGCAAAGCCGACTGCAGTTTCTTTCATTACTGTGGGTTATTATAAATTTATTTGCGCGTTATAAGATTATTGTCAGTGGGGAAAAAGGAGAAAAAGAGTGAGAATTAATATATATAATATACATTAACATGACAAGCTGAAGATTTAAATTTGACATGGATTCTATAGATTGTACAAAGTCCATTATTTTAAAAATATATAAATTAACATGACAGCTGTGAAAGTATAAAAATATAAATTAACATGACAAATTGAAGTTTTTACACTAAAAACCAGTAAGATAAGATACAGAATCCAAATATTCCCTAAGACTTATGCTCCTCTCACTGTATCACCTTTATCTGTACCGGAGCCAGTTGTCGACAGATCTGCATTTCTTTTTTCGTGGAATGAGAACACCCCCATTGATAAGCTGAATGATGCTGATCTCATGAAAGGCTTGCTCTTTCCGAATGAAGTCGATCATTCGGAATATATTTGGATGCGAGCCGGCAAGAGAAAGCTGCAGCTTGCGGTGACAGCCCTCCACATGGTTTGTCGTTCTGGGTCCTTTGGTACCATAATGATGCCACATCTGACGGCCATGAGTACCCTCCACCCAATATTCCGTAACATAGTCACAGAATTTGGTGATGTTGTTGTTGAGTGCAGCATCAGTTTCTGGAATCTTTTCTATTGTTAGGAACCATGCGTCGCTAATATCATTGACTGGAACCAAAGGCAAGGCTATAGCACGCTTGATGAGTTTTCTTTATATCTTCGTTGTCGTTGAATGTCTGCTGGAGATTGCATTTCTGGACATTCTTCCAAATGGCCTGTCCATAGTGGAAGAAACATCCCTTCAGCTCAGCCATTGGAAATGTGGAAGCTATGGCATTCTGAGCAGCCGTCTCATAGTCTGTGAAAACTCTCTGTGGATTGATCTGGATACCTCGATTTGCAGACCTTTGCTTTATTAACCCGAAATAGTGGCAAGGTGCTGTAAGTTTCAGAGCAGAATATCAGTATTTTAGTTTAAACAATATTTATTCAATAATTGATAAATGCATACAACAAATGTTGAGTAACAAAAAAATATGAACAACAAAGATACAGTATTATAATGAAACAACTAAAGACAGGGAAATTTGTTACTGTTTAAAGGAGGGATTCGACAGAAAGCTTTAAGCTTATATGTAAGTCGTCTCCCGCAAGGTGCTGTAAGTTTCAGAGCAGAATATCAGTATTTTGTCCACCTCTCCATCATCAGCCAACAAAAAATTGTCACCAGTTGCTGTCTTTGTGTAAGATTCTGGAAGCGTTAAGGATGTTCGTCGTTGTGGTAGATTCGGACGTGTTTGGGCTCTTGAACTGTATAAAGATGTTTTAATGCTGTAAAATATCGGGATCTTTCCCAGTTTCTTCATGCGTTTCATCAGTTCTCAGTTTAGTAATTCCTTCTTGGTAGATTGCTGTTATGGGCCTCGAATCCACTTTCACTGTTGATTTCATTTCAGACAGATAAGTATCCACCGCAATTTGGCCTAAGTCTGATGGATGGTTGTGTATACCACCTGCTGGCGTGATGATATCATTCATCTTATTGATAGTGGCAGGACAATTCTTTTGGCAGCAACGCCAATGGATGGGCTGATTTCTCCTGGACTTAATACAGAATTTGAAACCAACAAAAATGAGATGTTTTCCTCCTCTTCCATTTGGGATGAAGCTTGCGTTTACTTGTGCGTTTGCCATTGTGATATGACATTACAGTAGAACTACCCCTATAATATACTAATAATGATAACACTTCGGCCGGCCGCTGATTTGTCGCGGTTCTCGCATGATAAGGCCTTGGTTACCCATGTTCTACCAACTGCCTCCCTATTCCCGCGCTTATTCTCTCCTCCCAACACTATATATATATATACCACAATATTTACGAATAAATGCTCATGCAAATAAAAACATAAAAAACAAAATAAACACACGAACCTATCTTACATCAATACTCATCACTATTGATAGCCGACAAAAATAAAACAGGTATTTTTTTAATTAATTTTTCTTTTTAGGGGGAGGGGGGCTGACATTTTACAACATTACACCCTCGGCAATTTCTTTTGCTGACGATGTGCATTTCTACACAGAATTTTTGTCAGCACAACCAATCGCCGAGGGTGCATTGCCAGGACTAATTTTGGCATTTTTCAGTTTGAACTCCTCAGTTAACCTACCAAAGACATATGCCAATGGGATTTTTTTGATAACCGTGGGTAATCGGTTAACTGTGGTAGTCGGAAGCAGTTAACCGGTTATGAAAATCCCCAAACCGTTTCAGCCCTACAGAGCAACGGTGAGTAACTGTCAGACTCTCCAACTTACTAACCTGGCACAAGCAGGGTTAGCAGTGGTTGAAGGCTTGTGTAACATCGACATGCTGTACGTCTTAGTACTCTGTGCCATCGTGATCCGCAGAAGCAAGTGAGATTAAGTGTCTTGCTCAAGGGCATAATGCGAGTGACTCTAGTGAGATTTGAACTCATGACCTCTCGATCACAATGCCGAAACGCTATCTACAGGGGCCACCACATCCTCAACTTTACTATAATAACGACTTGATTAGTAACATAAAGTTTATTTGTTGATTTGTTGTCTACCAAACCCCAAATACTGCTCACACCATTTCTTATAGCTTAGAAGCAAAATATATGTTGATGGCCATTTTGTTGACTATGAAACAGAAAATGTAATATCAGTCTCCTGCAACAGTCAACTCAGGTTAAGAAACATCTCTGCATTAAATCTGTTTAACCAGGAACATTTGAGGTATTCAGTTCAAGTATATATTTCTGCAGTGTGAACAATATCAGATATAAAACCTCTGCCTCCAGGCAGTGGATTTGAACGTTAATATTGCTCACCCCCATTTCTTATATTTTAACTAGAGTTCAGAGTGAATTAAAGATATAGACGTATTATGGTTGCCACTAAAGATAACAGAATTAAGTTTTATAAAAGTGTGATTGCCATTCAGATAATTCTAGAACCAAAATAGCTAATAATGGCCATATCGGTTCACTACCGAACAGCATAATGTAATAGATTTTCTCCTGTCAAGCAAGTTTTGTCAAGATATTCCGTTGTATTAACTGCTTCGGATCGGAAAATATAAGTGGTTCAGTCCAACTGCTTGTATGTAAAGTTCCTTCATAAAATGAAGAATCAATTTTTTCTTGATGAAAACAAGAGAGAGCAGTGATACAGTTCAGATACTGACAGATGTGCATATCGCCCATAATCAGGGTTGATTTATTTTCTTTGTTAAGCAAATCAGTTAAATAATTGATTTTTGATTGAAACAGATCCAAGTCCACTTTTGGTGCTGTGTTAGATCTATATATTGTACCAACTATTCTCGATGGTTTTTTGTACTTTAATTCGACAAACAACGATTCAAAGGCATGTTGTATGAATATGGAGAGGTCACGTCGAAAACAAAAGTTTATTTCAGACTTTATGAAGAGCCCAACACCTCCCGACCATCATCATCACCGGGTCTCGTATTTTTTGATAAGGGGAGATACCCTTCCAGAGTATAAGTTAGATTGTCAGGAATTTGAAATATTTCTGTGAGACCTATCACGTCAAATGTGTTCTGTTGGCTGTTCAGTTCGGAGAGTAAATGGTGTAGGGAGTCCCAATGTGCATGGAGACTCTGTCAATTAATATGGAAAGCCGAGAAGGATTCGGGTACATCCTCAAGCTCTGAATGCACTTCACTAGGAAGAAAATACTTACAATCTACAGAATTGTATATAGACGATAAGTTGTCTTCGGTGTTGTCGTTAAGAAGGTGACTAAAATGATATTCATGATTGGTCTGGATCTCGTCCAGTGTTATACTATCCGTCATTGTCAGCAATCTGGCCACCATTAACACCGAGGTATTAGTGGTTGTTAAGCATATGAATACATTAAATACTGCAGTGTATTTCTATAAAAAGAAAAAAAAAAAAAAAAAAAAAAAAAAAAATGGCGGGTGGCGACGTGTACTGAGGTGCACTGCACTTCGATTCTCGGTTTTTCCTTGTTGATGGATTAGGATGAATCTCTGATTGATTTTTTTGTGCGTATCGAGAGGGTATGTCATGGATATATTTCCAATATTTGATGAATGAAAATGAAAGGGTTTAGCGCGCCGAATGCGCACAGGGACGATGTGGGATTTACAAATCCCTTACGACCCGGTTAGCCTTATTTTATTTCACTTGGATCTTGAATCACACAGGCCTAGCTTTCCTATTGCCTCAAATGGGGTCTGAAGGGGTATGCACGCGGTTAGAATTTCCGGCAGTTTGCATTGGAGTGATAGATTGTCAAAGATCAATCCCTCAACGCCATTAAGACTATTAGAGAGTGGGCTCTATTCGGTTCCAGCTTGGCGATGGTAGAGGTTTGAGTCCCACCATGGTGGCGAGCCAGAATATAATGTTGTGCGATGGCAATTTTAAGGGGAAAAAAAAAGAAAACCAAACAGCAACGCCGGTTTGGTAGCGGCCCCGGTATATGACCATAGCGGTTACAAAAAAGGAGTGGAGAAAGCTCCAACAGTTTAGTTTGAAAAACCGAGAGTCATCCATCAAGCCTTCTGGGAGATAGGATGCCGTATGTGATTTGAGGTATCTGGTTATCCTTCGGGAATTTCCAAATGACCTCCAACACCCCCCCACCCACAAAAAAAATAGAAAAAAGCCCTTAAAAGGGCTGTTTACTGGCAAGATTGTTTCAATCCTTGCCTTGGTCTTGTTAGGTTTTCTGCACATCGTTGCATGAGGATTGTTTCAATCCCTCATAGTTTGTCATTCAGTTTGGTCGTGTGTCTGATGAGATAGAGGAGGTAGAAAAGATAGAGAGCTGGAAATTAGAGCAATTCGGTTTTTAATTTACAACTGTTCCGTCCTTGACGACCAGTGACATGTGAATGGGGAAGCCAGCATTTTTTCACCGAGATTTATATCTCAGGGAGGGGAGACCCGGCAGCAGGTGGAGATTTTCCTCGCTGTTTGCAACTCCCACTGGTAACAGAGGCAAGCTTTCGTGCGTATCGTGTCACCCACAGCCAGTTCTAAATTTAGGTCACAGAATACCTGGCTCACCCCATCACAATGATGTAATCTTTAACCCTTTCCATAGACACTCCCCAGATTATTTAGTTTTCCTATTGAGGACGCGATGCGCATTGAGTTCTATTATTAATTCGCTGTCTTGAAGTCTATTTAGAGTTTTGCTTTGAAGATCTTTTAAGCGCATTGCTATAGTGTCTATTTTTGCTATCTCGTGAAGTTGTTTTATCGATGCCCACGTGGGCTTGCGCAGAGCCACGCGCAAAGCATGACTTTGGACCCGTTGTAGTTTTTCAATGTTGGTTTTATTCAGGTCACTTGTTATTATGGCCCCATACTCTAGTACTGGGCGTATATATGATTTGTAAAGATTGAGGAGAATTTCTTTATTGGCTCCCCAATTTTTACCTCTAATCATTTTCAGGAAATTGATGCGTTTAGTGGCTTTGACAGTGACTGAGTTTATGTGATTGTTTAGATTGAGACTGCTATCCAGGTTGAATCCCAGAAACTTTGCCTCATTACTAGCTTCAAGTTTATGATCGTAAAGCTTAAGCTCAATATTAGGGACAGGCTTTTTCCTTTGTTTTTTTATAGAATGTGATTCTTTGTGTTTTTCGTGGCATTTAGCTTGATGCGCCACAGAGCGCACCAGTCTTGCAGGTCGCGGATGGTATCCTGCATGCGGTTTTGTATTATGTTTCCAGACTTACTGGCCGTCCACATTCCTTTGTCGTCTGAGAACTGAGATAGTTCAACATGGTTCTTCCCTAGTTTGTCAATGTCATTCACATATATTATAAATAAAAGCGGGCTGAGGACCGAACCCTGTGGAGTGCCCGCTTCGAGTTTTACCTCGGCTGACACTTCGCGGTTGACCCTCACTTTGATTTTTCGATCAGATAAAAATGATGATATGATCCTTAGAATCGTGGTAGGTAGCCCAATTTTAGCTAGTTTGTGTCTCATGCCATTGTGCCAGACAGAGTCAAACGCTTTTTCTACGTCGAGTAATAGCGCGGTTCCTATTTCATTTTGACTGAACGCCGTTTTCATATAATCTACCAGTCTATAAACATGCTCGATTCCCTCTCTTTGGCTTCTGTATGCCCTTTGCCACTTATTGAAAAAGCTGATTGATTCGAGATGGCTGCGGAGTCTAGTCGTGAGAATCCGTTCGAAATTTTTTCCAATACAGCTGAGTAGGTTGATTGGGCGGTAATTAGCTGGGTTGCTCAAATCCTTGTCGGGTTTGGGTATCATGACTCCTGTAGCTACTTTCCAACATTTTGGGAAGTATCCACTAGAGAGACAGCAGTTTAGGAAGTTAGTGAGTCTACCGAAAAAAGTATCGGGACATTGTTTCAGGATTTTGTATGAGACCTCGTCCCCTCCTGGGGAAGAAGAAGACTTACATTTTTTAATTGTGTTAGCCACTTCTTCTTGGCTTATCGGTTCCGTGAGTTCATGGCCATCCCCGTCCTCGGGCGTTTGGCTGAAGTTGGCATCGTTAAACGTTGTCTTGTTGTCTTGAACAAATTTGTCTACTTTTTCTTTGAACTCGTCATCAAATCTATCGCCCTCATGTGGACGATGATATTTCTTATTTCTTAAGGAGCTCAGCAAAGGCGCTAGCCTTCGCCTTGTCATCTAGGGTCATAGTTCCATCGCTGATCTCTAGAGCCTTACTGTTAGCGTATTTATGTTTTTGTCCAGTAAGGGTTTTAAAAGTATCCCAAAACTTTTTAGTCTCCCTGAGTCCATTAAGATGTTCCGTTGCTTTTTCCCATATCACGCGATTGTCGTTTGCTATTGTTTTTTTAACTTCGCCGTGGAGGCGATTATACACTGCTTTAAGTTCGACTTTTTAGTTGGAAGTTTTTCTGATTTCTATGCACGGAAAGCCTTTCTTTTTTGTTTTATTATTTGGAGTGTGGTTTCAGTTATTCTGTTGGCCCGCGGTTTAACTGTCTGTTTGGGAAAATCTCATCAAGAGTGTTGTTAATGACTTCACTGAGATTGGTACATGCTTGCTCGAGCTCGCAGGTATTCATTGGGTCGTTTTTGTTTATTTTAGCCTGAATTATTTTTCTGAAGAGGTCCCAGTCAAATTTGGATAGATTCCTCCTCCTCATTGTGAGGTATCTTGCGGGTCCGCTACAACCGTGTAATGTAGCATGAACAGGCAGGTGGTCGCTACCTAAATCATCGTCCCCCACAAATATGTCTTGCATTTGATTAGTTAGTGATTTACTGGTTATAATTAGTTCAAGGATGTCGGATTGGTGGAGGGTGTTGTTACTGACGTGAGTAATGTCGTGGTCGTTATTTAATACAAAAAGATCAAATTGTTCGATGATATTGAAGAGAGCGTCGCCATTGGGCTCCGTTTTATTGCATCCGAAAACCTGATGTTTGGCATTGAAATCACCTAAGAAAATACAGTGTTTGTGATTTTTCACAAAGAATTCAAAGACTTTGCTGTTTTTTCGGTTCTTTATAATATGAGATTACGGCAACTTTTTTATGATCTAGTTCAATCTCAGCGGCAATCACCTCTGCGTTGAGATGATCGCTTGATATCGTTTTATATTTTAAGTCCTGCCTTATGAGGAGAGCGACTCCGCCTCCACGTTGGAAAGACTGACGTCGAAGTGTTTGTTCATTATATTAAAAATTGAACCAGCCATTAGGCTGCACATCGAATGTGGAGAGGTTGAGTTTTCTACGCTGTTGACGTTAATAGCTTTGAGTTCTATGTCGGTTTTAACTTTTTTGTACTGGGGACACCCCCGATAATTGCTTGGGTGTTGCCCGTTACAATTTGAGCATTTCAGTGTTGAAACCTTGCACGACTTTGTTATATGTTTTTCGCCGCATTTCATGCAACGCAACTCTCCTTTGCATCTGTTCGACATATGGCCAAATTTCTGGCATTTATGACATTGTGTGGGCTGAGGCAAAACACGATACTACTCGGTCTCATATTTTTGTCCGTTTATACAAACACCTTTGTTAATGAAGTTAAGTTTTATGGCTCTATTGGGGCATTTTACTTTAATTTTCCACGTAAGGTTTCCTGTAGTCTTAGATATTAGTCTCCCCCACGAGTATCCCGACAGGGCTTCATCAATATCCCCATCATTGATCTTTGTGGGAACCCTTGTGACGACTACGCAAAGGTTTCGCAGCGGTTGATGTGGTTGTTTATTCGTCTGGTGTTTGGCCGTATTATCCTTTTGAGGTTGTTTAGAAAGGGCTCTTACCTTGTCGGCAAATGATACACCACCGTCAGTGGTGAATGTTGGCGTCGCCCATATCGTTTCCGTTGCGTTACTGTCTGCCGATTTCCCATCATTGTGGATCTCCGCACTGGTTGTTACTACTGTAACATCCATGGTGTCCGAGGTCTCAACGACAACAACACCCGGGTTATCGGTGTGTGTCGACGCTTTCTGGGTTTTCTTAGCCACCGTTTCTATTTCCAGGGACTCACCATTTTCCTGGAAGTCTGTATCCAATTTCCTTTTCGGGCGCGGCGTAATCTGATTGACCACATCACAGGTGGGAACAGTAGTTGCCTCTTGCTCTATGAGCGAACGCAACCAGTTGTCTTGACTGGTGGTAACGATTTCCGAGCCCCGATTTGGTGGTACCTCCAAAGAGATGGCGTGCACAGGTCTCCCCATCTCAGTGGTATTATCTATAAAGGGCGAAACAGGTGTCGGATTAGTTTTGCCCACTATCCCCTTGCTAGGATTAGTTTTCGAAAACTGCTGAGTTGTATCAACTGGTTTAGAAACAATGGCGATATCCGTAACTGTGTTCGTTTTAGGGCCCAACGAGTTGGACTCCACACACTTGCCCTTTTGTTTAGAGTTTCCGTTGCTGGGACAAGACCCCAAACCTGAATTATTTCTTCCTTTTCCCTTTTTTCCAGATGCCGACTTATTTTCCTTTTTTGATTCCGTCGAAGCTTTTATTAATTCCATTTTTTCTTTCTCGAACTGTTCTTTTTGAGCCCTAAGATCCGAGCGCAAACCCTCTATAGTGTCGTTCAATCTGGCTATCTCTTTTTGAAATCCAGATATCATCGATATTAAATCCATTCCCGAAGTGGGTTCAGTGGTGGAGTTAGTTGCCATGTCACTCTGTTCAGTTATTAGTTATTGTCTAAGTTATCAGCAAATTATTGGTAAAATATTTAGTTAAAGTATATTTAGTTTTAACAGAGAAAAGCAGACAGAAAATAGATAGAGTTAAAGATAAACACTTACAACACTTACAAAATTACACTAGTATTTTACCAGTTATAATCATTTTTAAATAGCCGATTTATTGAAGATTCTTCAAACAATCATCACTGTTTTGTGTCATTTGAAAAGAATAAATCATCATGGTGTTAATGGAGTGTTAACCAGCTAACATCACACAAAGAACCATCGTGAACAGTTCTCAGCTGCAGGGAATCCCTGTTTCTGCCTTTTGTTATTCTTTGAAGGTAAAACACCTGAGTGCTTCACTGAACACCTGAGGTGGTCATTGGATTTCACTGGATTTTTTTTACACTCACTGACTGCGAGAAGTATATTTGATGTTTGAAAATAATGGGCCGAAAAGGAAAAACAGGTCAGCGTCTTCCAGTGCGAATGTGCATGTGAATTCTTTCAGTAGTGAAGAAGATTCATCACTTACTCATAAATCCAAGAAACAAACCACTCTAGCAGATTTTGGGAGTTTTTTCGAGAAGGATGTGGAAAAGGCAAATGTGACAAGAGATACTATCCCTGAGGTCGAGGAGACGTGCGGCAATGCGAACAAGACAATGTCTAGTGAGGATTCCTTGGAAAGTTCTAACTTAAGCAACTTTAGCACCAGTTTCCAACAGCTTAATAAACGATTAAGTGATATATCGGCCAGATTTGATAACCTTGCAACTAAGAAGGACTTGAAAATCGCCACACAATCACAGGTTTCCAAAACAGATCTGACTGTCGAGTTGTATAAACTTAAATCCCAAATTATTGATACGCTTGAGAAGAAAATGGGTGTTCTCGAAGGGAGGATCTTTGAGCTTGAACAGAGGTGTGATTCTCTTGGTAACGAAAACAAAAAACTCTCAGATAGGCTTTCAGGGCACCCAGGGGCAGACATACATGAAACACAGGTGAAACGTGATCAGGATCATGATAGAGACTTCCAAGAGGAAACATGGGGGTAGAACCTTTGATGTGAATGAGGTAGGTGATGAGGTGGGGGCTGCTAGAAAAGTACGTAGGACAGATGAGGGGGCCCATGCCGGAGCAATGCTGTAAAGCGTTTGGCGTGGACTATCAAAAGTGGTAGGAAAGGGGGCCAGAGAAGCAGGTAGATAGGGGTGTAAAGTCCAAAGGCAGTGGGGAGTGCAGCACCAGAAACAGATTTGATGTGCTCGATTCGGAAGAGACAGAGGAGGAGATGGAGGCAGTTGCAACAGATAGTAGCTTGGGGTCTAGGCCAGGAAAAAGGAGGAGGGATCCGGGAGAAGACCAGGGGAGTAGTCCAGGTAGTTCAGGGCCTGGAAAGAGACGAGGGGACAAGGATAGGAGTAATCCTAGGTCAAAGATACCGATACCGATATTGATTCCGAGTGGGGCTGTTGGAGAGGAAGAGGACGCTGTAAACAATAGGAGACTAGAGGAGACAAATAGGGCGAGGGCCAAAAGTAAGTTGGTGGTTGCGGGAAGTAGCATAGTTCGGGGGATCGACAAGGTTGTCTGTGGTCCGGACAGTAAAAATAGAACAGTTCTGTACTTTCCGGGGGCTAAAGTGGAGGACCTGAGGGATAGAGTGGACGGTATTGTAGCTGGGTCGGGGCCTGATCCGGTAGTGGTATTACATGTGGGGTCCAATAACATCAGGGAGAGGAAATCAGTTCGTTTGGTGGACACTTACAAGGACCTAATTAGTAAGCTACTTAGCAGGTATGCTCGGATCATCGTTTCAGGGGTGCTCCCCGTTATGGGTGGTGGGAATGAGAGGAACTCGCGGATTATGGCACTAAACGAGGAGCTGGAAGAGCACTGCAAAGACTTGGGAATACATTTCATTGACCACTGGGATTCATTCTGAGGACAAGGAGAGTTGTATGGGCGAGACGGATTTCATTTAAGTAGGATGGGTACAGACCTGTTGGGCCAAAAAATTTTACAGGTGGCTGGGCCTTTTTTGGAGAAAAGGGAGGTAGGGGACCACAGCCGATAACCCAGAGGGGCACAAATGCTGGGAACATAGGAAGAACAACAAACATGCACAATACAGGGACATACCAGGGCTATAATAATGTGCCAGTGATGACAAAAAAACAAAGATTCATTAAGTTTAGGTACTGCAACATCCAGGGTCTGCACAAGAAAGTAAGCGAAATATCAACAATGATGGACGAAGGAGACTTCGATATAATGGGTCTAAGTGAGACCTGGATACGACGGGATGAGCGGGTTGATCAGATGAAGGGTTGCGTGTGGATAGGAGCTGGGCGAACTGAGGGTCAGAAACGGGGTGGGGGTGTTGGCATCTAAGCTAAAGAGGAATTACAGCCCTCATTGATTACAGATCTCACAGAAGCAAGGACTCAGATTCCAGTATCCAACGAAATAGTATGGGCAAAAATCAAGTTAGGAAGCAGGAGTGTTGCCGTTGGTGTTGTATACTTAGCAGTGGAGGGAAGTAAGCCCGAGTGGAATGATTCAATATATACAACCCTTAGATCGAATATCACAGAGCTTGGAAGCAGAGGGTTCAGTATTGTCCTAATGGGGGACTTCAATGGGCACATCGGGGATAAGGAGGAGGGCATACAGGGAGGTGATAGGAAAATTAACACGAATGGGAGGAAGATGTTGGACCTATCAAAAGAGCTTGGTTTAAAGATCCTGAACAGGGATGCGAAATGTAAGGGTAAATGGACCTGGGAGAGGAACGATAAGAAAACAATAATTGATTTTATACTCACTGACATTAGCGTATGGAGGGAGGTTATAGATGTAGAAATAGATGACGAGGGAAACAATGACTTGGGTAGTGATCACAACCTGATAACAGTTAAGATTATGGGCAAAAAGACGAATAGAGACAGAAATACCTTCAAGAAAGTTTGGGGACTAAAACAAGGAGCCGACTGGAAGCAGTTTCGGGAAAAACTAAAACCAAATCTTGAATGTATACCTAGGGATGCAAATGTCCAGAGTATTTCAGATGGCATAGTAAATAGCCTAACAGAGGCAGGGAAGGATTGTATAGGAAGGGTGAGGGTCCCAACGAGAGAGCTTGGATACAGGGTTAACGAGGGGCTGAAAAAGGCTATAAAAGAAAGGAAGGTAAAATGCGCTGCTTATAGAAGAAGTAGGAAGCGGAAAAGGGTGGATAACAATGACACGAGACTAATGAAAGGAGAATATGAACAGGCACGGAAAAAGGTGAATGAGATAAAGAATAATAATAGGAAGGAGCGCAATTGCAGTCTTGCCAGAACAATAAAGAAAACGGGGGGTTCGAGCTCAAACGTATTTTGGAACTGGGTAAATAAACGGGGGAAAAGTAGTGTGCAGAGTATCAAAGTGGATGGGGAAAGTACAGAAGATAAAGGCCGTATCGCTTCAGAGTTAGTCAAGCACTGGGAAAAGATAAAGGATAGGCGATGGGGCAGTGGGTCCCCACCAAAAAGAAATACACTGGTGGAGGAGAACCTATCCAATCGTGTATGTAGCGAAATAACGGCAGAAGAAGTGCGGAACGTGGTCTCGAAATTAAAAAATGGTAAAGCGGGAGGGACTGATGAAATTCCGAACGAATTCCTCAAAAATGGAGGGGAGGCACTTATTGAAGTCCTGACAAACCTTTTCAACCTGGCTCTGCGAAAGCAAGAGGTCCCCAGAGATGGAGGGAAAGTAAGGTGTCGTTCATACACAAAAAGGGGGATAAGGAAGTTCTAGATAACTATAGGGGGATATCAGTTAGTAGTAACATCGGAAAAGTATTCTGTAAGGTCATATACGGTAGACTAGAGGAAGTTATTGAAGAGAAAGGTTTTTTAGGAGAAATTCAAAATGGTTTCAGGAAAGGACGAAGAATCACTGATCACCTATTTACACTCACCAACTGATAGAATCAACAAAGGCTGAAAAGAAAAAGATGTTTCTGGCATTTCTCGATGTGAAAAAAGCGTACGACCGAGTGTGGAGGGAAGGTATGTGGCGAAAGCTCGAGGGCATCGGACTGGGGGGTGACTTTGTGGGAATCATGAAAGCACTGTATACAGATGTGCAAAGCCAACTCAGTCTAGGGAGTATCACTACAAAACGAGTCTCTCTGGATATAGGCCCCAAGCAGGGGTGTATCTTTTCACCGAATTTGTTTGCATTGTATGTTAAAGATTTAGGGGACGAACTAATTCAGAGTGCGGAGGGGGTAAATGTTGGAGACATAAAGATACCAGGCTTATTCTTTGCGGACGACATGGTGTTAATGTCTAGAACTGAACAGGGGCTAGAGAAACTGCTGGAAATTGTTGGTAGATATGGGAACACTTGGCGGCTCGAACTAAATGAAAATAAAAGCAAGGTAATACCCGTTGGACGCAAGGTAGATATGACGAAGAGATGGAGAGTGGGGGAGTTCTCAATCTTCGAAGGGGAAAGCAAACAAATCACTGTAGGAGAAACGGGAGAGTATGAGTATCTAGGGGTAAGCATAAATATAACGGGAAGAGGGGTGTACAGAAATTACTCAGCCAAACTGATTCTGAAGGGGAAAAGAATTCTGAACCAACTAAAACTTTTAGGGAAAAATAGTTTCAACAAGGTCTTTGTGGGGAAAACACTGTGGGAGAGGGTGGGTTTACCAAGTATAATGTATGGCACGGACGTGATTCCATTAAACCAAACCGTTACTAAGAAGTTGGAAAGTACTCAGAATGATGCCGGCAGATGGATAACAGGGTCGAGTAATGCTGCAGCTTTGGAAGCAGTAAGGGGGGAGCTTGGGTGGATGAAAATCAAGGACAGGGTAGATTTGCGAAAACTGTGTTACTTTAACTACTTGAGAAACCTGCCTGACAACCGGTGGTGCAAATTGATGCTCGATACCATTTGGAATTGTAATATAGAAACGGGGTGGTCAAAACATGTGAGGGAACTAATGGACAATTACTCTATAGAGGTCACAAACATAGAAGTAGGAATGAAAGAAGGCAAAAGGTTTGTCAAAGAGAGAGTCATGGAAGATTGCAATCGAAACTGGCGAGCAGGGGTTAGCGTGAAAAGATCACTGCAGGGGTTACAATATAAAGAAAAGCCAGTTTTTGAGAAGTACCTAGATGGCACCTTTGGAGGGTCACTGCTGTTCAAACTGAGATCAAGATCACTGGAGCTTCGGGGAAAAATTGGGAGAGATGGGGAAAAGGGATGCCAAATGTGCCACTCAGGAGTAGAGGAGACCCTGGAACATTTTCTCTTGGAATGCCCACAGTATATACCTCATAGAATAAAATTTACTGGAAGAATAATGCAGAAGTGGGGTGAAGAAACAAAGGATAGATGGCTGAAGGGGGACACGAGGGAGAGGGTAGGAATGCTTATTGAAGAAATTGAAAAAGAGGAAGTGAGGGACACTATTAAGCAGTTTATATCTGAATGCTGGGAGGAGAGGAGGGGAAGAGGGGGTGGGGTGCAGGGGGAATGATGGCCTTCTATTATGAGGACCGCGACAAATCAGCGGCTGGCCAAAGAGTTATTATTACTTAAAATATAGACTCAATGATATAGAACAGCATTCTCGGAAGGATTCTATACGGATATACGGTTTAATGGAAGAAAGAGATAGAAATGAATCAGCAACTGTGAGTGCACAGAAAGTGGTATAGTTGCTGAATGAAAAACTTAAGCTACGAAAAGATATTTCAGATATTTCCATTGCACACCGCTTACGATCTAACCAACCTTCTAAACCTCGGCCAATAATAGTGAAATTCATTTCCAGGACTCACATAACTGACGTCATTAAAACCAGAAAACTCTTTAAAGGGTCAGGTGTCACTATTCTTGCGGATCTCACAAAGTTGAATAACTTCCTATTACAGAAAGCATTCAAAGATGATAAAGTGAGTAACTCTTGGTCAACAGATGGGAAACTCTACATTAAACTACGGAGTGGAGGTATTCACAGATTTCGAACTGAGAGTGAACTTGATAATGTTCTTAATCCTCACGAAACATCACAGAAGGACACTTTTGGTGACAGTTTCTTCTAAAGTTCATAGGAATAATTGAACCAATAATTACCGAGATTTTTTAATATCTTCCTGACACTTGTTCATTTAGTTTCTATGATATTTCACCGGATATGCGTTATAATAAAGCAGAACGGATAACTGATAAGGTAGGCGTATATTAGTTAATAATTAATCACACATATCCCTAACACATATATTTCTTTTCCCCCACAAAAAAACTTGTTTTATTATAATTTGCATTATAATTTGCAGTTGAGTACATTTGGATCACTCGTCAGTCAATTGGATTAAAACAACGTGTTTATTTAGATACCATAAAGCTATTTTACTGATAAAGCCGACGATCTTACACAAACTTGTTTGAATAAAGATTTAACAGCCCTTTTAAGGGCTTGAGGGTGTGTGTCAGTGAGTGTTTTTTTTTTTTTTTTTTTTTTTTTGGGGGGGGGGGTGGAGGAGGTCATTTGGAATTCCCGAAGGATAACCAGATACCTCAAAATCACATACGGCATCCTATCTCCCAGAAGGCTTGATGGATGACTCCCGGTTTCTTAAAACTAAACTGTTGGAGCTTTCTCCACTTCTTTTTTGTAACCGCTATGGTCATATACCGGGGCCGCTACCAAACCGGCGTTGCTGTTTGGTTTTATTTTCTCTTCTTCCCTTAAACTTGCCATCGCACAACATTACATTCTGGCTCGCCACCATGGTGGGACTCAAACCTCTACCATCGCCGAACTGGAACCGAATAGAGCTCGCTCTCTAATAGTTTTAAAGGCGTTGAGGGATTGAGTATTGACCATCTAACACTCCAGCGTAAACTGCCGGGTATTCTAACCGCGTGCATAACTCCCTCAGACTCCATTTTGGGCAATAGGAAAGCTAGGCCTGTGTGATCCAAGGGAAACAAATAACGTTAACCGGGTCGCAAGGGATTTGTAAATCCCACATCGTCCCTGCGCGCCTTCGGCGCGCTAAAACTTTTCATTCATTCAACTTGTTTTATTACAATTTGCAGTAGAATGCATCTGGAGCACTCGTCAGCCAGTTGGATTAAAACAACGTGTTCATTTACTTTCTTGAAAGCTGTTTTACTGACAAAGCCGACGAGCTTTTGATGGGATAATTTGTTTCTCTTGTCCACAAAAAGTTGTAATACCCAGTCTTTAAGCTATGCTTGCGTTTTGCAGATTCAAACGCCTGAAACACAGTTTCCTTCAGTTTGATGTCCGTATTTGTTGTTTTTCTCCAATGATGTTTTGTCACTCACTTAGGTATCTACAACGGGTTAGATAACATAAACGATTACTTAATCGGTCATAGATAAATGCTTGCCCTTTAACTGAGACTGGCGACCCTTTGATATACATAGATGAGAGTTCGCTAAGCTTGATCCACTGTAATGTCATGGTTCATGTTTAATAATTAGGCTCTTGGTGTAAATATGAAGGTACAACTGCGACCTGGTGAATTGGATTGCAAGTGTCGTCCTCTTCCTGACTGGTGCAAACGGTTAGGATCACACGGAGAACAAACCCAGTGCCGCCGAGAGAAAATTTGGGCCCCGGGGGGATCAATTAGATGGTACCACCTTGCCCCCTTGCTCCAAATCCAACTTACCAAGGACCCACGAAAATATTCACCCTCCCTCCGACCGATATCCATTATGACTCAATTCCTTCTCAAAGACTAGATTAGGTTACACAAGAGAATGGTAAGAAGGGATATTATTGGTTGCACAGTTTGTTGGTGGCCTGGCGTGGTGTGTGTGGTGTCGGTTGATTCCATACTGGACTTGAGCGAAGCCCGTGTCCAATCTGGAGTTGGCTGGCGCCATGCGTGCCATGTTGGGCCGCCGACGGACTGAGTAACAGATATATCTTAACGACTGCTGCATCGATGCACAGAACTAATAATAACAACGATCGAAATTAAATGAGGGAATTCTCACAATGTGATCACGTGTCTTTGCCTTGTTGCAATTTGTGGGAGAGTGCCCACAGCACTCTCCCATAGGTTGTAACAAGGCGGATTCATACATTCCAAACAGTTTCATTTCGAAGGTAACATGACACACATTCACAGAATAAGAAGCCTTTTAAGCTGCTAACCTGTACTTCAGATTAAATATGGGCTTCCAACACTCAATCTTTCAACTTGAAGCGCTTATTGGCTGTCGCGGTTTTGAATAATCAATGAACAAAGGGGAGATTTCCTGTGGCTGTCAACGTATATTGATGTTGACGGGCAATATATGGTTTTATATACAGTCTGCATGTGACGTCTTTGAACCTATGAAATTCCCAGATAGGAGGTAAGATATATATATATATATTGAATCAACCGAACTTATTGTTCACGTCACTTTTACTGGGATATGAAAAAAGTATGCGGACATACTTCAGTGCATACAGATGGTACATTGAGGATGGGGATAACTGCAAGCTGCAGCCGCACGACTGCATCTTGCAGTTATTTTTATCCTTTTTGACCCACAATATACCTAATAACTTAACACAGTCCATGGAAGGAATATATGCTTACTAGTGAATTCGGGTGCCCGCGGTCCGTCTGTCGACTCACACATACCGGTTATTGAGAAAAGCTCACAAACTAGCCATCTCGGGTGGCGCGGCTTCGTCCTCGCGGGCCACCCGGACCGCCGGGGCCCCGGGGTTACTACCCCGGCTCTACTCCCTCTCGACGCCCCTGAACCAACTGGTCCAAAATGTTCCAACGGATATGTGACAAACTGTTTAGATAGTTGAGTGTCGGTTGCCTGTTCAACTTCCCCCAGCTATGAGATGCCTGACAGCCTGCGAGTCCCTCGTATCGCAATAGCAATCCAATGGTCAATTTCTCTTGATAATTAAGTATCTGTGGTATATATTAATACATCACGTCCCCACTGCGAAACCCTGTATATATTGTAAATAGATTTACACTGTTGTAGCTGAGTTTTTTTGTTTTTTGTTTTGTTTTGTTTTTTTTTTTTTTTTTTTTGTTTCTTTTTTTCTCGCCACGTGTTTGTGCGCTTACCCAAATCGAGGTTCTCACATTCGACAAAAAACAATGCATCTTGGCTCTGTATAAAGTTGACAAATCGTCGCGGTGGTACCACAGGACTCAGTTTTTCCATTGGAAAACAGAACTTTGTGGTTCCCACGCGACTCAACGACAAAAATGGTTTGACATAATGCATAATTAGATGTGACCTGCACCTCTTGATTTGCTGCTGAAACATTGATATCCAACTCCAAAAATGAATGGGGTCCATGGCTTGACCATTGTTTGATCTTCCATTGACAACGCATTTGAAATTACCAAAAAACAGTAGTGACGTAGATAGCAGGCCTTACTGACCCTTTGAGCTGATTGCTAACTTCTAGAACGTAATTTTTTTTTTTTTTTTTTTTTTTTTTTAAATTTTTTTTTTTTTACCGGTCAATATTATCAAGTTGTCAAAAGTTAGCTCGAGTATCTATATTTTTCTTCCAGGTGTTCTGTAGATATATATATATATATATATATATATATATTGTTTTAGGGCTGTATAGATGTGATGTTTAATAAAAGATAGTTATATTAGTGTTTTGTTTAGTTTCTTTATCGTATATCAGTGGCGTCTTCCCTATCTTCGCACGGGTCATTTTCGGTGTTTTGTTTTTTGTTTTGTTTACGAGTTCGACCGCTTTTTAAAATTCAAGCTTCTCATTCTAATTTTGGCTATGGATGGTAAGTGTTTTGTGACGCGAGAAGTTCAGACCAGCAGGGCAGAGACGGTTAGTATAGGTGTCCAGGTGTGTGTGTGTGTGTGTGGGGGGGGGGGGGGGGGGGGTGGTTGAGGCCAGGGGGTGCTACTGCTAGTGAGTTACCAACGGACGGCCAGTGGTCGGATGTGTGTAGGCACTGCCATATGGTGTATGTGGATGGGTGTGAGCTGGGGGAGTTGGGGATGTGTGCCATCTGCGTAGAGCTAATGCAGCTGTTAGAGGCATATGTAAAGTTGGAGGAAGAGGTGCAGGTGGTGAGGGGAAACTGGGGAGGGCAGGAAAGTCTGGTGTTACCCCAGTTAGGATGGCATTCGATGGGGGATGGAAGGTGGTGGGTAGAGGGAAGCGGACTTTTGACGTGGATAGTGGATCTTTTGGGAATAGGAAGGTGCGTCGGGTTGAGGGTAGAGGAGAAGTAGGGGCTAGAGTGTCAAATTCCCAGGCTAGTAGTGTGAGTCGGAGGGGGGAGGGGGGGGGGCGAAAAGGCGTATTCTTATAGAATCGGATAATGGGGGAGACAGCGATGATCATGTGGAGTCAGCGGGAAGGTTAGGAAGGTGGTAAACGAGGACAAGGTGGCTTGTAGTGGGAGTGGGCAGAAGGTAGGGTGCAGTGTCCAAAACAGATTCAGTGTGTTAGGTAATTTCGAGAATTCTGAGGAGCAGGTTGGGTCTGAAGGGGTGGAGGTGGAGGTAGGCATGGGGGTTAGTGTGGCGAAGTGCAAGATTGCGAGCCGGCCCAGTGGGGACAGAAGATTGCGAGCCGGCCCAGTGGGGACAGAGGTGGTAACAGGGGTAGTAGGGGTAGTAGGACGGGAAAGATGACAGGGAAGGACAGGAAGAGGCAGTTGGTGGTTGCAGGGAGTAGTATAGTGCGGGGGTTGGATAGGGTGGTGTGTGGGCCCGACAGTGTCAACAGGACCAATTTGTGCTTTCCGGGGGCTAGAGTGGAGGACCTAAGGGACAGAGTGGATGGATTAGTAAAGGGGCCAGGCCCAGACCAAGTGGTTGTTGTACACGTGGGGACCAACAACATCAGGGAGAGAAAATCAGTTCAGCTTATTGAGACTTACAAGGACTTAATAACTCAACTGAATGCCAAGAATGCACAGGTAGTGGTTTCGGGTTTCTCCCAGTACTAGGTGGTGGGGGCGAGCGTAATTCGCGGATCATTGGGACCAACGAGGAATTGGGGGAGTATTGTAAGGAACTTGGGATACCCTTTGTAGACAATTGGGGATCGTTTTGGGGCAGAAATGACCTATATGGAAGAGATGGTCTCCATCTTAGCCCAAGGGGTACAGAGGTTTTAGGAAGAAATATGTTGCAGGTGGTGGAGCCTTTTTGGTATAGAGAGGGGAGGGGGGGGGGGGTCACTGAAGGGGGGAATAATCACAGAAAATGTGGCACGAACCATAGGTGTAAAAAATGGGACAAGGGGGATAAGGAAAAGGGACCAAAAATCCAAATCAATAGGAATAGCTTCCCAAGGAAAGCACAGGTACACAAAGTGGGATATACAAACATACAGGGACAAGATAATAAAGGGACCAGTAGGCGAAAGCCAATAAACCTTGACACCCTGAAAGTGGGTTATAGCAACATCCAGGGTCTCCACCGGAAAGTAAGTGAAATTGCTACATTGATTGAGGCAGAGGAGTTTGACGTCATGGGCTTAAGCGAAACGTGGGTAAGACACGAGGAACGGGTAGACCAAGTAAGGGGGTACGTATGGATAGGTGTAGGGCGAACGGAAGGCCAGAAAAAAGGGGGAGGGGTAGGCATGTACATTAAAGAGGATTTAAAACCATCGCTGATCACAGACATGGAAAACAGCAGCAACCCGGCTGAGGTATCGAAAGAAATTGGATGGGTAAGGATCAGTCTGAAAAACAAAAGTATTGCCCTTGGGGTTGTGTATTGTGCGGTGGAGGGAAGCAAACCCGAATGGAATGATTCGATATACTCAGCACTAAGGTCCAATATCACCGAATTACAAAACAAGGGGCTCGGTATAATTCTGATGGGTGACTTTAATGGCCACATAGGTAATGACGAAGAAGGCATAGAGGGTAGGGACAATAAAGTCAACAGGAATGGAAGGAAGCTGTTGAACTTCACAAACGAGCTCGGTCTGAAGATTCTGAACAGGGACGCGAGGTGTAAGGGGAAATGGACCTGGGAGAGGAACGACAGAAAATCAATAATCGACTGCATCCTCACAGATATTAATTTATGGAGGGAAGTGATAGGGGTAGAAGTGGATGATGAGGGTAAAATGGAGGTGGATAGTGATCACAACTTGATTACAGTGACGATCGGGGCCAAAACTCTAGTAAAAAGCAAAGGAAGCTCTAAGGAGATTTGGGAACTAAAAAAAGATGCTGACTGGGCGAAATTCAATGAAAAACTGAAACCAAAGCTTGCAACCGCACCCAAGAGGGGCAGTGTCCAGAAGATGGCCGACGTCATAGTTGCGAGCCTGGTGGAGGCAGGAAAGGAAAGTGTAGGAAAGGTCAGGGGGCCAACACGGGAACTTGGGTACAGAGTGAACGAAGAACTGAAAAGGGCCATAAAAGGAAGAAAAGCTAAATGTGCTGCATACAGGAGAAGTAGAAAACTTAAGGGGGCGGAAAGCAATGAGGCCACAGTTGATAAGGAAGAATACCACCAAGCACGAAATAAAGTAAATAAGATTAAAGACGATAATCGGAGATTTCGAAATAGCAGTCTTATGAGGACGATAAGAACGACAGGGGGGTCGAGTTCAAACGTATTTTGGAAATGGATGAATAAACGTAACAAAGGAAGTAACCCACAGAGTATTAAAGTAGATGGCAGAGTTACAGACGAGCAAGGTCAAGTCGCATCAGAACTAGCCAAGCACTGGGAAAAGGTAAACGATAAGCGATGGGGCATGGGGAGCCCACCAGAGTGTCCGAATCAGGTCGAGGAAAACCTATCGAGCTTCGTGTGCAGCGAAATTAAAACGGAGGAGGTGCGAAAGGTTATATCAAAATTAAGCATCTATCATGCAGGCTGAATAGGCTGTGGAGTTTCCATCGGATCGCGATCTCCTCGCGACTCGGTCGAAACTTCAGCCCCGATTTTGATCGTGGTGCCATTGTAGTCCCACATCACTATTGGACCAGTTCGCTCATACTATCCCAACTCATCGTTCGAAAATTACCGTGGCCCCTCTAAAATGTGATCGTGAGAGATATTTGTACGATATGCACGACTGTTCTGACATGTTCTAGCTTAATACATGTCCGATTTACTATCAAGATTCCCCTCACTTAACACAATCTTACCATTGTCCGCTGATATGGTATCAAAAACGATAATGAAGTTTTGCGCGGTTCGCGACTATGTTGTGATCCGATCGGGTTTCAGTTGTAGTGTTGCAGTATACCCATACGGGTATTGGACCAGACCGATCCTGTTATCCCAACTTGTTGTTCCTTAACCAGCATGGCATAACTGCGACGCAGTGGTTTGAAATACCCAAAATGCGGTCAGATGATTGTGTGTTAGTGGTGAAATTCACGCTGAGAAATATCGCTTTTACTGCCAGATGACTGTCTGGTGTGATGTAACATGTTCGATTTCATACCAAGACTACACACTTTTTTCATACTTATAACAATTCTCGTTGTTTGTAGTCACAAAATGTAGACATGGAATCTCGATCGTATCCTGATTATGTGGTGTGCCGACCAAAATTAAAACTGCTCTCCCACGAACCCCAAATACCAGTAATATGCTGTACTCGCAGTTTGTCATCATCCATTTTAATTTGGATGACAGTGATGACTATATTTGAGCAACTCCATTAATACTTACACCCCCTCCCCCCGCCCACATATACACATATCCACTTGATAAATACACTTCTGTTAAGATTGACCCCACACCCTATATGCTGTTGCGTGCTTGCAAAATCAGACAAATTCCGTAGATCGGGTATGAGATCTCGATCGGTTCGCGATTCAGTCGTGTGCCGATCGAGATCTCATCTCCGATATTCTCTCTAATACATTATGATGCTTGGTTGGTGTGGTGGTGTTGCAATATAAGCTGTTCTCCATGGGAAATGAAGTGTGACTTAATTTCACGTCCCTGAATTTCAATCTAATATGTGGCCTTCTCTTGGAATTAACGTGCTTTACAACATTACTCCAACAGTTATATGTATATTTGTGAAATCGTTTATGGTGTGTACCTGCGACTGGTTTAATATTATGTTGTGAAAATTAATGGAATTAACGTGCTTTACAACATTACTCCAACAGTTATATGTATATATGTGAAATCGTTTATGGTGTGTACCTGCGACTGGTTTAATATTATGTTGTGAAAACTGTTATGATTTTTACACTTGTTAGCTGATGAATTTTAGTTGTATATCTGAGATTCGATTCGTTAAGGTACTCTGGTTAGAACCCCAAATGCCAGTAATATGCTTTACTCGCAGTTTGTCAACATCCATTTTAATTTGGATGACAGTGATGACTATATTAGAGCAACTCCATTAATACTTACACCCCCCCCCGCCCACATATACACATATCCACTTGATAAATACACTTCTGTTAAGATTGACCCCACCCCCTATATGCTGTTGCGTGCTTGCTTGCAAAATCAGACAAATTCCGTAGATCGGGTATGAGATCTCGATCGGTTCGCGATTCAGTCGTGTGCCGATCGAGATCTCATCTCCGATATTCTCTCTAATACATTATGATGCTTGGTTGGTGTGGTGGTGTTGCAATATAAGCTCTTCTCCATGGGAAATGAAGTGTGACTTAATTTCACGTCCCTGAATTTCAATCTAATATGTGGCCTTCTCTTGGAATTAACGTGCTTTACAACATTACTCCAACAGTTATATGTATATATGTGAAATCGTTTATGGTGTGTACCTGCAACTGGTTTAATATTATGTTGTGAAAACTGTTATGATTTTTACACTTGTTAGCTGATGAATTTTAGTTGTATATCTGAGATTCGATTAGTTAAGGTACTCTGGTTAGAACTGTTCCCCACCCACCACATGCTATGATGTGCTACCAAGACCGAACAACGAAACATAATATTAATTCATCGCTACGCGGAAAGTTATCTCGCCCACATTGATGTTTTATTGCAGGTGATACCTCCTTTGTATTGTGATTTGAGTGGTGTGCGTCAAAATTAAACCTGCCCCCCCCAACCGCAAACGCCCCTGATGAGTTTTGCCCCATGGCTTCTCAATATGCATGCAATTTGGGGTGTCACTTGGACGACTACACACAGAGCAACCCCATTAATATTCGCCACGCCCTCCCCCTTTCACACACAGTCACATCCACTTGATGGGACACTTTACTAAGAATATGCTGTGTGCTTTTAAAAACCAGAAAAAAACCTATCAATTTGGGTATGGAGTCTCATTCGGATCACCACTCAGCCGTGCGGCGAATGAGACTTCGTCTCCAATTGTCTTCCTGATGCCCTTGTGATGTTTGGGCGGTGCGGTTGTGTAGCAATATAAATATATGCTTTTCTCTATGGCAAATAGGTTAGACTTAACCTCACGTAAACGATATCCAAAACCAGCTTTACGCCAATCAGAAACTATACTCCAAGAGTGGTGTGTATATATGGGAAATAGTATCAGATATAGTATATACTTACGAGCTGATGTAATATATGTTGTACAAATATATTATAATATCTACTTGCCAGTTGATGAATCACAATTGTTGCACATCTGTGACTTGACTTAATAAGGCTCGCAGATGAAGAATGTTACCCATCAACCCAGTTGCTATGACGTGCGTCCAGGACCGAATAATGAAAAAGTAATCTCGACTCTTCGTTATTTGGAAAGTTATCTCGTCTATATTGATGCCTACTCGAGAGATAAACCCTCTTCTTGTCCCAACCCACCAATTTCCAATGTTATCATTGGAAATTAGGACATAATGTCTCGATCGAGTCGTGACCGCGTCGTGACATGATCGAAATTTTGTCTTATTTTTTTCTCTCTAAATTCTGTTCATGGCGCCATGTTGTTACCTCATAATATCCCGCGACGATATTGTAACAGGGACCGCTATTGCGTCGCCTGGGTGCTAGAATGTTTTATGTCCCTCCGGGACATCGAACATTCTGGCACCCAGGCGACGATTGGTAAACGTAATTGAAAACACTAAATGCTTGATGAACCACATCTAATTTTTTATGTAGGTTGCGCTTGCGCTGGATTCATCAACCACAGGTGGGGCGCCCTTTATTCCCTCTTGCAAATGCATTTTTTTTTCTCTCTCTCTTTGTCATTCATTTCCATGTAAGCTCATTTGTTGCAAGATGGATCTATTACTAGAGATTGTGTCCACCTCTTTCGTGCCATTGTAATATAAAATACAAATGTAACAGCACTTTCTTCCTGCCAACTTTCGACACTTTCGTGGCAGGAAGAAAGGGCTTGACTTTCGTCTTGCCAATGCCATGGTTTTGTAACAATGGTAGATAATTCCTGATGAAACTTGCGCAACTCGCACTTCCCACGAACAGTCCTATGAACCATGAGAAAACGTTGAAGCCCATTCCATGTACAAAGGCGAAAGTGTACTCCCAAACCATTAGCTGTGTGAGTCCAACCCAAAGAGTAATCTTATACCGACAATTCACTAGTGTAAAGAGAATATTTTTGACTTTGCTTAAGGTGTCCATAAACCTTACCCCTATACAAACACTCAAGCTACTTTGTATATATTTTATTACCTTCACTTCCTTTCTAGTGTATTCTGTGTCCTTTAGTTCCAAGTCTAGAACTCAACGACTTTTTACTGTCGGTTACATCTCTTATTTTATTCCAGCTTGAATACATTTTGCTTCTGATACTACAATTATATTCCATGTGCTCACTTGAATTATACCGTGTCCGGATAGGAAATTTCAATCTTGCAGTTTTTTCTAGCAGTCCAAAGCACTGTCTGACGAAAGATAGATCTGCATGTATCCTAATATACTTGCTCTTGCGTCTCAGTGGTGCTGAGCTGCATGAAAGCTTCTCCATCATGTTTGCTTTGTACATTGGGCAAGCAAATGTGCTTATTACCCCTCACTCAGTTAATTTTACCAAACCAGTTCCACGTCGCTACAGTCGTTTGAATGTCTCAAAGGCTACCCCATTATTCAAAGTATTAACTACATCTTTTATATCAACGTCCTTTTTATTCTTTTCAGTTATAAGCTTATTATTATCAGGTGATACTGAAAGCAACCCCGGTCCAAATTCTTTTATTTCTGATCACAGCCAAAAAACTCTGAAAATTGTTCATCTTAACATTCAAAGCGTCAAACCTAAACTGGATATTATTCAATGTGAATTTGCACCTTTTGATATTGTGGCCTTGAGCGAGACATGGCTTCACAGCAACGATACCTCATCCGACGTCCAACTTCATGGGTTCCATGAACCATTGCGATTCGATCGCTCGTCAAGGGGAGGTGGGGTAGCCATTTATATTAAAGAGGGTATCCCGTTTCGACACAGACCGGATCTCGATACAGCGAATACGGAATGCCTATGGGCTGAAATATTTACAAAACGGAGTAGATCGTTATTATTAGGAGAATGAATTCTACCGTCCACCCAATAGTCCTCCAGATACATGGGATGCCATATCAGCATCCATCGAAAAAGCTAGAGACACGTCAGTCAGTGACTTAATTATCACGGGTGATTTCAACAAGAACCAAATGGGTTCCCCAAGAAATGGCTTTTCTGAAATTACCAATTACTTTAATCTCAGACAGCTTGTGGATGAACCAACTTGTTTTACTGAGACATCCGCTTCCTTGTTAGATCTCTTTGCTGTTAGTGACACAATCAATGTGAAAACATGTGAAGTTCTCGAACCGATTATTCCAGACATGACCCGCTATCACTGCCCAATTTCAGTTGAAGTCGAATTTTTTAAACCAAGCCCTCCTTCTTTCAGGAGGAAGGTATGGCTTTATTCTCAAGGTAACTATGATGTACTGAACGAGGCTTTCTCTAATACCGACTGGGACCTTATCTTTGATACTCAATGTTTAGATACTCTAGTTACAAATGTTACCGAAAAAATACTCGATACTGCATCCAAACATATACCTAACAAATTTATAACAGTGAGAATGGATCAACCGAAATGGATGCATAATGAAATAAGACTCATAATGAGACAGAGAAAACGCCTGTATCGCATTGCTAAACGTACCGATTCCACTCACGCCTGGGCCAAGTACAAACGTAAACGGAATGAGGTTGTATCGGCCATCAGGAAAGCTAAAGCCCAGCACCTTTCAAAAATCCAGTCTACATTGAGAAGCAATGAAACCCCAGCGTCACTGTGGTGGAAGACCCTAAAAACACTAATTGGTAGTTGTAACACAACAGAAATTCCCAGCCTGACTCATCTAAACAAAATGTATTTTTCTAGTGCTCAGAAAGTTGAAGTGTTTAATGAATACTTCTGTTCTATCTCAACAGTTGATGATACTAATGCTTCCTTACCAGATCCACCAACACATGTTTTCCAACGCATTGATAGTATCACCCTGCATTGCAACGAAGTATATGCGGCAATGAAGTCCATAAAGGTGTCCAAGGCGTCTGGTCCCGATCAAATAAGCCCGCGTCTCCTAAAAGAATGTAAATCCTCTCTTTGCGAACCACTCTCAATTTTATTCAACATATTACTGAATAATTCGTACTTTCCTTCATTATGGAAAAAAGCAAATGTCACCCCAATCTTAAAAAAACAACCCTCAAACTCAGTTAGTAATTATCGACCGATATCTCTGATCAGCTGTGTTGGTAAATTGTTTGAAAAATGTGTCTTTAAACGCTTGTGGCAGTTCCTGAGTGAAAACAATGTCCTTAGTCAATTTCAGTCAGGTTTTACGCCTGGAGACTCAACCGTCCTCCAGCTGACTGACATTTATGACGAATTCTGTTGCGCACTTGATGAAGGCAAAGAGGTCAGGGTAGTTTTCTGTGATGTCAGCAAAGCGTTTGACAAGGTATGGCATTCTGGTCTTATCCACAAGCTAGAGAGTATTGGTGTTTCAGGAGAACTTCTTCTATTTCTAAAATCGTATCTTGCGGATAGGTCACAGCGAGTTGTGATAGCCTCGGAATCGTCGTCATGGAGACCCATCAATGCTGGTGTACCCCAGGGATCTATACTTGGACCTTTACTGTTTCTGATATACATAAATGATATAACCAATAACTTACTCAGCAGTATTCGTCTTTTTGCAGATGATACGTCCGTGTATCTAATTATTGAAAACCCAGAGCAAGCGGCGGTAATAATTAATAACGATTTGGCTACAATCGAGCACTGGGCAAAAACATGGTTGGCTGAGTTCAATCCGAACAAAACTGAAAGTATGTGTATATCACGTAAAAGAAATCATAACTCTCACCCACACTTATATTTAGGTGACTCTCAGATAACAGAAGTTTCTGACCACAAACATTTGGGTCTCATACTAAATAGTGCATGTACATGGAACAATCACATCGACCATATTTGCTCCAAAGCCTGGTCTCGTTTAGACATGCCGAGGAAGCATAAATTTGACCTCGATCGCAGTGTCCTGGAAAAAATATATTTTGCCTTCATTAGGCCTCTTCTCAAATACGCGGACACTGTCTGGGATAATTGTTCTGTGACCAATGTCGCTGAACTTGAAAGAATACAAATTGCAGCAGCAAGAATCATCACCGGAGCAACCATTAGTGCCAGTAAGTCTTTGTTGTATTCGGAAACACGGTGGGAATCCTTGCAAGATAGACGCCACAAACACAAACTAATTCAGTTCTTCAAAATGTATCATCACATGTCACCCCCATACATCTCCAACAAAGTTCCACCGCTTGTTTCCTCGGCAAATTCATCACGTACATGCAATCTCCGATCTAGTCAAAACCACCGCGTTCCTTTTTGTCGTACGCAATTGTATCAGTCTTCATTTGTACCCAGTGTTACTGACCAGTGGAACAAGTTGCCGTTACCTGTTCGCGATAACTCATCATTGATTAATTTCAAAACATTTCTCAGTAATGGTAACCTAAGACCACCTAGGTTCTATAGTAACGCGAAATCTCGTAGGGCTCAAATATACCATTGTCGGCTGCGGTTGGGTTGTAGTAATCTTAATTCACACCTTTTTGACAATCATTTATCACCCAGTCCCTTCTGTCAGTGCGGGGAACGTGAAACAACTGATCACTTTTTCTTTGATTGTCCCTTGTTTTTAAACGCTCGTAATTATACGATTCATTTACTCCCATATGTAGTAGATACATCCATACTTCTATTAGGTTCTGAATTTTTAAATTACGAGGACAACCACCTTATTTCCGAAGTTGTACATGACTTTATTTTATCAAGCAAACGATTCCAATAAGTAGAAACTTAATACTACGCCCCCACCCCCACTCCTCTTGTAAATGTTAACATTGAAATAGCGATTGTGCATTGTATCAAACAGACTTTGATTACCTGTAACAATAGAACCCACTGACCAATGCCTGTCGTGGAATACCCCCTTCACGCCTTCAAACTTGTAACACCACCTAGGTTTATTTACAACTGATTCGCAATATTTTCGAATTGTCATGTATTCAGGCTGGTTTCATCTTACTAGTTTATCTTTTCTTCTCCTTTATATTTATTAGTACCCGTGTTTTTTCTTCTTTCTTTCTTTTGATTTTACCTTGAAGTTTAAACAATCCCGCATGTTGTTGACTGGCGGCCGATGCGACTTCCTATGCTCGGTATCTACTTATGTGACGTCTAAACGAACCGTCTCTCCATCTCCAGGCGTAGCAACTAGCTTGTAATACAATGCCCAACCGAGTGAGAGTCTCGGCCGTCATGTGACGAGGTGTGGGATCTTCCGCTGATTTATACCACCTGCAGGTGTAAGTTATACATTGCCAGGGAGACGACTTATATAAGCTCTAGCTTTCTGTCGAATCCCTCTCCCACATAATCTGCTTTTTAACTTTATAGTTATTGTAAAATGTATACACATGTCAAATACTAAATAAATACTGTTTAAACTAAAATTAAGGGATGGAAAAGCGGGAGGGGTGGATGAAATTCCTAACGAGTTTATCAAAAAAGGGGGAGAGGAACTCGTGCAAAGCCTAACTGCCTCATTCAATCTAGCCATAGAAAATCAAGAGGTCCCAAAGGAGTGGAGAGAAAGTAAAGTGACATTTATTCACAAAAAGGGGGAAAAAGACGTTTTGGATAACTATCGAGGGATCTCTGTCAGTAGCAACATTGGAAAGGTTTTCTGTAAAGTCCTGTATGGGAGACTAGAGGAGGTGATTGAGGAGAATGGTTTTTTGGGAGAAATCCAGAATGGCTTCAGGAAGGGAAGGAGAGTTACTGACCATCTTTTCACACTATCCCAAATGATAGAATCCGCGAAAGCAAAAAAGAAAAAGATGTTTATGGCCTTTTTGGATATCAAAAAGGCATACGATAGAGTATGGAGGGAAGGTATCTGGCGCAAGCTGGAGGCTATGGGCTTAGGAGGCGAGTTTGTTGGAATTATGAAAGCATTATATAAAGATGTACAGAGTGAACTTAGCCTGGCAATCATTACAACGAAACGTGTGCCTATGGAGATAGGCCTAAAACAGGGGTGTATCCTTTCGCCAATTCTTTTTGCATTGTACATCAAAGGTTTAGGAGATGAATTCCTGCGTAGCGATGAGGGGGTAGCAGTTGGGGACTTGAAGATCCCAGGGCTATTTTTGCAGACGATATGGTTCTAGTGTCAGAAAGCGAAGAGGGGCTAACGAAAATGCTGGGAATTGTTGGGAAATATGGGAGCAAATGGAGACTCGAACTTAATGAAAGCAAGAACAAAGTCATACCCGTGGGCCGCAAAGTGGACCCCACTCGAAGGTGGAGAGTGGGTGAGTTCTGCATTCCGGAAGGGAGCAGCAAACTTCTCAGTGTGGGAGAGACAGGTGATTACGAGTATTTGGGGCTAAATATAAACATTACAGGAAGAGGCATCTACCGGAACCACACAAATAAATTGATTCTGAAGGGGAAACGAATCCTTAACCAAAAGAAACTTATAGGATAGGGAGAAACAGTTTCAATAAGGTTTTTGTGGGGAAAACCATTTGGGAAATGGTGGGGCTGCCAAGTATAACATACGGTACGGAAGTGGTACCCCTAAACCAGACGGCCGTAAAGAGCTTGGAAATCCTGCAGAACGATGCAGGCCGATGGATAACGGGGTCGAGTAATGCCGCAGCGCTAGAAGCAATCAGGGGTGAGCTTGGGTGGATTAGGATCAAGGACAGAATAGACCTGTTGAAGCTCGGTTATCTTAATTATTTGGTAAATCTCCCCGACAGCCGATGGTGTAAAGTAATGTTCCTGAGAATTTTCAACTCAAATATCAAAACGGGGTGGATGGTCCAAGTGAGGGAGCTAGTAGAGAACTACTCATTGGAGATCTCGGACCTGGACGTTGGGGCAAACCAGGGTAAAAAAATCGTCATAGAAAGGGTCATGGGGGATTGTAACCGTAATTGGCGAGAGGGGGTCAAATCAAAGAGGTCTTTGGGTGGCCTGCGTGATAAAGAGAAGCCAGGTTTTGAAGAGTACCTTGATGGCACCTTTGGGGGTCACTGTTGTTCAAGCTGAGGTCGCGATCCCTGGAGCTGAGGGGAAAAATTGGGAAGACGGTGAAAGGGAGTGCCAGATGTGTAACTTGGACATGGTGGAGACCCTGGAACACTTTCTTCTAGAATGCCCAAAGTATCGGCCTAAAAGAATGAGATTCACTGGGAGTATAATGGGGAAGTGGGATGGGAGTATGAAGGACATGTGGTTAGGGGGAGACTCAAAGGAGAGGGTTAATATGCTAATCGGAGAGATTGGGAAGAATGGGACAAGGGATATCATCAAGCAGTTCGTCTCCGAGTGTTGGGAGGAGAGGAGAAGCGTGGGAATAGGGAGGCTGTTGGGAGTACAGGGGTAACCATGGCCTTCTCGTCCGAGAACCGCGACAAATCAGCGGCTGTCCAAAGTATTATTATTATATTATTGTACAACAGTACACAAAATAAACATCTCTGGTATGTATTTAATGCATCACGTGTTCAAGCTGACCGAGATTTGCTTTGTTTTTTCAAACCGTTCTTATCTTCTACACCTTGTAGTTTAGATATTCGTACATGTCGTCTCCCGGGGTTCCCCGCTTCTGCCCCCGGTGGTGGCCAACACAGGTCTGTCCTATGGGCAATGGCTTTCATTCCATTTTATTATAAATTATAAATTTGGTCCCGGAAATACGGCTAGTGTCGTTGCACTGGAGTGAGCTCGTTGCAGTGGGAGGCCAGGAGCTGCGTTTTTGGAGCTGAAAATAAGAATGTCTAGTTGTTCAAGAAGTCTTCTGTGCAACTATAGCGTATTCCATGCGTGTCGGGCACTGAGTTAACCCGATGTACGAGAGGCGGGGCCTTCTGAAGACGACGTGTGGCCTCTACTACCGATTTATATACCTTATGCGTGTGTAATGTATACAAGCACCGTTTAAATTAAGTACTAAAATTAATCATACCTGCCATTGTAACTAGTACATGTAACTCTTTGTAATTTTGTTCTGAGTGGAAACGGCCTTGTATAAGCTTATAGCTTACTGCAGAATCCACATTAATGTATGTAACAACTTTGTTATATGTACTCTTGAAATAAATACTGTTTAAACTAAAATAACAAAGGTAAACGAAGATAGATCGCTGTATATGAGAGGGATTCGACGGAAAGCTAACAGCTTATGTAAGTCGTCTCCCTCTCGTTTATCAATTCATTCAGCAGGTGGTGTCAGTCAGTAGTCATTTCATATTGCAATAGTCTATACAGTACACTGAGGGTGGATTATGACCAAATCAACCGACTGTTGTATTTTCCAACTGTATTAAACTCATAATTTCTGAGAAAGGGCATAAAACCATTAGCAAATTTTCTGTTGATAGACCATCAGCCACCAACAGGTAATTTGTCAGTGATTTCTCAAAAAACTAATGTTATGATGGATGGAAATTACACCTGCTGGGTGATTTGATCATAATCCACCATCCATGTGTTGTAGTTGTGAAAATTAATTGAAAGCAATTAAAAGTAATTAATTACTTTTCAAAAAGTAATTGTAATTGTAATTAATTACTTGGAATTTAATTGACCCTAGGGCTGCCCCGAACAAGCATACCAAGTTTCAAAGCAATCCAATCATAAATGTGCCCTGTAGGGTGTGTCAAAGCGAAATATTGATTCATAACATCACTAAGTTCATCCAAGGTTGTTACCAATGTAAAATAACATAATTTCAAATAAATATTGTTTAAACTAATATGAAATGACAAGAAACAATAAGTAAAGATCCATACATTATTACTTTCAACTTCAAATTTTAACAAAAATAATTAAAACTTGCGTATACCTTTTTGTACACTAGCACATGTTATGACACAGCTTTCTAACAAACATAAACATACATATACCTTTTTTACATTAGCACATGTTATGACATATTTTTCAACTCTGCGCGTGGGGAGTGGGCTCCAAAGAAACTCACCCCATCCATAGCAACAATCACACAACAGTCACAATATGCAATAGAGGATACCTATCTTTCTCTCTACCTATAACTTTTCTAATTGAACATTCTCAAATTTTCTTGCAACACCCTTATCAAGAAGACGCATGGAAATAGCAGACGAAGCGTAGGAGGAATTGGTACAACCTATCTTTCTGTTAACATACACAGGAAACTACCAAACACCAGGCAAGGAGTGATACAAGCTTGCCTGGTTGGGACGATTGTACATTTTAAATAAATAAACATTTGAATAAAGTTTTAACAGCCCTTTTAAAGGCTTTTGTGTGTGTGTGTGTGTGTGTTTTTTTTTGGGGGGGGGAGGGGGGAGGGGGAGGGGGAGGGGGTCCCCCCTCCATCACCCCATCATCTGTTCTCCCTGAAGGCAGACCAGATGGCCAAGGCTCAGCATCCACTCTCCCTTATAGAGGGCACATTCATTATCGGGTTGTTTTGAAACTTTGTATGCTTATTCAGGGTAACAAAGATTGGAGCTGTCTATTTTCTTTTCATTTCCACCAAAAATTGTTGCTGTTAGCAACAATCTTTGAATTTATTGCATTTGTGCATCATCATTACTAGAACATAGTTTTAATTTTACAAATGGAAAACTGTATTTTTCTTTTTTGCAGGAGGGACAGTCAGTGGCAATACGGATTTCTCGACAAATAAACAGAATCAATCAAGAAGTCACTGAGGATCTACAATGGTTTCGATTATGAGAAAAACCCATTTCCACAAGATTAAGAATTTTGCAAAGTTGCTTCATCAGAATTCTGGACTGAATACTTTCATTTGTTACCCTCACCATCTAATGACATTTCTAGTGGAATGCCACTATCTTTGAAAAGGGAATGTATAAATAATTGGAAACAGTTAAACATTGTGTTGAGGAAAAGGGAAAAGGATTTAGTCCATCAGGACATGAATAGCTGCCTCTTGTTCTATAAACCTGAACATTCTTTATTATCATGCTTTCGAAGAGACACAATGTTTCTTCAAAATCAGTAATTATTAAAGTTTTGTATTTTGAATCAATGTTCCCAAACTTTGTACGTCATTTTTTTCCATATATAAATGTTTCAGAAAACCTGGCATATTTTCATGTCCATGTTGGTCTCCTTATTGATTCTTATTGTAGTGATGTTGTGGGGAAATTCCTCGATAATGAAATACTCTCATCAGAGAGTTGTGAAACTAATCTTTTGGAGGATGCTGTTAGTGATGATGATATTAATTTTTCATCACACGATAGTGATGAAGTTTAACCCTTTGTTTTGTATCCTTATGTCTCATTACGGAATTGATTCATTGTAGATTGGCAAACAAGCTCCTATAAATTAATCACAAAGTGTTGCAGTTTGAGTTCTTTAAAAGTGCTGGTTATTTGTCAGAATTAAATGTTTTTCTTTTCAAAGAAACCTTGTGCCGTAGAAAATTTCTGAAAATATTAAAATATTTCTGTACAAATACGGATATCATTGGAACCAGTTCATTGAGCCAGTTTCAGTGACATCCGTATTTATGGTATTTTGGGGAAAGTTTCAGTGTAATCCTTGTTCAGCTGTTCTGTGGGGTAAAGACTCGACAGGGCATTCCATTGATACATCTGCAATGAATAGGGCAATTTTGTATTGACTGTATGGCAAATGGTTTGTTACATGGGAAGTTTAAGAAACTAATAGACATACTATTAACCCTTTCAACAAGCAGCCAAAAATGGTCAGAATATTGGCCAAAATAAGTACAATATGGCTAGAGATATATTTGAATTTTCTCTCTAAAACCATACAGATATGGATGCCATTGGATTTGGTTCAGTGACCTTCATATTTGCTTTGTTCTATTGATAATTGCCTAATTATGTCAGTTTTAATGATATCCATATTTGTATGGTTTTGTTGAGAAATTAACGAGATAATTTAGACTGTCTCCCTTAACAGGATAAGTTTGTGTTGTAGGCATGGTAAATGGATTGGTGTTGGAATAAATATGCATTTAACAGGGTTATTCCATTTACTGGTATCCTGTTACGTGGTTTCTACTGTATTCTTCAAAGAAAATTATTTGATGTCTTAATTATGTCAAAATGTAATGAATTTCAATGCTGAGTTTCTTATTCAGAGAAGCAATAATTAATATTAATTACTCCAGAAATGAAGAAAATGACGACAAACTTTCAGGTTAACTTTCAACTTGAAATTGTTTCCATTCCAGTAACAAGGATTTCCTGTTATATACAGTATTTACTTAAGAGGCTTGCTGGGTTGAGCTTTGTTATCACCTACTCCAAGTACTGTTCCCTTTCTTTGGAAATGGGACTGGTCTCATTATTTCCAGATCTAGTGACTCATAAAGCTATGTCCGACCCAAAGGGGGGAAGATTAAACAAATCTATACGACATGTATGTATGTATTTTGAATTTAGCTGAATACCGCCCGTATCTACTACTGTGGAAAGTTATGTTCGATCCAAAGGGGGGGGGGGGGGGCGGGGGGGAATATACAAATATACACGACATGCATGTATGTATTTTGAATTTAAATGAGCACCGCCCGTATGTACATTTTTCATTCGCCCAGCAGGAGACGCAACGAATACAGCACTTAGGTCTATAGTGCGCACTTGTGTGTGACAACGTGTGACCGTGAGGCCCAGGGTGCCTGAAAGCGTTTTACGTTAAAAGAAAGGGGCTCTGTAGGTATGTATGTATGTATGTTTGTATGTGGGCCTCTATCCAAGGAAGGAATGCGTGCGTGTGTGTGTATGTATGTGCGTGGGTGGGGGAGGGGGGGTGAAGGGGTGTGTGTGTGGTCGAGGGTGTGTGGCGACGACGGGTACATTTGTGTGTGGGAGGTCCTCATGTGCGAGTGTGGGTGTATGTTGGGGGGGGGGGGGGGCTGGAGGGGGGGGGGGGTCAAGCGAGTGCGTGTCCAATGTGTAGGGTTGTTTCTGCGTGGCCTACTTGGCCTGGAATGAATGATGTTAAATGTATATGCGCGCGAGAACCAGGTTGAATTATACACTCACGAGCCGCGATGGGCCCGCCACCCATGACTGTGCGGCCTGGACAAGCGTACGATGCTATTTTCGAGTTTTCGGGCATGGTCCGCTTGGTACCACAGGTACGCCCACTCCGACTGTTGTGTGGTTCTCGGCCTCAAGTAAACCCTGACCATGTATCTCTTTGGACCAATTAGCGAGAATCGGTCCAAAGAGGCTACAAACGATCGACCAAGCTTGGAACTAACGCACAACACCGGTGATGGGGCCGCAACTCGGGGTCTTCTGTATACTATATTTAGAAACAAAGTAGATCGTGTCTTAGATTATCTTTCATTGCTGACAACTTTTTTAATAACCCATAATATAATTATCTCTCTGATCTCACCTCCAGTCCTAGTCCAAGCCCCCTATTTTTACTATGAACTTAAACTATTGCCAATCATATTCTCCAACATGTCAGTAATTCTCCCACGAGTCCCATAAGGTTGGCCGACCCTTGGGGACACACGGTATTGTGACACTCGTGTAGACGTAATACCAAACACCAGAATCCACACAAATCCCACCAAACATCTCAACTCTTCAGCTTATGCTTATTTCTGGGTATTCCAGATTATCTCACATTGTATATTCACCTTGTAATTATTTACAACTTCTTCAAATCCTCATCTTTTCTAGATTATCGCCAGAAAATGAAAAAATTTTACATAGACACATAATCCGACAACTCTACCGCCCATTGGGCACACCTAACACAAATCTTGTCTACTGGATAAACGGCATCGGCATTGATGGATCCCATCGCGGCACTTCAAGTTTAACATTGTCTGTTTGTTTTCATCGATGGCCATTTCGCTAGAGCAGTACCGTGCAGCGGTGGGATCTTTCAATGCTGCTCGCGAGCCCAGAAGACGCTTGATAGTAAAGCACATATTTTCTAACCTCTCCATCAGAATATCCCCATCGTACCAGTTTCTAATTTTGTTGCTGATACTGTTATGTAGCAATGACATCGAACTAAACCCAGGACCCACACCACGTGCACACGTTGAAGACAATAAGGCCCTCTCCATCTTCCATTATAATATTCGTAGCCTACGCTCAAAACTTCATAAAATAGAGGAAATTGTTGAGGAGTTTGATGTGGTATGTTTCACTGAAACGCATTTGCACCCAACCTTTAGCTCGGACAATATAATGTTACAAAATTGTTGTACCCCAATCAGGAAAGACAGAGATTCGTTTGGTGGAGGAATCGCTGTTTATATATCAAACCGAATCCACTTTCGTCGTAGAACGGAATTGGAATTTGACGATTCAATAATATGGTTCGAAATCTTATCTAAAGCTAGAAAATACATCGTTGCACTTTCCTACAGATCACAACAATTTGCCTCCCCTGAATATTGGGAACTATTGGATAATTCCATTGAATTGGCCCTAGATATAAACCGGAATATGATTCTTCTAGGCGACCTGAATTCTGACCTCTTGAACCCAAGTTCGAAAATACACGACGTTTTACAACATTACAATCTTCATAATATCATTCGAACCCCCACGAGAGTAACCCCCAATTCTTCGACATTACTGGACCCCATAATTGTTACCGATTCTATTCCTATTATAGAAGCCGATACCATTGATCTCGAAGTGTCTGACCACTTTGCAGTTTATGCCTATGTTGACTTTGACGCTGCACCCATGGAAACATATTATAGAACTATCCGTAACTACAAAAATGCTGATTTCGACATGGCCAATAAATTAATTTCAGAAGCTGATTGGACTCCCATAACTGATGACAGCACAGATATGAATGCAACCCAAGTCACATTTTGTAAAAAGTACCTTGAAATAATAGACAAAACCATTCCGCAATCCAAAATTATCGTACGCCCCCGAGATAAACATTGGTTTACTAGTGAGCTCAGATCACAACTGAGACACAGAGATCGTTTAAGAAAAAAAGCCCTAAAATCAAACACAGATGCAGATTGGAATACCTATAGGTCCGCTAGAAATAAAGCAAATAACATGAAAAAGTACGAAAAACAAAAGTATCTCGACAACCTTGAGGAAAGTCTCAATAGTTCATCCTCCCCTAAGATGTTTTGGCATGTTATTAAGGAGCTTCTCCACAAAACCGCAAAAACCTCAATACCACCCTTATATGACGGCAATGGGCTAAACCCCGATAACCTAATCGTAAATGATGAAGATAAGGCTGAACTTCTGAACGGGACATTTATCAAAAATAGTACAATTAATGACCGAAATAGAAAACTGCCAGTGTTTCTTTCTAAAACTGACGCGTGCTTATCGACCATTAAGATTGAAGTAAATGATATCACCGATGCGATTAAATCCCTCCAGTCTAACAAAGCCCACGGACATGACGATATTAGTGTTAAAATGCTTAAGGGTACTGCCGAGACCATATCAGTTCCTTTAAAAACACTTTTTCAGAATTGCTTAGATCACGCAGTTTTTCCAGATGAATGGAAAAAAGCTAACGTCATTCCAATCTTTAAACAGAAAGATCCATCAAATTGTAAAAATTATAGGCCCATATCATTACTCCCGATATTAGGAAAAGTCTTCGAAAAAGTCGTATTGAAGTATGTCTTCACCCATTTTCATGAGAATAATCTAATATATAAATATCAATCTGGTTTTCTACCTGGACATAGTACAACTTTCCAACTACTTGAATTATACCACACCCTCTGTCAATCGCCTGACTCCCGTCTTGCTGCGTGCGCCATTTTTTGCGATATATCAAAAGCTTTCGAAAAAGTTTGGCACAGAGGTCTTATTTACAAACTTCGTCAACATGGCGTCTGTGGCACACTTTTAAAGTGGTTCGAAAACTACCTAACTGATAGGAAACAGAGAGTACTAGTGAATAATACATTCTCCAATTATTCATTGATGACAGCTGGTGTTCCGCAAGGATCTGTTCTTGGACCCTTCCTGTTCTTGATTTATATTAACGATATTGCAGAATTCCTCGACTCAGTTGCTCGTTTGTTTGCGGATGATACTTGCTTAACAAATAGTAAACCCAGCTGTTCTGATGTAGCTTCCTCACTAAACCAAGATCTCCAAGTTATCCACAGCTGGTCTCAGAAATGGCTGGTGACTTTTAATCCCGAAAAAAACTGAAGCTATTCAGTTTACATACGACCGGTCAACTAACTTTAATGAAACCCTACTTCTTGATAGTGTCTCCATCACTACTGTGAAATGCCATAAACATCTTGGTATACATCTCCAATCAAATCTAAGTTGGGATCGCCACATAGCAGAGGCATGTAAGAAGGTTACAGTCCGACTTTCTCAGCTTCGGAAACTCAAATTCATGCTCCCCCGAAAAGCACTTACACAAATATATTTGTCATATATACTACCACTTCTAGACTATGGTGACATCTTATGGGACTCAGCGCCAAAATATCTCCTAAATAGAGTTGATAGATTACAGCAAGATGCTGCGAGAATTATAACGGGTCTCACGCGCTCCACACCGTCTGAAAACCTTCTGCTCGAGCTTGGATGGAGAAAATTGAGCGACCGTAGACAGTTTCATAAACTATGTACACTATATAAAATTATTAATCATGAAGCCCCGGATTTCCTAACAGAACTCCTACCACGGCGAATTGGGGATAACGCAGCCTACAACTTCAGAAATCCTTCCAAATATAAATTATACCAATGCCGAACAGAAAATTTCAAAAAATCTTTCTTCCCTTCCACAATAGAGCTATGGAACAAACTCCCCCGAGAAACCCAGAATGCACCCACCCTCCTTGAATTCAAGCAATTAATCTCGAGCAACGATCCTTCACCTAGACCGCCAAGTTATTTCTGTGCTGGAAATAGGAATGCGAATATATTACATTGTAGGCTTCGAAATGGTTGCAGTGATCTATCCCACGACAAGTTCCTCAACTTTATCTCTTCGACCCCCCAATGTACATGTGGCCACCCACTCGAGAATGCAGCCCATTTCTTTTTTGAATGTCCAAAATTTAATACTCAGAGAAGAGAACTACTGAACGGTCTTAACTTTTGCAATATCACGTCAGTTGATGATTTATTGTATGGAATCCCAGATCTCCCTGTAAAACTTAATTTCTCACTCTTCTTGAAAGTCCAAAGGTTTATCACGTCTAGTGGACGTTTCAGTTAAATCAACAGACAACCCCGCTAATTAAGATTATGTGACATGCGATGGTCCACCATCGGTCACCGTGAGGATGCCTAACCAGCTCATGTATTGTGTGGGACATCAAAAATTCGCATCGTGACAGGGGCCGAGGGTCTGTAGGGGTGCGTGCACTATAACCCCACCTCGCAATTTTGGTTCGAATATTTCAGATAAGGAAACGACCCCTTTATCCAGATCACATGTCGAAATTTGTCTATTGTCATCGACGAGGTGCACCCCGCTCCGACCAACGACACTCTGAATTACCCTAATTAGTGATGTCGTGGCTGAAACGGGGTGCACGTCGTCGGTATTAACGTCGTCGGTATTAACCTCCTTAAATATCGAATAACAACGCCAAATTCTCAAGACGAGAGTGTGTTCGTGACGGCCTATGTCATGTAGCGTTACTATGGGTCCCTGGTACCAAAATATAATATTCTGTGGAAGCAAATGTACCCCATCACCTGCTATCTATTCGACAATAACATCCAAATACTCTGACGATAATCTAGCCAACTATTGTATTATAAATTTCCTAACTTGTCTTTCCAGTTACAATATTTTCAAATTTTTTTGATCCATGGAATTTACCGTTGTAGTTTACCTGATTCATATGTATTGTCATGCCGCGATGTCAAATTTCTGTAATGTATCTAGGGAAAGGAGATTAACTAAGTTTTGTAACTTGTTCTCCAATCCTTTTTGTACTTTATGACAAATAAAATATGTTTAGACTAAGAGGCTTATTTTGTATGGTAGGTATGTAAATAGTTGGGTGTTGGAATAAAATATTCAATAACAGAGCTATTCTGTTAACAGTATCCAATTGGATGGCGAAAACATTATTTTAAAAGGGAATAAGTATTTAACTGATTGACTTGTTTGACAGGGATACTTCGAAAAACAAGAAAATTAGAACAAACATTCAGGCTAACTTTTAACTTGAAATTGTTTCCATACCATTAACAAGGATTTCCTGTTATATACAAAATTTACATAAGAGGCTAAATTTGTATTGAAGGTGTGTAAATAGTTTGGTGTTGGAATAAAATATATAACAGGGCTATTCTGTTCATTTAATGAATGCAAAAATACAAGTAAAATTCCGAGTTAACTTCCTTCTTAATTATTTGGTAAATCTCCCCGACAGCCGATGGTGTAAAGTAATGTTCCTGAGAATTTTCAACTCAAATATCAAAACGGGGTGGATGGTCCAAGTGAGGGAGCTAGTAGAGAACTACTCATTGGAGATCTCGGACCTGGACGTTGGAGCAAACCAGGGTAAAAAAATCGTCAGAGAAAGGGTCATGGAGGATTGTAACCGTAATTGGCGAGAGGGGGTCAAATCAAAGAGGTCTTTGGGTGGCCTGCGTGATAAAGAGAAGCCAGGTTTTGAAGAGTACCTTGATGGCACCTTTGGGGGTCACTGTTGTTCAAGCTGAGGTCGCGATTCCTGGAGCTGAGGGGAAAAATTGGGAAAGACGGTGAAAGGGAGTGCCAGATGTGTAACTTGGACATGGTGGAGGCCCTGGAACACTTTCTTCTAGAATGCCCAAAGTATCAGTCTAAAAGAATGAGATTCACTGGGAGTATAATGGGGAAGTGGGATGGGAGAATGAAGGACATGTGGTTAGGGGGAGACTCAAAGGAGAGGGTTAATATGCTAATCGGAGAGATTGGGAAGAATGGGACAAGGGATATCATCAAGCAGTTCGTCTCCGAGTGTTGGGAGGAGAGGAGAAGCGTGGAAATAGGGAGGCAGTTGGGAGTACAGGGGTAACCATGGCCTTCTCGTCCGAGAACCGCGACAAATCAGCGACTGGCCAAAGTGTTATTATTATATCAGCTGAAATGAGAGCGAATTTGAGAATAAATCAAGTTTCAGTATTCTGCTCAACGCTGAAACAGTCTGAAAATGGAATATTCTCCCTGTAAACAGTGTGCAAATGTAACTTAGAGGAGGGTCTAGGGGAAATTTGAGAGGTTTGTGGGTTCTGGTGTTTAAGAGAAAAATACTAAGCAGCAGAGCCACCCCCCTACCCCTCCCGAACTGCTCAGACGAAGGCGACCTCGAATTTAAACCCTTCGACATTGCTTGCCAATGCTTTCCACATACTGGAAATGATATATCTTCTCTAAAAACAATAGGCAAGTGTAAATTATAGGGGTTTCTGTGTAGTTCTGTGTCTTTCGGGGGGGGGGGGGGGGGGTTCTGGTATTTAGGATAACTGAAAGCATGTTGTTTCTGACAGAAAAAGAAACAAGTATTGAACTACCACAATGATAACATACTTCACTTAAATGCAATATTTATGCATCTGCTGTTCACTGTCAATAATTTCTATGCATACATATTTGAATGGACTTTAAAAAAACTGTTGTACACTATACTTGCCCAAATGACATTTTCAAGACTGTAAGCCAAGATTAGGGGCTTTCAGTATCAATACACAAAATTCAACACAATATTCATTAATATTCATGTCCTTTTAACACCACTGTGAAGCAACGTGAAATGTTCATCAGTTTATCAAATGATGTTTCTTTTGCTGAACTGGAACTTGCCTCTTGCTCCCCATTTATACTGTAAAACCTGTCTTGAGAGACCACTGTCATGAGAGACCACCTGTATTGACAAACCACTGTGGACATGCACCGATTGGTTTCACTCTATAGTGGACCTGTCATGAGAGACCACCTGTCATGAAAGACCACCTGTCTTGAAAGACCACAAAACCGTGGTAAAAACTCAGTTTTTCACCTGTTTTGAGAGACCGGAAATCGATTTATGCAATTTCAGAGTATTAAAATCAATTAAGAACAATGCAATGTGTACAGAAATCAATAGTTCAAAAATTTTACCAGGACGTCTGCCCAACAGTAGTTGAAAATTGTCAGGACAAATGTCCACTGAAACCTTAATATCTGAAATCATACACAAGTATGACAAATATGTTTCACTGTAGATTGCCTGAAAACTATATTAATTGGCTTTCAGTTACATTGTTATTCAGCTGTATGATGCTTCAAGTCTGAGAAATGTTTACCAAGATCCCTTTAAAAATATAAAGATTATTTTTAAAAAAAGATACTTAGTTTATATCCATTATTTGCTCAAGTGTGAGAAAATCAAAGAGGATTAAGCAAACTATTACTAAAGCACCCCGGTAAGCTTATTTTTACTTAAAGTGTGACTGAAATTATTTTCAATAATAATAATTTCCTATTAAAACAAAACCTGACAGACACAACAGTCCACCTCTCCATCATCAGCCAACAAAAAATTGTCACCAATTGCTGTCTTTGTGTAAGCTTCTGGAAGCGTTAAGGATGTTCGTCTTTGTGGTAGATTCGGACGTGTCTGGGCTCTTGAACTGTATAAAGATGTTTTAATGCTGTAAAATGTCGGGATCTTTCCCAGTTTCTTCACGCCTTTTATCAGTTCTCAGTTTAGCAATTTCTTCTTGGTAGATTGCTGTTATGGGCCTTAAATCCACTTTCACTGTTGATTTCAATTCAGACAGATAAGTATCCACCGCAATTTGGCCTAAGTCTGATGGATGGTTGTGTATACCACCTGCTGTCGTGATGATATTATTCATTCATCGTATTGATAGTGGCAGGACAATTCTTTTGGCAGCAACGCCAATGGATGGGCTGATTTCTCCTGGACTTAATACACAACTTGAAACCATCAAAAAATGAGATGTTTTCCACCTCTTCCATTTGGGATGAAGCTTGCGTTTACTTGTGCATTAGCCATTGTGGTATGACATTACAGTAGAACTACCCCTATATATACCACAATATTTACGAACAAATGCTCATGCAAATAAAAACATAAAAAACAAAATAAACACATGAACCTATCTTACATCAATACTCATCACTATTGATAGCCGACAGAAATAAAACAGGTATTTTTTTAATTAATTTTTCTTTTTAGGGAGTGGGGGAGGGGGGGGGGACCCCGACATTTTACAACATTACACCCTCTGCAATTTCTTTTGCTGACGATGTGCATTTCTACACAGCATTTTTGTCAACATAACCAATCGCCGAGGGTGCATTGCCAGGACTAATTTTGGCATTTTTCAGTTTGATCTCCTCAGTTAACCTAACAAAGACATATGCCAATGGGATTTTTTTGATAACCGTGGGTAATCGGTTAACTGTGGTAGTCGGAAACAGTTAACCGGTTATGAAAATTCCCAAACCGTTTCAGCCCTACCGATCAACGGTGAGTAACTGTCAGACTCTCCAACTTACTAACCTGGCACAAGCAGGGTTAGCAGTGGTTGAAGGCTTGTGCAACATCGACATGCTGTACGTCTAAGTACTCTGTGCCATCGTGATCCGCAGAAGCAAGTGAGGTTAAGTGTCTTGCTCAAGGGCATAATGCGAGTGACTCTAGTGAAATTTGAACTCATGACCTCTCGATCACAATGCCGAAACGCTATCTACATGGGCCACCACATACTAACAACTTGATTAGTAACATACAGTTTATGTGTTGATTTGTTGTCTACCAAACCCCAAATACTGCTCACACCATTTCTTATAGGTGAGAAGCAAAATATATGTTGTTGGCCATTTTGTTGACTATGAAACAGAAAATGTAATATCAGTCTCCTGTAACAGTCAACTCAGGTTAAGAAACATCTCTGCATTAAATCTTTCTAACCAGGAACATTTGAGGTATTCAGTTCAAGTATATATTTCTACAGTGTGAACAATATCAGATATAAAACCTCTGCCTCCAGGCAGTGGATTTGAACGTTAATACTGCTCACCCCCATTTCTTATATTTTAACTAGAGTTCAGAGTGAATTAAAGATATAGACGTATTATGGTTGTCACTAATGATAACAGAATTAAGTTTTATAAAAGTGTGATTGCCATTCAGATAATTCTAGAACCAAAATAGCTAATAATGGCCATATCGGTTCACTACCGAACAGCATAATGTAATAGATTTTCTCCTGTCAAGGAAGTTTTGTCAAGATATTCTGTTGTATTAACTGCTTCGGACCGGAAAATTTAAGTGGTTCAGTCCAACTGCATGTATGTAAAGTTCCTTCATAAAAAGAAGAATCAATTTTTTCTTGATGAAAACAAGAGAGAGCAGTGATACAGTTCAGATACACTGTCTTTATGCAGTGAATGTAAAATATAACCCTGATAAACCCTTGTTATCAATTCAAAATCATTCACAACAAATAATATTTGAGGTCACAGGAAATGAACTTTATCAAGTGGGATTGAAGCTTAAGCCCGAAACAAAAATCAAACTTACATTTTGTTTGCTACATGGTCTGAGCCATTGGGCTGAAGTCCTGAGCCATTTGAAATGTATTCACTTCTATTGTCACTGACATTTTGAGCAAAAAATAACTACCAAAAAGATTCATTGATATTGATATTGATTTATTCACCAGTATACTATAATTTACAATAAGATATACATCAACATATATTTACAGTATTCATATAACAATGACAGACTTTTGTGTATAGGATACACATGTATACTGGCAGGGGAAAGCATAGCCAGATTGGCTGTCTTCCTGTATTTTCTTATTAAAGAGAAAGAAAGATAAGGAAAAGTTAAAAAGGAAAGATTAGAGGAGAAGAGAAAGAACATGCACGTGCAACATTGAGGCTTCTTGTAATTGGCTCTTGTAAGTTTCCACTATAGGGAATATATGTTTGATACATCCACTAAGATATATGCACATCGGTCAGATGATGGCTGGTGCCTCCAACGGCCTGGCTCTCTTGAAGAGGTCTCAACCATTCAGACGTATTACTATGGGGAATTGAGGTATTTGTTCTATACCATTGGGTATTTATTTACTGATGTTTAATGTCACATGTTTCTGCACAATGGCTAATCGTGACCACACAATGGAGATAAACTCTGGCTCGAAAACCCGTTTCTACCCAAGCTCCCCATTTTAGAGGACTTCCACCCAAAGCATTGATAATTGAGTCCCATTTTATGAGTAAGATAGATCTTGTTTACCCCAGTAAACAAGCACTGCTTCCCGTCCCGGGGGATATCCTTAGGCCATTGCGTCCCTACAAATAACGGCAGAGACCAAATCAAGAGGCCAACAGGACGAGAATACCAGACCTTTAGATGGCACAGTCAGGACAATACGGATTAGAACATGAAATGTTGTCTAAATAAGATGAAATAAGTTTGGTAGTTAATCTTTTCTTAAAGTCTATCCTGTTAGGTGATCCTCGAATATCATTTCCTAGTTCATTCCACAATTTTGGAAATGCAAATACCGGAAAGTTATCTAGAGTTTTAATTCTAGTTCTTTGTCGGCGAAGGAGACCTGCCTGGCGCGTATTCATAATAGATTCATTGTTTACTGTTAGATGATGGAAGATTTCCATTGTACCAGTCGAACATAAACAAAGAAGCGTGTAATTTGTGTAAATCTGTTATCTTCAGTATTTTATCTTTGATAAATAAGGGATCGGTGTGAGAATTATACTTCTTATTATTTATTATTCTTAATGACATTTCTGTAATTTATATAGACGACTACACGCCTTTGATGCTCACCATATGGGAATTCCGTAAATGAAGTGACTTTGTACAAGCGAAAAATGTAAGGTTTTCGTAACTTTGTGTGGGAGAACTTTCTTTACTTTATTGAGAGCGAAGTTCGCGAGAGCTACTTTCGAACAGAGTTGAGATATGTGTGCGTTATACGATAGGTTTTCGTCAATATGTATACCAATAAATTTAATTGATTTTTCACTTTCCCTACTACTGACTTTGTAAAAAACTTCATTATTTATACATATGTGTTGATGTGTAAGGTTCTTGTCTTTGTTTGTGGATGGGTTTAGCACGATGTATCTTGTTTTTTGGCTTTCTGGACTAAGTTGTTCGCAGCGCACCAATCAAATACGCTTTGGAGTTCCTCGTAAAACTCCGAGACTTATCGATTTATCTCTGAGCCCGATTTGTATAACGAGGTGTCGTCTGCAGATGATTGAAGGTTCAGCTTTGTTGATTTATTTATATCATTTATATATATGAGAAAGAGGATAGGACCAGTGGCTAGCTAGTGGCTAGCGGTACTCCGCATGTTAGGTCTAGCAGATGGGATTTACTGTCTCCGAAGGAGACGTATTGAGTCCTGTTCTGGAGGTAGCTTTTAAACTAGTTATTAGCATTACCTCTTATCCCATAATATTCCAGTTTTCGAAGTAATATATCATGCCTTATTGTATCAAAAGCTTTCGAGAGATCTAAAAATAGATCTAGAGTACTATCTTTACTCTCTTTGTTGTTCTCTACGCGATATATTTTAAAAGGTGCATTGTCGGATGAAGTGTACTATGATGTTTTCTGAAACCGTATTGGTGTTGGTATAGGATATCGAATGTATTCAAAAAGTTTATAAGTCTCCTTGACATGAGTTTTTCTATAATTTTAGGGAAGACAGGCAAAATACAGATCGGTCTATAATTTGTAAAATTGTTTTCATTACCTGATTTAAAGATTGGAATTACCTTAGCGATTTTCATCCTATGGGGAACTGTTCCCTGACAGAAAGAGTTATTTATGATGTGCGCGAGTGGACCGGCAACGAAGTTTATTGAGTGTTTGAGGATGTTAGAAGTAATATTCTCGCAGTCTTGACTTAATTTGGGTTTCATAGAATTTACAATCCTTGTAATTTCATAAGGCGATGTTGGGTTGATAAACATATAATCTGGATATGTACCATTCAGGTACTCAGCAAAGGGCTTCCGAGGTTTGGATATTTGTTTCGAGGTCTGATTCCCTATATTTGCAAAGAAAGAGTTGAATTCATGTGCAATCTCATTTGGTGCATTTATTGTCCTGTCGCCAAGAGCAACGGAAGAGGGCAATTTATGTTCGTTTTGTGTTAATATTTAACGCATCATTTAGGATTTGCCATGTTTTCCGCATGCAATTTTTATTTTCTGAGATCTTTTTGGCATAATACATAGCTTTGCTTTGTTTTTTCATTTTGTTAAATAGTCTATACTAATTTTTGTAATTCCTGGTGTTCTGTTCGCTTGGAGATCTTAATTTTTTGTGGAGAAATTTGTTCTTATTGTCAGCGAAAATTAAAAGTCCTTTTGTCATCTATGGCTTTTGTTTTATAACTTTCTTGTTAAGTTTGTGTTTTTTCAAGGGAAATGCCATTTCAAAAGCAAATGAATAAATATTTATGAAAGTTTCGTAAGCTACATTGGGACAATCGGATTCCATAACTGGAGAAAAATCACATTGGGACAGTAACGACTTAAAATGTTCTATAGAAGTGGAATTGATTTTCCTGATAAGAATCTGTTTTGAGCTGTCCGGTTTGATGTTTGTCAGTTCGACATAGAAGGTACCAAAATGGTCAGGTACATCCGTAATGATTATTCCAGATTTAAAAGCATGAGCCACATTATTAGTGAAAATGCGATCCATGAGTGTTGCAGAATGATCTGTTAATCTAGTTGGTTTGGTGATAACAGATATGAATCCTTCACTAAACATCAAATCGATAAATAAACTTGTTTTGCTATGGGAAGCTACCTTTAATAGGTCAATATTGAGATCGCCCATAATCAGGGTTGATTTATTTTCTTTGTTAAGCAAATCAGTTAAATAATTGATTTTTGATTGAAACAGATCCAAGTCCACTTTTGGTGCTGTGTTAGGTCTATATATTGTACCAACTATTCTCGATGAGTTTTTGTACTTTAATTCGACAAACAACGATTTAAAGGCATGTGGTATGAATATGGAGAGGTCATGTCGGAAACAAAAGTTTATTTCAGACTTTATGAAGAGCCCAACACCTCCCGACCTTCATCATCACTGGGTCTCGTATTTTGTTAATAAGGGGTGATACCCTTCCCGAGTATAAGTTAGATTGTCAGGAATTTGAAATATTTCTGTGAGACCTATGACGTCAAATGTGTTCTGTTTGCTGTTCAGTTCGGAGAGTAAATAGTGTAGGGAGTCCCAATGTGCATGGAGACTCTGTCAATTAATATGGAAAGCCGAAAAGATTCCGGGTACATCCTCAAGCTCTGAATGCACTTCACTAGGAAGAAAATACTTACAATCTACAGAGGTGTATATAGACGATAAGTTGTCTTCGGTGTTGTCGTTAAGAAGGTGACTAAAATGATATTCGGGATTGGTCTGGATCTCGTCCAGTGTTATACTATCCACCATTGTCAGCAATCTGGCAACCATTAACACCGAGATATTAGTGGTTGTTAAGCATATGATAATAATAATAATAATAATAACACTTTGACCAGCCGCTGTTTTGTCGCGGTTCTCGGACGAGAAGGCCATGGTTACCCATGAACTCCCAACTGCCTCCCTATTCCCACGCTTCTCCTCTCCTCCCAACACTCGGAGACGAACTGCTTGATGACATCCCTTGCCCCATTCTTCCCAATCCCACCGATAAGCATATCAACCCTCTCCTCTGAGTCCCCCCTAACCACATGTCCTTCATTCTCCCATCCCACTTCCCCATTATACTCCCAGTGAATCTCATTCTTTTAGACTGATACTTTGGGCATTCTAGAAGAAAGTGTTCCAGGGTCTCCACCACGCCCAAGTTACACATCTGGCACTCCTTTTCGCTGTTTTTCCCAATTTTTCCCCTCAGCTCCAGGGACCGCGACCTCAGCTTGAACAACAGTGCCCCCCCCCCAAAGGTGCCATCAAGGTACTCTTCAAAACCAGGCTTCTCTTTATCACGCAGGCCACCCAAAGATCTCTTTGATTTGACCCCCTCTCGCCAATTACGGTTACAATCCTCCATGACCCTTTCTCTGACGATCTTTTTGCCCTGGTTTGCCCCAACGTCAAGGTCCGAGATCTCCAATGAGTAGTTTTCTACTAGCTCCCTCACTTGGACCATCCACCCCGTCTTGATATTTGAGTTGAAAGTTCTCAGGAACATTACTTTACACCATCGGCTATCGGGGAGATTTACCAAATAATTAAGATAACCGAGTTTCAATAGGTCTATCCTGTCCTTGATCCTCATCCACCCAAGCTCATCCCTGATCGCTTCTAGCGCTGCGGCATTACTCGTGCCTGTTATCCATCGGCCTGCATCGTTCTGCAGGATTTCCAAGCTCTTTACGGCTGTGTTGGTTAGGGGTACAACTTCCGTACCGTATGTTATACTTGGCAGACCCACCATTTCCCAAATAGTTTTCCCCACGAAAACCTTATTGAAACTGTTTCTCCCTATAAGTTTCATTTGGTTAAGGATTCGCTTCCCCTTCAGAATCAATTTATTTGTGTGGTTTCGGTAGATGCCTCTTCCTGTGATGTTTATATTTACCCCCAAATACTCGTAATCGCTAGTCTCTCCTACACTAAGAAGTCTACTGCTACCTTCCGGAATGCAGAACTCCCCCACTCTCCACCTTCGAGTGGGGTCCACTTTGCGGCCCACGGGTATAACTTTGCTCTTGCTTTCATTAAGTTCGAGTCTCTATTTGCTCCCATATTTCCCAAGAATTCCCAGCATCTTCGCTAGCCCCTCTTCGCTGTCTGACACTAGCACCATATCGTCTGCAAAAAATAGCCCTGGGATCTTCAAGTCACCAACTGCAACCCCCTCGTCGCTATGCAGGAGTTCATCTCCTAAACCTTTGATGTACAATGCAAAAAGAATTGGCGAAAGGATACACCCCTGTTTTAGGCCTATCTCCATAGGCACACGTTTTGTTGTAATGTTTCCCAGGCTAAGTTCACTCTGTACATCTTTATATAATGCTTTCATAATCCCAACAAACTCGCCCCCAAGCCCAGAGCTTCCAGCTTGCGCCACATACCCTCCCTCCATACTCTAGCATATGCCTTTTTAACATCCAAAAAGGCCATGAACATCTTTTTCTTTTTTGCTTTCGCGGATTCTATCATTTGGGATAGCGTGAAAAGATGGTCAGTGACTCTCCTTCCCTTCCTGAAGCCATTCTGGATTTCTCCCAAAAAAACCTTCTCTTCGATCACCTCCTCTAATCTCCCATACAGGACTTTACAAAAGACTTTTCCAATGTTGCTGCTGACAGAGATCCCTCGATAGTTATCCAAGACGTCTTTTTCCCCCTTTTTGTGAATAAATGTCACTTTGCTTTCCCTCCACTCCTCTGGGACCTCTTGTTTTTCTATGGCTAAATTGAATAGGGCAGTTAGGCTTTCCAAGAGTTCCTCTCCCCCTTTTTTGATAAACTCGTTAGGAATTTCGTCCACCCCTCCCGCTTTTTCATTCCTTACTTTCGAGATCACCCTTCGCACCTCCTCAGTTTTGATTTCACTGCAAACGAAGTTCGATAGATTTTCCTCGACCTGGTTCGGACACTCTGGTGGGTTCCCCATGCCCCATCGCTTATCGTTTACCTTTTCCCAGTGCTTGACTAGTTCTAATGCGATTTGATCTCGCTCTTCTGTTACTCTGCCATCTACTTTAATGCTCTGTGGGTTATTTCCTTTGTTACGTTTGTTCACCCATTTCCAAAATACGCTCGAACTCGACCCCCCTGTCGTTCTTATCGTCCTAATAAGACTGCTATTTCGCACTCTCCGGTTGTCGTCTTTAATCTTGTTTACTTTATTTCGTGCTTGTTGGTATTCTTCCTTTGCTACCATGGCCTCGTTGCTTTCCACCCCCTTAAGTTTTCTACTTCTCCTGTATGCAGCACATTTAGCTTTTCTAAACTTTATGGCCCTTTTCAGTTCTTCGTTCACTCTGTACCCAAGTTCCCGTGTTGGCACCCTAATCTTTCCTACACTTTCCTTCCCTGCCTCCACTAGGCTCGCGACTATGGCGTCGGTCATCTTCTGGACACTGCCCCCCTTGTGTACGGCTGCAAGCTTTGGTTTCAGTTTTTCTTCGAACTTCGCCCAGTCGGCATCCTTTTTGAGTTCCCAAACCTCCTTGAAGCTTCCTTTGCTTTTCTCTAGGTTTTTGGCCCTCATCGTCACTGTAATCAAGTTGTGATCACTATCCAACTCCATTTTTCCCTCATCGTCCACTTCTACCCCTATCACCTCCCTCCATAAAGTCATATCTGTGAGGCTGTAGTCAATTATTGATTTTCTGTCGTTTCTCTCCCAGGTCCATTTCCCCTTACATCTAGCGTCCCTGTTCAGAATCTTCAGACCGAGCTCATTTGTGAAGTTCAACAGCTTCCTTCCATTCCTGTTGACTTTCTTGTCCCCACCCTCTATGCCTTCTTCCTTGTCACCTATGTGTCCATTAAAGTCGCCCATCAGAATTATACCGAGACCCCTGTTTTCTAGTTCAGTGATATTGGACCTTAGTGTTGAGTATATCGAGTCATTCCACTCGGGTTTACTTCCCTCCACCGCACAGTTCACAATCCCAAGGGCAATACTTTTGTTTCTCAGACTGATCTTTACCCATCCAATTTCTTTTGACACCTCAGCCGAGGTGATGATATCTTCCAGATCTGTGATCAGCGACGGTTTTAAATCCTCTTTAATGTACATGCCTACCTCTCCCCCTTTTTCTGCCCCTCCGTTCGCCCTACACCTATTCACACACATCCTCTTACTTGGTCTACCCGTTCCTCGTGTCTTACCCACGACTCGCTTAAGCCCATGACATCAAACTCCTCTGCCTCGATCAATGTAGCAATTTCACTTACATTCCGGTGGAGACCCTGGATGTTGCAATAACCCACTTTCAGGGTACCGAGGTTCATTGGCTTCCGCCTACTGGGCCCATTGTTTTCTGGCGCTAGTCCTGGTAAACTTATTCTGTCCCCCTCACTCTTGATTACCCCACCTATGTCCACTCTAGTTATACTTGCCTCTGACCTCCCACCCCGCTCCTCTCCAACAACGGCTCTGCTACCCGTCGAATTTTATCCCCCAATACCCGTTTCCCCACCCTGCTAAGATGCAGCCCGTCACGCCCGTACATGCTCCCATTGCCCCAAAACGTGTCTCAATGGTCGATAAAGGGTATTCCCAGATCAACACAGTAGTCCTCCAAATCTTCATTTAGGGCCAAAATCCTTGAGTTCCGTTCGTCCCCACCTCCAAGGACAGGAAGGACCCTGGATACGACTACCCTTGCATTCCTACTTAGCAGTTTGCCGACTAAGCCTCTATACGACTCCACCAAACTTACTGACCTTCTCTCCCTGATATTGTTGGTCCCCACATGGACCAACACTACCGGTTCCGGTCCTGACCCTGCCACAATGCCATCTACCCGGTCACTGAGATCCTCCACCTTCGCCCCCGGAAAGCACAAGACTGTTCGAGTGGAACTATCAGGACCACAAACTACATTGTCAATCCCACGTACAATGCTGCTCCCCGCTACAACTAATTTTCTTCTTCGGCCCCAGTTCCTATATCATCTGCACCTCCTCTCGTTTTGCAAGCTCCTGGCCCCCTCTTTCTCTTGACCGCCCTCCTTACCCCGTCTGGCCTATCATCATCACCAACCATCTCACCAATCATCTCACCCCCCCCCCCACACTTTCCCCCTCACTCTCGTCCCCAGTGGTATTTGAGTCTAAAACACTAAACCTGTTTTCTAAACACCGCCTAGCAACCTTGGCAGCCTTACGCCGACTCTGGCTTCCGGACTCGACGCAGCCCTGACCTGACGCCACCTTCCGAAATTTCCTACTAGAACTCCCCTCCTCATTTACACCCCCCCCCCCCCCACATCAAGCATTATTCCCCCACGTTTCCTGCTTCCCAGTTTTCTCCTTGAGTCCACAAGGACCTTCCACCTCACCATCGTAAGTAACCTTCAACGGGGTAACTCCAGATACACCGGCCCTCCCCAACCTCCCTCTCAGCTCTGCAATCTCCCGCTCGAATCCAACACATATCTCTAACAACTGTAAAATATCCCTGCAATTCTCACATACCCCACTACTTACTTTAATACATTAAATGCTGCAGTGTATTTCTATAAAAAAATGGCGGATGGCGATGTGTACTAAGGTGCACTGCATGGATATATTTCCAACATTTTACCAGTTATAATCATTTTTAAATTGCCGATTTATTGAAGATTCTTCAAACAATCACCACTGTTTTGTGTCATTTGAAAAGAATAAATCATCATGGTGTTAATGGAGTGTTAACCAGCTAACATCACACAAAGAACGATCGTGAACAGTTCTCAGCTGCAGGGGATCTCTGCTTCTGCCTTTTGTTATTCTTTGAAGGTAAAACACCTGAGTGCTTCACTGAACACCTGAGTAGGTCATTGGATTTCACTGGATTTTTTTACACTCACTGACTGCGAGAAGTATATTTGATGTTTGAAAATAATGGGCCGAAAAGGAAAAAGGAAAAAGAGGTCAGCGTCTTCCAGTGTGAATGTGCATGTGAATTCTTTCAGTAGTGAAGAAGATTCATCACTTACTCATAAATCCAAGAAACAAACCACTCTAGCAGATTTTGGGAGTTTTTTCGAGAAGGATGTGGAAAAGGCAAATGTGACAAGAGATACTATCCCTGAGGTCGAGGAGACGTGCGACAATGCGAACAAGACAATGTCTAGTGAGGATTCCTTGGAAAGTTCTAACTTAAGCAACTTTAGCACCAGTTTCCAACAGCTTAATAAACGATTAAGCGATATATCGGCCAGATTTGATAACCTTGCAACTAAGAAGGACTTGAAAATCGCCACACAATCACAGGTTTCCAAAACAGATCTGATTGTCGAGTTGTATAAACTTAAATCCCAAATTATTGATACGCTTGAGAAGAAAATGGGTGTTCTGAAAGGGAGGATCTTTGAGCTTGAACAGAGGTGTGATTCTCTTGGTACAGAAAACAAAAAACTCTCAGATAGGCTTTCAGGGCACCCAGGGGCAGACATACATGAGACACAGGTGAAACGTGATCAGGATCATGATCGAGATTTAAAATATAGACTCAATGATATAGAACAGCATTCTCGGAAGGATTCTATACGGATATACGGTTTAATGGAAGAAAGAGATAGAAATGAATCAGCAACTGTGAGTGCACAGAAAGTGGTAAAGTTGCTGAATGAAAAACTTAAGCTACGAAAAGATATTTCAGATATTTCCATTGCACACCGCTTACGATCTAACCAACCTTCTAAACCTCGGCCAATAATAGTGAAATTCATTTCCAGGACTCACATAACTGACGTCATTAAAACCAGAAAACTCTTTAAAGGGTCAGGTGTCACTATTCTTGCGGACCTCACAAAGTTGAATAACTTCCAGTTACAGAAAGCATTCAAAGATGATAAAGTGAGTAACTCTTGGTCAACAGATGGGAAACTCTACATTAAACTACGGAGTGGAAGTATTCACAGATTTCGAACTGAGAGTGAACTTGATAATATTCTTAATCCTCACGAAACATCACAGAAGGACACTTTTGGTGACAGTTTCTTCTAAAGTTCATAGGAATAATTGAACCAATAATTACCGAGATTTTTTAATATCTTCCTGACACTTGTTCATTTAGTTTCTATGATATTTCACCAGATATGTGTTATAATAAAGCAGAACGGATAACTGATAAGGTAGGCGTATATTAGTTAATAGTTAATCACACATATCCCTAACACGTATAATATTTTTCTTCCCACGAAAAACTTGTTTTATTATAATTTGCAGTAGAGTACATTTGGATCACTCGTCAGTCAATTGGATTAAAACAACGTGTTTTTTGAGTTACTATAAAGCTGTTTTACTGATAAAGCCGACGATCTTACACAAACTTGTTTTGTTACAATTTGCAGTAGAATGCATCTGGAGCACTCGTCAGCCAAAGCCGACGAGCTTTTGATGGGATAATTTAAGCCTCTTGTCCACAAAAAGTTGTTCTATTACAATTTGCAGTGGAGTGCCTTTGGAGCACTCGTCAGTCAATTGGACTAAAACAACGTGTTTATTTGGATTCTATAAAGCTGTTTTACTGATAAAGCCGACGAGCTTCTGATGGGATAATTTGTTCCGTTTGTTCACAAAAACTTGTTTTTTAACAATTTGCAGTAGAGTGCCTTTGGAGCGCTCTTCAGTCATTTGAATTAAAACAACGTGTTCATTCAGTTTCTATAAAGCTGCTTTACTGATAAAGCCGACGATCTTCGGATGGGATAATTTGGTTCCTTTTGTCAACACAAACTTTTTTAGTACATTTTGCATTAGAGTGCCTTTGGAGCGCTCGTCAGTCAATAGGATTAAAAGAACGTGTTCAGTTAGTTTCTATAAGGCCGTTTTACTGATAAAGCCAACGAGCATCTGATGGGATAATATGTTCCTTATGTCTACAAAAACTTGTTTTATTATAATTTGCAGCAGATTGCCATTGAAGCACTCGTCATTCAATCAGCCTAAAACAGCGTATTTATTTAGATTCTATAAAGCTGTTTTACCGATAAAGCCAACGACCTTCTGATGGGATAATTTGTTCCTTTTGTCCACGAAACTTGTTTTATTACCATTTGCAGAAGAGTGCCTTTGGAGCACTTGTCAGTCAATTGGATTAAAGCAATGTGTTAATTCAGTTTCTACAAAGCTGTTTTACTGATAAAGCTGACGATCTTCTGATGGGATAATTTGTTTCTTTTGTCCACAAAAAGTTGTTTTATTACAATTTGCAGTAGAGTGCCTTTGGAGCACTCGTCATTCAATCAGACTAAAACAACGTTTTCATTTAGATTCTATAGAGCTATTTTACTGATAAAGCCAACGATCTTCTGATGGGATAATTTGTTCCTCTTGTCAACACAGACCTGTTTTATCACAATTTGCAGTAGAGTACCTTTGGAGCACTCGTTAGGCAATTGGATACAGACAACGTTTTCATTTAGTTTCTATAAAGCTGTTTTATTGATAAAGCCAAAAATAAAATCTTCTGATGGGATAATTTGTCAATCAATTGGATTAACTTGTTTTGTTACAATTTGCTGTAGAGTTCCTTTGGAGCACTCGTCATTATTTGGATTACAACAACATGCTTATTTAGTTACTGTAAAGCTGTTTTACTGATAAAGCCGACGATCTTACACAAACTTGTTTTATTACAATTTGTAGTAGAATGCCTCTGGAGCACTCGTCAGTCAATTGGATTAAATCAACGTGTTCATTTAGTTTCTTTTAAGCTGTCTTACTGACAAAGCCAACGATCTTCTGATGGGATAATCTTACACAAACTTGTTTTATTACAATTTGTAGTAGAGTGCCTCTGGAGCACTCGTCAGTCAATTGGATTAAATCAACGTGTTCATTTAGTTTCTTTTAAGCTGTCTTACTGACAAAGCCAACGATCTTCTGATGGGATAATCTTACACAAACTTGTTTTATTACAAGTTGTAGTAGAGTGCCTCTGGAGCACTCGTCAGTCAATTGGATTAAACCAATGTGTTCATTTAATTTCTACAAAGCTGTCTTACTGAAAAAGCCGACGATCTTCTGATGGGATAATTTGTTTCTCTTGTCAACACAAACTTGTTTTATTTCAATTTGCAGTAGAGTGCCTTTGGAGCACTCACCAGTCAATTGGATTAAGACAACGTTTTCATTTAGTTTCTATAAAGCTGTTTCATTGATAATGCCAACAAGCTAATACCAACAAGCTTCTGATGGGATATTTTGTTCCATTTGTCCACAAAAACTTGTTTTATTACAGTTTGCAGAAGAGTGTCTCTGGTGCGCTCGGTAGTCAATTGGATTAAAACAATGTGTTCATTTAGTTTCTATAAAGCTGATTTACTGATAAAGCCAATGATGTTCTGATGAGATAATTTTGTTGCATTTATCAACACAAACTTATTTTATTACAATTTGCGGTAGAGTGCCTTTGGAGCACGACGAGCTTCAAAAGGGATAATGTGTTCCCCTTGTTCACAAACTTGCTTTATTAAAATTAGCTGTAGAGTGCCTTTGGAGCACTCGACAGTCAATTGGATTAAAACAACGGGTTCATTTTGTTTGTTTAAAGCTGTTTTACTGATAAAGCCGACGAGCTACTGATGGGATAATTTGTTCCTTTTGTCCATAAAAATTGTTTTATTACAATTTGCAGTAGAGTGCCTTTGGAGCACTCTTCAGTCAATTGGATTAAAACAACGCGTTCACTCAGTTTCTATAAAGCTGTTTTACTAATAAAGCCGACGATCTTCTGATGGGATAATTTGTTCCTTTTGTCAACAAAAACGTATCTTGGTTCAATTTGCAGTAGAGTGCCCTTGGAGCGCTCGTCGGTCAGTCGGATTAAAAGAACGTGTTCATTTAGTTTCTTTAAGGCTGTTTTACTGATAAAGTCAACGACCTTCTGATGGGATAATATATTCCTTATGTCTACAAAAACTTGTTTTATTGCAATTTGCAATAAAACAAGATTTTGTAAAGCCAACGATCTCCTGATGGGATAATTTATCAGTGCCTTTGGAGAACTCGTCAGTCAATTGGATTAAAACAATTCTTGTGGATCAAATATAACTGATAAAGTCATGGGTTCTACGAGATTTTTCAAATGAGGGGCCCCAGACTATGGTTAACGAACTACTTAAACTAATCAGTTACTGGTAAGGTATTTTTGTGCAACCAACTATGCATCTGATTATCCAGATGTTAATTCCTTGACTCGTCCTTTTGTCACTTCATCCGGTTTTTATTTCCTCGTTCACAAATGTATTATTATTTAGTTACCGTACCTTGGTATGTTCGCTCATTCATCTATTCAGCTGTTTATCGAGATGTTAATTCTTCGACTCGCTCATTCGTCACGTTAAAAAATCATCAATTTCTCCGCTTATGAATGGAAAAGACAAGTGGCTAAGGCAGCGTACGATTGAAAAGAAGCCACTTGCAACATAAGTAAATTCAAATTTGCGTGACCTCCACTACTGAATCTATTACCCACCTGCCCATTTATCTGGCTGCCAACTCACCTATTCGATAACGTCTCTCGCAGTCTCCCTTCCCCCTCCATCTCTGAAAAGAGGTGAAAAGGTGGCTAAGCCACCCGAACAACTGTAACGTCACGAACTTCAATCGTTTAGACACCCATACGCTCCTTAATGGTCCAGTCCCTATTTCGTTCAATCAGTCGTCCATTCATTGGTTCATTAAGTCGATGATCCTCTATACCTAAGTTAAGGGGACATTGTGTCGCTGAGTGGTCCTGTGATAAGGCGATGGCTTCCTACAACTTAGCTGGGATATTAGTTGAATTTCGTGTGTCCCGGCACTCAATTCGTTCTAGAGGACAATAAAATGAAAGTTAAGTAAACTAATGAAAGAGACGTTAGTGACTGTACTAAATGATAACACGAGCCTGAAAACCCAGTTTAGCTGCAATACACTGTCATACATTGTATGATCCAAAATGGGTATGATAAACCACAACGGGCGAGTATATCTGAGTCATTCATTCATTCGTTCGTTCCCTCTTTCGAACGCTCGCTCGCTCGTTTGTTGGTTCATTTGTTCGTCCGTTCGTGCATGCGTTCGTTCGTTCGTTCGTTCGTTCGTTCGTTCGTTCGTTCGTTCGTTCGTTCGTTCGTTCGTTCGTTCGTTCGTTCGTTCATTCATTCGCCTATCCGTCCGCTTGCTCATTCGTTCATTCATTCCTTAGTGGATGGGAGAATGAGTTTCTATGGGTGGGTGGGTGGGTGGGTGGATGGATGGTTGGATGGGGTTTGATTTAATGAGTGAATGTGATCAACTGCTGGTTATTTTTTACGTAGACGAGCAGACTGTCCGCTAAAAAGTAATAACGTACATTTATAACTGGACAACTTCACAGAAAGAGTGAAGACAAACGGAATATCGTCGTCGCCCTAAAAAGTGGAACTAGTTAACGGTTACCGGTTTACTGATTCATGCGCTTGTTATCTTTTCTCTATCTTATCTCCCTGTTTATTACTTCACTCAGTGATCGACAGACCGGCGAATGGATGAATGGGCTGTCTGACCCGTTCAGACACTGGACACTGCTGACCTCTACGGTAAATTCATTAAAGAATAAAGCTCTCCTCCTTAGACACAAAGACAGATAGTCATTTACGAAAGTAATTATGAAGTATGTATATATGTTATTGTTTTCATTTTCATTGTTATACTCCTACACTCAATTAATAACTCCAACACTGCAAACAATTCAGAATGACGACTCAGTCAGTAAGGTTAACTTTGGTGTTAAAGAATGTCAAAAATTACCCCGTACAATTATAGAACACAGCTTGTTTGAATTAAAGAGACCTGGTGACCACAATCATAATGGCGCATAATATCTCATTGGACGAGGTCCAGAATAATTCGGAATATGATTTTGAAGGGAGTTTTAATGAGAAACTAAACGAAACATCCTCTGGTGATGAGTTCTCTTCCAATTTTATAAAAAGTGATTGCAAATATTACCTACCTGAAGAAATTCCCCCATTATTAGACAGTTCGAAGGAACAATTTTCGGTCTTTCACTTAAACTGTCAAAGCCTTAAGGCTCATTGGGACTCTCTTAACGAGATGCTTTTTAAAACACAGGGCCGCTATAACAGTTTTAACGTCATTGGTCTAACAGAGATATTTCAAATCCCGTCTGGATGTTCCTATACACTTCACGGCTACCAACCCATTATCAGCTCCAATAGACCAGAAGGAGATGACGGTCGAGGTGGTGTTGGCATATACATCAAAGAAAATATACCCTTCAAGATTCGTAGAGATCTCTCGGTATTTATTCCACATGTCTTCGAATCCTTGTTCATTGAAATTAAATTCCATAAATGTACGAAGTTGATAGGGATAATTTATAGGCCCAATACACAACCCAAGGCAGACATTGATTTGTTCTTAGACAAACTAAATGTAATAAGCGATAAAATCAATCAGGAACACAAAGAGACATATTTAACGGGCGATTTTAATATTGATCTCTTGAAATCAGATATACATGCCAAGACGAACTCATATTTGGATATATTGATTAGTCAAGGTTTCTTACCACATATCACCAGACCGACCAGAGTAACGAGCCATTCAGCTACACTGATAGATCACGTCTTTACAAATAATTTTGGCCCGTCACATCGATCAGGTATCATTATTACAGATGTTTCGGACCACTTTGGCATTTTCCACTTGGTAACACATAATAAAAGTGACAAACCTCCAACAGTAGGCTTGACGCGGAAAATAAACGCAGAAAGCATATCCCAGTTTGAAACGCTTCTCTCTCCTCTCTCAAATGGACTTTTCCGCCGTTTTCGAATCTGATTCTCCAAATGCAGCATATGATACCTTTATGGATATTTTCCGGTCGGCATACGAAAAGGCATCTCCCCTAGTAACCAGCAGGTTGAGAAAAAACATCGTGAGAAGAAATCCGTGGTTGACTAAAGGACTCTTAGTGTCATCAAATAACAAATCAAAATTTTACAATAAAATATCCGTCGGAAAATAATATTAAAAGCTACAAAAATTATTGTAGAATATTCAATAAGATAAAAAACAAAGTAAAGCAAAGGTTCTGGAAAAAAACAAAGCTAACCTACGCATAACTTGGCAAATAATAAATAATGCCTTAGATAAGTCAAAGAATGACGCTGCTCTTCCAACATTCTTTATAACAGAAAATAACAAAGAAATAAACGACGCGAGCGAAATTGCACACCAATTTGATAACTACTTTGCCCAAGTTGGAAAACGCACCAGTGAACAGATTAGCAGACCCAATAAACACTTCCTATACTTCATGGGCAACGACCTACCCAACAGCTTTTTTACCACTCCAACAACTGAATATGAGGTTGTTGCTGTTGCTAAATCACTGAAGTCGAAGAAAACCGAAGATTGTGATGGTATATCAACAAAATTACTCAAGTATACAATTAATGCTACAGCCCCTGCTTTAACTCATATTATCAATATCTCCTTCAACAGCGGCATTGTTCCAGACAGAATGAAAGTAGCTAAAGTGATTCCGATTTTTGAAAACGGAAATGATTGTAAATTCAATAACTACAGGCCTATAAGTATTCTACCAGTCTTTTCCAAATTACTAGAAAAATTAATGTGTAATAGAATTACATCTTATCTGGAAAAATACGATATTTTATATCACCATCGATATGGGTTTAGCAAAATTACTCCACTATTCATCCGATTATGCAATTACTAAAAGTAATAGGAACAGAAAACAACAAGGACAGTAAAAAATTGCATTAGCGGTATTTCTAGACTTTTCAAAAGCATTCGATACAATTAACCATGACTTTCTATTAAAGAAAATGGAGAGGTATGGCTTCAGAGGCACCAGTTACAATTGGTTCAGAAGCTATCTTTCAAACAGGGCACAATATGTCAAATATGGCGAACATGAATCAAACTTAACTGAAATTCAACGCGGTGTTCCACAGGGTTCTGTCCTTGGACCTGTTCTATTTCTCCTGTATATAAATGATATTAGTCGGTCGACATCCCTGGACCTTCTGTCTTTTGCCTATGATACTACTGTCCATGACTCTATCCCACAAACCGAAACCGATTCAGTGGACACAAATTTCAATCTCGAACTCACCAAAATTCATGAATGGTGTTGTGCAAACCAACTTGCATTAAACGCCGGCAAAACAATGTATATTGTTATAAACCCAAATCAAACAACACAAAATCGGAGATATCCTAACATTTATACAAATAACCAAAAGATAACGCGGGATGGATTAGACGAGGAAGAAAAATCAGTGAGTTTCCTGGGTATAAATATTGATGAAACCCTATCATATCAAGCCCACATATCAAAAATCTGCGCAAAGATAAGATGGGCTAATTTTACTTTAAATAAAGCAAAAAAAATATTACCCCAAAAGATCATGAAAATACTTTATTTTTCCCTTGTACATTTAATATACGGTATTCACATATAGGGCAATTGTACGGCAATTAGGGACGTATTAGAAAATACAAAAGCGCTCGATCAGAATAGTAAATAACAAAAGGTTCAACTCCAACACAGATCCATTGTTCGCAAAGGATAAGATACTAAAAGTCAATGATCTGTTCAAATTACATGCTTGTCTTTTCATGTTTGACTGGAAAAACGGCAAGCTCCCAGGCTCATTCGGAACATTTTTCAGTATTTCCGACACAAATACAAGACAGTGGGGTCAAGTTCAAATTACGAAAACTCGAACAAAAGCACTGGATAGACTAGCGGTATATGCCTTTCCCAGACTCTGGAATGAATTGGATCCAACCCTGCGAGAAACAGGTGATAGAAATGAATTCAAAAAGAAATTAAAAGAGAGACTTCTCTCTTCGTATCAGAAAAGCTTTCTGTGCGACAACCCCAACTGCCTCGAGTGTCAGCCTGGACAATAGAGTTATCATACCGATTGTTCATGCCATGCTGGAATGTAAATACAGGAGTAGTGTATCCTGAAAGACCCTGGTTATCACCCCCCCCCCCCCCTCTCGAAATGTGTACCTAGACTAATTAGTTTCATCACAAATAGTTTCTTGGCCGATCTGGGGAAGGGCGGGATGTGTCCAGCTATTTGCTTTCTTCTCCGCTGGTATTAGACAAAATGTTTGAAAATTTCACTCTTCTACAGAACGTTATGCAGTTATTCTGTTGTCTTGACTTGAAATATTTACACATTATTTATTCTTTCCAGTGTCCGTATATTTACACTTGTTATTACTTGCTTCTGAATAATTGCTCCTGGATAACTCGTCCACCCTTATATGTATAAAGGAGTCACCTGGTCCGTAAATCAACAAGTCTAGAGGCTTACGGGGTAATTGTTGGCAGTGTTGGAGTTTAAAATTGGTGGGAGATGACAGGTAGACAGCCAACCTGAATATGTCATCTCCCAACGGTGAAAATCAATTGTAAATTTATAGTATTGTTATTACATTGTAACTGTATTTGATTTATACCGTTAAATAAACTAAATTATTAAATTATTATAAGTCAACGATCTACTGGAAGGATACTGTCTTCCTCTTGTCCACAACTGCCTGTTTTATTATAGTTTACAGTGGAACACCTTTGGAACGCTAACTGAAAATGTCAGCCGATGGGATAATTTGTTCCTTTTGTCCTCTCAAGCTCGTTCTACAACAATTTACTTTAGAGAGCATTTGGAGAACTCGTCAGCAAGGTGTACCAAAACAATCCATTGTATCAAGTATAACTGGTGATACAATCAATGATTCACTGATAGGATAATTTATTCCTCTTGCCCAAAACCGATCAGGTTTCAGATACACGCACGCATTTCCCTGGATAATCTTTACATATTTATTATAGCATTGCAAACCCCCTCCCAGACAGCACCCCCAAGTAAAATACAGTTAACTAAACATTACAAAAACTACAATTTCTTTCCAGCGCTATGGCGCAGCGTTATTGTAGATATGTTGTTGAACCTTTCTCGTTTTCTTGAGTTCTTCTTTATTTTGATTTTGTTGTTTTTTATTATCTCCAATTTCATTAAAATTTGTAAATACCGGTGGATTCATCCTGTGTGCATTCTTAGAATAATAACAAAGTCAATCAAAAAATGTAACAAAGTCGGTGACAATAGTGTTTCGTTTCAATATGGCGGGTAACATAACATTAGACGAGGTCCAGATGAACCTGAAATATGATTTTGTAGCCAATTATAACAACACACTACCTTCTACCGACGAGGCTGAAGACTCACCCTTTCACGGCAATACTCACGAATGTAATTACTACACACCGGAACAATTTCTACACGCCCCCAACAATGGTACCCCATCCTTTTCACTCTTCCATATCAATTGTCAAAGCATTAATGCCCACTGAGATTCCCTGAACGAACTCTTGTTCAATCTCCAAGGACGACAAAGCAATTTCGATATCATTGGACTGACAGAAACCTTCCAAATTTCCTCAAATATCACATACTCCCTCGAAGGCTATCATCAACTCATTAAACACAATCGCCCTGATGATGATGACGGGAGAGAGGGGTGTAGGATAATTTCTTAAAAAAAATATCAATTATAAAATTCCTGACGACTTATCGGTATTTATTCCCCACATAATAGAATCCCTGTTCCAAATACACCACCTAAAGTAGACATTGACTGCTTCTCATCCAAACTAAATGAAATATTTGATAAATTGAATAATGAAAGAATACGTTCCTATATTATGGGTGATATAAACATCGATCTACTTAAATACGACTCCCATACCCAAACAGAACATTATATTAACCTAATGTTTAATCAAGGATTCGTACATGTTATAACTAAACCCACCCGATTAACAACCCACTCAGCCACCCTCAATGATCATATACTTACCAACAAAATCACATCGAGTTCGGTGTCTGGTATAATTATTACAGATGTATCGGATCACTTTGGCATCTTTCATATTGAATTCGACCCACCTAAAGTTACTGAAGATTCCTACATATGGACTTGAAAAATAAACACAGAAACTATACTAAACTTCAAATTGCTTCTCTCTCAATGTGACTTTCTGTCAGTAATAGAATCACATGACCCCAACACAGCCTACAATAACTTCCAAAATATTTTTCTAAACCTATTCGACGTGGCTTTTCCCTCCAAAAGCATCAGTGACAGTAAGAGACCCATACAGCGACAACCTTGGATGACCAGAGGATTAATAGTTTCATCCAAAACGAAATACAAATTCTATAATAAAAAGCCAAAGTCCCCAACCGAACTGAACATAAATAATTACAAAAAATATTGTAAAATATTCAATAAACTCAAAAACAGGAGTAAAGCCCATTACTTTAGAACTGTTCTTAATGAACACAAAAATAACCTTCGCAGAACATGGCAGATTTTAAATGGAGCCATAAAAAACGTATAGACATGGGAGACCTACCAAACTCCTTCACCCACCATAACAAAGAAATCAACGACCCAGTTAAAATAGCTGAAGAATTCAGTAATTATTTTGTAAATATTGGGAAATCAACAAGAGACAAAACACCTAACGCTGAAAAATCTCTATGTGAGTTTCTTCCAAATAACGAGAATAATTTCTTTTTAAGTCCCACATGTGAACCCGAAGTAAAAAGCATCGTGAAGTCGATGAAGTCTAAAAATACTAAGGACAGTAATATAATGAGCTAAGCTCAAAACTTATCAAAGAAACCATTGACCACATGGTAACGCCTCTAACGCATATCTGCAATTGCTCCTTTTCCCAAGGCACATTCCCAGAAAGAATGAAAATTGGTAAAATAATCCCAATATTCAAAGCAGGCGATAAGCACTCCTTCACTAATTACAGACCGATAAGTATACTGCCCACCTTCTCCAAAATTCTCGAGAAACTCATGTTTGTAAGAATTTCAAAATTCCTAGACCGCTTCAATGTTTTAAATCCAAACCAGTGTGGGTTTAGAAAAAAAGCATAGTACCGTACACCCTATCATGCAGTTGTTAAAAACTATCTCGGATGAAAATAACAAATCATGTAAAAATAGCACCTTGGCTATATTTCTTGACCGCTCCTCCAAAGCATTCGATACTATAGACCTTAATATCTTTTTTTTTATCCACATAACAAAGCAATGTACAAAAGGTATACAATTGGAATACAATATGTAGTAAATACATTTCTAGTTTGTTACTATATTTGGTCCATATTTTTATATTTTTTTTAAAAAAAGGTCAGGTTGATGGCTGTTTGTGAGAGTGGGGTGGGGTGGGGGAGGGTTGAATGTTGGCAAATTAGTTGCATAGACGTTGAGTTCCTGGCACTTGTCTGGGGCTGCAGTAGCCAACGAAAGGCTTCACTGGATGCATTCAGAAAATAATAATAATAATAATAATAATAACTATCTGAATATGGTTGCATATGGAGTTTTACTCTTTCATCAAATTTATTAGACTTTCCCACCGTTTTTCAAATTTTTTGTACTGACACAAAAGCTAATATGCTGATCTCTCTACATTGTAATAATTCAGTATTTCTTTTTTAGTAAACTAATATCAAACTTTTCATTTTAGTTCTATAAATAAAATGTTTTACAAAAATGAGCAAAAGGCGAAAAATGGGTGGTAACATGCCAGAATTTGGGTTGCTAAACAAAATAACTTGTTTTGATAGATTTATATCATATCCTGTTTTTGTGAAAATCCAGTTGACAAAACCATTCCAAAAGGATAAAACAAGTGGTCATTCACAAAACAGGTGAATCAGGGTTTCTTTTTCCCTTTTGCAAAAGGAACACGTGTCATTTTCAGTTATATTCATCCTCTTTAAAAGAGTGTTGGTTCCTAAATGCGTGTATTAATACGATACTGAAACCATTTATATTTGACGTCGACTGTACATTTAAAGGGGGTTAGTAACGGTTTTGCCCACCATTGTTCACTGAGTTCGATGCCTAACTTGGATTCCCATTTGGATAAAAGATTTTTTATCTTTTGAGCCCATAATCAGTGTCTTATAAGTTATTTTATTCCCGGAGAAGATTAATGTTTCCATACGGTGCGGGAGTATGGGATTTTGTAATCTGTTCAGCTCAGTTGCATCCCCTGGTGGTCTTATAAAACATTTTATTGCATTTTGTATTCCCCTGCATGTCAAGACGTCTATTTGTATATCAAAGTGCGTTTTAAATTGCTCATGAGACAACAGTTTTCCTAAAAAATCGATTACAAAAAAGATACCTTTCGATTTCAACAGAGTGCTTCTCAGCGGTCTGTTTCCTACTTTAATATGTTCGTTATTAAAAATGTATGTACATAAAAATTCTTTAGGCTTCCGTGGGGAGTTTTTTCGCTAAAAGACGACCAAGCATCAATTACGTCTTTCCCGAACGGATTGTTAACATTTTTTGAATAGTTATCCAATATGTTAGGGCTGGCTTGATACCAATGACTGTTTAAAATGGGAGAAGAAATTACGAAAATTTCTTTCCAACATGAATGATTTTTTATAAAGCGCCTAACCCATGATATCTTTAAAGAATTAATAAAGGCATTCAGCTGAATCATTTTACATCCGCCCTGATCGTAATCTTGGATAAAATGAATTCGCTTTATTTTGTCAGGCCCATTTCCCCAAACGAATTTAAAAAGTGCCCTATTTAGTTCGTCTATGGTTTCTTTGGGGGGATTTGGAAGAGCAATAAAAAAATAAACCAGTTTTGCGACGACTAAAGATTTTACTACCGTTATTTTCCCTAACACCCAGAGATTACGTTTTGACCACTGCAGTAGAGTTTTTCTCACCTCCCTTAGTTTTTTATTATAATTTATGTGGACAGTTTTATCAAAACTTTTAGTGAACTCGATACCTAATACGCTAAATGTTTCTCGTTCCAGTTAATTTTCCACCTATCGCAATTTTTTTCTGTACAATCCTTTTTACTGCCGATCCAAACTGCCTGGGTTTTATTATAATTTATTTTTAAACCCGAAATATGTTTGAAAGCATTCAGTGTGTTGATCGCTGCCTCCAGTGACTGGGGTGATCCATCCAAGAAAAGTGATGTATCGTCAGCATATTGTGATATCTTAACATAAATATTTCCTATGACATAATCATAATTGCTAAAATTTCTGCACATATTAAGAATATGTAGCCTCAGGCTAATGGAAAAAAATGTGAAATCTGAGAGTTTACATTAATGCAGGATGAGATATCATAAAAGAGCATGTGTAAATGCCATGAGATATCGGTTTCATTTTGAAGTAATTTTGCTTCATCGGTGTACTGTTCTTTTACACGCTTGACTGTGTTTTTTACTATATTTTGTATTCTCGGTTCGTTAAAAGGGAATTATTGAACTTCTCAGAAACCCCGCCCTCGTTTAAACTCTGAAGTTTTTAGTGTTATGTATACCAAAGAATGGTCAGATCTATATCCTGATTCTTTGGCCGAATTTTCTATAACAGGTACTAATTCTTCAACAACAAATCGACCCAATAAATATTGGGATAATTATAATAAACAAGTAAGTCCCGTAAACAGGTTTAGTCAAGAAAGTGACTTCGTTCACTCTGTGCTAGTGCGTATCTATCTATCAAAATATCTATCTTGCGAATGCCAGATGTCTCAAACTTGTTTACTACGAGTACATTGGAAAATTACTGTCTTTTTATGCACTGTTGGGAAGCAAGCCCGATGATTGAAATTTCTAAATACACTTTTCGGTGAGTGAGCCAAGGAGTGTGGGGGGGGGGGGGGGGACAAAACACCTCCCACTCCTTGACTGACTGGCTGGATGGAAAGAGCCTGCTGTAAAAAGCTTGACGAAAAAGCAGCACGTGCTTTTTACACCCAAGGTTCCATAGAGCATACAATTCTAAACGATTAGCTGATTGGTGCATTATTCAGGACATTGGATTCCCACCAATTAAATAAATCCCGTGCCAAAAAGTAGAAGTTAAGCTTTGGATTTAATATTTATAAGCCGTCACGCTAGGGAAATTATGTTTTTTCCGTCACAAACATTGCCAGAAAGCCGAATAACCGAGTATTGTAGGTCCTTGCGGTGATTAGTTTACAGCGATCACACCGTCATGAAACTCATTAAACAAGCCGATCTGAAGCCATTTGATGCTCTGTATCGCTCCATAGAATGACTATACTAGGTCCCAGGGTCCCATTGACTACTTCAGTCCGAAACCCGAAAATTGTGGCCAGGTAGTACAGTAATGGACGAATTTTACCCATTTTGCGTATTCGCCATTTTCATGTTATAAAATTCTGCCAGACCACACAGAAATTGGACCTGCGTCCGTCATTTTTCCTTAAATTATTGCCCTAAACATCTGACAGGAAGGCAATTTCTCTGGCCTGTTTACTCTGTAACTCACAATTCTGCCTGATTACGAAATAATAGTAGTTTACACCTGTTACTCGGAGTCTAATTGACTGTGAATAGATTAAAACCTCTTCACAGTTTATTGGTTTCCTGGGCAGGTGTGGGTATACATTACACTTCCGGATTGGGAAGCCTCAGGCTAATTAGGACTAATTTATTCCCACGTGCTACCCAGAATGCTATATAATCCAGATGTCTTAGGCGTCTCATTGGACTTGCTTCTTAGCTCCTGAAGAAGAACGTTAGTTCGAAACGTAGAGCGTGACAGTGCATTCGGTATCGTAGTGTTATTATTATTTTTTCATATTCTTATATTCATATTGTTTAATCGGGTTTCCCTTTCTCGCCGGTTTCTCCGAGATACATACATTTTTTTAGATTGGAAAGATGGCTGACAACAGGCGCAGCAATGAGGCAAACAGCCGGCCAAAGTTTGGAAATGCCAGGCCGGGAAATGGTGGTGAAGACAGGTGTCCTCTGTATCGGACCTTTGCACTTTGTGTAAAGGCTCTGTACATGGTTCTCCGGTTTTTTCACCACCTCTCGTATCTTGAGGACTGTTGAGAGAGAGAGACCTATCCATCATTCATTTTCAGGGAGTTGCGGCAAAGAAATGCTTCAGTGAAACTCGTGGGAAGTGGGGACCCGGTTCTCCTGCCCTCCGTAAGATTAGGGATGCAAATGAGGTTTGTGCCCACTCAGTTCACGCTAGTTGCATTGAGCATTATAAATGGAGTCTGGAAAAACAAAGGGTCGAGATTTCCCGGCTTTATTCTTCTTCAAAAAAGCTCGACCTTAGCCTGATTCGTAATTTGGCATTAAATTGAAGCAGGAAAAAATTTGGCCAGAAACTTCAGGACTCCACTGTAGGAAAGTTCCACAGATTTTTATCAAAAATGAATAAACCTGCCAGTGGTGATGAGGGTAGAATGGCTAGCCGGGGGACAGCTTCAACGCTGCCACCGGCTGCTCATTCTACTCCCATCACTGCGTCCACTAGAAAGCGAAACAGGCGTCATTCTACTTCTTCTCCTACTACAATTTCAGCCGTTTCTGTTCAGAAGCGGCTTGACACTAGATCCACGCCACCTAGCAGGCAGTTGGCTCGAAGCCCTGCCGCTCCGACTTCTGCAGCTGTTCCTCGACCTGTCTCTCAACATGTTTTACCCCTGTCTCCTACATTCACCACTCTAATCTCTCCCACTCGTTCAAAATTTCCTGTATGCACTCCTTCTCTTTCTCTTTCTCCACCTAGGCACGGCACTCAACGCCTACTAAATCGACCAGCTCATTCCTGGACTCGAACAAAACATATGCTGCTGTCGCGAACACGCCCCCAGCCGGATCTCACGAGCGCACGCGGAGTCGGGATAGAAAAAACCTTTCGGACAACACTTTTTGGAAGTTCCGACACAGTCCAAATAAACAAGATTGGTTCTTACCGGCTGTATCAAAAAAAGTTCTTCTCTGGGGTTCGTCAAATTTATCCAGGATAAATTTGCCGGTCCACAGAGATATCCAAGTAGAATGTTTTCCAGGAGCCAATCTCAATCATTTTCAGAACATGGCTAAGCGTTTTGTTAGACGCAGTATCTGTCCAGAGAAGATACTGCTGAATATTGGCATAAATTCTAAAGACGTCCCAGCTCCAAAAATTGTAATTCAAGTGCGTTTGATGATCTCTGCAGTCCGAAAAGTTTTTCCAAAATCAAAAATTTACTTTGCAAAGGCAAATGTTTCCTCGGACCTCTCACCTCAGCAACGGGAAACTCTTACTGCACTTAATTTGGCAGTTAGTAAGAGCAAGAACATTACTCTGGTCCCTAAGCTCCCTAATTCGGAATTCACCGTTGTAGAGGACAAAATTCATTGGGACGAAACTACCGCAAATAATCTCTATAAACATTGGCTTTCCAATCTCGATTTAAACTAAATGCGGGCAGGGTATCTTTAGCCAGCCCTGTAGATTTGGGTTTAGGTACTAATATTGTTAATTTAACTCAGTCTCTTTCTCTCTCGCACGCTGAAAAATCTCTCCTCAGCCGCGGATTAACGTTTGTACCTAACCCATCAAAGAAAAAAACACCACTGCTGAATGAGTTAGACCAACAATTGTTGGAAACGTATACTGAAGAGGGAATATCGCTCGATGATTTTTACCGAAGCAAAAAAGATCTCGAATCTAGAAATACATGCTTTCCATTTTACCAACAGTTTAGTCTCACTGATTATTTTGGCGAAAATACTGGCGTAAGGCAACCATTCACAAACCGTACGGGTTGGATTCCCCCATCTAAAAAAAATGACCCGGAAATTGATATATTTTATAAGAAACTTGCCCAACAGGTCAGCGACATGGAAATTCTAAGCGATAAGCAAAATCTTTCGCGAGCCGAACGCAAGGCATTGGCGTTTTTGCGCGGCAATCAAAACATTGTCATCAAACCAGCCGACAAATCCTCGGCAACTGTCATCATGGACCGAATAGATTATGTCCAGGAAGTAACGCGACAGCTCAGTAACACCGAGCACTATAAGAAAATAGATACACCCATTTGGCCGGATAGTATTTCAAAATTTGGTAAAGTGTTAAGAGACCTCTTGGAGAAAGATTACATCTCTCAGAAACAACTCGAATATTTGGCAGCTTCGCGATTTGAGGTAAAACCTAGAACCTTTTATATTTTACCAAAGACGCACAAACCAATAGACAGCTGGACTAGTCCGCGCATGCCCAAAGGCAGGCCGATTATTTCAGACTGTGGGTCGGAATCGTACCGCATTGCACAGTATATAGATCACTTTCTGAAACCTGTAGCTAACCGCTGTGCAAGCTATCTAAAAAACACCGAGGACTTTTTGACTAAGATTTCAGATCTCAAAATTTCAAAAGATGCATTCTTGTCGACGCTAGACGTCGATGCCATGTATACAAACATAGACATCAAGTCGGGCCTTCAATCCATCAGAAAGGCCTTTGAGAAATTCCCAAACCTAAAGCGTCCGGACAAACAAATACTCCAACTGCTGGAAATCAGTCTAAACGGCAACGACTTTGAGTTTGACGGTCAATATTATCAACAAATCAAAGGTACCCCCATGGGGAAAACATACAGTCCGTCGTTTGCCTCCATTTTCTTGTCTGAGTGGGAAGAAAGAGCTTTGGACGCTGCACACAAGAAACCGTCAGTTTTTCTCAGATATCTGGACGATATTTACTTAGTGTGGGAGCACTCGAGGAGTGATTTTCAGGAATTTGTTGATTTTTTGAATAGTCGCGACCAAAACATCAAGCTGTTTCATTGGGATAGTATTTATTCGGACACACCATACAATACTCTTTCCTGTACAGTGCATCTGCATATTATCCTAACGAAGCACGTAGCGTAAGAGGGTCAAAACACGTAAGGAATGCAAACTGCAACTGGTTTCTCCATCTCGAATGATGACAACTGACCCTGATTTGTGGCTTAAATCGGTCAATATATATTATCAATTAAATCATGCTTCTTTATTATGATTCGCTCGACCGCTTTCAAATTTCTCGTGCGTCCTCTTCTCGCTGCAGAGTCTACTTCATGTTAGTCGAGAGATTTGTGAATCATGTCAGTTCAAGTCGGTCAATAAAGTCAACGGTATGATATGGAACTAGTGGGAACCCCTTGGGGTGGGGTAGTATATGTTCACCTCGGTAAACAAACACAGCTTCACATCACTTGGTTCCCCTCATCCATAACTAAATCCAATATTTCTTTCGTGTGCATAAGCTTTTTCCGTGGTGCAATCTTTGTGTTGCAACATGGTAAATGCTAAATTTTACCTGATCACCATTAACGAAAAGGAATTTCCAAGCTGTTCGACACTGTCACCTACTCAAAGAAAAAATATCATATTTAACTTTAATCGCCATCGATATTCGCAATCATTTTCATACTGGAAACGATATTCGTGTCAATATTCATTTGACTTGCCCGAAAATGACATTGCCCCCCAGAAGCTCCCAGTATCTTTATCATCCAAGTCAGTAGTGCTTTATAGTTCTTACCTGACTCTTTATATATATATATATATATATTTTTTTTTTTAAATCTTGTTTATTATCATACTTTCAAATAAGTTACTACTATCTTCCAACTACATAACAGTATTTGTCACACATTATCTGCACTATTTGCCAGTCTGAATACAATCTTGTTTATAAAGAAACAATTTGCCTTAACTGCGTTACCTAGTTACGAATAGCTCATCATGTGTTCCCTTGAATCTTATCGTGCTTGGATTGGAACATTTAACTTCAAAGTTTTTTGTAGGAGTTCGAAGTTCTTCTTATCGAAGAAGAGATCTATTTGTGTCCTAATCTATCTTTGCTTGCGCCTCAGTGGGGTTGGTCTGCATCAAAGCCTTAATGTTGTGGTCACTTTGTTCTTTGGACTGTCCAATAAATTGTTAATATCGCACTTGGATAATCCTCTGGATGAAACTTTATATCCTTACAGCATTGAAGTTTCAACGACTGTACTCATAAGGAAAGTACATGTACTGATACTTTCTGCCCTCCATGTCATTTCACTGTTCAACGTGACTGTGATTCTTCTACTGTCTGGTGATATTGAAACTAACCCTGGCCCGCCCAAATTCTGTCAACTACGATTACAACCAGAATACCTTAAAAATTGCCCATCTAAACATTCAGAGTTTAAAACCCAAAATTGACATTATCCAATATGAATTTGCATCATTTGATGTCGTGGCTTTGTCTGAGACATGGTTGGATGATACTGACTCCACATCCGATATACTTGTTCACGGGTTCCAGGAGCCATTGCGATTTGACCGTTCGACAAGGGGAGGTGGGGTAGCTATTTATATCAAAGATGGAATATCATTTCGACCGAGACCAGACCTACATAACTCGAACACAGAGTGTCTGTGGGCGGAGGTGTTTTCACAACGAACTAGATCGTTACTCTTGGGTGTGTTCTACCGGCCACCAAACAGACCCGCGAAACATGGGAAGCCAAATCAGGATCCGTTGAAAAAGCCCGAGACTCCTCAATTGCCGACCTAATTATAACAGGGGACTTTAATGACAATCAAGAGACTCCCTCAAGAAGTGGCGTTTCTGAAATACTCCGCTATTTCAATCTGAGACAAGTCGTGAGTGAGCCGACTTGTTTCACCGAGACTTCGGCTTCGTTATTAAATCTATTTGTTCTCAGTGACTCAATAAACATGAAAACTTGTGAGGTCCTTGAACCAATCATCCCAAACATGATCCGATACCATTGTCCAATCTCACTCGAAATAGAATGCTTGAAACCACCAACTTTATCATTCAAGAGGAGAATTTGGCTTTATTCCCAGGGTAATTATGAAGCGTTGAATGAGGCCTTCTCCCATGACGATTGGAATGCCCTCTTTGATGACCCATGTCTCGATAACATAGTGTCCAAATTTACTGACAAAATACTTGAAACTGCATCCGCCCACATACCTAACAAATTCATTACCATGCGAATAGACCAGCCGAAATGGATGCACAATGAATTAAGATTACTGATCAGACAGCGTAAACGTTTATATCGCATTGCTAAACGTACCAATACCCCGAATGCCTGGACAAACTACAAACTAAAACGGAATAACGTTGTATCTGCTATAAGGAAGTCCAAAGTTTTACACTTGTCGAAAATCCAGTCCACACTAATAAGTAGTAAAACGCCGCCATCTCATGAGGATCAAGGACAGGATAGACCTGTTGAAGCTCGGTTATCTTAATTATTTGGTAAATCTCCCCGACAGCCGATGGTGTAAAGTAATGTTCCTGAGAATTTTCAACTCAAATATCAAAACGGGGTGGATGGTCCAAGTGAGGGAGCTAGTAGAGAACTACTCATTGGAGATCTCGGACCTGGACGTTGTGGCAAACCAGGGTAAGAAAATCGTCAGAGAAAGGGTCATGGAGGTCTTTGGGTGGCCTGCGTGATAAAGAAAAGCCAGGTTTTGAAGAGTACCTTGATGGCACCTTTGGTGGGTCACTGTTGTTCAAGCTGAGGTCGCGATCCCTGGAGCTGAGGGGAACAATTGGAAAAGACGGTGAAAGGGAGTGCCAAATGTGTAACTTGGACATGGTGGAGACGCTGGAACACTTTCTTCTAGAATGCCCAAAGTATCAGTCTAAAAGAATGACATTCACTGGGAGTATAATGGGGAAGTGGCATGGGAGAATGAAGGATATGTGGTTAGGGGGAGTCTCAAAGGAGAGGGTTAATATGCTAATCGAAGAGATTGGGAAGAATGGGACAAGGGATATCATCAAGCAGTTCGTCTCCGAGTGTTGGGAGGAGAGGAGGAGCGTGGGAATAGGGAGGCAGTTGGGAGTACAGGGGTAACCATGGCATTCTCGTCCGAGAACCGCGACAAATCAGCGGCTGGCCAAAGTGTTATTATATTATTTTTAGTGGTGGAAGACCTTGAAAACAGCACTCGGGAGCAGTTACTGTGGAATTCCTACTCTCACCCATTCCGACCAAATATTCTTGTCAAATGTTGAGAAAGCTGAAGTGTTTAACGAATACTTCAGTTCTATCTCAACAGTTGATGATTCGAATGCTTCCTTGCCATACGCATCAACACGTGTTTCTGCAATTATTGATTGTATCACTTTATATTGTGATGAAGTGCATACAGCAATGAACTCGTTAAAAATTTCTAAGGCATCCGGTCCAGATCTAATTAGCCCGCGTCTTCTAAAAGAATGCAAATCATCCTTATGTGAGCCACTCTCCATCTTATTCAATATACTATTGAACAACTCGACTCGTATTTCCCATCATTGTGGAAAAAAGCTAATGTCTCTCCGATTTAAAAAAAAAACACCCTTCCAATTCTGTGACGAATTATCGGACAATATCTTTGATTAGCTGTGTTGGTAAATTACTTGAAAAATGTGTATTCAAACGCTTGTGGGAGTTTTTGATTGACAATAAAGTTCTCAGCCAGTTTCAGTCAGGTTTTACACCCGGTGATTCAACAGTCCTACAGCTCACTGACATATACGATGAATTTTGTCACGCCCTTGATGATGGCAAAGAAGTTAGGGTTGTCTTCTGTGATGTCAGCAAGGCCTTTGACAAAGTATGGCATGCCGGTCTTATCCACAAGTTGGAAAGTATTGGTGTTTCGGGTGAACTTCTGTTGTTCCTCAAATCGTATCTTACAGATAGGTTGCATATTTATTTATTTATTTATTTATTTATTTATTTATGTATTTATTTATTGATGTTTAAGGTCACATATTTATGCACAATGGCTAATCATGACCGTGACAGTTTTACGGGTGGAGGAAGTCGGAGTACCCGGAGAGAACCATGGAGCAACGACGAGCAGCTGCCAGCTCCCCAAAGCGTAAAACTACACACAGCAGCACAGGCAGGGTTAGAATGGTTGAAGACATGCGTACCAACGACGTGCAGTACGCCTTAGTACACGGCGTCATCGTGCCCCCCGCGCGGGCAATGGAGATGAAGTGTCTTGCCCAAGGACACAACGCGGCTGCCGCAGGTGGGATTCGAACCGAGGACCTCTCGGCTTGCAGCCTGCACGTCTACCAACTGAGCCACCGCGCTCCCTGTTCCTTATATATATCAACGATATAACCAAAGATCTTCTGAGCAGTATACGCCTCTTTGCAGACGATACTTCTTTATACCTAATTATAGAAAACCCTGAACAAGCCTCGACAATAATTAATCAAGATCTGGCCACAATTGAACATTGGGCTAAAACATGGTTGGTAGAGTTCAATCCAAATAAAACTGAGAATATGCTAATATCTCGAAAAAGTAGCCCTACTTTCCATCCACCATTATTCTTTGGCGGTTCTCAGATATCTGAAGTCGTTAATCATAAACATCTGGGAGTCATATTAAATAGCACGTGTACATGGAATGACCATATCGACCATATTTGTGCAAAGGCCTGGTCCCGGTTAGACTTACTTAGGAAGCACAAATTTAACTTAGACCGTAGTATCTTGGAAAAAATATATTTTGCTTTTATCAGGCCTCCTCCTTGAATACGCCGACACTGGGATAATTGCTCTGTAACTAAAGTGAAGGAAATGGAAAAAAAAAATCCAGATTGCTGCGGCAAGGATTATTACTGGGGCAACCGTCAGTGCTAGTAAGTCCTTACTTTATACGGAAACAGGATGGGAACTGTTGCAAGATAGATGCTACAAACACAAGTTAATCCAATTCTTTAAAATGTACCCTCGTATGGTTCCTCCGCACATCTCCAGTAAAATCCAGCAACGTGCTTCCTCGACCAATCCTTCACTTAGTCTTCGATCAGGTCAAAACCACCGTATTCCGTTCTGTCGGACTGAGCTGTATAAATCTTTCTTCATACCCAGCGTTACTGACCAATGGAATAATTTGCCCTTGTCTGTGCGTGAAAACTCATCATTGACAAACCTCAAGACTTTTCTAAACGATGGCAACCGACGACCGCGAAGGTTCTACTGTAGATCGAAATCTCGCACAGCCCAAATATATCACTGTAGATTGAGACGAGGATGTAGTAACCTCAATTCTCACTTATTTTTTCCGATGCTCGTAATTATTCAATTATTCTCATTTCGTTTGGAGCGGACTCCTCTACACTTCTATTCAGTTCAGAATTCCTGAGTAATGACGACAACCGCCTTATCTTTGAAGTGGTACACGACTTTATTTTATCAATTAAGCGATTCATTAATTAACCCCGGTGTAGTATTAGCCCATTTTATATACTTACTATAATAAATACTAACCCACAATTAATATAAAGATGATCTCCGTTGGAATGTCTGTAAATTAAGCTACACTTGTTTACAGTGGTAAACAGGCGAAGCCTTACTGATCAACCTTGACTCTGTTATCAATGCTTGGGTGAAAGTCCTCCAAATGGGCGTCTTGGGTGGCAAACGATTGGAGTTACCTTGATTATATTTCTATCTTACGTCACGCGTAGTCATTTCGCATTGGCGAGTGACATTAGACACAAATAAATAACTCTACGCAATTAATGCATCCACCCGCACTTTCCAACTTTTCTTGCAGCTCAATTCAATCCTGACTGTTTCCATTCAAGATTAGTCACTGTCGCTTTTCAAACGCTTGTATAATGCAGATAAACACTGTTTGTACTTGATACTCATACCTGCTATTGTCATCGACGAATCTTTGTCATCTTGTGTTGGTGGAAACGGCCTTGTATAAGCTTTCAGCTTACTGCCGAATCCACATTAATGTTTGAAATTTATCTGTTATGGTTTGTTTTGGTTTTTTGTTGCAAATAAATACTGTTTAATGTAAAACATCAAGCTGAAGGCTTCCATCTCGGAGCAATCAGTTGATTTTTTGGACGTTACTATTTACAAGGGTGAAAGATTCCAATCCACAGGTTGTTTGGATTATAGGACGTTTTTTAAACCGACAGACTCACACCAGCTTCTTCACAAAAATTCGTTCCATCCAAAACATACTTTCAGAGGGATTATCAAGTCGCAGATTATCCGATTCCCTAGAAATTCGAGCAGTAAAAATAATTTTAACTCTGCTTGCTCCACGCTATTCAGTGCCTTACGGGAAAGAGGGTGCAGTAACAGATTTTTGCGTGATATTAAATCGGAAACTCTCAGACAAATAGAAAATATTGACCCCGCGTCGTACCAACCCAATCAACCCGTCAAAATGAGGCACAATCGACCAATTGTTGGGAGTGGGAAGGCCAGTCCTTGCAGCAAAACCCGCTGTAAGCAAAGTTACTTCTTGAAGGAGTCTGACTCATTTTTCAGTCATCAGACCAAGTGCCATTACAAACTTCGCGACGACATGGACTGTGACGCGAAAAATATTATTTACCTCATTGCTTGTACTTTGTGTAAATACTAGTACGTAGGAGAAACCAGTTGGTCTTTAAGAACGAGAGCCACCCAGCACGTGTCAGACATCGTCAACGAGAACGATACACCTGCTTCTGAGCACTTCAATACTCCAGACCACAACATCAGGCAACACTTTAGAATAATTCCAATCGAGAAAATTCCACTGCAACAAGACGAGGAATCTACCAATGAATTCCGTAAGATTCGCGAAGGCTGTTGGATAAGAGAACTTCAAACTTTAACACCTCTTGGTATGAATGTTCGCGCTGGCCTCCAAGGTAAGAAGCAATTTCTTCCCTTTGTCTTTCAGTATAATCGCCGGTCAGTGGAAATCGGTCACATGTTTAAAAGGGAATTTAGGACCCTCAATTCCAAATTAAAACAGCCCATCCAAGCGAGACCCTCGATAGCATATTCTAAAAATCGCAGTTAAAGGGATGACCCAGTCAGTTCTAAATTTAAGCCATTGGACGTAAACTGAATTTGTAACGAGCACATGATTTATTTTGAAAGGAAAAAAAGGGGGTGTGGGGGGGGGGTAAGGGGATGTTGGTGGGAAGGAATTACCACCGAAAGGAAAAGAGGAGGGGGGCGGCGACTGCATATCTCGCAACGTTCATTGTTCCTGACGGGTGGGGCCTCGCGGCCCCACCTGTCTTGCAATGGTGGGCCTTGTTGGATGTTTGGTCTCTCGTTCTCTCCCATATTAAATGAGGCCTTTAGGTTCATTTAAAAATGAAAACAATCATCCATCCATCCATCCATCCATCCATCCATCCATCCATCCATCCATCCATCCATCCATCCATCCATCCATCCATCCATCCATCCATCCATCCATCCATCCATCCATCCATCCATCCATCCATCCATCCATCCATCCATCCATCCATCCATCCATCCATCCATCCATCCATCCATCCATCCATCCATCCATCCATCCATCCATCCATCCATCCATCCATCCATCCATCCATCCATCCATCCATCCATCCATCCATCCATCCATCCATCCATCCATCCATCCATCCATCCATCCATCCATCCATCCATCCATCCATCCATCCATCCATCCATCCATCCATCCATCCATCCATCCATCCATCCATCCATCCATCCATCCATCCATCCATCCATCCATCCATCCATCCATCCATCCATCCATCCATCCATCCATCCATCCATCCATCCATCCATCCATCCATCCATCCATCCATCCATCCATCCATCCATCCATCCATCCATCCATCCATCCATCCATCCATCCATCCATCCATCCATCCATCCATCCATCCATCCATCCATCCATCCATCCATCCATCCATCCATCCATCCATCCATCCATCCATCCATCCATCCATCCATCCATCCATCCATCCATCCATCAGATGGCTAAGAACATTCCCAAAGCAATTTTATTCAACGTTGGGGTAAAACAATAGAGATGACTGGCGCATAGACGTGCAGAACAGAAAAAAGATTGGTCATACATCAACAGGTAGACTAGGTAATATGATAAGCAATTTCCGCAAATGTTACCCTAATGAAAACTTCTTTTTCAGGAACATAATTTTTCTTCTAGTTTATGTTCTAGGGACCAACAAAATTTGACCGTCATCAACGAGGTTGCGAAGTCAACGAAGAATTTGGAGATAATCCCGGCAATTCCAGCAAGCCAGTTTAAATGTTGCCCAGTGATCCCATCCACTGGTCGACGGAAACAGCGAATAAAATCTACCAAGGATGGCTGCCACGCATAGAACCATACATCAAAGAGCAGCCTTTAAACTAATTACAGAAGAAGGCATCAGCCATGGAGAGAAAGTAGGACTAGGAACCGAAATAGTAAACATGGTTCCTGATCTAAAATTAACTGAAGGTGAGAAAGATCTACTCAGGTATGGTTTAACATTCGTTCCCGTCCCAGCCCCATTAAAACCTAAGCCCAAAATCGAAGATTTTGGGAGAGGTGCAGTTGTCATGGATGATTACAGTTACATTAACGAAATGAACGGTGGTCCAGCAAGCCAACAATTTTTTAGGGCAACAGCATTGGCAGATAAATTTCGAAATTCGACAGGCTCAAAAGACCTCTTTGCCAATTCAACCGGGTGGTGCCCATCACCTCGGAAAGTTAAACCTGAAATTAATGAGATTTCTCAAAAAGTTAAAGAACAAGTAAGCCAAATCCCGGAATCATTTTTGAAAGACAAACAAAATTTGAACCAAATCGAAAGAAAGCCCTGAAGACGCTGAAAAACAACAAACAAATTATCATCAAGCCTTGTGACAAAGGATCTGCTACAGTTCTGATGTCAAAAGATAATTATATTAAAGAAGCTGAACGCCAATTAAATAACCCAAAAGATTACAAACCTTCAGAAGCACCAATTTGGCAAGAAAATTGTTCAAAATTTAATGGAATTCTAAAAAGCTTGCTGGACAACGACTTCACTGAGAAAAAACATGTCGAGTATCTAATTGCAGAGAGGGATTCAAACAATCGTAAGTTTTACCTCTTGCCTAAAATACATAAACCACTCAGCAGTTGGAGTGACGAATTTATCCCTCCTGGTCGACCTTTTGTCAGCGACTGTGGCTCGAAATCTTACCACAATTCACAGTATATTGATTTTTATTTAAAACCAATTGCTTGCCGCCATCCGAGCTTCCTCAAAGACACCGAACCGAGGACTTTTTAATGAAAATTAACAGATTGCAGCTTCTTTCCGACAGTCTCCTCATTACCCTAGACACTGAAAGTATGTACACCAATTTTGGAATTGACGCTGGTCTAGAGGCGATAAAAAATCATTCGAAAGGTACGATGACCCAAACAGACCATCGGAAGAAATCCTGCAATTGTTAGAATTATCATTGAAAGGTAACGACTTTGAATTCAACAATAAATTTTACCTCCAAATAAGTGGATGTAGTATGGGTAAAAAATTCAGTCCTAATTTTTCTAATATTTTTGTTGCAGAATGGGAGAGAGGTGCTCTTGCTAAAGCAAGAAAACAGCCATTATGTTATCACAGGTTCCAAGACGACATTTTCATCTTATGGCCCCATGGCCGTGATGACTTCAACGAATTCTGGGAAATCCTGAACAACCACGATGAGTCCATTAAATTGCAGCCCTGCATTTCAGAAAATACCATTGACTTTCTGGATGTGACTGTATTCAAGGGCCTTCAGTTCCGGCATAGCAAGGTACTAGACACAAAAGTCTTTTTTAAACCGACCGATTCTCACCATCTTCTCCATAGAGCTTCTTACCACCCACCCAAACTATTCAATGGGTTGGTAAAATCTCAAATCACTCGATTCCATAGAAATTGTACGAACAGGAGCGACCTCAATCACGCATGTTCAATTCTTTTCAAAACACTTGTTAAACGCGGTTACTCAAAACGCCTTTTGCGAAAAATTAAATCTGATACAATCCGTGAGATAGAGACACCCATTCGGGATTCTGAGCCAACGCACCCCACGAAAATTCGGCATAACCGCCCAGTTCTGGGAAATGGATCAGTAAATCTATGTCAGCGCAAAATTTGTTACATACATCGTATGAACTACATGAATACCGGTAAAATATTTTTTAGCGAACAAACTCGTATGTTTTACCAAGTTAGAAACAGCTTCAACTGTGATTCTGAAAACATTATTTATTTAATCACATGTAAATTATGCCATATCCAATATGTCGGCCAGACGAAAAACCATCTGCGCGTCACAATGCAAAACCATTTATCAAATATCCCTTTAGATTCAGGAAAGGCGGTCTCAGACCACTTTAACCTCCCTGGTCATGACATTAAGTCACATTTCAGTTTTCAACCCATTGAGCAAATTCCGTTTTTAGACGTTGAGGAAACCACAACAGACAAACTACTACTAGATTGTCAAAGACCAAACCCTCAACGCCATTAAGACTATTAGAGAGTGGGCTCTATTCGGTTCCAGCTTGGCGATGGTAGAGGTTGGTCCCACCATGGTGGCGAGCCAGAATATAATGTTGTGCGATGGCAATTTTAAGGGAAAAAGAAAAAAGAAAACCAAACAGCAACGCCGGTTTGGTAGCGGCCCCGGTATATGACCATAGCGGTTACAAAAAAGGAATGGAGAAAGCTCCAACATTTTAGTTTGAAAAAACCGGGAGTCACTGCCGTATGTGATTTTGAGGTATCTGGTTATCCTTCGGGAATTCCAAATGACCTCCAACACCCCCCCCCCCCACTCCCACCCACAAAAAAAAAAAAAAATAAAATTATTTGTTTTCCTTTGGTTTATAACCGACGCAATGTCGAAATTGCAAAAATTTTCAAAAACAACTTCACAGAATTAATCACAAAACTGCCAGATGCCATTAACAAACGATGCATCATAACTTATAAAAAGAATCCCAATCTTCGAAACATTCTTGTGAAAGCACTTTTGAGATGAGTTCATTTTGTCATAAAGTCATATAACTCTTCAAAAATATTAAAACAACATTGAATTCCATAGAAATAATTTACAACAGAAATCGATTTCCCGACCTGCGTCCGTGCTTCTTTGTTTTGAAAAATATCTATCCGCCAGTGCCAGACCTTTTGAATTATTTCTATTATAAAAACATTAATTATCTGTCGATTTGTTTTGCGCATTGTCCTGTGTTTGATTTCCAACAGTCTTCAGCCAGTGAACACAAGTCATTCAAATGCCATTAAACATTAACAGTAGAAATACCACTAAAGTTTGATGACATTTGAAAGGTTGTTTTCCACTAATCACTGAGTGAATCCATCTCAGACACAGTGATTGGCCAGTTTGGCCTCATCAACAGATGAAGTAAAGGTATTTAAACGCTTTGGGAAAATCGAATTCACCTCGCACCTCTGCCTTCACAGCGAACAGACGTATCGTCCAGCACTGGTGATTTCACACAAAACTGATTATCGCTCACTCGGAAGTTCAACAACGCTATTGCAATTTGCACTATTTCTGTGTATCTTTTTGTATCACTGTAAGTGTTTACTTTTTTCTCTTGCTATTTCTATCTGCATTTTTCCGTTAAAAACGAATATTTAAGTCAATACAATTAAATTAAAATCTCTAATAACTTAAAAAATAAATTTTAGAATTTTAGAATCATTTACAAATAAAAACAATGGATAAACAAAGTCAAGCTCAGTTAAACAGTTCTGTCTTTAATTCTGGTAGTCTGAGCAACAGTGGAAATTCCACTAATACTGATATGACATCGATGATGTCGATGATGTCTGGCTTCCAGAAAGAAATAGCCAGATTGAATAACACCATAGAGGGTTTGCGGTCAGAGCTTCAAGCCCAGAAGCGACAGGCAGATAAAGAAAAGGCTGAATTGAGAAGGGAATTGGAAAAGGCAATTCTGAAAGCCAAACCAGGTAAGGAGGACCATGCTCCTCCAGTTCCTGATTTACCATGTACTGACGCCGCTACAGAAATGAGAAGACCTGCGTCCGCCGGCTCACTGGCGGGGATATCTGAAATAGATTCAGATCTAATTAGCCCCAGCCAGGATAACTGGCTGCGTTCCATAATAGAAGAAGCTACCAACACGGTCGCAGTTTCCCCGGCCGTGGCGGTTGAAATTCAATTGGATAGAAATTCAGCTAAAGTCCCCAAATCGCAGCGACAGAAAAAATCGCTAAACCAAAATCGGTCGAAAAGGAAACTCTCCAATGAGTTCCGTGAAAATGATGAAACCGTGGACGTCGAAGACGAAAATGGTTTCTGTATGACTATTGGTCGGCATGTCAAGAAGGCAAAAATCATCAAGAAAAATTCACAGAGCACGCTACTGAAAAGGACTTTGTGGTCACACCAAGAAATGGGGGCTCTGTTAACGCAACAGAGTCTACATCACCGGAAATAGTGAATGCGACTGCTCGCCCAACCGATAGCGCTACGTACACCGATAAAGTAAAAGCACAAACGCCCCCTAAGGTGACCAATAAAACCAACAAGACACAGGGCCATCCGCAACCAAACCCCTGTGTCGTAATCACACGCGTCCACCCCAAAACGGAAAAAACTCGATTGATAAAGCCCTTCCAGGATGCTCATGGGAGAGACTAATCTCCAAAGCCACGGGTAACCATACTTGGAAAATAAAAGTAAAATGCCCTAATAGAGCAACGAAATTAAATCTGATAAGCAAAGGGGTAATTATTAATGGCCAAAAATACGAAACCGAGGAATATCGTGTTCTTCCGCAACCCGTTCAGTGTCACAAGTGTCAGAAATTTGGGCACTTGTCACACAAATGCAACGGGGAGCAACGATGTATGAAATGCGGTTACAAACACATCGCGAAGGCGTGTAGTGCTAAAACTCTGAAATGCCCGAATTGCTGTGGTCAACACCCCAGCAACTACCGGGGTTGTAGCCACTTCAAAAAAGTTAAAACAAACACCCAGCTTAAAGCTCTAAATGTAAATAATGTCGAGAACTCATCTTCCCCTTATTCCACGCGTACTCTAATGGCTGGCTCTATTTTCAGCATAATGAAGAAACACTTGGACACCAGTCTTTCGGACGTTTGCAAAGAGATTAGTAAAACAGCCTCTAAGTTATATAATACTCTAATATCTCACACGCTGTTAGAAGCGGCCGTCAACTACATATAATTATGTAACAATATTACAAATAGTAATTAAACTTAAATAAACTTAGTACAGTTATTCTTAAACCATTCATGGATACACTAAAAATAGTCCAGTGGAACGCTCGAAGCGTTAATCAGAAAAATTTGCAAATGTCACATTATTTCAAAAATACGCACGTAATTGGAATTAGCGAAACATGGCTTAAACCAAACAAACAATTCTCGTTATGTGGCTTTGATATTATTAGAAGAGATCGCCCCGCCCAAAAAGGCGGCGGTGTCGCTCTGCTAATAAGGCAAGAGATTAAATACAAATCAATACCATGCGACCACCTCAATGCTGAAGTGATTGCAGCTGAAATTGAACTTGACCACAAACACGTGGCCATCATATCATATTATAACAAGCCGCAAGCAACAGTAGACAGTAAAGTATTTGAATTTTTTACCAACAAGTACAAACACTGCATATTCTTGGGTGATTTCAATTCCAAACACCAGGTATTCGGTTGTAATAAGACTGAGCCTAATGGTGACGCCCTTTTCCACATCATTGAAGAACTCGATCTATTCATGGTAAATAACGATCAAGACGTAACATACATAAGCAACAACCCACTCCATCAATCAGATATCCTAGACTTGATTATCACCAGCAAATCACTAACCAGCCAAATGCAAGACATATTTGTAGGAGATGATGATCTAGGCAGTGATCACCTGCCGGTTCACGCCACTCTGAAATGTAATACTGGTCCCGCAAGGTATCCTCCCGTGAATAGGAGGAACCTATCAAAAATTGACTGGAACCTCTTCAGAAACATTATCGAAGTAAAAATAAAGGCAAATGACCCCTCAAATGCTCATGAACTAGAAAAAGCCTGCACCCACCTTAACGAGGTTATCAACAGTACACTAGATGAAATTTGTCCCAAGCAAACAGTAAAGACGCGGATAAACAGAATAACCCAAACAACTCTTCAAATAATCAAACAAAAAAGAAAAGCCTTCCGGGCTTACCAATCAGAGAATGATCAAATGAAGAGCAGAACTTAAAACCGCGTATAATCGCCTACATGGGGAAATAAAAAAGGCCATAGCTAACGACAATCGCGTGAGATGGGAAAAAGCAACCGAAAACCTAAATGGACTGAGAGAACCTAAGAGGTTCTGGGATACATTTAAAACTCTTACTGGCCAAAAGAGCAAAATTGCCAATAATAATGCGCTGAAGGCTAGCGACGGAACTATGGCCATAGACGACAAGGCAAAGGCCAGTGCTTTTGCCTAACTTCTAAAGAAGGCGCATCGTCCACAAGAAGGGAACAGATATGACAACGATTTTAAGATAAAAGTAAATAAATTTGTCCAAGATAACAACTCAATTTTCAATGAACCGAACTTCGACCAAAGGCATGAAGACGGGGACGACCATGAATTAACCGAACCAATAAGCGTAGAAGAGGTCATGGATATAATCAGAAAATGCAGGTCATCTTCGTCCCCAGGAGAAGACGAAGTCTCTTACAAAATAATGAAACAGTGCCCCAACATCTTCTACTGCAGACTTACCAAACTCCTAAACTGCTGTCTCTCCTGTGGGTACTTCCCAAAATGCTGGAAAGTGGCCACAGGAGTCATGATACCTAAACCCGACAAAGACCTTACCAACCCTTCTAACTACTGCCCAATCAGCTTGCTTAGCTGTGTTGGGAAAATATTTGAGCGGATTCTCACTACGAGACTTCGCAGCTATCTCGAATCAATCAACTTTTTCAACAAATGGCAAAGAGCGTATAGGAGTCAGAGAGAGGGAATCGAACACGTATATAGACTGGTCGATTATATGAAAACAGCATTTAGTCAAAACGAAATCGGAACCGCGCTTTTCTTGGATGTAGAAAAAGCGTTCGACTCGGTATGGCACAATGGCGTGAGATATAAACTAGCGAAAATGGGATTACCCACTAAAATTCTAAGGATCATATCATCATTTCTAACTGACCGAAAAATCAAGGTGAGGGTTAATCGCGAGGTGTCAGGGGAAGTAATACTCGAAGCGGGAACACCACAAGGGTCGGTTCTAAGCCCGCTTCTTTTCATAATATATGTGAATGATATAGAAAAAGTAGGGAGAAACTTTTTTGAACTATCGCAGTTCTCAGACGACAAAGGCATTTGGACAGCCAGCAAGTCCAGAAACATAATCAAAAATCGTCTACAGAATACCATTCGCGATCTTGAGAGCTGGTGCGCCCTGTGGCGCATCAAACTCAATGCCGCCAAAACTCAAAAAGTTACGTTCTTCAAAAAGCAAAGGAAAAAACCAGTCCCCAGTATCGATCTCCAGTTATACGATCGCAAACTAGAAGCAAACAAAGAGGCCAAATTTTTGGGATTTATCCTAGATAGCAATCTCAGTCTAAACAGTCACGTAACCTCCATTACGGTTAGAGCTACTAAACGTATCAATTTTCTCAAGATGATCAGAGGCAGAAATTGGGGAGCAAACAAAGATGTGCTTCTCAAGCTCTACAAAACATTTATACGTCCGGTACTAGAATACGGTGCCATAATAACAAGCGACCTAAGCAAAACCAACATTCAGAAGCTACAGAGGGTTCAAAATTAGGCTTGAGGTGTGTGTCAGTGAGAGGGTGTTTTTTTTTTTTTTTTCTCTCTTTTTTTTGGGGGGGGGTGGAGGAGGTCATTTGGAATTCTCGAAGGATAACCAGATACCTCAAAATCACATACGGCATCCTATCTCCCAGAAGGCTTGATGGATGACTCCCGGTTTTTCAAAACTAAACTGTTGGAGCTTTCTCCACTTCTTTTTTGTAACCGCTATGGTCATATATATCGGGGCCGCTACCAAACCGGCGTTGCTGTTTGGTTTTCTTTTCTCATCTTCCCTTAAACTTGCCATCGCACAACATTACATTCTGGCTCGCCACCATGGTGGGACTCAAACCTCTACCATCGCCGAACTGGAACCGAATAGAGCCCACTCTCTAGTAGTTTTAAAGGCGTTGAGGGATTGAGTATTGACCATCTAACACTCCAGCGTAAACTGCCGGGTTTTCCAACCGCGTGCATACCCCCTCAGATTCCATTTTGGGCAATAGGAAAGCTAGGCCTGTGTGATCCAAGGAAATAAAATAAGGTTAACCGGGTCGCAAGGGATTTGTAAATCCCACATCGTCCCTGCGCGCCTTCGGCGCGCTAAAACCTTTCATTCATTCATTCGAATTCACCTGCCGTAATAACAAGCGACCTCAGCAAAACCAACATTCAGAAGCTACAGAGGGTTCAAAATTATGCCCTGCGAGTGGCACTATGCAAACCGAAATGGACACCGATAAAGGAACTTCACGAGGTAGCAAAAATAGAAACTATTGATACGCGATTAAAAGACCTACAAAGCAGGACCCTCAAAGGACTCCAAGATGGTGAATTAATGGTTGAGCTGAACAAACACCGATCCCTTAACAGAAAAACAAAATAAGTTTCCAGAAATTAACAAAAAAAAAAAATAATAATAAAATAAAATAAAATAAAAATTATACAATATAACTAAATCGCGTGGAGTCAGTGAGGATTGCCTCGCTACTCATTGGGAATTTTAGGACAGAGTCTGTGAGGACTGCCTCGCAACTCTGCTGAAGCGCGATTGAGATGCGTTTAATAAGATCTATATAACAAAACCCTCCACATACTTCAGGATAGTGAATCAATGGTGAAGCTGAACGAACACCGAATCCTAAACAGAAAAACAAAATAATCCACAGTAAATTAAAATTACTCAATAGAATTAAACTGCGTGGAGTCAGTGAGGATTGCCTCGCTACTCACTGAGATCTTTAGGATTCAGTCTGTGAGGATTGCCTCGCAACTCTGCGTGTGGGGAGTGGGCTCCGAAGAAACACACCCCATAGCAACAATCACACAGCAGGCACAATATGCAATAGCGGATACCTATCTTTCTCTCTACCTATAACTTTTCTAATTGAACATTCTCAAATTTTCTTGCAACACTCTTATCAAGAAGACGCATGGAAATGGAAGACAAAGCGTAGTAGGAATTGGTGCAACCTACCTTTCTGCAACACATACAAGAAACCACCAAACACTAGGCAAGGATTGAAACAAGCTTGTCTGGCTGGGGACGAGTGTACATTTTATATAAATAAACATTTGAATAAAGATTTAACAGCCCTTTTAAGGGCTTGAGGGTGTGTGTCAGTGAGAGGGTGTTTTTTTTTTTTTTTTGTTTTTTGTTTGTTTTGAAACACCGATCCCTTGTTTTGCGCATTGTCATGTGTTTGATTTCCAACAGTCTTCAACCAGTGAACACAAGTCATTCAAATGCCATTAAACACAAGTAAGAAGTAGAAATACCGCTAAAGTTTGATGAGATTTGAAAGGTTGTTTTCCACTAATCACTGAGTGAATCCATCTCAGACACAGTGATTGGCCAGTTTGGCCTCATCAACAGATGAAGTAAAGGTATTTAAACGCTTTGGGAAAATCGAATTCACCTTCACCTTGCATACCCCTTCAGACCCCATTTGAGGCAATAGGAAAGCTAGGCCTGTGTGATCCAAGATCCAAGTGAAATAAAATAAGGCTAACCGGGTCGCAAGGGATTTGTAAATCCCACATCGTCCCTGCGCGCCTTCGGCGCGCTAAAACCTTTCATTCATTCATTCATTCGAATTCACCTTCAACAAATGAAGCTACAGAGCGATTGACAGTCATACTGATCGGACGTGCCTGTGAAAGCTCCTGACTGAACACATCTCACAGCTTGGATATTAACAAAGCTTATTGTTCTCTGTACCACTTCTGTGCACTCTGGTATAATTTTGTAAGTGTTTATCTTTATCTCTATCTATTTTCTGTCTGCTTTTCTCTGTTAAAACTAAAAACGAATATTTAAGTCAATACAATTAAATTAAAATCTTTAATAACTTAAAAAATAAAATTTAGAATTTTAGAATTATTTACAAATAAAAATAATGGATAAACGAAGTCAAGCTCAGTTAAACAGTTCTGCCTTTAATTCTGGTAGTCTGAGCAACAGTGGAAATTCCACTAATACTGATATGACAACGATGATGTCGATGATGTCTGGCTTCCAGAAAGAAATAGCCAGATTAAATGACACCATAGAGGGTTTGCGGCCAGAACTTCAAGCCCAGAATCGACAGGCAGACAAAGAAAAGGCTGAATTGAGAAGGGAATTGGAAAAGGCAATTCTGAAAGCCAAACCAGGTAAGGAGGACCATGCTCCTCCAGTTCCTGATTTACCATGTATTGACGCTGCTACAGAAATGAGAAGACCTGCGTCCGCCGGCTCACTGGCGGGGATATCTGAAATAGATTCAGATCTAATTACCCCCAGCCAGGATAACTGGCTGCGTTCCATAGTAGAAGAAGCTACCAACACGGTCACAGTTTCCCCGGCCATGGCGGTTGAAATTCAATTGGATAAAAATTCAGCTAAAGTCCCCAAATCGCAGCGACAGAAAAAATCACCAAACCAAAATCGATCGAAAAGGAAACTCTCCAATGAGTTCCGTGAAAATGATGAAACCGTGGACGTCGAAGACGAAAATGGTTTCTGTATGACTATTGATCGGCATGTCAAGAAGACAAAAATCATCAAGAAAAATTCACAGAGCACCGCTACTGAAAAGGACTCGGTGGTCACACCAAGAAATGGGGACTCTGTAAACGCAACAGAGTGTACGTCACCGGAAATAGTGAATGCGACAGCTAGCCCAACCGATAGAGCGACGTACGCCGATAAAGTAAAAGCCAAAACGCCCCCTAAGGTGGCCAATAAAACCAACAAGACACAGGGCCACCCGCAACGAAACCCCTGTGTCGTAATCACACGCGTCCACCCCAAAACGGAAAAAAACTCGATTGATAAAGCCCTTCCAGGATGCTCGTGGGAGAGACTAATCTCCAAAGCCACGGGTAACCATACTTGGAAAATAAACGTAAAATGCCCTAATAGAGCAACGAAATTAAATCTGATAAGCAAAGGGGTAATTATTAATGGCAAAAAATACGAAACCGAGGAATATCGTGTTCTTCCGCAACCCGTTCAGTGTCACAAGTGTCAGAAATTTGGGCACTTGTCACACAAATGCAACGGGGAGCAACGATGTATGAAATGCGGTGACAAACACATCGCGAAGGCAGGTAGTGCTAAAACTCTGAAATGCCCGAATTGCGGTGGTCAACACCCCAGTAACTACCGGGGTTGTAGCCACTTCAAAAAAGTTAAAACCAACATCCAGCTTAAAGCTCTAAATGTAAGTAATGTCGAGAACTCATCTTCCCCTTATTCCACGTGTACTCTAATGGCTGGCTCTATTTTCAGCATAATGAAGAAACACTTGGACACCAGTCTTTCGGACGTTTGCAAAGAGATTAGTAAAACAGCCTCTAAGTTATATAATACTCAAATATCTCACACGCTATTAGAAGCGGCCGTCAACAGAATATAATTATGTAACAATATTCCAAATAGTAATTAAACTTAGTACAGTTATTCCTAAACCATTCATGGATACACTAAAAATAATTCAGTGGAACGCTCGAAGCGTTAACTGCAAAAGCTCACAGATGTCCGATTACTTCACAAACGTAGATGTAATTGGTATCAGCGAAACATGGTTAAAGCCAAGTAAGACATTTTTGCTAAGTGGATTCAACATCATTAGACGAGACCGTCCCACACAACGTGGAGGCGGAGTCGCTCTCCTCATAAGGCACGACTTAAAATATAAAACGATATCAAGCGATCATCTCAACGCAGAGGTGATTGCCGCTGAGATTGAACTAGATCATAAAAAAGTTGCCGTAATCTCATATTATAATGAACCGAAAAAAAACAGTTGACAGCAAAGTCTTTGAATTCTTTGAGAAAAATCACAAACACTGTATTTTCTTAGGTGATTTCAATGCCAAACATCAGGTTTTCGGATGCAATAAAACGGAGCCCAATGGCGACGCTCTCTTCAATATCATCGAACAATTTGATCTTTTTGTATTAAATAACGACCACGACATTACTCACGTCAGTAACAACACCCTCCACCAATCCGACATCCTTGACCTAATTATAACCAGTAAATCACTAACTAATCAAATGCAAGACATATATGTGGGGGAGGATGATTTAGGTAGCGACCACCTGCCTGTTCATGCTACATTACACGGTTGCAGCGGACACGCAAGACACCCCACAATGAGGAGGAGGAATCTATCCAAAATTGACTGGGACCTCTTCAGAAAAATAATTCAGGTTAAAATAAACAAAAACGACCCAATGAATACCTGCGAGCTCGAGCAAGCATGTACCAATCTCAGTGAAGTCATTAACAACACTCTTGATGAAATTTGTCCCAAACAGACAGTTAAACCGCGGGCCAACAGAATAACTGAAACCACACTCCAAATAATAAAACAAAAAAGAAAGGCCTTCCGTGCATACAAATCAGAAAAACTTCCAACTAAAAAGGTCGAACTTAAAGCCGTGTATAATCGCCTCCACGGCGAAGTTAAAAAAGCAATAGCAAACGACAATCGCGTGAGATGGGAAAAAGCAACGGAAAATCTAAATGGACTCAGGGAGACTAAAAAGTTTTGGGATACTTTTAAAACCCTTACTGGACAAAAACATAAAGACGCCAACAGTAAGGCACTAAAGATCAACGATGGAACTATGGCCCTGGATGACAAGGCGAAGGCTAGCGCCTTTGCTGAGCTCCTTAAGAAATATCATCGTCCACATGAGGGCGATAGGTTTGATGACGAGTTCAAAGAAAAAGTAAACAAATTTGTTCAAGACAACAAGACAACGTTTAACGATGCCAACTTCAGCCAAACGCCCGAGGACGGGGATGGCCATGAACTCACGGAACCGATAAGCAGAGAAGAAGTGGCTAACACAATTAAAAAATGTAAGTCTTCTTCTTCCCCAGGAGGGGACGAGGTCTCATACAAAATCCTGAAACAATGTCCCAACACTTTTTTCGGTAGACTCACTAACCTCCTAAACTGCTGTCTCTCTAGTGGATACTTCCCAAAATGTTGGAAAGTAGCTACAGGAGTCATGATACCCAAACCCGACAAGGATTTGAGCAACCCAGCTAATTACCGCCCAATCAGCCTACTTAGCTGTATTGGAAAAATTTTCGAACGGATTCTCACGACTAGACTCCGCAGCCATCTCGAATCAATCAATCAGCTTTTTCAATAAGTGGCAAAGGGCATACAGGAGCCAAAGAGAGGGAATCGAGCATGTTTATAGACTGGTAGATTATATGAAAACGTTGTTCAGTCAAAATGAAATAGGAACCGCGCTATTACTCGACGTAGAAAAAGCGTTTGACTCTGTCTGGCACAATGGCATGAGATACAAACTAGCTAAAATGGGGCTACCTACCAAAATTGTAAGGATCATATCATCATTTTTATCTGATCGAAAAATCAAAGTGAGGGTCAATCGCGAAGTGTCAGCCGAGGTAAAACTCGAAGCGGGCACTCCACAGGGTTCGGTCCTCAGCCCGCTTCTATTTATAATATAGGTGAATGACATTGACAAACTAGGGAAGAACCATGTTGAACTATCTCAATTCTCAGACGACAAAGGAATGTGGACGGCCAGTAAGTCTGGAAACATAATACAAAACCGCCTGCAGGATACCATCCGCGACCTGCAAGACTGGTGCGCTCTGTGGCGCATCAAGCTAAATGCCACGAAAACACAAAGAATCACATTCTATAAAAAACAAAGGAAAAAGCCTGTCCCTAATATTGAGCTTAAGCTTTACGATCATAAACTTGAAGCTAGTAATGAGGCACAGTTTCTGGGATTCAACCTGGATAGCAGTCTCAATCTAAACAATCACATAAACTCAGTCACCGTCAAAGCCACTAAACGCATCAATTTCCTGAAAATGATTAGAGGTAAAAATTGGGGAGCCAATAAAGAAATTCTCCTCAATCTTTACAAACCATATATACGCCCAGTACTAGAGTATGGGGCCATAATAACAAGTGACCTGAATAAAACCAACATTGAAAAACTACAACGGGTGAAAATCATGCCTTGCGCGTGGCTCTGCGCAAGCCCACGTGGACATCGATAAAACAACTTCACGAGATAGCAAAAATAGACACTATAGCAATGCGCTTAAAAGATCTTCAAAGCAAAACTCTAAATAGACTTCAAGACAGCGAATTAATAATAGAACTCAATGCGCATCGCGTCCTCAATAGGAAAACTAAATAATCTGGGGTATGTTTATCGAAAGGGTTAAAGATTACATCATTGTGATGGGGTGAGCCAGGCATTCTGTGACCTAAATTTAGAACTGGCTGCGGGTGACACGATACGCACGAAAGCTTGCCTCTGTTACCAGTGGGAGTTGCAAACAGCGAGGAAAATCTTCACCTGCTGCCGGGTCTCCCCTCCCTGAGATATAAATCTCGCGGAAAAAATGCTGGCTTCCCCATCCAAAAGGACGGAAAAGCTGTAAATTAAAAACCAATTGCTCTAATTTCCAGCTTTCTATCTTTTCTACCTCCTCTATCTCATCAGACACACGACCAAACTGACTGACAAACTATGAGGGATTGAAACAATCCTCAAGCAAAGATGTGCAGAAAACCTAACAAGACCAAGGCAAGGATTGAAACAATCTTGCCAGCAAACAGCCCTTTTAAGGGTTTTTTTTTGTTTCTTTTTTTTTTTTTGTGGGTGGGGGGGGGGGGGGGAGGGCGTGTTGGAGGTCATTTGGAATTCCCGAAGGATAACCAGATACCTCAAAATCACATACGGCATCCTATCTCCCAGAAGGCTTGATGGATGACTCCCGTTTTTTTCAAACTAAACTGTTGGAGCTTTCTCCATTCCTTTTTTGTAACCGCTATGGTCATATACCGGGGCCGCTACCAAACCGGCGTTGCTGTTTGGTTTTCTTTTTTCTTTTTCCCTTAAAATTGCCATCGGACAACATTATATTCTGGCTCGCCACCATGGTGGGACTCAAACCTCTACCATCGCCAAGCTGGAACCGAATAGAGTCCACTCTCTAATAGTCTTAATGGCGTTGAGGGTTTGGTCTTTGACAATCTATCACTCCAATGCAAACTGCCGGGAATTCTAACCGCGTGCATACCCCTTCAGACCCCATTTGAGGCAATAGGAAAGCTAGGCCTGTGTGATCCAAGATCCAAGTGAAATAAAATAAGGCTAACCGGGTCGCAAGGGATTTGTAAATCCCACATCGTCCCTGCGCGCCTTCGGCGCGCTAAAACCTTTCATTCATTCATTCGAATTCACCTGCCATAATAACAAGCGACCTAAGCAAAACCAACATTCAGAAGCTACAGAGGGTTCAAAATTATGCCCTGCGAGTGGCACTATGCAAACCGAAATGGACACCGATAAAGGAACTTCACGAGGTAGCAAAAATAGAAACTATTGATACGAGATTAAAAGACCTACAAAACAGGACCCTCAACGGACTCCAAGATGGTGAATTAATGGTTGAGCTGAACAAACACCGATCCCTTAACAGAAAAACAAAATAAGTTTCCAGAAAATAAAAAAAAAAAAAAAAAAAAAAAATAATAATAAAATAAAATAAAATAAAATAAAAATTATACAATATAACTAAATCGCGTGGAGTCAGTGAGGATTGCCTCGCTACTCATTGGGAATTTTAGGATAGAGTCTGTGAGGACTGCCTCGCAACTCTGCTGAAGAGCGATTGAAATGCGTTTAATAAGATCTATATAACAAAACCCTCTACATACTCCAGGATCCTGAATCAATGGTGAAACTGAACGAACACCGAACCCTAAACAGAAAAACAAAATAATCCACAGTAAATTAAAATTGGGGGTGGAGGAGGTCATTTGGAATTCCCGAAGGATAACCAGATACCTCAAAATCACATACGGCATCCTATCTCCCAGAAGGCTTGATGGATGACTCCCGGTTTTTCAAAACTAAACTGTTGGAGCTTTCTCCACTTCATTTTTGTAACCGCTATGGTCATATACCGGGCCGCTACCAAACCGGCGTTGCTGTTTGGTTTTCTTTTCTCATCATTCCTTAAACTTGCCATCGCACAACATTACATTCTGGCTCGCCATCATGGTGGGACTCAAACCTCTACCATCGCCGAACTGGAACCGAATAGAGCCCACTCTCTAATAGTTTTAAAGGCGTTGAGGGATTGAGTATTGACCATCTAACACTCCGACGTAAACTGCCGGGTATTCTAACCGCGTGCATACCCCCCTCAGACTCCATTTTGGGCAATAGGAAAGCTAGGCCTGTGTGATCCAAGGGAAATAAAATAAAGTTAACCGGGTCGCAAGGGATTTGTAAATCCCACATCGTCCCTGCGAGCCTTCGGCGCGCTAAAACCTTTCATTCTTCGAATTCCTGAAGAAGGGCATTTGACCCGAAACGTCGAGGCAACGACAGTGCGCTCTATTTATTTCATCAACATTTTCATTAGGTATTCACATTTCATTTATTCGTTCATTTTCATTTTTGCATCATTTTTTCATCACTTTTTCATCATTTTGACTTGTACTAATAATTATTTATTTCAGCCTAAATTAAGTCTGGGAAAATGGCTAAAAATTCCACAAATGTTAAATCTGTTAACCGCCAAGAGCGGCAAAAAGACCCGGCATATTCGGCTCATGCACAATTGGTAAAATCTCTTTACCAAATTCTTCAACTTTTTCATCATTTGGCTTTTCTTGAGGACGTTTGGCACAGAAAGTCCTCCCAAAATCATTCCAAAAAACAGTGGACGAGCGCAACAAAACCTTTCGGCCGGCTCTGCCAACCATTTATATTTCGGACGCGCTCAACAATCTTACAAAAAATGGGCTTTTGAAGTTATACAAACTTTGGTAGATTATTACAAAAAAACTCTAAAAGAAAAACAAGACCTGGTTCTTTCGGCACCTTTTATTAAACCCCAGGACTTTCCACGAGAACAGAATACGGCAGTTAAATGGGGACAGAAGAATTTTGGTAATCGACTACAAGAAAGTACTATTGACAAATTTTATTCTCTTTCGGATCAACTTCCGTCCCAGTTCAAAAAACCAGCGGTCATGAGCCAGACCTCTTTCAACCAACGTGCTCGTTCTAAATCGCCGGTGGCCCGCCAGCAAATCTCATTTTCTACTTCCAGAGAAACTCCATCGAAAAGTAAAAGACGAGAAACCATCTCTCCCACAGCACCAGCGACCAAAAAAACATCATTTGAAGCAGGTTGCTCCACAACACCGGATTCGCCATCGTACGCCAGCATACTCAAAACACCACCTCAAAAGAAACCATCTACAAACGGCAAGTCGTCATTCTACCGAGTCTGGAAATCTGGTGAAAACAAGAGCAGCTGGACCCTGCCAGTGAAGCCAAACAAACCTGTTTGGATCATCGAACATCTCGAGGATTGATGCCAACCCTCCACCCAACACGTTCATCGCATCATACTCTAGTGGAACCTTAAACCACATTCGGCAGATGGCTAAGAACATGGAAAAAGAGAAAGATCGACAACATCCCAAAGCAATTTTATTCAACGTTGGGGTCAACGATAGAGAAGACTGGGGAATAGACTTGCAGAACAGAGAAAAGATTGGTCACACATCAACAGGTAGACTAGGTAATATGATAAGCAATTTCCGCAAATGTTACCCTAACACAAAACTTCTTTTTCAGGAACATAATTTTTCTTCTAGTTTATGTTCTAGGGACCAACAGAATTTGACTGTCATCAACGATGCTGCGAAGTCAACAAAGAATTTGAAGATAATCCCGGCAATTCCAGCAAGCCAGTTTAAATGTTACCCAGGTGATCCCATCCACTGGTCGACGGAAACAGCGAATAAAATCTACCAAGGATGGCTGCCACGCATAGAACCATACATCAAAGAGCAGCCTTTAAACTAATTATAGAAGAAGGCATCAGCCATGGAGAGAAAGTAGGACTAGGAACCGAAATAGTAAACTTGGTTCCTGATCTAAAATTAACTGAAGGTGAGAAAGATCTACTCAGGAATGGTTTAACTTTCGTTCCCACCCAAGCCCCATTAAAACCTAAGCCCAAAATCTTAGATTTTTGGAGAGGTGCAGTTGTCATGGATGATTACAGTTACATTAACGAAATGAACGGTGGTCCAGCAAGCCAACAATTTTTTAGGGCAACAGCATTGGTAGATAAATTTCGAAACTCAACAGGCTCAAAAGACCTCTTTGCCAATCCAACCGGGTGGTGCCCATCACCTCGGACAGTTAAACCGGAAATTAATGAGATTTCTCAAAAAGTTAAAGAACAAGTAAGCCAAATCCCGGAATCATTTTTGAAAGACAAACAAAATTTGAACCAAATCGAAAGTAACGCCCTGAAGACGCTGAAAAACAACAAACAAATTATCATCAAGCCTTGTGACAAAGGATTTGCTACAGTTCTGATGTCAAAAGATAATTATATTAAAGAAGCTGAACGCCAATTAAATAACCCAAAATATTACAAACCTTTAGAAGCACCAATTTGGCAAGAAAATTGTTCAAAATTTAATGGAATTCTAAAAAGCTTGCTGGACAACGACTTCATTGAGAAAAAACATGTCGAGTATTTAATTGCAGAGAGGGATTCAAACAATCGTAAGTTTTACATCTTGCCTAAAATACATAAACCACTCAGCAGTTGAAGCGACGAATTTACCCCTCCTGGTCGGCCTATTGTCAGCGACTGTGGCTCGGAATCTTACCACATTTCACAGTATATTGATCCGAGCTTCCTCAAAGACACTGAGGACTTTTTAATGAAAATTAACAAATTGCAGGTTCCTTCCGACAGTGTCCTCATTACCCTAGACATTGAAAGTATGTACACTAACATTGGTATTGACGCTGGTCTAGAGGCAATAAAAAAATCATTCAAAAGGTACGATGACCCTAACAGACCATCGGATGAAATCCTGCAATTGTTAGAATTATCACTGAAAGGTAACGACTTTGAATTTAACAATAAATTTTACCTCCAAATAAGTGGATGTAGTATGAGTATCTCGGAAACCAACAGGGAGTATAGCCATCTCAGTTGTCAAAATTTAGCTTTAATAATTTCATACTTTTCTTCCAGGTGTTTTTGCTGATCAATATAGTGTTTTAGTGTTGTATAGGTGTGATTTGTAATAAAAGATAGTTATATTAGTGTTTAGTTTAGTTTTTCTGTCGGGTTTTAGTGGCGTGTTCCCTATCTTCGCGCGGGTCATTTTCGGTGTTTTGTTTTGTTGTGTTTACGTTTTCGACCGCTTTCTCAAATTTTTAGTTCCTCTTTGTAATTTTGGCTTTGTAATTATTTGTAATCATGAGTGGTAAGTGTACGACGGGCGTTCAGACGGAGGTAAGTATGGGTGTTAAAGGAGGTCTGAGGGAGGTGAGTCGAGGGGTGCAGGTGGGGGAGAGTGAGGATTCGGAGGCATGCAGACAGTGTAATATGAGGTATGGTGGTGGTCGGTCAATGGAGAGTAGTGGGGTATGTGCGAATTGCAGGGATATTTTATAGTTGTTAGAGAAGTGTGTTGGATTCGAGCGGGAGATTGCAGAGCTGAGAGGGAGGTTGGGGAGGGCCGGTGTATCTGGAGTTACCCCGTTGAAGGTTACCTACGATGGTGAGGTGGAAGGTGGGTGGAAGGTCGTTGTGGACTCAAGGAGGAAACTGGGAAGCAGGAAACGTGGGGGAATAATGCTTGATGTGGGGGGTGTAACTGAGGAGGGGGGTTCTAGTAGGAAAATTCGGAAGGTGGCGTCAGGTCAGGGCTGCGTCGAGTCCGGAAGCCAGAGTCGGCGTAAGGCTGCCAAGGTTGCTAGGCGGTGTTTAGAAAACAGGTTTAGTGTTTTAGACTCTGATACCCCTGGGGACGAGAGTGAGGGGGAAAGTGTGGGGGGTGAGATGGCTGTTGATGATGATAGGCCAGTCGGGGTAAGGAGGGCGGTCAAGAGAAAGAGGGGGCCAGGAGCTTGCAAAACGAGAGGAGGTGCAGATGATATAGGAACTGGGGCCAGAAGAAGAAAATTAGTGGTAGCGGGGAGCAGCATTGTGCGTGGGATTGACAATGTAGTTTGTGGTCCTGATAGTTCCAATCGAACAGTCTTGTGCTTTCCGGGGGCGAAGGTGGAGGATCTCAGGGACCGGGTAGATGGCATTGTGGCAGGGTCAGGACCGGAACCGGTAGTGGTGGTCCATGTGGGAACCAACAATATCAGGGAGAGAAGGTCAGTAAGTTTGGTGGAGTCGTATAGAGGCTTAGTCGGCAAACTGCTAAGTAGGAATGCAAGGGTAGTCGTATCCGGGGTCCTTCCTGTCCTTGGAGGTGGGGACGAACGGAACCCAAGGATTTTGGCGCTAAATGAAGAGTTAGAGGACTACTGTGCTGATCTGGGCATTCCCTTTATCGACCATTGGGACACGTTTTGGGGCAATGGGAGCATGTACGGGCGTGACGGGCTGCATCTTAGCAGGGCGGGGAAACGGGTATTAGGCGATAAAATTCTACGGGTAGCAGAGCCTTTTTTGGAGAGGAGCGGGGTGGGAGGTCAGAGGCAAGTATAACGAGAGTGGACATAGGTGGTGTGAACAAGAGTGAGGGGGACAGAATAAGTTTACCAAGACTAGCACCAGAAAACAATGGGCCCAATAGGCGGAAGGCAATGAACCTCGGTACCCTGAAAGTGGGTTATAGCAACATCCAGGGTCTCCGCCGGAAAGTAAGTGAAATTGCTACATTGATCGAGGCAGAGGAGTTCGATGTCATGGGCTTAAGCGAGACGTGGGTAAGACACGAGGAACGGGTAGACCAAGTAAGCGGGTGTGTGTGGATAGGTGTAGGGCGAACGGAAGGCCAGAAAAAGGGGGGAGGGGTAGGCATGTACATTAAAGAGGATTTAAAACCGTCGCTGATTACAGATCTGGAAGATATTATCACCTCGGCTGATGTGTCAAAAGAAATTGGATGGGTAAAGATCAGTCTGAGAAACAAAAGTATTGCCCTTGGGATTGTGTACTGTGCGGTGGAGGGAAGTAAACACGAGTGGAATGACTCGATATACTCAACACTAAGGTCCAATATCACTGAACTAGAAAACAGGGGGCTCGGTATAATTCTGATGGGCGACTTTAATGGACACATAGGTGACAAGGAAGAAGGCATAGAGGGTGGGGACAAGAAAGTCAACAGGAATGGAAGGAAGCTGTTGAACTTCACAAATGAGCTCGGTCTGAAGATTCTGAACAGGGACGCTAGATGTAAGGGGAAATGGACCTGGGAGAGAAACGACAGAAAATCAATAATTGACTACATTCTCATAGATATGAATTTATGGAGGGAGGTGATAAGGGTAGAAGTGGATGATGAGGGCAAAATGGAGTTGGATAGTGGTCACAACTTGATTACAGTGACGATGAGGGCCAAAAACCTAGAGAAAAGGAAAGGAAGCTTCAAGGATATTTGGGAACTCAAAAAGGATGCCGACTGGGTGAAGTTCGATAAAAAAACGGAAACCAAAGCTTGCAGCCGTACACAAGGGGGATAGTGTCCAGAAGATGGCCGACGCCATAGTTGCGAGCCTAGTGGAGGCAGGGAAGGAAAGTGTAGGAAAGATTAGGGTGCCAACACGGGAACTTGGGTACAGAGTGAACGAAGAACTGAAAAGGGCCATAAAGGTTAGAAAAGCTAAATGTGCTGCATACAGGAGAAGTAGAAAACTCAAGGGGGTGGAAAGCAATGAGGCCATGGTAGCAAAGGAAGAATACCAACAAGCACGAAATAAAGTAAACAAGATTAAAGACGACAACCGGAGAGTGCGAAATGGCAGTCTTATTAGGACGATAAGAACGACAGGGGGGTCGAGTTCGAGCGTATTTTGGAAATGGGTGAACAAACGTAACAAAGGGAATAACCAACAGAGCATTAAAGTAGATGGCAGAGTTACAGAAGAGCGAGATCAAATCGCATTAGAACTAGTCAAGCACTGGGAAAAGGTAAACGATAAGCGATGGGGCATGGGGAACCCACCGGAGTGTCCGAACCAGGTCGAGGAAAATCTCTCGGACTTCGTGTGCAGCGAAATCAAAACTGAGGAGGTGAGAAGGGTGATCTCAAAATTGAGGAATGGAAAAGCGGGAGGGGTGGACGAAATTCCTAACGAGTTTATCAAAAAAGGGGGAGAGGAACTCTTGGAAAGCCTAACTGCCCTATTCAATTTAGCCATAGAAAAACAAGAGGTCCCAAAGGAGTGGAGGGAAAGCAAAGTGACATTTATTCACAAAAAGGGGGAAAAAGACGTTTTGGATAACTATCGAGGTATCTCTGTCAGTAGCAACATTGGAAAGGTTTTCTGTAAAGTCCTTTATGGGAGACTAGAGGAGGTAATTGAGGAGAAGGGTTTTTTGGGAGAAATCCAGAATGGCTTCAGGAAGGGAAGGAGAGTTACTGACCATCTTTTCACACTATCCCAAATGATAGAATCCGCGAAAGCAAAAAAGAAAAAGATGTTTATGGCCTTTTTGGATATCAAGAAGGCATACGATAGAGTATGGAGGGAAGGTATGTGGCGCAAGCTGGAGGCCATGGGCTTAGGAGGCGAGTTTGTTGGAATTATGAAAGCATTATATCAAGATGTACAGAGTGAACTTAACCTGGGAAACATTACAACGAAACGTGTGCCTATGGAGATAGGCCTAAAACAGGGGTGTATCCTTTCGCCGATCCTGTTTGCATTGTACATCAAAGGCTTAGGAGATGAACTCCTGCGTAGCGAGGAGGGGGTAGCAGTTGGTGACGTGAAGATCCCAGGGCTATTTTTTGCAGACGATATGGTTCTAGTGTCAGAGAGCGAAGAGGGGCTAACGAAAATGCTGGGAATTGTTGGGAAATATGGGAGCAAATGGAGACTCGAACTTAATGAAAGCAAGAGCAAAGTTATACCTGTGGGCCGCAAAGTGGACCCCACTCGAAGGTGGAGAGTGGGTGAGTTCTGCATTCCGGAAGGGAGCAGCAAACTTCTCAGTGTGGGAGAGACGGGTGATTACGAGTATTTGGGGGTAAATATAAACATTACAGGAAGAGGCATCTACCGGAACCACACAAATAAATTGATTCTGAAGGGGAAGCGAATCCTTAACCAAATGAAACTTATAGGGAGAAATAGTTTCAATAGGGTTTTCGTGGGGAAAACCATTTGGGAAATGGTGGGTCTGCCAAGTATAACATACGGTACGGAAGTGGTACCCCTAAACCAGACGGCCGTAAAGAGCTTGGAAATCCTGCAGAACGATGCAGGCCGATGGATAACGGGGTCGAGTAATGCCGCAGCGCTAGAAGCAATCAGGGGTGAGCTTGGGTGGATGAGGATCAAGGACAGGATAGACCTGTTGAAGCTCGGTTATCTTAATTATTTGGTAAATCTCCCCGACAGCCGATGGTGTAAAGTAATGTTCCTGAGAATTTTCAACTCACATATCAAAACGGGGTGGATGGTCCAAATGAGGGAGCTAGTAGAGAACTACTCATTGGAGATCTCGGACCTGGACGTTGGGGCAAACCAGGGTAAAAAAATCGTCAGAGAAAGGGTCATGGAAGATTGTAACCGTAATTGGCGAGAGGGGGTCATATCAAAGAGGTCTTTGGGTGGCCTGCGTGATAAAGAGAAGCCAGGTTTTGAAGAGTACCTTGATGGCACCTTTGGGGGGTCACTGTTGTTCAAGCTGAGGTCGCGATCCCTGGAGCTGAGGGGAAAAATTGGGAAAGACGGTGAAAGGGAGTGCCAGATGTGTAACTTGGACATGGTGGAGACCCTGGAACACTTTCTTCTTGAATGCCCAAAGTATCAGCCTAAAAGAATGAGATTCACTGGGAGTATAATGGGGAAGTGGGATGGGAGAATGAAGGACATGTGGTTAGGGGGAGACTCAAAGGAGAGGGTTAATATGCTAATCGGAGAGATTGGGAAGAATGGGACAAGGGATATCATCAAGCAGTTCGTCTCCGAGTGTTGGGAGGAGAGGAGAAGCGTGGGAATAGGGAGGCAGTTGGGAGCACTGGGGTAACCATGGCCTTCTCGTCCGAGAACCGCGACAAAACAGCGGCTGGCCAAAGTGTTATTATATATTATTATGGGTAAAAAATGCAGTCCAAATTTTGCTAATATTTTTGTTGCAGAATGGGAAAGAGGTGCTCTTGCTAAAGCAAGAAAACAGCCATTATGTTATCACAGGTTCCAAGACGACATTTTCATCATATGGCCCCATGGCCGTGATGACTTCAACGAATTCTTGGAAATCCTGAAAAACCACGATGAATCCATTAAATTACAACCCTGTATTTCCGAAAATACCATTGATTTTCTGGATGTGACTGTATTCAAGGGCCCTCAGTTCCGGCATAGCAGCGTACTAGACACAAAAGTCTTTTTTAAACCGACCGATTCTCACCAACTTCTCCATAGAGCTTCTTACCACCCACCCAAACTATTCAATGGGTTGGTAAAATCTCAAATCATTCGATTCCATAGAAATTGTACGAACAGAAGCGACCTCAATCACGCATGTTCAATTCTTTTCAAAACACTTGTTAAACGCGGTTACTCAAAACGTCTTTTGCGAAAAATTAAATCTGATACAATCCGAGAGATCGAGACACCCATTCGGGACTCTGAACCACTAATCACTGAGTGAATCCATCTCAGACACAGTGATTGGCCAGTTTGGCCTCATCAACAGATGAAGTAAAGGTATTTAAACGCTTTGGGAAAATCGAATTCACCTCGCACCTCTGCCTTCACAGCGAACAGACGTATCGTCCAGCACTGGTGATTTCACACAAAACTGATTATCGCTCACTCGGAAGTTCAACAACGCTATTGCAATTTGCACTATTTCTGTGTATCTTTTTGTATCACTGTAAGTGTTTACTTTTTTCTCTTGCTATTTCTATCTGCATTTTTCCGTTAAAAACGAATATTTAAGTCAATACAATTAAATTAAAATCTCTAATAACTTAAAAAATAAATTTTAGAATTTTAGAATCATTTACAAATAAAAACAATGGATAAACAAAGTCAAGCTCAGTTAAACAGTTCTGTCTTTAATTCTGGTAGTCTGAGCAACAGTGGAAATTCTACTAATACTGATATGACATCGATGATGTCGATGATGTCTGGCTTCCAGAAAGAAATAGCCAGATTAAATGACACCATAGAGGGTTTGCGGTCAGAGCTTCAAGCCCAGAAGCGACAGGCAGATAAAGAAAATGCTGAATTGAGAAGGGAATTGGAAAAGGCAATTCTGAAAGCCAAACCAGGTAAGGAGGACCATGCTCCTCCAGTTCCTGATTTACCATGTATTGACGCCGCTACAGAAATGAGAAGATCTGCGTCCGCCGGCTCACTGCGGGGATATCTGAAATAGATTCAGATCTAATTACCCCCAGCCAGGATAACTGGCTGCGTTCCATAATAGAAGAAGCTACCAACACGGTCGCAGTTTCCCCGGCCGTGGCGGTTGAAATTCAATTGGATAGAAATTCAGCTAAAGTCCCCAAATCGCAGCGACAGAAAAAATCACCAAACCAAAATCGGTCGAAAAGGAAACTCTCCAATGAGTTCCGTGAAAATGATGAAACCGTGGACGTCGAAGACGAAAATGGTTTCTGTATGACTATTGATCGGCATGTCAAGAAGACAAAAATCATCAAGAAAAATTCGCAGAGCACGCTACTGAAAAGGACTTGGTGGTCACACCAAGAATGGAGACTCTGTTAACGCAACAGAGTCTACATCACCGGAAATAGTGAATGCGACTGCAACAGCTAGCCCAGCCGATAGCGCTACGTGCACCGATAAAGTAAAAGCACAAACGCCCCCTAAGGTGACCAATAAAACCAACAAGACACAGGGCCATCCGCAACCAAACCCCTGTGTCGTAATCACACGCGTCCACCCCAAAACGGAAAGAAAACTCGATTGATAAAGCCCTTCCAGGATGCTCATGGGAGAGACTAATCTCCAAAGCCACGGGTAACCATACTTGGAAAATAAAAGTAAAATGCCCTAATAGAGCAACGAAATTAAATCTGATAAGCAAAGGGGTAATTATTAATGGCCAAAAATACGAAACCGAGGAATATCGTGTTCTTCCGCAACCCGTTCAGTGTCACAAGTGTCAGAAATTTGGGCACTTGTCACACAAATGCAACGGGGAACAACGATGTATGAAATGCGGTGACAAACACATCGCGAAGGCATGCAGTGCTAAAACTCTGAAATGCCCGAATTGCGGTGGTCAACACCCCAGCAACTACCGGGGTTGTAGCCACTTCAAAAAAGTTAAAACAAACATCCAGCTTAAAGCTCTAAATGTAAGTAATGTCGAGAACTCATCTTCCCCTTATTCCACGCGTACTCTAATGGCTGGCTCTATTTTCAGCATAATGAAGAAACACTTGGACACCAGGCTTTCGGACGTTTGCAAAGAGATTAGTAAAACAGCCTCTAAGTTATATAATACTCAAATATCTCACACGCTATTAGAAGCGGCCGTCAACAGAATATAATTATGTAACAATATTACAAATAGTAATTAAACTTAAATAAACTTAGTACAGTTATTCCTAAACCATTCATGGATACACTAAAAATAGTCCAGTGGAACGCTCGAAGCGTTAATCAGAAAAACTTGCAAATGTCACATTATTTAAAAAATATGGACGTAATTGGAATTAGCGAAACATGGCTTAAACCAAACAAACAATTCTCGTTATGTGGCTTTGATATTATTAGAAGAGATCGCCCCGCCCAAAAAGGCGGCGGTGTCGCTCTGCTAATAAGGCAGGAGATTAAATACAAATCAATACCATGCGACCACCTCAATGCTGAAGTGATTGCAGCTGAAATTGAACTTGACCACAAACACGTGGCCATCATATTATAACAAGCCGCAAGCAACAGTAGACAGTAAAGTATTTGAATTTTTTACCAACAAGTACAAGCACTGCATATTCTTGGGTGATTTCAATTCCAAACACCAGGTATTCGGTTGTAATAAGACTGAGCCTAATGGTGACGCCCTTTTCCACATCATTGAAGAACTCGATCTATTCGTGGTAAATAACGACCAAGACGTAACATACATAAGCAACAACCCACTCCATCAATCAGATATCCTAGACTTGATTATCACCAGCAAATCACTAACCAGCCAAATGCAAGACATATTTGTAGGCGATGATGATCTAGGCAGTGATCACCTGCCGGTTCACGCCACTCTGAAATGTAATACTGGGCCCGCAAGGTATCCTCCCGTGAATAAGAGGAACCTATCAAAAATTGACTGGAACCTCTTCAGACACATTATCGAAGTAAAAATAAAGGCAAATGACCCCTCAAATGCTCATGAACTAGAAAAAGCCTGCACCCACCTTAACGAGGTTATCAACAGTACACTAGATGAAATTTGTCCCAAGCAAACAGTAAAGACGCGGATAAATAGAATAACCCAAACAACTCTTCAAATAATCAAACAAAAATGAAAAGCCTTCCGGGCTTACCAATCAGAGAATGATCAAATGAAAAGAGCAGAACTTAAAACCGCGTATAATCGCCTACACGGGAAAGTAAAAAAGGCCATAGCTAACGACAATCGCGTGAGATGGGAAAAAGCAACCGAAAACCTAAATGGGCTGAGAGAACCTAAGAGGTTCTGGGATACATTTAAAACTCTTACTGGCCAAAAGAGCAAAATTGCCAATAATAATACGCCGAAGACTAGCGACGGAACTATGGCCATAGACGACAAGGCAAAGGCCAGTGCTTTTGCCGAACTTCTAAAGAAGGCGCATCGTCCACAAGAAGGGAACAGATATGACAACGATTTTAAGGTAAAAGTAAATAAATTTGTCCAAGATAACAACTCAATTTTCAATGAACCGAACTTCGACCAAAGGCATGAAGACGGGGACGACCATGAATTAACCGAACCAATAAGCGTAGAAGAGGTCATGGATATAATCAGAAAATGCAGGTCACCTTCGTCCCCAGGAGAAGACGAAGTCTCTTACAAAATAATGAAACAGTGCCCCAACATCTTCTACTGCAGACTTACCAAACTCCTAAACTGCTGTCTCTCCTGTGGGTACTTCCCAAAATGCTGGAAAGTGGCCACAGGAGTCATGATACCTAAACCCGACAAAGACCTTACCAACCCTTCTAACTACTGCCCAATCAGCTTGCTTAGCTGTGTTGGGAAAATATTTGAGCGGATTCTCACTACGAGACTTCGCAGCTATCTCGAATCAATCAACTTTTTCAACAAATGGCAAAGAGCGTATAGGAGTCAGAAAGAGGGAATCGAACACGTATATAGACTGGTCGATTATATGAAAACAGCATTTAGTCAAAACGAAATCGGAACCGCGCTTTTCTTGGATGAAGAAAAAGCGTTCGACTCGGTATGGCACAATGGCGTGAGATATAAACTAGCGAAAATGGGATTACCCACTAAAATTCTAAGGATCATATCATCATTTCTAACTGACCGAAAAATCAAGGTGAGGGTTAATCGCGAGGTGTCAGAGGAAGTAATACTCGAAGCGGGAACACCACAAGGGTCGGTTCTAAGCCCGCTTCTTTTCATAATATATGTGAATGATATAGAAAAAGTAGGGAAAAACTTTGTTGAACTATCGCAGTTCTCAGACGACAAAGGCATTTGGACAGCCAGCAAGTCCAGAAACATAATTAAAAATCGTCTACAGGATACCATTCGCGATCTTGAGAGCTGGTGCGCCATGTGGCGCATCAAACTCAATGCCGCCAAAACTCAAAAAGGTACGTTCTTCAAAAAGCAAAGGAAAAAACCAGTCCCGAGTAATAATAATAATAACTCTTTGGCCAGCCGCTGATTTGTCGCGGTCCTCATAAGAGAAGGCCATCATTCCCCCTGCACCCCACCCCCTCTTCCCCTCCTCTCCTCCCAGCATTCAGATATAAACTGCTTAATAGTGTCCCTCACTCCCTCTTTTTCAATTTCTTCAATAAGCATTACTATCCTCTCCCTCGTGTCCCCCTTCAGCCATCTATCCTTTGTTTCTTCACCCCACTTCTGCATTATTCTTCCAGTAAATTTTATTCTATGAGGTATATACTGTGGGCATTCCAAGAGAAAATGTTCCAGGGTCTCCACTACTCCAGAGTGGCACATTTGGCATCCCTTTTCTCCATCTCTCCCAATTTTTTCCCGAAGCTCCAGTGATCTTGATCTCAGTTTGAACAGCAGTGACCCTCCAAAGGTGCCATCTAGGTACTTCTCAAAAGCTGGCTTTTCTTTATATTGTAACCCCTGCAGTGATCTTTTCACGCTAACCCCTGCTCGCCAGTTTCGATTGCAATCTTCCATGACTCTCTCCTTGACAAACCTTTTGCCTTCTTTCATTCCTACTTCTATGTTTGTGACCTCTATAGAGTAATTGTACATTAGTTCCCTCACATGTTTTGACCACCCCGTATCTATATTAGAATTCCAAATGGTATCGAGCATCAATTTGCACCACCGGTTGTCAGGCAGGTTTCTCAGGTAGTTAAAGTAACACAGTTTTCCCAAATCTACCCTGTCCTTGATTTTCATCCACCCAAGCTCCCCCCTTACTGCTTCCAAAGCTGCAGCATTACTCGACCCTGTTATCCATCTGCCGGCATCATTCTGAGTACTTTCCAACTTCTTAATAACGGTTTGGTTTAATGGAATCACGTCCGTGCCATACGTTATACTTGGTAAACCCACCCTCTCCCACAGTGTTTTCCCCACAAAGACCTTGTTGAAACTATTTTTCCCTAAAAGTTTTAGTTGGTTCAGAATTCTTTTCCCCTTCAGAATCAGCTTGGCTGAGTAATTTCTGTACACCCCTCTTCCCGTTATATTTATGCTTACCCCTAGATACTCATACTCTCCCGTTTCTCCTACAGTGATTTGTTTGCTTTCCCCTTCGGGGATTGAGAACTCCCCCACTCTCCATCTCTTCGTCATATCTACCTTGCGTCCAACGGGTATTACCTTGCTTTTATTTTCATTTAGTTCGAGCCGCCAAGTGTTCCCATATCTACCAACAATTTCCAGCAATTTCTCTAGCCCCTGTTCAGTTCTAGACATTAACACCATGTCGTCCGCAAAGAATAAGCCTGGTACCTTTATGTCTCCAACATTTACCCCCTCCACACTCTGAATTAGTTCGTCCCCTAAATCTTTAACATACAATGCGAACAAAATCGGTGAAAAGATACACCCCTGCTTGAGGCCTATATCCATAGGGACTCGTTTTGTAGTGATACTCCCTAGACTGAGTTGGCTTTGCACATCTGTATACAGTGCTTTCATGATTCCCACAAAGTCACCCCCCAGTCCGATGCCCTCGAGCTTTCGCCACATACCTTCCCTCCACACTCGGTCGTACGCTTTTTTCACATCCAGAAATGCCAGAAACATCTTTTTCTTTTCAGCCTTTGTTGATTCTATCAGTTGGGTGAGTGTAAATAGGTGATCAGTGACTCTTCGACCTTTCCTGAAACCATTTTGAATTTCTCCTAAAAAACCTTTCTCTTCAATAACTTCCTCAAGTCTACCGTATATGACCTTACAGAATACTTTTCCGATGTTACTACTAACTGATATCCCCCTATAGTTATCTAGAACTTCCTTATCCCCCTTTTTGTGTATGAACGACACCTTACTTTCCCTCCACTCTCTGGGGACCTTTTGCTTTCGCAGAGCCAGGTTGAAAAGGTTTGTCAGGACTTCAATAAGTGCCTCCCCTCCATTTTTGAGGAATTCGTTCGGAATTTCATCAGTCCCTCCCGCTTTACCATTTTTTAATTTCGAGACCACGTTCCGCACTTCTTCTGCCGTTATTTCGCTACATACACGATTGGATAGGTTCTCCTCCACCAGTGTATTTCTTTTTGGTGGGGACCCACTGCCCCATCGCCTATCGTTTATCTTTTCCCAGTGCTTGACTAACTCTGAAGCGATACGGCCTTTATCTTCTGTACTTTCCCCATCCACTTTGATACTCTGCACACTACTTTTCCCCCGTTTATTTACCCAGTTCCAAAATACGTTTGAGCTCGAACCCCCCCGTTTTCTTTATTGTTCTGGCAAGACTGCAATTGCGCTCCTTCCTATTATTATTCTTTATCTCATTCACCTTTTTCCGTGCCAGTTCATATTCTCCTTTCATTAGTCTCGTGTCATTGTTATCCACCCCTTTAAGCTTCCTACTTCTTCTGTAAGCAGCGCATTTGACCTTCCTTTCTTTTATAGCCTTTTTCAATCCCTCGTTAACCCTGTATCCGAGCTCTCTCGTTGGGACCCTCACCCTTCCTATACAATCCTTCCCTGCCTCTGTTAGGCTATTTACTATGCCATCTGAAATACTCTGGACATTTGCATCCCTAGGTATACATTCAAGACTTGGTTTTAGTTTTTCCCGAAACTGCTTCCAGTCGGCTCCTTGTTTTAGTCCCCAAACTTCCTTGTAGGTATTTCTGTCTCTATTCGTCTTTTTGCCCATAATCTTAACTGTTATCAGGTTGTGATCACTACCCAAGTCATTTTTTCCCTCGTCATCTATTTCTACATCTATAACCTCCCTCCATACGCTAACGTCAGTGAGTATATAATCAATTATTGTTTTCTTATCGTTCCTCTCCCAGGTCCATTTACCCTTACATTTCGCATCCCTGTTCAGGATCTTTAAACCAAGCTCTTTTGATAGGTCCAACATCTTCCTCCCATTCGTGTTAATTTTCCTATCACCTCCCTGTATGCCCTCCTCCTTATCCCCGATGTGCCCATTGAAGTCCCCCATTAGGACAATACTGAACCCCCTGCTTTCAAGCTCTGTGATATTCGATCTAAGAGTTGTATATATTGAATCATTCCACTCGGGCTTACTTCCCTCCACTGCTAAGTATACAACACCAACGGCAACACTCCTGCTTCCTAACTTGATTTTTGCCCAGACTATTTCGTTGGATACTGGAATCTGAGTCCTTGCTTCTGTGAGATCTGTAATCAATGAGGGCTGTAATTCCTCTTTAGCGTAGATGCCAACACCCCCACCCCGTTTCTGACCCTCAGTTCGCCCAGCTCCTATCCACACGCAACCCTTCATATGATCAACCCGCTCATCCCGTCGTATCCACGTCTCACTTAGATCCATTATATCGAAGTCTCCTTCGTCCATCATTGTTGATATTTCGCTTACTTTCTTGTGCAGACCCTGGATGTTGCAGTACCCAAACTTAATGAATCTTTGTTTTTTTGTCATCACTGGCACATTATTATAACACTGGTATGTCCCTGTGTTGTGCATGTTTGTTGTTCTTCCTATGTTCCCAGCATTTGTGCCCCTCTGGGTTATCGGCTGTGGTCCCCTACCCCCCTTTTCTCCAAAAAAGGCCCAGCCACCTGTAAAATTTTTTGGCCCAACAGGTCTGTACCCATCCTACTTAAATGCAATCCGTCTCGCCCATACAACTCTCCTTGTCCCCAGAATGAATCCCAGTGGTCAATGAAATGTATTCCCAAGTCTTTGCAGTGCTCGTCCAGCTCCTCGTTTAGTGCCATAATCCGCGAGTTCCTCTCATTCCCACCACCCATAACGGGGAGCACCCCTGAAACGATGATCCGAGCATTCCTGGTAAGTAGCTTACTAATTAGGTCCTTGTATGTGTCCACCAAACGAACTGATTTCCTCTCCCTGATGTTATTGGACCCCACATGTAATACCACTACCGGATCAGGCCCCGACCCAGCTACAATACCGTCCACTCTATCCCTCAGGTCCTCCACTTTAGCCCCCGGAAAGCACAGAACTGTTCTATTTTTACTGTCCGGACCACAGACAACCTTGTCGATCCCCCGAACTATGCTACTTCCCGCAACCACCAACTTACTTTTGGCCCTCGCCCTATTTATCTCCTCTAGTCTCCTATTGTTTACAGCGTCCTCTTCCTCTCCAACAGCCCCACTCGGAATCACTATCGGTATCGGTATCTTTGACCTAGGATTACTCCTATCCTTGTCCCTCCGTCTCTTTCCAGGCCCTGAACTACCTGGACTAATCCCCTGGTCTTCTCCCGGATCCCTCCTCCTTTTTCCTGGCCTAGACCCCAAGCTACTATCTGTTGCAACTACCTCCATCCCCTCCTCTGACTCTTCCGAATCGAGCACATCAAATCTGTTTCTGGTGCTGCACTCCCCACTGCCTTTGGGCTTTACACCCCTATCTACCTGCTTCTCTGGCCCCCCTTTCCTACCACTTTTGATAGTCCACGCCAAACGCTTTAAAGCATTGCTCCGGCCTGGGCCCCCCTCTTCTGTCCTACATACTTTTCTAGCAGCCCCCACCTCATCACCTACCTCATTCACATCAAAAGTTCTACCCCCATGTTTCCTCTTGGAACCACCGACAACCATCCATCCTTCTCGGAAAGCTACTTTCACAGGCGTAACTCCAGACAGCCCCGCCCTACCAAGTTTCCCCTTCAGCTCAGCAATCTCCCCCTCAAACTTAACAATTGTCTCAAGTAGGCGGAGGATTTCCTGACAGTTTGCACATACCTCTCCATATCCCATCGAACGACAGTCCCCATACATCATAGAACACTGTTTACAAACTTCAAGCCCAATATCGCCATCGGTGGCCCCACCAACCCGGCTCTGACCGACACCCCCAATGACCTCTGTCTGCACACCAATACTTACCCCGTTGGCACCGTTGACCTGGACCGCGATATTACACGTATTTATCTCCATACTTACCTCCGTCTGAACAGACTTGCTCGCCATCATCAAAACAAAATTACGCGATCGGACAGGGAAAACTGTAAACACGCGACAAAAGGCAACACGACGAACCGTTCGACAACTTAGCGCTCACAGTTTTATTCAAGACCTCCTAACTTTGTCCCAGTTACTATACTAAACTACCTCCCCACAAAGTTGAATAAAATAACCTGAAAATGAAATATATATGATTAGTAAACAATAAAAATACTTAATTTCGATTCGTAGCCAAGGAGACTTCTTTCTGTATACTTGCGGATCGATCAGCACATCAATCGATCTCCAGTTATACGATCGCAAACTAGAAGCAAACAAAGAGGCCAAATTTTTGGGATTTATCCTAGATAGCAATCTCAGTCTAAACAGTCACGTAAACTCCATTACGGTTAGAGCTACTAAACGTATCAATTTTCTCAAGATGATCAGAGGTAGAAATTGGGGAGCAAACAAAGATGTGCTTCTCAAGCTCTACAAAACCTTTATACGTCCGGTACCAGAATACGGTGCCATAATAACAAGCGACCTAAGTAAAACCAACATTCAGAAGCTACAGAGGGTTCAAAATTAGGCTTGAGGTGTGTGTCAGTGAGAGGGTGTTTTTTTTTTTTTTTTTCTTTCTTTTTTTTGTGGGGGGGGGGGGGTGGGGGTGGAGGAGGTCATTTGGAATTCCCGAAGGATAACCAGATACCTCAAAATCACATACGGCATCCTATCTCCCAGAAGGCTTGATGGATGACTCCCGGTTTTTCAAAACTAAACTGTTGGAGCTTTCTCCACTTCTTTTTTGTAACCGCTATGGTCATATACCGGGGCCGCTACCAAACCGGCGTTGCTGTTTGGTTTTCTTTTCTCATCTTCCCTTAAACTTGCCATCGCACAACATTACATTCTGGCTCGCCACCATGGTGGGACTCAAACCTCTACCATCGCCGAACTGGAACCGAATAGAGCCCACTCTCTAATAGTTTTAAAGGCGTTGAGGGATTGAGTATTGACCATCTAACACTCCAGCGTAAACTGCCGGGTTTTCCAACCGCGTGCATACCCCCTCAGACTCCATTTTGGGCAATAGGAAAGCTAGGCATGTGTGATCCAAGGGAAATAAAATAAGGTTAACCGGGTCGCAAGGGATTTGTAAATCCCACATCGTCCCTGCGCGCCTTCGGCGCGCTAAAACCTTTCATTCATTCATTCGAATTCACCTGCCATAATAACAAGCGACCTAAGCAAAACCAACATTCAGAAGCTACAGAGGGTTCAAAATTATGCCCTGCGAGTGGCACTATGCAAACCGAAATGGACACCGATAAAGGAACTTCACGAGGTAGCAAAAATAGAAACTATTGGTACGCGATTAAAAGACCTACAAAACAGGACCCTCAACGGACTCCAAGATGGTGAATTAAAGGTTGAGCTGAAGAAACACCGATCCCTTAACAGAAAAACAAAATAAGTTTCCAGAAATTAAAAAAAAAAATAATAATAAAATAAAATAAAATAAAAATTATACAATATAACTAAATCGCGTGGAGTCAGTGAGGATTGCTTCGCTACTCATTGGGAATTTTAGGATAGAGTCTGTGAGAACTGCCTCGCAACTCTGCTGAAGCGCGATTGAAATGCGTTTAATAAGATCTATATAACAAAACCCTTCACATACTTCAGGATAGTGAATCAATGGTGAAGCTGAACGAACACCGAATCCTAAACAGAAAAACAAAATAATCCACAGTAAATTAAAATTACTCAATAGAATTAAACTGCGTGGAGTCAGTGAGGATTGCCTCGCTACTCATTGAGATCTTTAGGATTCAGTCTGTGAGGATTGCCTCGCAACTCTGCGTGTGGGGAGTGGGCTCCGAAGAAACACACCCCATAGCAACAATCATACAGCAGGCACAATATGCAATAGCGGATACCTATCTTTCTCTCTACCTATAACTTTTCTAATTGAACATTCTCAAATTTTCTTGCAACACTCTTATCAAGAAGACGCATGGAAATGGCAGACAAAGCGTAGTAGGAATTGGTGCAACCTACCTTTCTGCAACACATACAAGAAACCACCAAACACTAGGCAAGGATTGAAACAAGCTTGTCTGGCTGGGGACGAGTGTACATTTTATATAAGTAAACATTTGAATAAAGATTTAACAGCCCTTTTAAGGGCTTGAGGGTGTGTGTCAGTGAGAGGGTGTTTTTTTTTTGTTTCTTTTTTGTTTTGAAACACCGATCCCTTGTTTTGCGCATTGTCATGTGTTTGATTTCCAACAGTCTTCAGCCAGTGAACACAAGTCATTCAAATGCCATTAAACATTAACAGTAGAAATACCGCTAAAGTTTGATGACATTTGAAAGGTTGTTTTCCACTAATCACTGAGTGAATCCATCTCAGACACAGTGATTGGCCAGTTTGGCCTCATCAACAGATGAAGTAAAGGTATTTAAACGCTTTGGGAAAATCGAATTCACCTTCAACAAATGAAGCTACAGGGCGATTGACAGTCATACTGATCGGACGTGCCTGTGAAAGCTCCTGACTGAACACATCTCACAGTTTGGATATTAACAAAGCCTATTGTTCTCTGCACCACTTCTGTGCACTCTAGTATAATTTTGTAAGTGTTCATCTTTAACTCTATCTATTTTCTGTCTGCTTTTCTCTGTTAAAACTAAAAACGAATATTTAAGTCAATACAATTAAATTAAAATCTTTAATAACTTAAAAAATAAAATTTAGAATTTTAGAATTATTTACAAATAAAAATAATGGATAAACAAAGTCAAGCTCAGTTAAACAGTTCTGCCTTTAATTCTGGTAGTCTGAGCAACAGTGGAAATTCCACTAATACTGATATGACATCGATGATGTCGATGATGTCTGGCTTCCAGAAAGAAATAGCCAGATTAAATGACACCATAGAGGGTTTGCGGTCAGAGCTTCAAGCCCAGAAGCGACAGGCAGATAAAGAAAAGGCTGAATTGAGAAGGGAATTGGAAAAGGCAATTCTGAAAGACAAACCAGGTAAGGAGGACCATGCTCCTCCAGTTCCTGATTTACCATGTATTGACGCTGCTACAGAAATGAGAAGACCTGCGTCCGCCGGCTCACTGGCGGGGATATCTGAAATAGATTCAGATCTAATTACCCCCAGCCAGGATAACTGGCTGCGTTCCATAGTAGAAGAAGCTACCAACACGGTCGCAGTTTCCCCGGCCGTGGCGGTTGAAATTCAATTGGATAAAAATTCAGCTAAAGTCCCCAAATCGCAGCGACAGAAAAAATCACCAAACCAAAATCGATCGTAAAGGAAACTCTCCAATGAGTTCCGTGAAAATGATGAAACCGTGGACGTCGAAGACGAAAATGGTTTCTGTATGACTATTGATCGGCATGTCAAGAAGACAAAAATCATCAAGAAAAATTCACAGAGCACCGCTACTGAAAAGGACTCGGTGGTCACACCAAGAAATGGGGACTCTGTAAACGCAACAGAGTCTACGTCACCGGAAATAGTGAATGCGACAGCTAGCCCAACCGATAGAGCGACGTATGCCGATAAAGTAAAAGCCAAAACGCCCCCTAAGGTGACCAATAAAACCAACAAGACACAGGGCCACCCGCAACCAAACCCCTGTGTCGTAATCACACGCGTCCACCCCAAAACGGAAAAAAAACTCGATTGATAAAGCCCTTCCAGGATGCTCGTGGGAGAGACTAATCTCCAAAGCCACGGGTAACCATACTTGGAAAATAAAAGTAAAATGCCCTAATAGAGCAATGAAATTAAATCTGATAAGCAAAGGGGTAATTATTAATGGCAAAAAATACGAAACCGAGGAATATCGTGTTCTTCCGCAACCCGTTCAGTGTCACAAGTGTCAGAAATTTGGGCACTTGTCACACAAATGCAACGGGGAGCAACGATGTATGAAATGCGGTGACAAACACATCGCGAAGGCATGTAGTGCTAAAACTCTGAAATGCCCGAATTGCGGTGGTCAACACCCCAGTAACTACCGGGGTTGTAGCCACTTCAAAAAAGTTAAAACAAACATCCAGCTTAAAGCTCTAAATGTAAGTAATGTCGGGAACTCATCTTCCCCTTATTCCACGTGTACTCTAATGGCTGGCTCTATTTTCAGCATAATGAAGAAACACTTGGACACCAGTCTTTCGGACGTTTGCAAAGAGATTAGTAAAACAGCCTCTAAGTTATATAATACTCAAATATCTCACACGCTATTAGAAGCGGCCGTCAACAGAATATAATTATGTAACAATATTACAAATAGTAATTAAACTTAGTACAGTTATTCCTAAACCATTCATGGATACACTAAAAATAATTCAGTGGAACGCTCGAAGCGTTAACTGCAAAAGCTCACAGATGTCCGATTACTTCACAAACGTAGATGTAATTGGTATCAGCGAAACATGGTTAAAGCCAAGTAAGACATTTTTGCTAAGTGGATTCAACATCATTAGACGAGACCGTCCCATACAACGTGGAGGCGGAGTCGCTCCCCTCATAAGGCAGAACTTAAAATATAAAACGATATCAAGCGATCATCTCAACGCAGAGGTGATTGCCGCTGAGATTGAACTAGATCATAAAAAAGTTGCCGTAATCTCATATTATAATGAACCGAAAAAAACAGTTGACAGCAAAGTCTTTGAATTCTTTGAGAAAAATCACAAACACTGTATTTTCTTAGGTGATTTCAATGCCAAACATCAGGTTTTCGGATGCAATAAAACGGAGCCCAATGGCGACGCTCTCTTCAATATCATCGAACAATTTGATCTTTTTGTATTAAATAACGACCACGACATTACTCACGTCAGTAACAACACCCTCCACCAATCCGACATCCTTGACCTAATTATAACCAGTAAATCACTAACTAATCAAATGCAAGACATATATGTGGGGGAGGATGATTTAGGTAGCGACCACCTGCCTGTTCATGCTACATTACACGGTTGCAGCGGACCCGCAAGACACCCCACAATGAGGAGGAGGAATCTATCCAAAATTGACTGGGACCTCTTCAGAAAAATAATTCAGGTTAAAATAAACAAAATCGACCCAATGAATACCTGCGAGCTCAAGCAAGCATGTACCAATCTCAGTGAAGTCATTAACAACACTCTTGATGAAATTTGTCCCAAAACAGACAGTTAAACCGCGGGCCAACAGAATAACTGAAACCACACTCCAAATAATAAAACAAAAAAGAAAGGCCTTCCGTGCATACAAATCAGAAAAACTTCCAGCTAAAAAGGTCGAACTTAAAGCCGTGTATAATCGCCTCCACGGCGAAGTTAAAAAAGCAATAGCAAACGACAATCGCGTGAGATGGGAAAAAGCAACGGAAAATCTAAATGGACTCAGGGAGACTAAAAAGTTTTGGGATACTTTTAAAACCCTTACTGGACAAAAACATAAAGACGCCAACAGTAAGGCACTAAAGATCAACGATGGAACTATGGCCCTGGATGACAAGGCGAAGGCTAGCGCCTTTGCTGAGCTCCTTAAGAAATATCATCGTCCACATGAGGGCGATAGGTTTGATGACGAGTTCAAAGAAAAAGTAAACAAATTTGTTCAAGACAGCAAGACAACGTTTAACGATGCCAACTTCAGCCAAACGCCCGAGGACGGGGATGGCCATGAACTCACGGAACCGATAAGCAAAGAAGAAGTGGCTAACACAATTAAAAAATGTAAGTCTTCTTCTTCCCCAGGAGGGGACGAGGTCTCATACAAAATCCTGAAACAATGTCCCAACACTTTTTTCGGTAGACTCACTAACCTCCTAAACTGCTGTCTCTCTAGTGGATACTTCCCAAAATGTTGGAAAGTAGCTACAGGAGTCATGATACCCAAACCCGACAAGGATTTGAGCAACCCAGCTAATTACCGCCCAATCAGCCTACTTAGCTGTATTGGAAAAATTTTCGAACGGATTCTCACGACTAGACTCCGCAGCCATCTCGAATCAATCAGCTTTTTCAATAAGTGGCAAAGGGCATACAGGAGCCAAAGAGAGGGAATCGAGCATGTTTATAGACTGGTAGATTATATGAAAACGGCGTTCAGTCAAAATGAAATAGGAACCGCGCTATTACTCGACGTAGAAAAAGCGTTTGACTCTGTCTGGCACAATGGCATGAGATACAAACTAACTAAAATGGGGCTACCTACCAAAATTCTAAGGATCATATCATCATTTTTATCTGATCGAAAAATCAAAGTGAGGGTCAACCGCGAAGTGTCAGCCGAGGTAAAACTCGAAGCGGGCACTCCACATGGTTCGGTCCTCAGCCCGCTTCTATTTATAATATAGGTGAATGACACTGACAAACTAGGGAAGAACCATGTTGAACTATCTCAATTCTCAGACGACAAAGGAATGTGGACGGCCAGTAAGTCTGGAAACATAATACAAAACCGCCTGCAGGATACCATCCGCGACCTGCAAGACTGGTGCGCTCTGTGGCGCATCAAGCTAAATGCCACGAAAACACAAAGAATCACATTCTATAAAAAACAAAGGAAAAAGCCTGTCCCTAATATTGAGCTTAAGCTTTACGATCATAAACTTGAAGCTAGTAATGAGGCAAAGTTTCTGGGATTCAACCTGGATAGCAGTCTCAATCTAAACAATCACATAAACTCAGTCACCGTCAAAGCCACTAAACGCATCAATTTCCTGAAAATGATTAGAGGTAAAAATTGGGGAGCCAATAAAGAAATTCTCCTCAATCTTTACAAATCATATATACGCCCAGTACTAGAGTATGGGGCCATAATAACAAGTGACCTGAATAAAACCAACATTGAAAAACTACAACGGGTCCAAAATCATGCCTTGCGCGTGGCTCTGCGCAAGCCCACGTGGACATCGATAAAACAACTTCACGAGATAGCAAAAATAGACACTATAGCAATGCGCTTAAAAGATCTTCAAAGCAAAACTCTAAATAGACTTCAAGACAGCGAATTAATAATAGAACTCAATGCGCATCGCGTCCTCAATAGGAAAACTAAATAATCTGGGGCATGTCTATCGAAAGGGTTAAAGATTACATCATTGTGATGGGGTGAGCCAGGCATTCTGTGACCTAAATTTAGAACTGGCTGCGGGTGACACGATACGCACGAAAGCTTGCCTCTGTTACCAGTGGGAGTTGCAAACCGCGAGGAAAATCTTCACCTGCTGCCGGGTCTCCCCTCCCTGAGATATAAATCTCGGGGAAAAAATGCTGGCTTCCCCATCCAAAAGGACGGAAAAGTTGTAAATTAAAAACCGAATTGCTCTAATATCCAGCTTTCTATCTTTTCTACCTCCCCTATCTCATCAGACACACGACCAAACTGACTGACAAACTATGAGGGATTGAAACAATCCTCAAGCAAAGATGTGCAGAAAACCTAACAAGACCAAGGCAAGGATTGAAACAATCTTGCCAGCAAACAGCCCTTTTAAGGGTTTTTTTTTGTTTCTTTTTTTTTGTGGGGGGGGGGGGGGGGAGGGCGTGTTGGAGGTCATTTGGAATTCCCGAAGGATAACCAGATACCTCAAAATCACATACGGCATCCTATCTCCCAGAAGGCTTGATGGATGACTCCCGGTTTTTTCAAACTAAACTGTTGGAGCTTTCTCCATTCCTTTTTTGTAACCGCTATGGTCATATACCGGGGCCGCTACCAAACCGGCGTTGCTGTTTGGTTTTCTTTTTTCTTTTTCCCTTAAAATTGCCATCGGACAACATTATATTCTGGCTCGCCACAATGGTGGGACTCAAACCTCTACCATCGCCAAGCTGGAACCGAATAGAGTCCACTCTCTAATAGTCTTAATGGCGTTGAGGGTTTGGTCTTTGACAATCTATCACTCCAATGCAAACTGCCGGGAATTCTAACCGCGTGCATACCCCTTCAGACCCCATTTGAGGCAATAGGAAAGCTAGGCCTGTGTGATCCAAGATCCAAGTGAAATAAAATAAGGCTAACCGAGTCGCAAGGGATTTGTAAATCCCACATCGTCCCTGCGCGCCTTCGGCGCGCTAAAACCTTTCATTCATTCATTCGAATTCACCTGCCATAATAACAAGCGACCTAAGCAAAACCAACATTCAGAAGCTACAGAGAGTTCAAAATTATGCCCTGCGAGTGGCACTATGCAAACCGAAATGGACACCGATAAAGGAACTTCACGAGGTAGCAAAAATAGAAACTATTGATACGAGATTAAAAGACCTACAAAATAGGACCCTCAACGGACTCCAAGATGGTGAATTAATGGTTGAGCTGAAGAAACACCGATCCCTTAACAGAAAAACAAAATAAGTTTCCAGAAAAAAAAAAAATAAAAAAAAAAAAAAAAAAAAAATAATGAAATAAAATAAAATAAAAATTATACAATATAACTAAATCGCGTGGAGTCAGTGAGGATTGCCTCGCTACTCATTGGGAATTTTAGGATAGAGTCTGTGAGAACTGCCTCGCAACTCTGCTGAAGAGCGATTGAAATGCGTTTAATAAGATCTATATAACAAAACCCTCCACATACTCCAGGATACTGAATCAATGGTGAAACTGAACGAACACCGAACCCTAAACAGAAAAACAAAATAATCCACAGTAAATTAAAATTGAGGGTGGAGGAGGTCATTTGGAATTCCCGAAGGATCACCAGATACCTCTAAATCACATACGGCATCCTATCTCCCAGAAGGCTTGATGGATGACTCCCGGTTTTTCAAAACTAAACTGTTGGAGCTTTCTCCACTTCTTTTTTGTAACCGCTATGGTCATATACCGGGGCCGCTACCAAACCGGCGTTGCTGTTTGGTTTTCTTTTCTCATCATTCCTTAAACTTGCCATCGCACAACATTACATTCTGGCTCGCCATCATGGTGGGACTCAAACCTCTACCATCGCCGAACTGGAACCGAATAGAGCCCACTCTCTAATAGTTTTAAAGGCGTTGAGGGATTGAGTATTGACCGTCTAACACTCCAACGTAAACTGCCGGGTATTCTAACCGCGTGCATACCCCCCTCAGACTCCATTTTGGGCAATAGGAAAGCTAGGCCTGTGTGATCCAAGGGAAATAAATTAAGGTTAACCGGGTCGCAAGGGATTTGTAAATCCACATCGTCCCTGCGCGCCTTCGGCGCGCTAAAACCGTTCATTCTTCGAATTTCTGAAGAAGGGCATTTAACCCGAAACGTCGAGGCAACGACAGTGCGCTCTATTTATTTCATCAACATTTTCATTAGGTATTCACATTTCATTTATTCGTTCATTTTCATTTTTGCATCATTTTTTCATCACTTTTTCATCATTTTGACTTGTACTAATAATTATTTATTTCAGCCTAAATTAAGTCTGGGAAAATGGCTAAAAATTCCACGAATGCTAAATCTGTTAACCGCCAAGAGCGGCAAAAAGACCCGGCATATTTGGCTCATGCACAATTGGTAAAATCTCTTTACCAAATTCTTCAACTTTTTCATCATTTGGCTTTTCTTGAGGACTGTTTGGCACAGAAAGTCCTCCCAAAATCATTCCAAAAAACAGTGGACGAGCGCAACAAAACCTTTCGGCCGGCTCTGCCAACCATTTATATTTCGGACGCGCTCAACAATCTTACAAAAAAATGGGCTTTTGAAGTTATACAAACTTTGGTAGATTATTACAAAAAAACTCTAAAAGAAAAACAAGACCTGGTTCTTTCGGCACCTTTTCTTAAACCCCAGGACATTCCACGAGCACAGAATACGGCAGTTAAATGGGGACAGAAGAATTTTGGTAATCGACTACAAGAAAGTACTATTGACAAATTTTATTCTCTTTCGGATCAACTTCTGTCCCAGTTCAAAAAACCAGCGGTCATGAGCCAGACCTCTTTCAATCAACGTGCTCGTTCTAAATCGCCGGTGGCCCGCCAGCAAATCTCATTTTCTACTTCCAGAGAAACTCCATCGAAAAGTAAAAGACGAGAAACCATCTCTCCTACAGCACCAGCGACCAAAAAAACATCATTTGCAGCACGTTGCTCCACAACACCGGATTCGCCATCGTACGCCAGCATACTCAAAACACCACCTCAAAAGAAACCATTTACAAACGGCAAGTCGTCATTCTACCAAGTCTGGAAATCTGGTGAAAACAAGAGCAGCTGGACCCTGCCAGTGAAGCCAAACAAACCTGTTTGGATCATCGAACATCTCGAGGATTTATGCCAACCCTCCACCCAACAGGTTCATCGCATCATACTCTGGTGGAACCTTAAACCACATTCGGCAGATGGCTAAGAACATGGAAAAAGAGAAAGATCGACAACATCCCAAAGCAATTTTATTCAACGTTGGGGTCAACGATAGAGAAGACTGGCGAATAGACTTGCGGAACAGAAAAAAGATTGGTCACACATCAACAGGTAGACTAGGTAATATGATAAGCAATTTCCGCATATGTTACCCTAACACAAAACTTCTTTTTCAGGAACATAATTTTTCTTCTAGTTTATGTTCAAGGGACCAACAGAATTTGACTGTCATCAACGATGCTGCGAAGTCAACAAAGAATTTGAAGATAATCCCGGCAATTCCAGCAAGCCAGTTTAAATGTTGCCCAGGTGATCCCATCCACTGGTCGACGGAAACAGCGAATAAAATCTACCAAGGATGGCTGCCACGCATAGAACCATACATCAAAGAGCAGCCTTTAAACTAATTATAGAAGAAGGCATCAGCCATGGAGAGAAAGTAGGACTAGGAACCGAAATAGTAAACTTGGTTCCTGATCTAAAATTAACTGAAGGTGAGAAAGATCTACTCAGGAATGGTTTAACTTTCGTTCCCGCCCCAGCCCCATTAAAACCTAAGCCCAAAATCTTAGATTTTGGGAGAGGTACAGTTGTCATGGATGATTACAGTTACATTAACGAAATGAACGGTGGTCCAGCAAGCCAACAATTTTTTAGGGCAACAGCATTGGTAGATAAATTTCGAAACTCAACAGGCTCAAAAGACCTCTTTGCCAATCCAACCGGGTGGTGCCCATCACCTCGGACAGTTAAACTGGAAATTAATGAGATTTCTCAAAAAGTTAAAGAACAAGTAAGCCAAATCCCGGAATAATTTTTGAAAGGCAAACAAAATTTGAACCAAATCGAAAGTAACGCCCTGAAGACGCTGAAAAACAACAAACAAATTATCATCAAGCCTTGTGACAAAGGATTTGCTACAGTTCTGATGTCAAAAGATAATTATATTAAAGAAGCTGAACGCCAATTAAATAACCCAAAATATTACAAACCTTTAGAAGCACCAATTTGGCAAGAAAATTGTTCAAAATTTAATGGAATTCTAAAAAGCTTGCTGGACAACGACTTCATTGAGAAAAAACATGTCGAGTATTTAATTGCAGAGAGGGATTCAAACAATCGTAAGTTTTACATCTTACCTAAAATACATAAACCACTCAGCAGTTGGAGCGACGAATTTACCCCTCCTGGTCGGCCTATTGTCAGCGACTGTGGCTGGGAATCTTACCACATTTCACAGTATATTGATCCGAGCTTCCTCAAAGACACTGAGGACTTTTTAATGAAAATTAACAAATTGCAGGTTCCTTCCGACAGTGTCCTCATTACCCTAGACATTGAAAGTATGTACACTAACATTGGTATTGACGCTGGTCTAGAGGCAATAAAAAAATCTTTCAAAAGGTACGATGACCCTAACAGACCATCGGATGAAATCCTGCAATTGAAAGGTTACGACTTTGAATTTAACAATAAATTTTACCTCCAAATAAGTGGATGTAGTATGGGTAAAAAATGCAGTCCAAATTTTGCTAATATTTTTGTTGCAGAATGGGAAAGAGGTGAAAGAGGTGCTCTTGCTAAAGCAAGAAAACAGCCATTATGTTATCACAGGTTCCAAGACGACATTTTCATCATATGGCCCCATGGCCGTGATGACTTCAACGAATTCTTGGAAATCCTGAACAACCACGATGAATCCATTAAATTACAACCCTGCATTTCCGAAAATACCATTGATTTTCTGGATGTGACTGTATTCAAGGGCCCTCAGTTCCGGCATAGCAACGTACTAGACACAAAAGTCTTTTTTAAACCGACCGATTCTCACCAACTTCTCCATAGAGCTTCTTACCACCCACCCAAACTATTCAATGGGTTGGTAAAATCTCAAATCATTCGATTCCATAGAAATTGTACGAACAGAAGCGACCTCAATCACGCATGTTCAATTCTTTTCAAAACACTTGTTAAACGCGGTTACTCAAAACGTCTTTTGCGAAAAATTAAATCTGATACAATCCGAGAGATCGAGACACCCATTCGGGACTCTGAACCAACGCACCCCACGAAAATTCGGCATAACCGCCCAGTTCTGGGAAATGGATCAGTAAATCTATGTCAGCGCAAAATTTGTTACATACATCGTATGAACTGCATGAATACCGGTAAAACATTTTTTAGCGAACAAACTCGTATGTTTTACCAAGTTAGAAACAGCTTCAACTGTGATTCTGAAAACATTATTTATTTAATCACATGTAAATTATGCCATATCCATTATGTCGGCCAGACGAAAAACCCTCTGCGCGTCAGAATGCAAAACCATTTATCAAATATCCGTTTAGATTCAGGAAAGGCAGTATCAGACCACTTTAACCTCCCTGGCCATGACATTAAGTCACATTTCAGTGTTCAACCTATTGAGCAAATTCCGTTTTTAGACGATGAGGAAACCACAACAGACAAACTACTTGAGCGTCAAAACTATTGGATTGGAAAGTTCAGGACCTATCTCCCATACGGACTCAATAGAGAGTACTCTGGGTTGCCAAATAAAATTATTTGTTTTCCTTTGGTTTATAATCGACGCAATGTCGAAATTGCAAAAATTTTCAAAAACAACTTCACAGAATTAAACACAAAACTGCCAGAAGCCATTAACAAAGAATGAATGAATGAAAGGTTTTAGCGCGCCGAAGGCGCGCAGGGACGATGTGGGATTTACAAATCCCTTGCGACCCGGTTAGCCTTATTTTATTTCACTTGGATCTTGGATCACGCAGGCCTAGCTTTCCTATTGCCTCAAATGGGGTCTGAAGGGGTATGCACGCGGTTAGAATTCCCGGCAGTTTGCATTGGAGTGATAGATTGTCAAAGACCAAACCCTCAACGCCATTAAGACTATTAGAGAGTGGGCTCTATTCGATTCCAGCTCGGCGATGGTAGAGGTTTGAGTCCCACCATGGTGGCGATCCAGAATATAATGTTCTGCGATGGCAATTTTAAGGGAAAAAGAAAAAAGAAAACCAAACAGCAACGCCGGTTTGGTAGCGGCCCCGGTATATGACCATAGCGGTTACAAAAAAAGGAATGGAGAAAGCTCCAACAGTTTAGTTTGAAAAAACCGGGAGTCATCCATCAAGCCTTCTGGGAGATAGGATGCCGTATGTGATTTTGAGGTATCTGGTTATCCTTCGGGAATTCCAAATGACCTCCAACACCCCCCCCCCCTCCCACCCACAAAAAAAAGAAAAAAAAGCCCTTAAAAGGGCTGTTTGCTGGCAAGATTGTTTCAATCCTTGCCTTGGTCTGTTAGGTTTTCTGCACGTCTTTGCTTGAGGATTGTTTAAATCCCTCATAGTTTGTCATTCAGTTTGGTCGTGTGTCTGATGAGATAGAGGAGGTAGAAAAGATAGAGAGCTGGAAATTAGAGCAATTCGGTTTTTAATTTGCAACTTTTCCGTCCTTTTGGATGGGGAAGCCAGCATTTTCTCCCCGAGATTTATATCTCAGGGAGGGGAGACCCGGCAGCAGGTGGAGATTTTCCTCGCTGTTTGCAACTCCCACTGGTAACAGAGGCAAGCTTTCGTGCGTATCGTGTCACCCGCAGCCAGTTCTAAATTTAGGTCACAGAATGCCTGGAAACATTAACAAACGATGCATCATAGCTTATAAAAAGAATCCCAGTCTTCGAAACATTCTTGTGAAAGCACTTTTGAGATGAGTTCATTTTGTCATAAAGTCATATAACTCTTCAAAAATATTAAAACAACATTGAATTCCATAGAAATAATTTACAACAGAAATCGATTTCCCGACCTGCGCCCGTGCTTGTTTGTTTTGAAAAATATCTATCCGCCAGTGCCAGACCTTTTGAATTATTTCTATTATAAAAACATTAATTATCTGTCGATTTGTTTTGCGCATTGTCATGTGTTTGATTTCCAACAGTCTTCAGCCAGTGAACACAAGTCATTCAAATGCCATTAAACATTAACAGTAGAAATACCGCTAAAGTTTGATGACATTTGAAAGGTTATTTTCCACTAATCACTGAGTGAATCCATCTCAGACACAGTGATTGGCCAGTTTGGCCTCATCAACAGATGAAGTAAAGGTATTTAAACGCTTTGGTAAAATCGAATTCACCTCGCTTTCCGGGTCGCAAGGGATTTGTAAATCCCACATCGTCCCTGCGCGCCTTCGGCACGCTAAAACCTTTCATTCATCGAATTCACCTCGCACCTCTGCCTTCACAGCGAAAAGACGTATCGTCCAGCACTGGTGATTTCACACAAAACTGATTATCGCTCACTCGGAAGTTCAACAACGCTATTGCAATTTGCACTATTTCTGTGTATCTTTTTGTATCACTGTAAGTGTTTACTTTTTTCTCTTGCTATTTCTATCTGCATTTTTCCGTTAAAAACGAATATTTAAGTCAATACAATTAAATTAAAATCTCTAATAACTTAAAAAATTAATTTTAGAATTTTAGAATCATTTACAAATAAAAACAATGGATAAACAAAGTCAAGCTCAGTTAAACAGTTCTGTCTTTAATTCTGGTAGTCTGAGCAACAGTGGAAATTCCACTAATACTGATATGACATCGATGATGTCGATGATGTCTGGCTTCTAGAAAGAAATAGCCAGATTAAATGACACCATAGAGGGTTTGCGGTCAGAGCTTCAAGCCCAGAAGCGACAGGCAGATAAAGAAAATGCTGAATTGAGAAGGGAATTGGAAAAGGCAATTCTGAAAGCCAAACCAGGTAAGGAGGACCATGCTCCTCCAGTTCCTGATTTACAATGTATTGACGCCACTACAGAAATGAGAAGACCTGCGTCCGCCGGCTCACTAGCGGGGATATCTGAAATAGATTCAGATCTAATTACCCCCAGCCAGGATAACTGGCTGCGTTCCATAATAGAAGAAGCTACCAACACGGTCGCAGTTTCCCCGGCCGTGGCGGTTGAAATTCAATTGGATAGAAATTCAGCTAAAGTCCCCAAATCGCAGCGACAGAAAAAATCACCAAACCAAAATCGGTCGAAAAGGAAACTCTCCAATGAGTTCCGTGAAAATGATGAAACCGTGGACGTCGAAGACGAAAATGGTTTCTGTATGACTATTGATCGGCATGTCAAGAAGACAAAAATCATCAAGAAAAATTCACAGAGCACGCTACTGAAAAGGACTTGGTGGTCACACCAAGAAATGGGGACTCTGTTAACGCAACAGAGTCTACATCACCGGAAATAGTGAATGCGACTGCGACAGCTAGCCCAACCGATAGCGCTACGTACACCGATAAAGTAAAAGCACAAACGCCCCCTAAGGTGACCAATAAAACCAACAAGACACAGGGCCATCCGCAACCAATCCCCTATGTCGTAATCACCCGCGTCCACCCCAAAACGATTGATAAAGCCCTCCCAGGATGCTCATGGGAGAGACTAATCTCCAAAGCCACGGGTAACCATACTTGGAAAATAAAAGTAAAATGCCCTAATAGAGCAAAGAAATTAAATCTGATAAGCAAAGGGGTAATTATTAATGGCCAAAAATAAGTAACCGAGGAATATCGTGTTCTTCCGCAACCCGTTCAGTGTCACAAGTGTCAGAAATTTGGGCACTTGTCACACAAATGCAACGGGGATCAACGATGTATGAAATGCGGTGACAAACACATCGCGAAGGCATGTAGTGCTAAAACTCTGAAATGCCCGAATTGCGGTGGTCAACACCCCAGCAACTACCGGGGTTGTAGCCACTTCAAAAAAGTTAAAACAAACATCCAGCTTGAAGCTCTAAATGTAAGTAATGTCGAGAACTCATCTTCCCCTTATTCCACGTGTACTCTAATAGCTGGCTCTATTTTCAGCATAATGAAGAAACACTTGGACACCAGTCTTTCGGACGTTTGCAAAGAGATTAGTAAAACAGCCTCTAAGTTATATAATACTCAAATATCTCACACGCTATTAGAAGCGGCCGTCAACAGAATATAATTATGTAACAATATTACGAATAGTAATTAAACTTAAATAAACTTAGTACAGTTATTCCTAAAGCATTCATGGATACACTAAAAATAGTCCAGTGGAACGCTCGAATCGTTAATCAGAAAAATTTGCAAATGTCACATTATTTAAAAAATATGGACGTAATTGGAATTAGCGAAACATGGCTTAAACCAAACAAACAATTCTCGTTATGTGGCTTTGATATTATTAGAAGAGATCGCTCCGCCCAAAAAGGCGGCGGTGTCGCTCTGCTAATAAGGCAGGAGATTAAATACAAATCAATACCATGCGACCACCTCAATGCTGAAGTGATTGCAGCTGAAATTGAACTTGACCACAAACACGTGGCCATCATATCATATTATAACAAGCCGCAAGCAACAGTAGACAGTAAAGTATTTGAACTTTTTACCAACAAGTACAAGCACTGCATATTCTTGGGTGATTTCAATTCCAAACACCAGGTATTCGGTTGTAATAAGACTGAGCCTAATGGTGACGCCCTTTTCCACATCATTGAAGAACTCGATCTACTCGTGGTAAATAACGATCAAGACGTAACATACATAAGCAACAACCCACTCCATCAATCAGATATCCTAGACTTGATTATCACCAGCAAATCACTAACCAGCCAAATGCAAGACATATTTGTAGGAGATGATGATCTAGGCAGTGATCACCTGCCGGTTCACGCCACTCTGAAATGTAATACTGGTCCCGCAAGGTATCCTCCCGTGAATAAGAGGAACCTATCAAAAATTGACTGGAACCTCTTCAGAAACATTATCGAAGTAAAAATAAAGGCAAATGACCCCTCAAATGCTCATGAACTAGAAAAAGCCTGCACCCACCTTAACGAGGTTATCAACAGTACACTAGATGAAATTTGTCCCAAGCAAACAGTAAAGACGCGGATCAATAGAATAACCCAAACAACTCTTCAAATAATCAAACAAAAAAGAAAAGCCTTCCGGGCTTACCAATCAGAGAATGATCAAATGAAAAGAGCAGAACTTAAAACCGCGTATAATCGCCTACTTGGGGAAGTAAAAAAGGCCATAGCTAACGACAATCGCGTGAGATGGGAAAAAGCAACCGAAAACCTAAATGGGCTGAGAGAACCTAAGAGGTTCTGGGGTACATTTAAAACTCTTACTGGCCAAAAGAGCAAAATTGCCAATAATAATGCGCTGAAGACTAGCGACGGAACTATGGCCATAGATGACAAGGCAAAGGCCAGTGCTTTTGCCGAACTTCTAAAGTAGGCGCATCGTCCACAAGAAGGGAACAGATATGACAACGATTTTAAGGTAAAAGTAAATAAATTTGTCCAAGCTAAAAAGTCAATTTTCAATGAACCGAACTTCGACCAAAGGCATGAAGACGGGGACGACCATGAATTAACCGAACCAATAAGCGTAGAAGAGGTCATGGATATAATCAGAAAATGCAGATCATCTTCGTCCCCAGGAGAAGACGAAGTCTCTTACAAAATAATGAAACAGTGCCCCAACATCTTCTACTGCAGACTTACCAAACTCCTAAACTGCTGTCTCTCCTGTGGGTACTTCCCATAATGCTGGAAAGTGGCCACAGGAGTCATGATACCTAAACCCGACAAAGACCTTACCAACCCTTCTAACTACCGCCCAATCAGCTTGCTTAGCTGTGTTGGGAAAATATTTGAGCGGATGCTCACTACGAGACTTTGCAGCTATCTCGTATCAATCAACTTTTTCAACAAATGAAAAAGAGCGTATAGGAGTCAGAATGAGGGAATCGAACACGTATATAGACTGGTCGATTATATGAAAACAGCATTTAGTCAAAACGAAATCGGAACCGCGCTTTTCTTGGATGTAGAAAAAGCGTTCGACTCTGTATGGCACAATGGCGTGAGATATAAACTAGCGAAAATGGGATTACCCACTAAAATTCTAAGGATCATATCATCATTTCTAACTGACCGAAAAATCAAGGTGAGGGTTAATCGCGAGGTGTCAGAGGAAGTAATACTCGAAGCAGGAACACCACAAGGGTCGGTTTTAAGCCTGCTTCTTTTCATAATATATGTGAATGATATAGAAAAAGTAGGGAAAAACTTTGTTGAACTATCGCAGTTCTCAGACGACAAAGTCATTTGGACAGCCAGCAAGCCCAGAAACATAATGCGTGCGCATGCAACTAAGGTGTTATGCACCAACCGACACCAGTTTAGGGAACTTTTTAGCTGGTTCGGAATCACGCTGGATTCCTCGGTGAAAGGCCCATGTGGGCGCCATTTTACCCAGAGGGTATTTTTACCGATACAAATTATCTCCCCTGCCCCCGAAGTAGCATACCTGAGCCATTGGACCACTTTTGGGTGTCAAATCCTCGAATTTTTCAATAAAGGCCTCTAAAGGGTAAGAATGGTGGGGAATGCCAAAGAAGAGGAACAGGAGTAGGGAATGAAGGCGGGAAGAGAAAGGGGAGAGGGAAAAGATGGAATGGAGAAGGGAAGAGAATGGGAAGACAGAAAAGAGGGAGGGAGGAGGAAATGTAGGAGTGACTCCTGCTCCTAGAAGCAGAAGCAGCATTGAGGAGCAGGCCAATAAGCATGGTCAGAATTGAGTTGGAATGGGGGGGGGGGGGGGGATGGATGCATGTTATGGAGGGTTAACTCCAGCCTAACCCTAACCTAGACCAAGTCTTAGTCCTAGACCTAACCAAAGCCTAGCCATAGCCCAAACCCTAACCTAAGCCTTACTCTAACCTACCCTAGACCTAAACTTTCCCTAGCCTAAGCCCTAAACTCTTAGACATTGCATAACCCAAACCTAGCCCAACTATTAGCCCTAGCACTAGCTTAGCCACTGCTCAAGTCCTAGCCTTATCTCTAGCCTAACCTTGACTTTAGTCCCAGCCCTAACCCTAAACATAGCACTAGGCTTGCCTAGCACTAGGCATAACACTAGCCCAACACTAAAGAGGGAATGGAGGAGGAGGGAAGGGGTGAGGAAGGGATGGAGAAGAGAGGGGAGGGAAGGAAGAAAAGAGGAAAGGGAGGAAGGGAAAGAGGGATAGGATGAGTGAGTGTTGGAGAAACCCTTGCTCTTAGGAGCAGGAACAACTTTAAAGAGCAATAACAAGGACCAGGAGCAACAACCTCTGACGTGAGTGATGAGGAAGGATAACTCTAACCCTAACCTCCTAATCCTAACCCTAAACCTAGCCCAAGCCCTAGCTCTGGTGTTAGGGATAGGCTATGGGTTAAGGCTAGGGCCTGGGCGTGACAATGGCATCAGAAAATGACAGCTGATATGGTAGGGTAGGATCCTGCTCCTGTATCCTGTTAATCGGGAGTAATTTTCCATCTTTCTTTCTACTCGTACAGGGGAGCACAGTAGTGGCTAGTGTGTTGGACTCAGGATCGGAAGATTGTGAGTAGTAGGGGAGGCCCGTTTGAGCATTAGTGGCAGGGTCTCATTGAAGGATCTCACCCTAGGGATATCAGTTTGGGGATGTCACCATGTTTTCCTACCATTTGGTAGGCCTCGTAACCTGCCATCCTGTGATGCCTTTGCCATATGAGTTAGCACTAGCCATAACACTAGCCCAACACTAGAGAGGGAATGGAGGAGGAGGAGAGGGGTGAAGAAGGGATGGAGGATAGAGAGGAGGGAAGGAAGAAAAGTGGAAAGGGAGGAAGGGAAAGAGGGATAGGATGAGTGAGTGTAGGAGAGATTCCTGCTTTTAGGAGCAGGAATAACTTTAAGGAGCAATAACAAGACCCAGGAGCAACAACCCCTGACGTGAGTAATGAGGAAGGATAACTCTAACCCTAACCTCCTAATCCTAACCCTAAACCTAGGCCAATCCCTAGCTCTGGGGTTAGGGATAGGCTAAGGGTTAAAGCTATGGGTAGGGGCAGCAGAGTGGGTTAGGGTTAGCCCTCTCCACTCACAACCCACTCCCCAAGACAGGGTTGCTGGTCCTGATCCTCCTCCTGCTCCTTTCTTCTGCTTCTGCTACTTGCTCCTTCTCCTTAACTTCTCCTTAAAGCTGCTCTTGCTCTCAGGTGCAAGAGTTACTCCCATGTTACCTCCCCCCATCCCACTTTCCCTCCTCATTCATTCCTTTTTCTTGTTGCTCTCTTCTGTCTCCCTTCTTCCTCCCCTTTTCTCCTCCTCCTCCCTCCTCCCCCTCTTCACTTCCCTCTTTAGGGTTGGGCCAGTGTGATGGTTAGGGCTAGGTTATGGTTATGACTAGGACTAAGGACAGGTTAGGTCTATAGCTTAAACTATGCTAGCGTAAGGGTTAGGACTAGGGCTAAGGAAAAGGTTAGATCTTGGGCTTAAACTAAGCTCGGGCTAATGATTGTGCTAGTGTCAATGCTTGAGCTAGTGCTAGGGTTAGGCCTAGGACTAGGGGTAAGTTAGGGCTAGGGCTATTCCAGGGCTAGGGTTGGAGCTAGGGCTAACACTTGGGTTAGGTTACAGTTAGGCTAGATCTAAAAGCTTAGGGTTAGGTCTTGGGTTTTGGTCTAAGGCTAGAAGTAGGCTAAGCTTAAGGCTTGGACTAGGCTAGGCTAGGGCTAACACTTGGGCTAGGTTAGGGTTAGACTATGGCTAAGGTTAAGGCTGGAGGACTAGGGATACCCCTCCACAATGCACACACTACTACCCCTCTCTAAACCTCAATCCTGATCCCGCTCCTTGGTTCTGCTCCTGTTCCTCAGTGCTGCTACTGCTCCCAGGAGAAGTCACTCTTAAATTCCCCTGCACTCCTCTCCCTCCTCCCTTCCCTCCTCTTCCCTGCCTCTCTTCTTCAGCATTTTCCTCCATTCTACATTCTTATCCTTTAGAGACCGTTTTACCAAATATCGGTGTTTGACGCCCAAAAGGGGATCAGATGTCCCAGGCATGCTACTTCTTCTGTAGGGAGTATAAATTGTGTTGGTGCAAATACCCTCTGCATAAGATGGCAACCCCCATGGGTCTTTCACTTAGGTACATCACAACATTCCGAACCAGCTAAAAACATTCCCAAGATTGTCACCAGTCGGCGTGTGACAAATAAGCTGTGCGAGCACATGTGACACCTCAAATCACCATAGCAATGGCATCACAAGATGGCGTGTTAGTATTCCGACCATGCGGTATGGTCATGACATTCCACAAAATAACATTCCCCAGGATGAGATCCTTCAATTAGATCCTGCTAATGATGCTCGAATGGACCCTCCCCTACTACTATTGTGGTTCCATGTCAGGTCGGGGTCGTTGTGTCCTTCAGCAAGACACTTCATCACAATTGCTCACTTGGGGACACAGTGGCTCTGTGTGCTGATGAATATCGCGCTAGTGGCACACATGCCTTCAGCCAATGTTCACCGTTTCTGGTGGGTTAGTAGGTTGTAGGGTCTGGCAATGACTTGCCACTTCTATGTGGTTCTCTCTGGGTACTCCAGTTTCTCCACCTGCAGTAACGTTCGCTGACACGGTATGACCCTGGCTGATCAAGTGTCATAAATCACCAATAAAATGTCAGGCCGCTCGACCACACACCCCCTGAAAAAGATTACAATGACCTATGGCCCATAACACTGGTAAGCACCACTGGATCAAACCTCAAGTATCAGGGGAACAGAAATGACGTTTTCTCCCCAAGTTGAAAAAAGGAACATGACTTTGTCAAAAATCATCAAATCGAACCCTTATTCAAATTGAACATGTATTGTATATTACTAGGCCCACATACCAAATATCATTCTGGTACGTGGAATAGAAGTGAAGTTATCATTCCGATACTGAAAAAGGGCCGTAGCTCTGTCAAAAATCATAAAACCGAACCCTTCATCGAACTAATCCTGCATTTTGAGGCAATAAGCGTATATGAGTAATTAGGGGAGGCACTATAGCCCCAAGCATTTTTAACACTGAGTTTTCCATAGGATCCATAGGCTTAGTGTTAAATTGTGAAACTTATAGCCCCAAGAACTTATAGCCCCAAGAACTTATAGGGACAAACCTGAATGCACTGGTGGCACAGTGCACTCAGGTTTGTCCCTATAAGTTCTTGGGGCTATAAGTTCTTGGGGATATAAGTTTCACAATTTAACACTAACCCTATGGACCCTATGAAAAACTCAGTGTTAAAAATGCTTGGGGCTATAATGCCCCCTGCATCATGCCTATAACCAACTCCTATAGTACATTTTTGGCTTGTAAGTTTCACTGGAGGATAAGAGAACTGTTTTTTGTTTTTCTTATAAAAAAGACTTGCTTGTGTACGTCAACATGACAAGATATCTCTTACTAATATTGAGTTTAGCCCTTACAAGCACTACCACGAAGGCACATTTGAAATCACACTCATTTGTGAGAGTAACAAATTATTGATAGGTTAGAATGACAAACAGGGATAATAAGAATTAGGATGAATGAGTTTAACTTGTATCCTGATTTTTGTCAAGCTAAAATTCAATAACTTGTATCCAGATTTTTTTAGGAATCCTCATGTGAATTCATTTAAATCTGGACACAGGTTATTGGATTTAACCTCACATCCATTTTTTATACTGTCTTTCTGGCAGCTAATTAAGATTAGGATACAAGTTAGCTTTCTTCACCCGGCATTTCTCCAGTTCATAACCACGGGCAGCTAAGAACTGTTTTATCCCTGCCTTTTGCTCCAACTCATCAATAAGTTGCTGGCCCCACTGTCGAGTGTATGTCTGAGGTCTACCACTTCTCCTCATATGTCCGAAATATCTTCAGCTAATTGGCGCCTCCGTGCTTTCTCTCTCTCTACTCTGATAGATTCAGATGGGGAAATGGGAACTCTGTAAACGCAACAGAGTCTACGTCACCGGAAATAGTGAATGCGACAGCTAGCCCAACCGATAGAGCGACGTATGCCGATAAAGTAAAAGCCAAAACGCCCCCTAAGGTGACCAATAAAACCAACAAGACACAGGGCCACCCGCAACCAAACCCCTGTGTCGTAATCACACGCGTCCACCCCAAAACGGAAAAAAAACTCGATTGATAAAGCCCTTCCAGGATGCTCGTGGGAGAGACTAATCTCCAAAGCCACGGGTAACCATACTTGGAAAATAAAAGTAAAATGCCCTAATAGAGCAATGAAATTAAATCTGATAAGCAAAGGGGTAATTATTAATGGCAAAAAATACGAAACCGAGGAATATTGTGTTCTTCCGCAACCCGTTCAGTGTCACAAGTGTCAGAAATTTGGGCACTTGTCACACAAATGCAACGGGGAGCAACGATGTATGAAATGCGGTGACAAACACATCGCGAAGGCATGTAGTGCTAAAACTCTGAAATGCCCGAATTGCGGTGGTCAACACCCCAGTAACTACCGGGGTTGTAGCCACTTCAAAAAAGTTAAAACAAACATCCAGCTTAAAGCTCTAAATGTAAGTAATGTCGGGAACTCATCTTCCCCTTATTCCACGTGTACTCTAATGGCTGGCTCTATTTTCAGCATAATGAAGAAACACTTGGACACCAGTCTTTCGGACGTTTGCAAAGAGATTAGTAAAACAGCCTCTAAGTTATATAATACTCAAATATCTCACACGCTATTAGAAGCGGCCGTCAACAGAATATAATTATGTAACAATATTACAAATAGTAATTAAACTTAGTACAGTTATTCCTAAACCATTCATGGATACTCTAAAAATAATTCAGTGGAACGCTCGAAGTGTTAACTGCAAAAGCTCACAGATGTCCGATTACTTCACAAACGTAGATGTAATTGGTATCAGCGAAACATGGTTAAAGCCAAGTAAGACATTTTTGCTAAGTGGATTCAATATCATTAGACGAGACCGTCCCATACAACGTGGAGGCGGAGTCGCTCCCCTCATAAGGCAGAACTTAAAATATAAAACGATATCAAGCGATCATCTCAACGCAGAGGTGATTGCCGCTGAGATTGAACTAGATCATAAAAAAGTTGCCGTAATCTCATATTATAATGAACCGAAAAAAACAGTTGACAGCAAAGTCTTTGAATTCTTTGAGAAAAATCACAAACACTGTATTTTCTTAGGTGATTTCAATGCCAAACATCAGGTTTTCGGATGCAATAAAACGGAGCCCAATGGCGACGCTCTCTTCAATATCATCGAACAATTTGATCTTTTTGTATTAAATAACGACCACGACATTACTCACGTCAGTAACAACACCCTCCACCAATCCGACATCCTTGACCTAATTATAACCAGTAAATCACTAACTAATCAAATGCAAGACATATATGTTGGGGACGATGATTTAGGTAGCGACCACCTGCCTGTTCATGCTACATTACACGGTTGCAGCGGACCCGCAAGACACCCCACAATGAGGAGGAGGAATCTATCCAAAATTGACTGGGACCTCTTCAGAAAAATAATTCAGGTTAAAATAAACAAAATCGACCCAATGAATACCTGCGAGCTCAAGCAAGCATGTACCAATCTCAGTGAAGTCATTAACAACACTCTTGATGAAATTTGTCCCAAAACAGACAGTTAAACCGCGGGCCAACAGAATAACTGAAACCACACTCCAAATAATAAAACAAAAAAGAAAGGCCTTCCGTGCATACAAATCAGAAAAACTTCCAGCTAAAAAGGTCGAACTTAAAGCCGTGTATAATCGCCTCCACGGCGAAGTTAAAAAAGCAATAGCAAACGACAATCGCGTGAGATGGGAAAAAGCAACGGAAAATCTAAATGGACTCAGGGAGACTAAAAAGTTTTGGGATACTTTTAAAACCCTTACTGGACAAAAACATAAAGACGCCAACAGTAAGGCACTAAAGATCAACAATGGAACTATGGCCCTGGATGACAAGGCGAAGGCTAGCGCCTTTGCTGAGCTCCTTAAGAAATATCATCGTCCACATGAGGGCGATAGGTTTGATGACGAGTTCAAAGAAAAAGTAAACAAATTTGTTCAAGACAACAAGACAAAGTTTAACGATGCCAACTTCAGCCAAACGCCCGAGGACGGGGATGGCCATGAACTCACGGAACCGATAAGCAAAGAAGAAGTGGCTAACACAATTAAAAAATGTAAGTCTTCTTCTTCCCCAGGAGGGGACGAGGTCTCATACAAAATCCTGAAACAATGTCCCAACACTTTTTTCGGTAGACTCACTAACCTCCTAAACTGCTGTCTCTCTAGTGGATACTTCCCAAAATGTTGGAAAGTAGCTACAGGAGTCATGATACCCAAACCCGACAAGGATTTGAGCAACCCAGCTAATTACCGCCCAATCAGCCTACTTAGCTGTATTGGAAAAATTTTCGAACGGATTCTCACGACTAGACTCCGCAGCCATCTCGAATCAATCAGCTTTTTCAATAAGTGGCAAAGGGCATACAGGAGCCAAAGAGAGGGAATCGAGCATGTTTATAGACTGGTAGATTATATGAAAACGGCGTTCAGTCAAAATGAAATAGGAACCGCGCTATTACTCGACGTAGAAAAAGCGTTTGACTCTGTCTGGCACAATGGCATGAGATACAAACTAGCTAAAATGGGGCTACCTACCAAAATTCTAAGGATCATATCATCATTTTTATCTGATCGAAAAATCAAAGTGAGGGTCAACCGCGAAGTGTCAGCCGAGGTAAAACTCGAAGCGGGCACTCCACAGGGTTCGGTCCTCAGCCCGCTTCTATTTATAATATAGGTGAATGACACTGACAAACTAGGGAAGAACCATGTTGAACTATCTCAATTCTCAGACGACAAAGGAATGTGGACGGCCAGTAAGTCTGGAAACATAATACAAAACCGCCTGCAGGATACCATTCGCGACCTGCAAGACTGGTGCGCTCTGTGGCGCATCAAGCTAAATGCCACGAAAACACAAAGAATCACATTCTATAAAAAACAAAGGAAGAAGCCTGTCCCTAATATTGAGCTTAAGCTTTACGATCATAAACTTGAAGCTAGTAATGAGGCAAAGTTTCTGGGATTCAACCTGGATAGCAGTCTCAATCTAAACAATCACATAAACTCAGTCACCGTCAAAGCCACTAAACGCATCAATTTCCTGAAAATGATTAGAGGTAAAAATTGGGGAGCCAATAAAGAAATTCTCTTCAATCTTTACAAATCATATATACGCCCAGTACTAGAGTATGGGGCCATAATAACAAGTGACCTGAATAAAACCAACATTGAAAAACTACAACGGGTCCAAAATCATGCCTTGCGCGTGGCTCTGCGCAAGCCCACGTGGACATCGATAAAACAACTTCACGAGATAGCAAAAATAGACACTATAGCAATGCGCTTAAAAGATCTTCAAAGCAAAACTCTAAATAGACTTCAAGACAGCGAATTAATAATAGAACTCAATGCGCATCGCGTCCTCAATAGGAAAACTAAATAATCTGGGGCATGTCTATCGAAAGGGTTAAAGATTACATCATTGTGATGGGGTGAGCCAGGCATTCTGTGACCTAAATTTAGAACTGGCTGCGGGTGACACGATACGCACGAAAGCTTGCCTCTGTTACCAGTGGGAGTTGCAAACCGCGAGGAAAATCTTCACCTGCTGCCGGGTCTCCCCTCCCTGAGATATAAATCTCGGGGAAAAAATGCTGGCTTCCCCATCCAAAAGGACGGAAAAGTTGTAAATTAAAAACCGAATTGCTCTAATATCCAGCTTTCTATCTTTTCTACCTCCCCTATCTCATCAGACACACGACCAAACTGACTGACAAACTATGAGGGATTGAAACAATCCTCAAGCAAAGATGTGCAGAAAACCTAACAAGACCAAGGCAAGGATTGAAACAATCTTGCCAGCAAACAGCCCTTTTAAGGTTTTTTTTTTTGTTTCTTTTTTTTTGTGGGGGGGGGGGGGAGGGCGTGTTGGAGGTCATTTGGAATTCCCGAAGGATAACCAGATACCTCAAAATCACATACGGCATCCTATCTCCCAGAAGGCTTGATGGATGACTCCCGGTTTTTTCAAACTAAACTGTTGGAGCTTTCTCCATTCCTTTTTTGTAACCGCTATGGTCATATACCGGGGCCGCTACCAAACCGGCGTTGCTGTTTGGTTTTCTTTTTTCTTTTTCCCTTAAAATTGCCATCGGACAACATTATATTCTGGCTCGCCACAATGGTGGGACTCAAACCTCTACCATCGCCAAGCTGGAACCGAATAGAGTCCACTCTCTAATAGTCTTAATGGCGTTGAGGGTTTGGTCTTTGACAATCTATCACTCCAATGCAAACTGCCGGGAATTCTAACCGCGTGCATACCCCTTCAGACCCCATTTGAGGCAATAGCAAAGCTAGGCCTGTGTGATCCAAGATCCAAGTGAAATAAAATAAGGCTAACCGAGTCGCAAGGGATTTGTAAATCCCACATCGTCCCTGCGCGCCTTCGGCGCGCTAAAACCTTTCATTCATTCATTCGAATTCACCTGCCATAATAACAAGCGACCTAAGCAAAACCAACATTCAGAAGCTACAGAGAGTTCAAAATTATGCCCTGCGAGTGGCACTATGCAAACCGAAATGGACACCGATAAAGGAACTTCACGAGGTAGCAAAAATAGAAACTATTGATACGAGATTAAAAGATCTACAAAATAGGACCCTCAACGGACTCCAAGATGGTGAATTAATGGTTGAGCTGAAGAAACACCGATCCCTTAACAGGAAAACAAAATAAGTTTCCAGAAAAAAAAAAAATAAAAAAAAAAAAAAAAAAAAAATAATAAAATAAAATAAAATAAAAATTATACAATATAACTAAATCGCGTGGAGTCAGTGAGGATTGCCTCGCTACTCATTGGGAATTTTAGGATAGAGTCTGTGAGAACTGCCTCGCAACTCTGCTGAAGAGCGATTGAAATGCGTTTAATAAGATCTATATAACAAAACCCTCCACATACTCCAGGATACTGAATCAATGGTGAAACTGAACGAACACCGAACCCTAAACAGAAAAACAAAATAATCCACAGTAAATTAAAATTGGGGGTGGAGGAGGTCATTTGGAATTCCCGAAGGATAACCAGATACCTCAAAATCACATACGGCATCCTATCTCCCAGAAGGCTTGATGGATGACTCCCGGTTTTTCAAAACTAAACTGTTGGAGCTTTCTCCACTTCTTTTTTGTAACCGCTATGGTCAACCGCTATACCGGGGCCGCTACCAAACCGGCGTTGCTGTTTGGTTTTCTTTTCTCATCATTCCTTAAACTTGCCATCGCACAACATTACATTCTGGCTCGCCATCATGGTGGGACTCAAACCTCTACCATCGCCGAACTGGAACCGAATAGAGCCCACTCTCTAATAGTTTTAAAGGCGTTGAGGGATTGAGTATTGACCATCTAACACTCCAACGTAAACTGCCGGGTATTCTAACCGCGTGCATACCCCCCTCAGACTCCATTTTGGGCAATAGGAAAGCTAGGCCTGTGTGATCCAAGGGAAATAAAATAAGGTTAACCGGGTCGCAAGGGATTTGTAAATCCACATCGTCCCTGCGCGCCTTCGGCGCGCTAAAACCGTTCATTCTTCGAATTTCTGAAAAAGGGCATTTAACCCGAAACGTCGAGGCAACGACAGTGCGCTCTATTTATTTCATCAACATTTTCATTAGGTATTCACATTTCATTTATTCGTTCATTTTCATTTTTGCATCATTTTTTCATCACTTTTTCATCATTTTGACTTGTACTAATAATTATTTATTTCAGCCTAAATTAAGTCTGGGAAAATGGCTAAAAATTCCACGAATGCTAAATCTGTTAACCGCCAAGAGCGGCAAAAAGACCCGGCATATTTGGCTCATGCACAATTGGTAAAATCTCTTTACCAAATTCTTCAACTTTTTCATCATTTGGCTTTTCTTGAGGACTGTTTGGCACAGAAAGTCCTCCCAAAATCATTCCAAAAAACAGTGGACGAGCGCAACAAAACCTTTCGGCCGGCTCTGCCAACCATTTATATTTCGGACGCGCTCAACAATCTTACAAAAAAATGGGCTTTTGAAGTTATACAAACTTTGGTAGATTATTACAAAAAAACTCTAAAAGAAAAACAAGACCTGGTTCTTTCGGCACCTTTTCTTAAACCCCAGGACATTCCACGAGCACAGAATACGGCAGTTAAATGGGGACAGAAGAATTTTGGTAATCGACTACAAGAAAGTACTATTGACAAATTTTATTCTCTTTCGGATCAACTTCTGTCCCAGTTCAAAAAACCAGCGGTCATGAGCCAGACCTCTTTCAATCAACGTGCTCGTTCTAAATCGCCGGTGGCCCGCCAGCAAATCTCATTTTCTACTTCCAGAGAAACTCCATCGAAAAGTAAAAGACGAGAAACCATCTCTCCTACAGCACCAGCGACCAAAAAAACATCATTTGCAGCACGTTGCTCCACAACACCGGATTCGCCATCGTACGCCAGCATACTCAAAACACCACCTCAAAAGAAACCATTTACAAACGGCAAGTCGTCATTCTACCAAGTCTGGAAATCTGGTGAAAACAAGAGCAGCTGGACCCTGCCAGTGAAGCCAAACAAACCTGTTTGGATCATCGAACATCTCGAGGATTTATGCCAACCCTCCACCCAACAGGTTCATCGCATCATACTCTGGTGGAACCTTAAACCACATTCGGCAGATGGCTAAGATCATGGAAAAAGAGAAAGATCGACAACATCCCAAAGCAATTTTATTCAACGTTGGGGTCAACGATAGAGAAGACTGGCGAATAGACTTGCGGAACAGAAAAAAGATTGGTCACACATCAACAGGTAGACTAGGTAATATGATAAGCAATTTCCGCAAATGTTACCCTAACACAAAACTTCTTTTTCAGGAACATAATTTTTCTTCTAGTTTATGTTCAAGGGACCAACAGAATTTGACTGTCATCAACGATGCTGCGAAGTCAACAAAGAATTTGAAGATAATCCCGGCAATTCCAGCAAGCCAGTTTAAATGTTGCCCAGGTGATCCCATCCACTGGTCGACGGAAACAGCGAATAAAATCTACCAAGGATGGCTGCCACGCATAGAACCATACATCAAAGAGCAGCCTTTAAACTAATTATAGAAGAAGGCATCAGCCATGGAGAGAAAGTAGGACTAGGAACCGAAATAGTAAACTTGGTTCCTGATCTAAAATTAACTGAAGGTGAGAAAGATCTACTCAGGAATGGTTTAACTTTCGTTCCCGCCCCAGCCCCATTAAAACCTAAGCCCAAAATCTTAGATTTTGGGAGAGGTACAGTTGTCATGGATGATTACAGTTACATTAACGAAATGAACGGTGGTCCAGCAAGCCAACAATTTTTTAGGGCAACAGCATTGGTAGATAAATTTCGAAACTCAACAGGCTCAAAAGACCTCTTTGCCAATCCAACCGGGTGGTGCCCATCACCTCGGACAGTTAAACTGGAAATTAATGAGATTTCTCAAAAAGTTAAAGAACAAGTAAGCCAAATCCCGGAATAATTTTTGAAAGGCAAACAAAATTTGAACCAAATCGAAAGTAACGCCCTGAAGACGCTGAAAAACAACAAACAAATTATCATCAAGCCTTGTGACAAGGGATTTGCTACAGTTCTGATGTCAAAAGATAATTATATTAAAGAAGCTGAACGCCAATTAAATAACCCAAAATATTACAAACCTTTAGAAGCACCAATTTGGCAAGAAAATTGTTCAAAATTTAATGGAATTCTAAAAAGCTTGCTGGACAACGACTTCATTGAGAAAAAACATGTCGAGTATTTAATTGCAGAGAGGGATTCAAACAATCGTAAGTTTTACATCTTACCTAAAATACATAAACCACTCAGCAGTTGGAGCGACGAATTTACCCCTCCTGGTCGGCCTATTGTCAGCGACTGTGGCTGGGAATCTTACCACATTTCACAGTATATTGATCCGAGCTTCCTCAAAGACACTGAGGACTTTTTAATGAAAATTAACAAATTGCAGGTTCCTTCCGACAGTGTCCTCATTAGTTTAAACAGTATTTATTGAAGCATTTGTTTCAATGTATACACTTCACAATAATTGTTCAAAGAAGTAAATCGTCAATGTACATGATACAGTAGTATACAGAAAGGCAATAAATATAAGAAAACAGGTTTCTGAGTAGAAAAGGGATTCGACAGAAAGCTAACAGCTTATGTAAGTCGTCTCCCCAGCACATTTGAAAAATTACTCCTTCAGGTGGTATAAATCTGTAATAGAACTCACGTATCGTTTCGTGAAGGCCCGGCCCCCTCCAATCTGAAAAGGAGGAAGACGACCCCGACCGCCAGTCAACGATTCGTGAGATTGTTTAAACTTTAGATTGAATAGGGTAAGGAAAGAAAGAGCCGGAAGAAAAGATGATCAAAAAAAGAGAGGAGAAGATTCAGAGAAATAACAGAGCAAAACCTAATTTGGCCAACTTGAACACTAAATATGTTAACTTAAAACTCCATAGCGCAATAAGTACGGTATTTGATTCTTACTTTTAGTTCCTTTGATAAGAGTTTTGCATACTAGACTCGGTGGTGTTGAGGCGTGAGTGGGCCTTCTACTCAAGACATAGGTCAGTGGGTCCTATTTCACCAGTTGTACAGAACATGATTACCGAGGTACAGAAAGAGCAATGCTTCAGGAACGGTGTTCCCACGTGGGGCAGGGTGGGGTACAGTAATTGAGCGGTAACTCAATGGAATCGCTTGCTTGATAGAATGAAGTCATGTACCGTTTCAAAGATAAGACGGTTGTCCTCATTATTCAAGAACTCGGAGCCAAACAGGAGCATGGATGAGTCTACTGCAAAGGGGAGTAAATTAATCGTATAGTTGCGAGCGTTTGAGAACACCGGACAATGCAGGAGGAAGTGATCAGTAGTTTCGCGCTCTCCACACTGACAAGAGGGGTTGGGTGATAAGTGATTGTCATATCGGTGAGAATTAAGACTACTGCAGTGCAATCGAAGCCTGCAATGATAAATTTGAGCCGCTCGAGATTTCGCGTCACTGTAGAACCTTGGGGGTCTTTGGTTCCCATTGCTCAGGAAGGTCTTAAAGTTGATCAATGATGAGTTCTCGCGTACAGGTAAGGGTAGCTTATTCCATAGGTCTGTAACGCTTGGGATGAACGAGGACTGATACAATTGGGTTCGGCAAAAGGGAACGCGGTGGTTTTGACTTGATCGAAGACTAAATGATGAGTTCGTCTCGGAGACGAGTGGGGGGACTTTATTGGAAATATGTGGAGGTGACATACGGTGATACATTTTGAAAAACTGAATTAATTTATGTTTGCGGCGTCTTTCTTGAAGGGAGTCCCATCGTGTTTCAGAATACAGCAAGGACTTACTGGCACTAATTGTTGCTCCCGTAATGATTCGGGCTGCTGCAATCTGTATTTTTTCTAGTTCCGCAATGTTGGATACGGAACAATTATCCCAGACAGTATCCGCATATTCCAGAAGGGGTCTAATGAAGGCAAAGTATATTTTTTCTAAGACACTTCGATCGAGATAAAATTTGTGTCTCCTCAGCATGTCTAACCGAGACCAGGCTTTCGAGCAGATGTGGTCAACGTGGTCGTTCCATGTACATGTGCTATTTAGTATGACCCCCAGATGTTTATGTTCGGAAACTTCCGATATCTGTGACCCCCCTAGATATAAGGGTGGGTGAGAGTTGGGATTGTTTTTACGTGATATAAGCAAACTCTCTGTTTTATTGGGATTGAACTCAACCAACCATGTTTTGGCCCAATGCTCAATTGTCGCCAAATCATGATTGATTATGTTTGAGGCTTGCTCTGGGTTCTCAATGATGAGATATAAGGAAGTATCATCTGCAAACAGGCGTATAGAGCTAAGTAGGTCTTTGGTTATGTCGTTAATGTATATCAAGAACAGTAAGGGCCCAAGTATCGACCCCTGAGGCACACCGGCATTGATGGGCCTCCATGCGGATGTCTCCGAGGCTATCACAACTCGCTGCGATCTATCGGCAAGATATGATTTTAAAAATAGCAATAACTCCCCCGAAACCCCAATACTCTCCAGTTTGTGGATAAGACCAGCATGCCATACTTTATCAAAGGCCTTACTGACATCACAGAAAACTACCCTAACTTCTTTGCCTTCATCGAGTGCACGACAAAATTTATCATATATGTCAGTCAGTTGAAGGACGGTTGAATCTCGAGGTGTAAAACCTGACTGGAATTGACTGAGAATATTATTTTCACTTAGAAACAGCCACAGGCGTTTGAAAACGCATTTTTCGAATATTTTGCCAACACAGCTGATCAATGATATCGGACGATAGCTAGTAACTGAGTTTGAGGGCTGTTTTTTTAGGATAGGGGAGACATTTGCTTTTTTCCAGAGTGAAGGGAAGTATGAGCTATTCAGAAGTATGTTAAATAAGATTGACAGTGGCTCGCATAGAGAGGATTTGCATTCTTTAAGGAGACGCGGGCTTATTTGATCGGGACCAGACGCCTTGGATACCTTTATCGACTTCATTGCAGCATATACCTCGCTGCAGTGTAGGGTAATGCTATCAATACGCTGAGAGACATGTAGTAGTGGGTCTGGAAGGGAGGCGTTCGAATCATCAACTGTTGAGATCGAACTGAAGTATTCGTTGAACACTTCAGCTTTCTCAAGACTTGATGAGTATATTTTGTTAGAATGGATCAAGGTAGGAATTCCTGTTGTGTTACTGCTACTGATGAGTGCTTTTAATGTCTTCCACCAAAGTGATGCTGGGGTTTCTTTGCTTCTCAATGTGAACTGAATTTTTGAAAGATGCATGGCTTTGGCCTTCCTAATAGCTGATATAACTTCATTCCGTTTAAGTTTATATTTATCCCAGGCGTGCGGGTGATTTGTTCGTTTGGCAGTACGATACAAGCGTTTTCTTTGTCTTATCAGAAGTCTTAGTTCATTGTGCATCCATTTCGGTTGGCCAGTCCTCGAAGTAACTATTTTGTTGGGTATATGTCTGGATGCTGTATCGAGTATTCTGTCGGTGAAATTAGAGACTATAGTATCAAGGCATGGGTTATCAAAGACAGAGTTCCAGTCGGTGTTCGAAAGAGACTGGTTCAATACTTCGTAATTACCCTGAGAATAAATCCATATCCTTCTTTTGAAAGAGGAAGGGTTAGGTTTTAAAAATTCGACTTCAGTTGAGATTGGACAGTGATAGCGGATCATGTCTGGGATAATTGGTTCAAGCACCTCGCATGCTTTCACGTTGATTGTGTCACTGACTGCAAAGAGATCTAGCAATGTAGCAGACGTCTCAGTGAAACAAGTTGGTTCACTCACAATCTGTTTAAGGTTAAAGTAATTAGCTAGCTCGAGAAAGCTACTCTTCGAGGGAGCCATTTGGTTGTCATTAAAATCTCCTGTGACAATTAAGTTCCTAATTGACGTGTCTCTGGCTTTTTCGATGGATGCTGCTATAGCATCCCATGTATCCGGAGGACTGTTGGGTGGACGGTAGAATACGCCTAACAATAATGACCTACTCCGTCTTGTGAATATTTCGGCCCAAATGCACTCCGTATTCAGAGTATCGAGGTCCGGTCTGTGTCGAAATGAAATACCGTCTTTAATGTAAATGGCAACCCCTCCTCCCCTTGACGAGCGGTTGAATCTCAGAGGTTGGTGGAACCCATGGAGTTGAACATCGGAAGTGGGATCGTCACTTTCCAGCCATGTCTCACTCAAAGCCAAAATGTCAAATGATGCGAATTCACATTGTATAATATCTAATTTAGGTTTAAGGCTTTGGATGTTAAGATGGACAATTTTTAGGGTATTCTGATCGTGATCTGAACTAAAAGAGTTTGGACCAGGGTTGGTTTCAATGTCACCGGACAATAATAAAATTATAACCAAACAGAGGGAAAACAACGTGAAAAGAAAGGCCGATGCTACTGCTTTCAATATCGACGTGCCTTCGAGAGATTCAAGGACATGCAACGGTTTGGGATTGCTTCGGCGGAATTTACTAAGAGGGATGTAACAGATTCGCTGGATTGCTCAAAGAATAAAGCAGACATAGCAGTAAAGCTATAGTGCAGCTCAACACCACCGAGGCGCAAGAGTAAGTAAATTAAGATACAAGTAGATCTATCTTTTGGCAAACAGTGATTTAAGCCACTGGAATAGACTGTAAGGTTGAAAAGGCCAATTCTGGCGCGATATAGTTCAACTGTGCACATTGAAAATGAATTTGGTTTTGGGAACAAACTGTGTTCAAGTTATCTTGAGAAGAAATTATGTAGTATAGAATATAAAGTGTTGAAGTATTAGACTTGAGGGTAAAAGAAACAGTAGTCAATAAAACAAACAGAAAAAAAAAATAAATAAGTGTAAGAAAATATATACAAAATAACTGAGTAGTGTTTATATATAGGTATGGGTTGTAGTTCTGCTTATGCAAAGTCAAGGGTTACCCTTGACACGTAGAGGATGTTCAGTGTATCGGTTTGAGGGCAATTTGTCAGTCAGTGTATAGTAAGTATGCGTTGCGCGGGATTCATCATGGGTCAAATACCATCAACACAGAAACGTATCGCCAGGAAAGGAAGAAACAAATCCTTCATGCCACGAAAAGTGCCGAAAGTTGGCAGGAAGGGAGTTCTATTGTTTTGTTAGAGAGTGGTATGGAGAAGTGGGATCAACCCCTGGTGATAAATTCATCTTGCAACCGATGTTCTAAAGTGAGTAGGGATGAAAACAAAAAAAGGCTTTTGCAAGAAGAAATCAAGGACGTCCCACCTGCAGTTGATGAGTCTGGCGCAAACCTACAATACTTTTTATTTGATTTAAAGAATGTTATCTGTTTACAGTATTTTCCTAAAACGGTTTGGAGACAAAACATGCAGCAGTATTGGTGGGGGAAAAACGGAGGTTTTACATTTTGCAACTATCACACTAGATATTAGTGGGTGGAGGTTAGAAGACGGAATCTGCAATGCTAATTGCGGTAGAGAAACGGATATAAAATCTCGATCGGATCACGACACAGTCGAGATTCGTTCAAAATTTTCTATCCGATTTTGCAACTATTCCGCTAGATATTGGTGGGTCGAGGCAGAGCAGGGGTAATCTTAATATTGTACCAACACATGAAGTAGGAAAAGAAAACAGAGAAAAAGAAAGAAAAAAAAGAAAAAAAAAGAAAAAAGAGAAAGAAAAAAAGGATGTTCGATCGGGTTATGACACAGTCGCGATATGAGGTGTCACACTTCATATGTTAATACAATAGCTTCGGCACCATTGGGTAATATGTTGAAGTGATGAAAGGTAAAAGGTAAAACGCGGAAAGATAACCCAGACCGGATCGCAACACCATCGCCACTTCATATGTTAATACAATAGCTTCTGCACCATTGGGTAATATGTTGAAGTGATGAAAGGTAAAAGGTAAAACGCGGAAAGATAACCCAGACCGGATCGCAACACCATCGCCACCCCGTCATATCTATCTGACAGCGATTGGAATCGGATCAATGCATGGGGTGTTGAGCGGTGGAGGAGGTTTTGATGATTAACCTTGCATAGAAATGATGGGGCGGTTGATTTATTACATTATCTGGACACACTATAAATATCCTATTAGGCTATCACAGTTCACATATATGTATCGCCATGTATTCTTTTCCGATGAAGAAGAAGCTGTAATAATACATGGTGGAATGCGGGACGACAAACTCGCTATTGGGTAGAAAATGGAACGATAATTCCGATGGAATCGCGACAGGGGCGTCACCCGGTCGAGTATACCTGGTGGCGATTTCAATCACCAATGCATAGAAAGGATGGGGTGGTTGGATTGTTGCATTGTCTTGACATACTACAAATGTGCTATTAGGCTATCACAGCTCACATATCACCATAGATTCTTCTCAGACGGAGAAGCTGTATCGACACAATGTAGAATGTGAGACGATAAGCTCGCTATTTAGGACGTCCAAATTCACAAATAAGTGCAATAATTATCTATCCGTTGACGAAGATGGTGTATTGATACTAGGTAGGATGCGGAAAGATAACATCGATCGGATCACAACCCAGTCACCATCCGATCGATTTTATCTGCCTGCAGCTGCAATCATACCAGTGCATAATGAGTGGGGTAACAGAGGGATTGGTATTATTGTCTTATCAAGCCATACTACAAATGTGAAGATTGGGACCTCACAGTTCGCATATTGATACGTTAATTCTTGTTCGACAGATGAGATGCCCCGGTGATACGAGACTGCAGACCGGGATTAAACTTCGATGGCATCGCGACAAGGTCCTCACTCGGTTTAATTTACCTAGTGGCGATATCAATCACCAATACATAGAAATGATGGGGCGGTTGATTTGTTACATTATCTGAACATACTATAAATATCCTATTAGGCTATCACAGTTTACATATATGTATCACCATGTATTATTTTCCGATGAAGAAGAAGCTGTAATGATACATGGTGGAATGCGGGACGACAAACTCGCTATTGGGTAAAAAACGGAATGATAATTCCGATAGAATCGTGACAAGGGCGTCACCCGGTCGAATATATCTGCTGGCGATTTCAATCACCAATGCATAGAAAGGATGGGGTGGTTGGATTGTTGCATTTTATCTTACACCTGTTGAAGATATAGCCCATGTGTTATAGATTATCTATAACATATACCCCTATGTCATATAGATTGGAGACTCCAGATGAGTCGACATTTTGACACGAAGTCATCCCCAAAACCCTTTTAAAAATGCAGAAAAGAACAAAAATGGTCGGTATAAGATAAAAACAACAATACCATAGTGTGCCTCGACACGCTTGACATCTCAACTCGTTGAAAGTGAGCCTCTTTCGCTCGGCAAGCCTCGCGAAAAAACTCACCCTCAACTCGCCGAGACACCAAACACATCAAAACACACCATGGTATTATCGTATATGTCTGGAAACACTACAAATGTGCTATTAGGCTATCACAGCTCACATATCACCATAGAATCTTCTCAGGCGAAGAAGCTGTATCGACACAATGTAGAATGTGAGACGACAAATGTGCTATTAGGCTATCACAGCTCACATATCACCATAGAATCTTCTCAGGCGAAGAAGCTGTATCGACACAATGTAGAATGTGAGACGATAAACTCGCTATTTAGAACGTCCAAGTTCACAACTTAGTGCACTAATTATCTATCCGATAACGAAGATGGTATATTGATACTAGGTAGGATACGGAAAGATATCCTCGATCGGATCACAACCCAGTCACTATTCGACGACAAACTCGCTATTGGGTCAAAAGCGGAATGATAATTCCGATAGAATCGTGACAAGGGCGCTACCCGGTCGAATATATCTGGTGGCGATTTCAATCACCAATGCATAGAAAGGATGGGGTGGTTGGATTATTGCATTGTCTTGACACACTACAAATGTGCTATTAGGCTATCACAGCTCACATATCACCATAGAATCTTCTCAGGCGAAGAAGCTGTATCGACACAAAGTAGAATGTGAGACGATAAACTCGCTATTTAGAACGCCCAAGTTCACAACTAAGTGCACTAATTATCTATCCGATGACGAAGATGGTGTATTGTGATGCTAGGTAGGATGCGGAAAGATAACCTCGATCGGATCACAACCCAGTCACCATCCGATCGATTTTATCTGTCTGCAGCTGCAATCACACCAGTGCACAGTGAGTGGGGTAGTAGAGGGATTGGTAATATTGTCTCATCAAGCCATACTGCAAATGTGAAGATTGGGACCTCACAGTTCGCATATTGATACGATAATTTCTTTTTCGACAGATAAGATGCCCAGGTGATACGAGACTGCAGACCGGGATTAAACTTCGGTCGGAACAGTCACAGACTACATATAACTTCGATCGGATCGCGATACACTCGCTACCCGGTTCGATTTACCTGTTCGCTATTATATAGACACCAATGCTTAGTAGGATGGAATCGCGACACAGACACACCGGTTTTATTTTCCTGACCGCGATTGCAATCACGCCCATGTATAATTGGGAGGAATAAGGGAGGTGGCAGTGGTAAATTATTTCTTTGACATGACACGTCACAAACGTGCATCTAGAATGTCACCGTTCGTAGGCAAATACATTGTTGTTTATTTAGTGGTGTTTGAGGTCACATATTTATGCACACTGGCTAATCGTGACCGCAACATGGAGACAAAGTCAAGTTCAGTCAATAGTTTATATCCCATATTGCCCATTTTAGAGGACTTCCACTCCAAGAATTGGTGACTGGGTCCTATTTTACCAGTAAAACAAAACTTGTTTACCACAGTAAATAAGCACTGCCTCCCTTCCCGGGATTCCATCGGGGTGGGGTGGGGGGGGGGCGAATACAGTGACATTTTACCAATGAACAAGATGATATAATGATGCGGGGAAGAATGCGGAAGGATAACTTCGACCAGATTGCGATACAGCCACATCAACGCATTACTGGGGAAGGGGGGGGGGGGGTATAAATCACTGCCTTAGCAAGACATGTTAAAGATTTTACATAGACGGTGTGACAGTTCTGGGAAAATAAAATATTTTTGATGCATAAGATGCCGTAATGATACCAGGTAGAAAGCGGACAGATAAACTCAAGCGGATTGCGATACTGTCGCAATCCGGTTGAATCTAACTATCCGCGATTACAATCACACCATTGCGTAATAAGATAGGGATGGCCGGAATAATATTAATGCCTTTATAAAAAACACAACAGGTGTGCATTTGGGATGTCCCAGTTAAGATGCGAGAACAACAAATTTACTGATGGGAAAGATGCCATAACGATTTGAGGTAGGAAGCGCAAACAAGGATGCCATAACGATTTGAGGTAGGAAGCGCAAACATAACTTCAATCGGATTGCGATACAGGCGCCACCCGGTTGAATTTATATGTACGCGATTGCAATCATACCAATACATAATGTAGGTAAAATGCGTGTGGAGTGGGGGTAATATTTTGACCAAAAATCCACACTACAAAAGTGCAATTGTGATGTCGATATTGAGAAAACAAGAAGCATACGAATGGAAGACCCGTTGGTTAGATTATGTACATAATGCAGCCGATGAGTGCTATAAATATAGCAAGGGGTTGGTGTCAAGTCGGAAGACTACAAAATCGAAGACTGCGACAGGTTTGGGCCAATATTTTGAATTCTCTGCACTATTCTAAACCTTTTTTCCAGTTCACCGACCTGCCAGGAAGTTGTGATCCTTTGGACGGAGCCATCTTTGAGTTTGGCAAAAATGACTCCGTCAAAAGTCCACGTTTCTAAGATCTTTCGGTCACGAGCTAGAATCCGAGCTCTACGGGCTATAAGTACACGAGTTTTGGTTAGGTCCTCGTTTATATATATTCTACGATCGTGGCCACCTGGTTCAGATCCAGACTGGACGTTAGCTGTCTTTAGTTTAGTCCTAGCCCTGAATAGTTTATCTCTAATTCTATAATTAGCAAGTCTAAATATTATTGGCTTGTCTTTAACTTGATTGCCATTCACAACCCTAGGACCAACTCGATGACTCCTTGGGACTTCATCCAGCGTGAGTTTAACACCTATTTTACTTGCTATGTCCATAACAATGGCATCGGTATTTTCACCGGGCTTTTCGACAATGCCACTCAGCCTCAAATTTGTTCTGCGCCCATATTGTTCTAGATCATCTACTTTGTCACTGAGTTGTTCTAACTTTTTATCTTTCGACTGAATTTGTCTATGCAGGTCCTGAACGGTCCTTTCAAGTTCGTCAATCCGTGCGTTAGCAGCTTCCAAGAATATTGACTTCAGACCCTCGCGCACAGAAGGGTTTTTTAAAACTTTCAAAAATGCCAAGCACATTCGATCGTCACAGCTTGGAGGTTGAGTTGGTGGGTCCGACAAAAAAAAGTCAGATAAATCGGGGTCATCGTCAGAACTGGCATACTCCCTAGCCTTCTTATTCTCCATGGGAGAGGGGGTTTGGTCAATCGTGCCCCAAGGCCTCTTAGCGTCGTTACCCGTGGTGATCTCAAAGGCCTCGTCACCCTCGATATTAACATTGTCAATGCTTGTTGATCCACTATCCATGGCAACTGTGAAGATGAGACTGCAGAAAGCAATAGTCAAAAGAAAAGTGTTTTTCTCCGGAGAAAAATGTTCATTCAGATGATAGGGCTCCGAGCTGGATTAAGGTGTTTATAAACAATGATTCACACAAGTTGCGATCATCGTTGAACTTTATTACACTCGTTTACACTCCGTCACACACAGGTAGCGAACAGTAAAAGAAAGTTAACAATGACGCAAGATCAAAGACAAAAACATTCGAACAGTACAGTTGCCGCCGATATTTTCGAACACTTCAGAGATTTTTTCTTTTTTTGAGTCAAGCTTCAGAACCAAAGTTGTTGTTTGACATGTTCATATGAATATCTGACATCAGATGCGAAAAGAAATATGTCTCAAAACACAATTATTTGGTAGGCATTTTTATTTGGTAGAAATGTTTTTAACGAGAAAGTTATCCATAGTTACCGATCTCCAATGTAAACAATATTATTCAGAAGCAGAGAGACGCAGTTGACATCTCAACAACCAAATATGTATCCAGTTTTCACCAAGTAGAACTTTTGGTCGGATGGCCGAACACTGAATAGGAATGAATAGGAATGAATCTGTTCTTGGCTACATGTTACTCAAGAAAGGAATCCTCAAAATACGAAAATCACCATTTGAAAAGACTTTGAAGCAGGAGCAAAAATTTCAACGATCAACCACCATGAGTCACGTGGTCCTCATTACCCTAGACATTGAAAGTATGTACACTAACATTGGTATTGACGCTGGTCTAGAGGCAATAAAAAAATCTTTCAAAAGGTACGATGACCCTAACAGACCATCGGATGAAATCCTGCAATTGAAAGGTTACGACTTTGAATTTAACAATAAATTTTACCTCCAAATAAGTGGATGTAGTATGGGTAAAAAATGCAGTCCAAATTTTGCTAATATTTTTGTTGCAGAATGCGAAAGAGGTGAAAGAGGTGCTCTTGCTAAAGCAAGAAAACAGCCATTATGTTATCACAGGTTCCAAGACGACATTTTCATCATATGGCCCCATGGCCGTGATGACTTCAACGAATTCTTGGAAATCCTGAACAACCACGATGAATCCATTAAATTACAACCCTGCATTTCCGAAAATACCATTGATTTTCTGGATGTGACTGTATTCAAGGGCCCTCAGTTCCGGCATAGCAACGTACTAGACACAAAAGTCTTTTTTAAACCGACCGATTCTCACCAACTTCTCCATAGAGCTTCTTACCACCCACCCAAACTATTCAATGGGTTGGTAAAATCTCAAATCATTCGATTCCATAGAAATTGTACGAACAGAAGCGACCTCAATCACGCATGTTCAATTCTTTTCAAAACACTTGTTAAACGCGGTTACTCAAAACGTCTTTTGCGAAAAATTAAATCTGATACAATCCGAGAGATCGAGACACCCATTCGGGACTCTGAACCAACGCACCCCACGAAAATTCGGCATAACCGCCCAGTTCTGGGAAATGGATCAGTAAATCTATGTCAGCGCAAAATTTGTTACATACATCGTATGAACTGCATGAATACCGGTAAAACATTTTTTAGCGAACAAACTCGTATGTTTTACCAAGTTAGAAACAGCTTCAACTGTGATTCTGAAAACATTATTTATTTAATCACATGTAAATTATGCCATATCCATTATGTCGGCCAGACGAAAAACCCTCTGCGCGTCAGAATGCAAAACCATTTATCAAATATCCGTTTAGATTCAGGAAAGGCAGTATCAGACCACTTTAACCTCCCTGGCCATGACATTAAGTCACATTTCAGTTTTCAACCTATTGAGCAAATTCCGTTTTTAGACGATGAGGAAACCACAACAGACAAACTACTTGAGCGTCAAAACTATTGGATTGGAAAGTTCAGGACCTATCTCCCATACGGACTCAATAGAGAGTACTCTGGGTTGCCAAATAAAATTATTTGTTTTCCTTTGGTTTATAATCGACGCAATGTCGAAATTGCAAAAATTTTCAAAAACAACTTCACAGAATTAAACACAAAACTGCCAGAAGCCATTAACAAAGAATGAATGAATGAAAGGTTTTAGCGCGCCGAAGGCGCGCAGGGACGATGTGGGATTTACAAATCCCTTGCGACCCGGTTAGCCTTATTTTATTTCACTTGGATCTTGGATCACGCAGGCCTAGCTTTCCTATTGCCTCAAATGGGGTCTGAAGGGGTATGCACGCGGTTAGAATTCCCGGCAGTTTGCATTGGAGTGATAGATTGTCAAAGACCAAACCCTCAACGCCATTAAGACTATTAGAGAGTGGGCTCTATTCGATTCCAGCTCGGCGATGGTAGAGGTTTGAGTCCCACCATGGTGGCGATCCAGAATATAATGTTCTGCGATGGCAATTTTAAGGGAAAAAGAAAAAAGAAAACCAAACAGCAACGCCGGTTTGGTAGCGGCCCCGGTATATGACCATAGCGGTTACAAAAAAAGGAATGGAGAAAGCTCCAACAGTTTAGTTTGAAAAAACCGGGAGTCATCCATCAAGCCTTCTGGGAGATAGGATGCCGTATGTGATTTTGAGGTATCTGGTTATCCTTCGGGAATTCCAAATGACCTCCAACACCCCCCCCCCCCTCCCACCCACAAAAAAAAAAGAAAAAAAAGCCCTTAAAAGGGCTGTTTGCTGGCAAGATTGTTTCAGTCCTTGCCTTGGTCTGTTAGGTTTTCTGCACATCTTTGCTTGAGGATTGTTTCAATCCCTCATAGTTTGTCATTCAGTTTGGTCGTGTGTCTGATGAGATAGAGGAGGTAGAAAAGATAGAGAGCTGGAAATTAGAGCAATTCGGTTTTTAATTTGCAACTTTTCCGTCCTTTTGGATGGGGAAGCCAGCATTTTTTCCCCGAGATTTATATCTCAGGGAGGGGAGACCCGGCAGCAGGTGGAGATTTTCCTCGCTGTTTGCAACTCCCACTGGTAACAGAGGCAAGCTTTCGTGCGTATCGTGTCACCCGCAGCCAGTTCTAAATTTAGGTCACAGAATGCCTGGAAACATTAACAAACGATGCATCATAGCTTATAAAAAGAATCCCAGTCTTCGAAACATTCTTGTGAAAGCACTTTTGAGATGAGTTCATTTTGTCATAAAGTCATATAACTCTTCAAAAATATTAAAACAACATTGAATTCCATAGAAATAATTTACAACAGAAATCGATTTCCCGACCTGCGCCCGTGCTTGTTTGTTTTGAAAAATATCTATCCGCCAGTGCCAGACCTTTTGAATTATTTCTATTATAAAAACATTAATTATCTGTCGATTTGTTTTGCGCATTGTCATGTGTTTGATTTCCAACAGTCTTCAGCCAGTGAACACAAGTCATTCAAATGCCATTAAACATTAACAGTAGAAATACCGCTAAAGTTTGATGACATTTGAAAGGTTATTTTCCACTAATCACTGAGTGAATCCATCTCAGACACAGTGATTGGCCAGTTTGGCCTCATCAACAGATGAAGTAAAGGTATTTAAACGCTTTGGTAAAATCGAATTCACCTCGCTTTCCGGGTCGCAAGGGATTTGTAAATCCCACATCGTCCCTGCGCGCCTTCGGCACGCTAAAACCTTTCATTCATCGAATTCACCTCGCACCTCTGCCTTCACAGCGAACGGACGTATCGTCCAGCACTGGTGATTTCACACAAAACTGATTATCGCTCACTCGGATGTTCAACAACGCTATTGCAATTTGCACTATTTCTGTGTATCTTTTTGTATCACTGTAAGTGTTTACTTTTTTCTCTTGCTATTTCTATCTGCATTTTTCCGTTAAAAACGAATATTTAAGTCAATACAATTAAATTAAAATCTCTAATAACTTAAAAAATTAATTTTAGAATTTTAGAATCATTTACAAATAAAAACAATGGATAAACAAAGTCAAGCTCAGTTAAACAGTTCTGTCTTTAATTCTGGTAGTCTGAGCAACAGTGGAAATTCCACTAATACTGATATGACATCGATGATGTCGATGATGTCTGGCTTCTAGAAAGAAATAGCCAGATTAAATGACACCATAGAGGATTTGCGGTCAGAGCTTCAAGCCCAGAAGCGACAGGCAGATAAAGAAAATGCTGAATTGAGAAGGGAATTGGAAAAGGCAATTCTGAAAGCCAAACCAGGTAAGGAGGACCATGCTCCTCCAGTTCCTGATTTACAATGTATTGACGCCACTACAGAAATGAGAAGACCTGCGGCCGCCGGCTCACTAGCGGGGATATCTGAAATAGATTCAGATCTAATTACCCCCAGCCAGGATAACTGGCTGCGTTCCATAATAGAAGAAGCTACCAACACGGTCGCAGTTTCCCCGGCCGTGGCGGTTGAAATTCAATTGGATAGAAATTCAGCTAAAGTCCCCAAATCGCAGCGACAGAAAAAATCACCAAACCAAAATCGGTCGAAAAGGAAACTCTCCAATGAGTTCCGTGAAAATGATGAAACCGTGGACGTCGAAGACGAAAATGGTTTCTGTATGACTATTGATCGGCATGTCAAGAAGACAAAAATCATCAAGAAAAATTCACAGAGCACGCTACTGAAAAGGACTTGGTGGTCACACCAAGAAATGGGGACTCTGTTAACGCAACAGAGTCTACATCACCGGAAATAGTGAATGCGACTGCGACAGCTAGCCCGACCGATAGCGCTACGTACACCGATAAAGTAAAAGCACAAACGCCCCCTAAGGTGACCAATAAAACCAACAAGACACAGGGCCATCCGCAACCAATCCCCTATGTCGTAATCACCCGCGTCCACCCCAAAACGATTGATAAAGCCCTCCCAGGATGCTCATGGGAGAGACTAATCTCCAAAGCCACGGGTAACCATACTTGGAAAATAAAAGTAAAATGCCCTAATAGAGCAAAGAAATTAAATCTGATAAGCAAAGGGGTAATTATTAATGGCCAAAAATACGAAACCGAGGAATATCGTATTCTTCCGCAACCCGTTCAGTGTCACAAGTGTCAGAAATTTGGGCACTTGTCACACAAATGCAACGGGGATCAACGATGTATGAAATGCGGTGACAAACACATCGCGAAGGCATGTAGTGCTAAAACTCTGAAATGCCCGAATTGCGGTGGTCAACACCCCAGCAACTACCGGGGTTGTAGCCACTTCAAAAAAGTTAAAACAAACATCCAGCTTGAAGCTCTAAATGTAAGTAATGTCGAGAACTCATCTTCCCCTTATTCCACGTGTACTCTAATGGCTGGCTCTATTTTCAGCATAATGAAGAAACACTTGGACACCAGTCTTTCGGACGTTTGCAAAGAGATTAGTAAAACAGCCTCTAAGTTATATAATACTCAAATATCTCACACGCTATTAGAAGCGGCCGTCAACAGAATATAATTATGTAACAATATTACGAATAGTAATTAAACTTAAATAAACTTAGTACAGTTATTCCTAAACCATTCATGGATACACTAAAAATAGTCCAGTGGAACGCTCGAATCGTTAATCAGAAAAATTTGCAAATGTCACATTATTTAAAAAATACGGACGTAATTGGAATTAGCGAAACATGGCTTAAACCAAACAAACAATTCTCGTTATGTGGCTTTGATATTATTAGAAGAGATCGCTCCGCCCAAAAAGGCGGCGGTGTCGCTCTGCTAATAAGGCAGGATATTAAATACAAATCAATACCATGCGACCACCTCAATGCTGAAGTGATTGCAGCTGAATTTGAACTTGACCACAAACACGTGGCCATCATATCATATTATAACAAGCCGCAAGCAACAGTAGACAGTAAAGTATTTGAATTTTTTACCAACAAGTACAAGCACTGCATATTCTTGGGTGATTTCAATTCCAAACACCAGGTATTCGGTTGTAATAAGACTGAGCCTAATGGTGACGCCCTTTTCCACATCATTGAAGAACTCGATCTACTCGTGGTAAATAACGATCAAGACGTAACATACATAAGCAACAACCCACTCCATCAATCAGATATCCTAGACTTGATTATCACCAGCAAATCACTAACCAGCCAAATGCAAGACATATTTGTAGGAGATGATGATCTAGGCAGTGATCACCTGCCGGTTCACGCCACTCTGAAATGTAATACTGGTCCCGCAAGGTATCCTCCCGTGAATAAGAGGAACCTATCAAAAATTGACTGGAACCTCTTCAGAAACATTATCGAAGTAAAAATAAAGGCAAATGACCCCTCAAATGCTCATGAACTAGAAAAAGCCTGCACCCACCTTAACGAGGTTATCAACAGTACACTAGATGAAATTTGTCCCAAGCAAACAGTAAAGACGCGGATCAATAGAATAACCCAAACAACTCTTCAAATAATCAAACAAAAAAGAAAAGCCTTCCGGGCTTACCAATCAGAGAATGATCAAATGAAAAGAGCAGAACTTAAAACCGCGTATAATCGCCTACATGGGGAAGTAAAAAGGGCCATAGCTAATGACAATCGCGTGAGATGGGAAACAGCAACCGAAAACCTAAATGGGCTGAGAGAACCTAAGAGGTTCTGGGGTACATTTAAAACTCTTACTGGCCAAAAGAGCAAAATTGCCAATAATAATACACTGAAGACTAGCGACGGAACTATGGCCATAGATGACAAGGCAAAGACCAGTGCTTTTGCCGAACTTCTAAAGTAGGCGCATCGTCCACAAGAAGGGAACAGATATGACAACGATTTTAAGGTAAAAGTAAATAAATTTGTCCAAGTTAAAAACTCAATTTTCAATGAACCGAACTTCGACCAAAGGCATGAAGACGGGGACGACCATGAATTAACCGAACCAATAAGCGTAGAAGAGGTCATGGATATAATCAGAAAATGCAGATCATCTTCGTCCCCAGGAGAAGACGAAGTCTCTTACAAAATAATGAAACAGTGCCCCAACATCTTCTACTGCAGACTTACCAAACTCCTAAACTGCTGTCTCCCCTGTGGGTACTTCCCATAATGCTGGAAAGTGGCCACAGGAGTCATGATACCTAAACCCGACAAAGACCTTACCAACCCTTCTAACTACCGCCCAATCAGCTTGCTTAGCTGTGTTGGGAAAATATTTGAGCGGATGCTCACTACGAGACTTCGCAGCTATCTCGAATCAATCAACTTTTTCAACAAATGAAAAAGAGCGTATAGGAGTCAGAATGAGGGAATCGAACACGTATATAGACTGGTCGATTATATGAAAACAGCATTTAGTCAAAACGAAATCGGAACCGCGCTTTTCTTGGATGTAGAAAAAGCGTTCGACTCTGTATGGCACAATGGCGTGAGATATAAACTAGCGAAAATGGGATTACCCACTAAAATTCTAAGGATCATATCATCATTTCTAACTGACCGAAAAATCAAGGTGAGGGTTAATCGCGAGGTGTCAGAGGAAGTAATACTCGAAGCAGGAACACCACAAGGGTCGGTTTTAAGCCCGCTTCTTTTCATAATATATGTGAATGATATAGAAAAAGTAGGGAAAAACTTTGATGAACTATCGCAGTTCTCAGACGACAAAGTCATTTGGACAGCCAGCAAGCCCAGAAACATAATGCGTGCGCATGCAACTAAGGTGTTATGCACCAACCGACACCAGTTTAGGGAACTTTTTAGCTGGTTCGGAATCACGCTGGATTCCTCGGTGAAAGGCCCATGTGGGCGCCATTTTACCCAGAGGGTATTTTTACCGATACAAATTATCTCCCCTGCCCCCGAAGTAGTATACCTGAGCCATTGGACCACTTTTGGGTGTCAAATTCTCGAATTTTTCAATAAAGGCCTCTAAAGGGTAAGAATGGTGGGGAATGCCAAAGAAGAGGAACAGGAGTAGGGAATGAAGGTGGGAAGAGAAAGGGGAGAGGGAAAAGATGGAATGGAGAAGGGAAGAGAATGGGAAGACAGAAAAGAGGGAGGGAGGAGGAAATGTAGGAGTGACTCCTGCTCCTAGAAGCAGAAGCAGCATTGAGGAGCAGGCCAATAAGCATGGTCAGAATTGAGTTGGAATGGGGGGGGGGGGGATGGATGCATGTTATGGAGGGTTAACTCCAGCCTAACCCTAACCTAGACCAAGTCTTAGTCCTAGACCTAACCAAAGCCTAGCCATAGCCCAAACCCTAACCTAAGCCTTACTCTAACCTACCCTAGACCTAAACTTTCCCTAGCCTAAGCCCTAAACCCTTAGACATTGCATAACCCAAACCTAGCCCAACTATTAGCCCTAGCACTAGCTTAGCCATTGCTCAAGTCCTAGCCTTATCTCTAGCCTAACCTTGACTTTAGTCCCAGCCCTAACCCTAAACATAGCACTAGGCTTGCCTAGCACTAGGCATAACACTAGCCCAACACTAAAGAGGGAATGGAGGAGGAGGGAAGGGGTGAGGAAGGGATGGAGAAGAGAGGGGAGGGAAGGAAGAAAAGAGGAAAGGGAGGAAGGGAAAGAGGGATAGGATGAGTGAGTGTTGGAGAAACCCTTGCTCTTAGGAGCAGGAACAACTTTAAAGAGCAATAACAAGGACCAGGAGCAACAACCTCTGACGTGAGTGATGAGGAAGGATAACTCTAACCCTAACCTCCTAATCCTAACCCTAAACCTAGCCCAAGCCCTAGCTCTGGTGTTAGGGATAGGCTATGGGTTAAGGCTAGGGCCTGGGCGTGACAATGGCATCAGAAAATGACAGCTGATATGGTAGGGTAGGATCCTGCTCCTGTATCCTGTTAATCGGGAGTAATTTTCCATCTTTCTTTCTACTCGTACAGGGGAGCACAGTAGTGGCTAGTGTGTTGGACTCAGGATCGGAAGTTTGTGAGTAGTAGGGGAGGCCCGTTTGAGCATTAGTGGCAGGGTCTCATTGAAGGATCTCACCCTAGGGATATCAGTTTGGGGATGTCACCATGTTTTCCTACCATTTGGTAGGCCTCGTAACCTGCCATCCTGTGATGCCTTTGCCATATGAGTTAGCACTAGCCATAACACTAGCCCAACACTAGAGAGGGAATGGAGGAGGAGGTGAGGGGTGAAGAAGGGATGGAGGATAGAGAGGAGGGAAGGAAGAAAAGTGGAAAGGGAGGAAGGGAAAGAGGGATAGGATGAGTGAGTGTAGGAGAGATTCCTGCTTTTAGGAGCAGGAATAACTTTAAGGAGCAATAACAAGACCCAGGAGCAACAACCCCTGACGTGAGTGATGAGAAAGGATAACTCTAACCCTAACCTCCTAATCCTAACCCTAAACCTAGGCCAATCCCTAGCTCTGGGGTTAGGGATAGGCTAAGTGTTAAAGCTATGGGTAGGGGCAGCATAGTGGGTTAGGGTTAGCCCTCGCCACTCACAACCCACTCCCCAAGACAGGGTTGCTGGTCCTGATCCTCCTCCTGCTCCTTTCTTCTGCTTCTGCTACTTGCTCCTTCTCCTTAACTTCTCCTTAAAGCTGCTCTTGCTCTCAGGTGCAAGAGTTACTCCCATGTTACCTCCCCCCATCCCACTTTCCCACATCATTCATTCCTTTTTCTTGTTGCTCTCTTCTGTCTCCCTTCTTCCTCCCCCTTTCTCCTCCTCCTCCCTCCTCCCCCTCTTCACTTCCCTCTTTAGGGCTGGGCCGGTGTGATGGTTAGGGCTAGGTTATGGTTATGACTAGGACTAAGGACAGGTTAGGTCTATAGCTTAAACTATGCTAGCGTAAGGGTTAGGACTAGGGCTAAGGAAAAGGTTAGATCTTGGGCTTAAACTAAGCTCGGGCTAATGATTGTGCTAGTGTCAATGCTTGAGCTAGTGCTAGGGTTAGGCCTAGGACTAGGGGTAAGTTAGGGCTAGGGCTATTCCAGGGCTAGGGTTGGAGCTAGGGCTAACACTTGGGTTAGGTTACAGTTAGGCTAGATCTAAAAGCTTAGGGTTAGGTCTTGGGTTTTGGTCTAAGGCTAGAAGTAGGCTAAGCTTAAGGCTTGGACTAGGCTAGGCTAGGGCTAACACTTGGGCTAGGTTAGGGTTAGACTATGGCTAAGGTTAAGGCTGGAGGACTAGGGATACCCCTCCACAATGCACACACTACTACCCCTCTCTAAACCTCAATCCTGATCCCGCTCCTTGGTTCTGCTCCTGTTCCTCAGTGCTGCTACTGCTCCCAGGAGAAGTCACTCTTAAATTCCCCTGCACTCCTCTCCCTCCTCCCTTCCCTCCTCTTCCCTGCCTCTCTTCTTCAGCATTTTCCTCCATTCTACATTCTTATCCTTTAGAGACCGTTTTACCAAATATCGGTGTTTGACGCCCAAAAGGGGATCAGATGTCCCAGGCATGCTACTTCTTCTGTAGGGAGTATAAATTGTGTTGGTGCAAATACCCTCTGCATAAGATGGCAACCCCGATGGGTCTTTCACTTAGGTACATCACAACATTCCGAACCAGCTAAAAACATTCCCAAGATTGTCACCAGTCGGCGTGTGACAAATAAGCTGTGCGAGCACATGTGACACCTCAAATCACCATAGCAATGGCATCACAAGATGGCGTGTTAGTATTCCGACCATGCGGTATGGTCATGACATTCCACAAAATAACATTCCCCAGGATGAGATCCTTCAATTAGATCCTGCTAATGATGCTCGAATGGACCCTCCCCTACTACTATTGTGGTTCCATGTCAGGTCGGGGTCGTTGTGTCCTTCAGCAAGACACTTCATCACAATTGCTCACTTGGGCACACAGTGGCTCTGTGTGCTGATGAATATCGCGCTAGTGGCACACATGCCTTCAGCCAATGTTCACCGTTTCTGGTGGGTTAGTAGGTTGTAGGGTCTGGCAATGACTTGCCACTTCTATGTGGTTCTCTCTGGGTACTCCAGTTTCTCCACCTGCAGTAACGTTCGCTGACACGGTATGACCCTGGCTGATCAAGTGTCTTAAATCACCAATAAAATGTCAGGCCGCTCGACCACACACCCCCTGAAAAAAATTACAATGACCTATGGCCCATAACACTGGTAAGCACCACTGGATCAAACCTCAAGTATCAGGGGAACAGAAATGACGTTTTCTCCCCAAGTTGAAAAAAGGAACATGACTTTGTCAAAAATCATCAAATCGAACCCTTATTCAAATTGAACATGTATTGTATATTACTAGGCCCACATACCAAATATCATTCTGGTATGTGGAATAGAAGTGAAGTTATCATTCCGATACTGAAAAAGGGCCGTAACTCTGTCAAAAATCATAAAACCGAACCCTTCATCGAACTAATCCTGCATTTTGAGGCAATAAGCGTATATGAGTAATTAGGGGAGGCACTATAGCCCCAAGCATTTTTAACACTGAGTTTTCCATAGGATCCATAGGCTTAGTGTTAAATTGTGAAACTTATAGCCCCAAGAACTTATAGCCCCAAGAACTTATAGGGACAAACCTGAATGCACTGGTGGCACAGTGCACTCAGGTTTGTCCCTATAAGTTCTTGGGGCTATAAGTTCTTGGGGATATAAGTTTCACAATTTAACACTAACCCTATGGACCCTATGAAAAACTCAGTGTCAAAAATGCTTGGGGCTATAATGCCCCCTGCATCATGCTTATAACCAACTCCTATAGTACATTTTTGGCTTGTAAGTTTCACTGGAGGATAAGAGAACTGTTTTTTGTTTTTCTTATAAAAAAGACTTGCTTGTGTACGTCAACATGACAAGATATCTCTTACTAATATTGAGTTTAGCCCTTACAAGCACTACCACGAAGGCACATTTGAAATCACACTCATTTGTGAGAGTAACAAATTATTGATAGGTTAGAATGACAAACAGGGATAATAAGAATTAGGATGAATGAGTTTAACTTGTATCCTGATTTTTGTCAAGCTAAAATTCAATAACTTGTATCCAGATTTTTTTAGAAATCCTCATGTGAATTCATTTAAATCTGGACACAGGTTATTGGATTTAACCTCACATCCATTTTTTTATACTGTCTTTCTGGCAGCTAATTAAGATTAGGATACAAGTTAGCTTTCTTCACCCGGTATTTCTCCAGTTCATAACCACGGGCAGCTAAGAACTGTTTTATCCCTGCCTTTTGCTCCAACTCATCAATAAGTTGCTGGCCCCACTGTCGAGTGTATGTCTGAGGTCTACCACTTCTCCTCATATGTCCGAAAATATCTTCAGCTAATTGGCGCCTCCGTGCTTTCTCTCTCTCTACTCTGATAGATTCTTCTTCTAATCGGCGATTTCAATCAGCGTCAGACATTTCCCCGGACCTCCACATTCTGTATTCGTTCATATCTAGAGAGTACTTCATGTTTTCTCAAAAATGAATTGTTTTGAATGTGTGTTAGATTATATAGACAATGTGAGGATCGAACATGCACCGAAGAATGCTCATGCGACAATTCGATCGAGTGCGGGAAAAAATGTTGACCTCGGACGGCTGTGATAGTAAACGTTCGTTGTCAACATTCTTTTACCGCACTCGATCGAATTGTCGCGTAAGGGTTCTTCGGTGCATTTACGATCCTGGCATTGTCTATAAAACATTGCTGGAGATATCATAACGTCATTTTCTTATCATCAATCATGAGAATTGAGCTATCCATCAGAGTAAAGATTCCATCACTAGAAGGTTAATGTGGGGAGCGAGAAGTGAAGAAGGAGAGAGAGGAGTGTAATACTATTCCACCACAAGAAGTCAGTTGTGGCAAAGAAGTGAAGATGGAGAGAGAGGAGTGCAATACTATTCCAAGGAGTAATCTGCGAAGACTGGCAAGAAAAGTTGGGGTGGATAATATCTCACCATTGTCACTTGATGACGCTGAAGAAGCCTTACACTGTTTTGTTCGAAAAATGATGAGAGATACCTACCATTATGCAACAATTAGGGGAAGAGGATCACAACATCTCGTTAATCAAAAGGATGTCAAGAGAGCCGCAAAGAGAAATGGAATAAAGTTGGTGAACTAAACATTTTTTGTTTAGTAGAAAACGGCCCTTATAAGGCCACTATATTCTTAAAAAGAGATATCACGTTTGCACACTGTGTTTTTATGAATGGTACATTCAGTGTTACCACAATGGAATGAATCAAACTTTTGTTCAATTGTATTTTCATTACTCAATTCAAAAGAGGTCAACCTCATAGCTCCCACACTAGATTTCCCTGTCATGACATATTTTTGTGTTTGCAAATTAATTTTGTTTACCTAAATGTTTTTGTGTGAAAACATTTAGGTAAAAACAAAATTAATTTGCAAACATAAAAATATTTTTTGTTTGCAAATTAATTTTCTATCTTGCAAGTTTTTTATTTTATAAGAAAAATATGTTTGTGTTTGCAAATTAATTTTGTGAAAAAAACTTTTTCATAAAATTCATTTGCAAACACAAAAAATAGTTTTTGTGTTTGCAAATGTTTTTTCTATTTTGCAAGTTTTTTTATTTTTATAAATAAAACTCCTGAGTTGGAAAAAAAACCCTGTTTAAAAAACAACAAAATATTATTACCTTTTTCAATCCGAAAATTTTATTCCATGAATATTTACAGATTTGTAAATGTCTTTTATGAAAATGTCACTTTCAAGACTGTTTTCAAAGTTTCTTGGCAAGTTTTCCTATTTTAGATTTACTGTCTTTAGCTTTTCATTTTCTTGAAACTTTCATTGGTGGTGCCTCTTTCTCCGGAAATAATACTTCTAATTCTTTATCGGTTTCCATTTTTGTTTCTTTGGGTATGTCCATATTATATAATAATGTATCATCACTATCATTAAACTCTGGTACCACAGTTTCTGTTAAGTCAACTTTCTTATTTGTAAAGTTTGTTTTTTGTTGATGTAGAGCTGGTAGTGGTATCATGCTCATCCCCTGTATAATAATAATAATAATAACTCTTTGGCCAGCCGCTGATTTGTCGCGGTCCTCATAAGAGAAGGCCATCATTCCCCCTGCACCCCACCCCCTCTTCCCCTCCTCTCCTCCCAGCATTCAGATATAAACTGCTTAATAGTGTCCCTCACTTCCTCTTTTTCTATTTCGTCAATAAGCATTCCTACCCTCTCCCTCGTGTCCCCCTTCAGCCATCTATCCTTTGTTTCTTCACCCCACTTCTGCATTATTCTTCCAGTAAATTTTATTCTATGAGGTATATACTGTGGGCATTCCAAGAGAAAATGTTCCAGGGTCTCCACTACTCCAGAGTGGCACATTTGGCATCCCTTTTCCCCATCTCTCCCAATTTTTCCCCGAAGCTCCAGTGATCTTGATCTCAGTTTGAACAGCAGTGACCCTCCAAAGGTGCCATCTAGGTACTTCTCAAAAGCTGGCTTTTCTTTATATTGTAACCCCTGCAGTGATCTTTTCACGCTAACCCCTGCTCGCCAGTTTCGATTGCAATCTTCCATGACTCTCTCTTTGACAAACCTTTTGCCTTCTTTCATTCCTACTTCTATGTTTGTGACCTCTATAGAGTAATTTTCCATTAGTTCCCTCACATGTTTTGACCACCCCGTTTTTATATTGGAATTCCAAATGGTATCGAGCATCAATTTGCACCACCGGTTGTCAGGCAGGTTTCTCAAGCAGTTAAAGTGACACAGTTTTCCCAAATCTACCCTGTCCTTGATTTTCATCCACCCAAGCTCCCCCCTTACTGCTTCCAAAGCTGAAGCATTACTCGACCCTGTTATCCATCTGCCGGCATCATTCTCAGTACTTTCCAACTTCTTAATAACGGTTTGGTTTAATGGAATCACGTCCGTGCCATACGTTATACTTGGTAAACCCACCCTCTCCCACAGTGTTTTCCCCACAAAGACCTTATTGAAACTATTTTTCCCTAAAAGTTTTAGTTGGTTCAGAATTCTTTTCCCCTTCAGAATCAGGTTGGCTGAGTAGTTTCTGTACAGCCCTCTTCCCGTTATATTTATGCTTACCCCTAGATACTCATACTCTCCCGTTTCTCCTACAGTGATTTGTTTGCTTTCCCCTTCGGGGATTGAGAACTCCCCCACTCTCAATCTCTTCGTCATATCTACCTTGCGTCCAACGGGTATTACCTTGCTTTTATTTTCATTTAGTTCGAGCCGCCAAGTGTTCCCATATCTACCAACAATTTCCAGCAGTTTCTCTAGCCCCTGTTCAGTTCTAGACATTAACACCATGTCGTCCGCAACGAATAAGCCTGGTAGCTTTATGTCTCCAACATTTACCCCCTCCGCACTCTGAATTAGTTCGTCCCCTAAATCTTTAACATACAATGCAAACAAAATCGGTGAAAAGATACACCCCTGCTTGAGGCCTATATCCATAGGGACTCGTTTTGTAGTGATACTCCCTAGACTGAGTTGGCTTTGCACATCTGTATACAGTGCTTTCATGATTCCCACAAAGTCACCCCCAGTCCGATGCCCTCGAGCTTTCGCCACATACCTTCCCTCCACACTCGGTCGTACGCTTTTTTCACATCTAGAAATGCCAGAAACATCCTTTTCTTTTCAGCCTTTGTTGATTCTATCAGTTGGGTGAGTGTAAATAGGTGATCAGTGACTCTTCGTCCTTTCCTGAAACCATTTTGAATTTCTCCTAAAAAACCTTTCTCTTCAATAACTTCCTCTAGTCTACCGTATATGACCTTACAGAATACTTTTCCGGTGTTACTACTAACTGATATCCCCCTATAGTTATCTAGAACTTCCTTATCCCCCTTTTTGTGTATGAACGACACCTTACTTTCCCTCCACTCTCTGTGGACCTCTTGCTTTCGCAGAGCCAGGTTGAAAAGGTTTGTCAGGACTTCAATAAGTGCCTCCCCTCCATTTTTGAGGAATTCGTTCAAAATTTCATCAGTCCCTCCCGCTGTACCATTTTTTAATTTCGAGACCACGTTCCGCACTTCTTCTGCCGTTATTTCGCTACATACACGATTGGATAGGTTCTCCTCCACAAGTGTATTTCTTTTTGGTGGGGACCCACTGCCCCATCGCCTATCGTTTATCTTTTCCCAGTGCTTGACTAACTCTGAAGCGATACGGCCTTTATCTTCTGTACTTTCCCCATCCACTTTGATACTCAGCACACTACTTTTCCCCCGTTTATTTACCCAGTTCCAAAGTACGTTTGAGCTCGAACCCCCCGTTTTCTTTATTGTTCTGGCAAGACTGCAATTGCGCTCCTTCCTATTATTATTCTTTATCTCATTCACCTTTTTCCGTGCCAGTTCATATTCTCCTTTCATTAGTCTCGTGTCATTGTTATCCACCCCTTTAAGCTTCCTACTTCTTCTGTAAGCAGCGCATTTTACCTTCCTTTCTTTTATAGCCTTTTTCAATCCCTCGTTAACCCTGTATCCGAGCTCTCTCGTTGGGACCCTCACCCTTCCTATACAATCCTTCCCTGCCTCTGTTAGGCTATTTACTATGCCATCTGAAATACTCTGGACATTTGCATCCCTAGGTATACATTCAAGATTTGGTTTTAGTTTTTCCCGAAACTGCTTCCAGTCGGCTCCTTGTTTTAGTCCCCAAACTTCCTTGAAGGTTTTTCTGTCTCTCTTCGTCTTTTTGCCCATAATCTTAACTGTTATCAGGTTGTGGTCACTACCCAAGTCATTTTTTCCCCGTCATCTATTTCTACATCTATAACCTCCCTCCATACGCTAATGTCAGTGAGTATATAATCAATTATTGTTTTCTTATCGTTCCTCTCCCAGGTCCATTTACCCTTACATTTCGCATCCCTGTTCAGGATCTTTAAACCAAGCTCTTTTGATAGGTCCAACATCTTCCTCCCATTCGTGTTAATTTTCCTATCACCTCCCTGTATGCCCTCCTCCTTATCCCCGATGTGCCCATTGAAGTCCCCCATTAGGACAATACTGAACCCTCTGCTTCCAAGCTCTGTGATATTCGATCTGAGAGTTGTATATATTGCATCATTCCACTCGGGCTTACTTCCCTCCACTGCTAAGTATACAACACCAACGGCAACACTCCTGCTTCCTAACTTGATTTTTGCCCAGACTATTTCGTTGGATACTGGAATCTGAGTCCTTGCTTCTGTGGGATCTGTAATCAATGAGGGCTGTAATTCCTCTTTAGCGTAGATGCCAACACCCCCACCCCGTTTCTGACCCTCAGTTCGCCCAGCTCCTATCCACACGCAACCCTTCATCTGATCAACCCGCTCATCCCGTCGTATCCACGTCTCACTTAGACCCATTATATCGAAGTCTCCTTCGTCCATCATTGTTGATATTTCGCTTACTTTCTTGTGCAGACCCTGGATGTTGCAGTACCCAAACTTAATGAATCTTTGTTTTTTTGTCATCACTGGCACATTATTATAACCCTGGTATGTCCCTGTATTGTGCATGTTTGTTGTTCTTCCTATGTTCCCAGCATTTGTGCCCCTCTGGGTTATCGGCTGTGGTCCCCTACCCCCCTTTTCTCCAAAAAAGGCCCAGCCACCTGTAAAATTTTTTGGCCCAACAGGTCTGTACCCATCCTACTTAAATGCAATCCGCCTCGCCCATACAACTCTCCTTGTCCCCAGAATGAATCCCAGTGGTCAATGAAATGTATTCCCAAGTCTTTGCAGTGCTCTTCCAGCTCCTCGTTTAGTGCCATAATCCGCGAGTTCCTCTCATTCCCACCACCCATAACGGGGAGCACCCCTGAAACGATGATCCGAGCATTCCTGCAAAGTAGCTTACTAATTAGGTCCTTGTATGTGTCCACCAAACGAACTGATTTCCTCTCCCTGATGTTATTGGACCCCACATGTAATACCACTACCGGATCAGGCCCCGACCCAGCTACAAAACCGTCCACTCTATTTCTCAGGTCCTCCACTTTAGCCCCCGGAAAGCAGAGAACTGTTCTATTTTTACTGTCCGGACCACAGGCAACCTTATCGATCCTCCGAACTATGCTACTTCCCGCAACCACCAACTTACTTTTGGCCCTCGCCCTATTTATCTCCTCTAGTCTCCTATTGTTTACAGCGTCCTCTTCCTCTCCAACAGCCCCACTCGGAATCAATATCGGTATCGGTATCTTTGACCTAGGATTACTCCTATCCTTGTCCCTCCATCTCTTTCCAGGCCCTGAACTACCTGGACTGCTCCCCTGGTCTTCTTCCAGATCCCTCCTGCTTTTTCCTGGCCTAGACCCCAAGCTACTATCTGTTGCAACTACCTCCATCTCCTCCTCTGTCTCTTCCGAATCGAGCACATCAAATCTGTTTCTGGTGCTGCACTCTCCACTGCCTTTGGACTTTACACCCCTATCTACCTGCTTCTCTGGCCCCCCTTTCCTACCACTTTTGATAGTCCACGCCAAACGATTTACAGCATTGCTCCGGCCTGGGCCCCCCTCATCTGTCCTACATACTTTTCTAGCAGCCCCCACCTCATCACCTACCTCATTCACATCAAAGGTTCTACCCCCATGTTTCCTCTTGGAACCACCGACAACCTTCCATCCTTCTCGGAAAGCTACTTTCACAGGCGTAACTCCAGACAGCCCCGCCCTACCAAGTTTTCCCTTCAGCTCAGCAATCTCCCCCTCAAACTTAACAATTGTCTCAAGTAGGCGGAGGATTTCCTGACAGTTTGCACATACCTCTCCATATCCCATCGAGCGACAGTCCCCATACATCATAGAACACTGTTTACAAACTTCAAGCCCAAAATCTCCATCGGTGGCCCCACCAACCCGGCTCTGACCGACACCCCCAGTGACCTCTGTCTGCACACCAATACTTACCCCGTTGGCACCGTTGACCTGGACCACGATATTACACGTATTTACCTCCATACTTACCTCCATCTGAACAGACTTGCTCGCCATCATCAAGACAAAGTTACGCGATCGGACTGGGAAAACTGTAAACACGCGACAAAAGGCAACACAACGAACCGTTCGACAACTGAAATATATATGATTAGTAAACAATAAAAATACTTAATTTCGATTCGTAACCAAGGAGACTTCTTCTGTATACTTGTGGATATAGAGTGGTTGTCGATGTATTTTACAGCAGGTGGTGGGGGAAAGTTGAAACCTGTAATCGGTAATCCATCTGTACGCTCTATCTGTTCTGGCCACTGAAAACCTGCAGCCTGTTGAGGTTGTACAACAGCTGGTGAACCCCATTTTGGTTGAGACACAAAGTAATCTGATAGCTTTTTCAATCCACATTCATTAATCAATGTCCTTTTTGATGACAATAATAACATGGCCCATTGTCTGCACATGTATTGGCCCAATGTCCTTTCTGATGACAAATGGAACAAATCATCTCTTTAGGTACTGATATCAACTTATAAAGTTCATTGACAAGTCTTTTTACATCTCCCCATTTAGATGGCTTATAGTAAATACTTTTAGCATCACTTGCTTTTACTAATCTTGGATCTGTAACTTTATCCATCTTTAATTTTGGAGCACTTCAAAAGTATGTCTTGCCTTCTTGAAATCAAAAGCAAGTGTGAAACAGCCTAAGATTTCCCCACCTTTTATACTTTCCTTTAATGTACATTTAAATGTACATTTAAATGTCCAATAATATGCATTTACACACTATTGTTTAAATATACATTCATTTGGTTACAAACAGTTTTGCTATCTTTTACACCCAATGACCTCTGGATACTATGCACCAGTTGTTAAATGTATTAGTGATTTTAATACAGATGTTGACTGAAAGATACACTAACAAATAAAAGCTTAAAATATTTACCATAGCATTTTTTCCATACAGTAGGTGGATTGTATAATTGACAATGACTTTTCAATTGTATATAAAAACATTTATTAACAGTATAGTTCAGTGGATGTTTAATGTACATTGAAATGCACATTTTAATGCACATTAAAGGAAAGTATAAAATGTGGGGGAAGAATATTAGGCTGTTTCACACTTGCTTTTGACTTCAAGAAGACAAGACATACTTTTCAAGATGAAGAGAACCATTGAAGAATACAGTGAGATAGAGAGTGAAGAAGATAACAAGAAACAGAGAGTAGAAACAGCAAGGGATATATACACCATTCACCCTCTCCTACAAAGAACATAAAGAAAATTCCATTCCAAATCCCATATGTGTAGAATAACCTTTAAACAATTTAATCAGAAGAATCCTTTTGACATCCTTGGAAAAGTATTTGAAAGTATTGTGAAAGATATCAAAGAAGAATGTGGTGTAGAAGACAACGATGTGATAAGAATATCAGTTAACTGCCCAGGATTAGAAATAGATATATTTATCCCATTTACTAAGGCTTTGGCTATCAGAAAAAGTTGTACAATCAAATGATAACTTTACTGTCCATGATGAGCAATTATCTTTAGAAATAACACACACTTCTCTGCCACAAGGGTCTGCATGATGTGCACCAATTTCATTTTCATCTGTTGATAAAATGGTTGGAAACAAGAAAAGTATTATTTAAATTAAAAATGTTAATGATTCAATGTGTCTCGCATGGGCCATTGTTGTGGGAAAGTGTCATGTTGATAGAGATAATTCAAAATTTTGGCAACAGAAATGGAAAAATATTAGAAATTCTGATAGACCGACACAAGAGTTGGAAGCTTAGGCACTGATGGACAAAGCAGGCCTCGATTATAATGTTCCTTGTGGATATGAAGAACAATGTGAAATACAAGACCTGCTTTACCCAGAGTATGTCATTAAAATTTACCCACAGTATGCAAAAAAGTGAATTTTTAATCAAACCTCCAAATACCACTACTGATAGTAAAGTTATTCATATTTACCACCATGACCAGCATTTTGATACCATCACTACAATTACAGGATTTTTAGGATGTTCCTACTATTGTGAATTTGTAGTAAAGGGTTCGACCAGAGAGAATGTCACATGTGGCCCTTTTGGTTGTGTTTGCTGTAATCCAGCAAAATGTATTCCTAAACATCCCATCACCTGATACAGTTGCAATAGACAATTTAGAAGTTCATCATGCTATAATAACCATATCACTACAAAGAGAAAACAAGCAAAAATAATCTGTCAATTAGTTCAAAAATGTAAACAGTGTAATTCATTAATATATCCAACAAAAGAAAAAACACATTTGTGAAGGATTAAAAAAATGTAAATATTGTCAACAAGTAGTTAATTCTGATCACCAATGTTTCATTCCAAAATACACTTCACCCGAGGATGAAAAAGTACCAAGCATGCCATTTGTATTTTTTGATTTTGAAACCACACAAGACTCAGGAGTTCATATCCCAAATTTCCATGTTACTCACCATGCATGTGTGGAATGTATTTGCAAACCTATAGATCAAGAATGTATTTTCTGTGACAAATTTGGACAACGACAATTAATATTTAAAGGGGAATCTCCTTTGTCAGATTTTTGTGATTGGCTTTTCAGAACATAAAGGGACAACAGCTATTGCTCACAATTTAAGAGGTTTTGATGGACAATTTATTTTAAGACACCTCATTGAAACTGGTACAACAACTCCTGATGTAATTATGAATGAAAACAAAATTATTTCACTTAAAACTTGTGGTATTAAACTTATTAATTCTTTAAATTTTCTTTCATTGAGATTGGCACAATTTCCTAAAACATTTGGCTTGACAGAATTAGCAAAGGTTATTTCCCCCATTTGGCAAACACACAAGTTTATGAAAATTATATTGGTCCTTATTTAGATTCAACATTGTATATGCCAGATTGTATGTCTCCATTAGATAGGGAAGATTTTATCAAGTGGTACAACCAAAGATTTACTAGTAATGCCAGATTTGATTTTCAAAAAGAAATGGAACTATACTGCAAATCAGATGTAGATATCTTGCATAGGGGATGTGGGGAATTCAAACAAAAAATTATAGATAGTGATGGTGACCCCTTGAGAGAAGCAATTACCTTAGCCGATGCATGTACAAAAGCTTGGAGAAAAAAATTCACTTCCAGAAAACAAAATGGCAATCATATCAGACATAGGTTACCCCTGGTAAAGTCAAATACTCCATTAAAGCCATTAGATTTTTACAGACAGTTGCACAGAAAGAAAACATACACATTCAACATGAACTTAATGGTGGAGAAGTTAAAATAGGGGGATATTATGTTGATAGGTTTCACAAAGACACAAATACAATCTTTGAATTTTATGGATGTATGTGGCATGGGTGCATAACATGTTACAAAGACAACACACATGAGAAAAATCCCACCAATTTACTAAGTTACCAAACTCTATACAACAATACACAGGAACGCATACACCATTTAGAATCATTGGGGTATAACATGAGAGTAACATGGGAACATGAACTCTTTGCAAATCAAATCCTGAAGTAAAATCAACATTAAATTCTTTTTTTCCAAACATGGATCCTATTAAACCACGTGAAGCATTATTTGGTGGGAGAACAAATGCCATTAAATTACATCATAAAATAGACCAAAACACAGACAATGAAATAAAATACATAGATATTTGTTCACTCTATCCTTATGTCAATAAACACAGAGAACATCCAGTAGGTCATCCAAATATACTCACAAAAGAAAACATAGACATGAATAATAGAAGACAGTACAGGGGACTTATCAAATGTAAAGTTTTACCACCACAAACCCTACACCTACCAGTATTACCAATTCACTGCAACAAGAAAATGTTTTTTACACTTTGCAATACATGTGCAGAACAATAATTGGACAAATGCGAACACACACAAGACCACTGCAGTATTACAGGTACAAGGACATCTGTTGAAGTTTTTAAAGCTTTTGGGATGGGGTACACATTACTTGACACTTATCAGATTTGGCATTGGGAAGAATGGTCTTCAGAAATTTACAAACATTATGTGAACAAATATTTAAAAATGAAACAAGAAGCCAGTGAATATCCAGATTGGGTGAAAACAGAAACAGACAAAAACACATTTAAGAACGACTATGCACAAATTGAAAACATACATTTGGAAAAAAATGAAAAATATCCAGGACAAAGATCATTTGCTAAAACCATGTTAAACTGTTTATGGGGAGAAAGTGCACAAAACAATATAAAAACTAAAACAGAATACATACAAGACCCATCAAAATATTTTGAGTTGATACAAGATAGAGAAATATCATTATTAAAAATGTTGAATTGTTTGATCATGATAGATGTATTTTAGTAAATTACACAAAGTCTACAGATGTTTAAGAACCTCACAAATCAGCTAATGTTGCAGTGTCATCTTTTGTCACAGCTTTTGCACGAATGGAATTGTACAAAGTAATAGGACCTTTGGGTAGACGAGTATTATATTTTGACACAGACAGTTGTATTTACATACATAACCCCTCACTTTGGAATCCACAAATTGTAAACAGTAGGCTAGGTCAATGGACAGATGAACATCCAGATGCAAAAATTATTGAATATGTAGGATTAGGTCCAAACATTTATGGTTACAAATACATTAAAGATGGTTAAACACACACTGCATGTAAAGTTAAAGGAATCACATTAGATTACAATACCTCACAGAAACTCAATTTTGAATCCATGGTGGAATGTGTACAAGACTGACACAATTACAAATTGAACATTGAATACACACACAGAATTAAACGTAACAAAAGCAGATAAGTCACAAGTGAAAGACAAACCAAAACATTCAGATCTGTGTACACAAAACGTTTTGTAGTGGATAAATATGACACAAGACATTATGTGTTTAAAGTATAAAAACACCCTTCAGATTTCTCATTTCGATTTTGAACACTTAACAGGCAAGATGTATCTACCACTTAATCCTACTTATCCTATATACTTATCAGGGTTAAGAAGACTTTCGAGTTTTAGTATGACTACGAATCCTATTTTAAAATCGAAGAAAGAAGAATTAGCTAAAACTGGGTTTTTCTATGTGGGAGATGGTAAAGTAAAATGTTTTGTGTGTGGACAAGGTTTACATAATTGGGAAGAAAAAGATATTCCTTTACAAGAACTTGTTAAGTGGTCACCAAATTGTTCTTATATTCAATTGATAAGAAATTGTCAATTATAAAATCCACCAACATGTATGCAAACACCCGCAGATAAAATATTATCAGTGATGGATTATGGATTCAGTTTAAATCAAATATTTTCAACAATGAAAAAATATGATAAAACTCTGGATTCTTTTCCAGATTCTAATTCTTTATTTGCACTCATGCTACTAAATGATCAAAGTACATCATTTAGTACCATGATTGCAAGAAAAGCTGCACTTTCAAATACTTTCAAAACTAGTTAGACAAAATGTTTACAGATAGTGTAGAAAATGATTTTCCTGACTGTCCTGAAGTACAAAGTGCATGGTATAATGTGGTACCTGATGCACAAAATACATCAAAACAGACAAAAGAATCATCAGTTTCATTTCAACCATGGAACCAGTAAGACATATCTTAGACAACAAGATTACATGTTAGGCATTATTATATGCATTTGAAATGATCACTCCTGGCTATCTAATAATAACAAAAGATTTTATTCATAATCAATTGGAAAAAGATGAATTGTATGGGGAATTCTGTAATGCAATACAAATCAGGAATGCTTTTTACAAAGATAATGTAGAAAATATTTGGACAAGAGTTGTGTTGGGTAATATAATTTATGATAAAGAAATCATTAATTACTTGTATAGACAATGTGTACCACAAATAGATAGAAGAATAGATTCTTCAGAAACTATATTTGAGTTAAAAGCACCCTTAAAACGAAAACCTACTAAAAGACTCGAAGAAGGTATGGAAACAGAAAGTATTTAAGCAAATGATTAATGACACTTTTTTCACAAAAAAACAATTATGGCATCGAGTGAATGTTTATTGTTTCATCACCCTTGTAATATCTTTATTTTGGGACCTAGTGGTTCATGAAAAACAGAATTTGTCAAAAAGCTATTGATATGAAACATGACTTATTTCAAATTCCCCCACAAAAAAAATAATTTGGTGTTATAAAGAATGGCAAAATACATATACTTTACTTAAAGAAAGTGAAGATATCAAATTCATAGAAGGTATCCCTGATGATGAATATGAAATTGTCAGTGATGTCATCCATTCCACATCTTGTGGTTTTTGATGATATATTAGGAGATAAAGATGAAGAAAAAATTAAATTATTGTTCACATGAAAAGGACATCATAGAAATGCAAGTGTCATTTACATTACACAAAATATGTTTCAACAATCTAAATCTAGTCATAGCATATGTTTAAATGCACATTATATGATTTTATTTCAAAATACCAGAGATAAAGGACAAATTAAAGTATTGGCAAATCAAGTTCAATTACCACATTTAAATGCATTGTTATCAAGATGCAACAAGTATTGATCATGATTATTTATTAATTGATTTTCATCCTACAACTCCTGAATCTTTGAGATTAAGAACTGATATTTTTCATCCTTGGGTGACACAAAATGAACTCAGCCCCATCATTTATACAAAACTATAAATTCCCCATGTTCTAATGAGTTTGTGTTAGTTAGTCAAAGTTTGTCAACGACTACACATCATCATGGTATCATTCATACATTCTTTGGAACAACTTGGTCAAGAAACAAGTCCATGTGCAAGACAAAAATTACTTAAGAAAGGTTTTAAGAAAATTTTAAAATGGTTTACATTAGCAAGTAGAATCATACTTAATAAGAAAATTAAATTACTAAAACAAACTTTAACCTATATGGATAAACATAAACAAGATCTTGAACAACTTGCAAATCCGAGAGTAGATCTTGCAACAAAATGAAACATTAAAACCAGGAAGTGGTGTTTTTTTGGTGGTGTTATCATTCGTAATTTAATTTGATGGGATGGTCATAAGACAAGTAGATCATTCTATTCACCATTCAAAAAACAAAGAGTAAGAAACAAAAGTCACCTAAAAGGAAAAGAAAATCCCCTAAGAAAAAAGCAAAAACCTCATCAAGTTACAGAGAGAAAAAAAAATCAACGAAAAGTAGGACCTAAATACATGTACACAAATTTTGAAATTGCACCTCATAATTCTCTAACTACAAAGCATACAAAAACAAAAGCATTACTTGTGAAAAATCTTCAAAAACACAGAAAAGTCTCAGAACATAAGTTAACACATGTAGTGTCAATAACAAAAGATGGTATCAAAAATCATGAACCAATGTATTCTCTACAAAATACAGAGCATCAGTGGCGTAGATAAAGGAGGGCCGGGGGGGGGTGGCGGAGGCCCCCTACCAGCAGAAGTTTTGTCGGAAACTTTTTGGGACCATTTTTAAGCAAATTTATGCCTAATAACATTAAAATGCTGACTTTGGGGATAAAAACATGCCATTTTGGGTACATTTCGGGTAAAAAAGACCAATTTTCAGTACATTTGCAGTAAACAACAGATTCTTTCTGTTTGTTTGGGTTTTTGTTGTTGTTACACTGTCGGAAAATTTTCAGTCTGTCGGAAAATTTTGGGCTTGCCCATCTGACAATGAAAAGCTATCTATGCCACTGCAGAGCATGTACCATTAAAAGAAAAGTTTCCCACAATGGCACGTTTTACAGCTTTAAATAAACCTGGACCTGTTAAAGGGATAAGGTCTTACTTTAAGTGAAGATGTTTTAATAAATAAAGTGTACTCTTCGCACATATATAAATAGCAATACTTTTTATTTGTTTCATTTAATCATTAGATTCTATAACAGCAAGATGGTGTGACAAAATAAGAAACAAAAAGTTCCTTTAGTTAAAAAATATGGTGGAATGTTAATGGGTTTAAGTCAAACTCCTCCAGCGTTTCAAAAACAAATTATGAAAAATGCACCTAAAGAATTAATTAATTGTGTGTCAGAATGCTGTCATAATCTTTTAAAACCAACATTGGTTGCATTGCCTGAGTCAGGAGAAAAATCATTATTTTTACGAGATCATATTATAGAAAGTGTCCCTGTTACAATGAGATGTAAAGCAACTTATTATCTGCCTTATCATCTCATCCACACATGAGTTGGGATGATCATGGTGTATTAAGTTACAATGGAGAAGTCATAAAAGGTTCAAATATCATAGATTTAGTTAATGCTGTTCTTAGACACTCAAAAGGTTTTAAACTTAGTGGATGGGAAATGTTTAGTCATGGATTAAAAGATATAAATATCCCTCAAGATTTTGTTGGAAATTGTAAACGTTGGTTATGGATGAATAGACAATATATACCCAAATCCAGTAAATATTAAAGTTCTCCAGAAGATAGTTGGTTTGAAACTCCTCAATCATCGCCTCCAAAATGCAAAGTTCGTCGAGGTCAGAGAGTGCAGTGGGGTGAAGACACACCAAAGTCAGCACTAAAGCATAAATTGACAAAATGTAGAATTTCTGAAAAATGGGAACGTTATTGAATGATTTATTAACTGAAATATATTACAATACAAAACATCCTGCTGGTTATGGAGGTATACAAAAATTGTACAAAGCAGCTCATAGTAAAGATAATTCCATCACACTTGATCAAGTGAAAAAATGGTTGAAAGGAGAAAGAACCTATACTTTACATAAAACCATCCATAAAAAGTTTTCAAGACGTAAGACTATAGTGGGTGGTACTGATCATCGATGGCAAATTGATTTAGCAGACTTACAAAGTTTACAATCTTACAATGACCAATTTCGTTATTTAGTTTGTATTATTGATGTATTTTCAAAATATGCATGGGTATTACCCATTCACAATAAATCAGGAGAAACATTAACAAAATCTTTTCAGAGTATTTTGAAAACTTCTGGACGTAGACTATTATCATTACAATCTGATAAAGGTTCTCAATTTAAAAATAAAGATGTACAAAAAATTTTAAAGAAAAAAAATATTCATTTCTTCACAACAGAAAATCCTGAAACAAAAACTAGTATTGTTGAACCTTTTCAATGCACATTGAAAAAACAAATGTGGAAATATTTTACACACAAACGTACATTAAGATATATTGATGTGTTGGAAAATTTAGTTGATGGTTATAATCATAGTTTCCATCGTAGTATTCAGAGAACTCCTGCTTCAGTATCATTAGAAAATGAAGTAGAAGTATCTCAACATTTGTATGGTAAAAGATCTAAAAAGAAAAAAAATACAATTTAAAATTGGTGATATAGTACGTATTAATAAAACCAAATGTACATTTGAAAAAGGGTATTTACCAAATTGGACAAAGGAGTTATTTAAAATTACTCATGTAAACCATACAATACCACCCACTTACAAACTTGAAGATATGGGTGGTGAAAATATACAAGGGATATTTTTTCCACAAGAAATTCAAAGTATAAAAGATGATAAAAAATATATCATTGAATCAATTCTTAATAGATGGGCAAGACGTGTGGGAAAGAAAATTATTAAAGAACTTAAAGTTCATTGGGAAGGTTATCCAAAGAAATTTGATAGTTGGATAGCAGAGTCAGATTTGGTATAAAAAGAATATGTCATCAAATGAAACTTCATTACCTAGTGAAACCACAAGTGTTGATGTACAAAGTCAACAAAGTCAACAATTTAAAATTTGTGGAAATCATGTTGCAAAAAATCAAGTCAATTATTTCACACAGATTATTATGATTTATGGTATTATAATTACTGCCATTGCACATTTGAGTTTACAATGCCCTGATAAAGAATTGTGGTTAGTGTTATTAAGTAGTTCTTTGGGATATTTTCTTCCAAGTCCAGGTTTAAAATATTTGAAACAACCACAAGATAAGATAAATGAATTCGTTTTATGTAACACTTCTGAGTGATAGTTCTATGAATATGTTTCCAAATAATACACAATGTTGTTTTCAAACACAATTATCTAAACCCATTCATCTTGATAAAGAACATTGGGAAGTGGGATTAGTTGAAGTAATTTTACCTTCAGAAGCAAAATATATTACAAATGAAGAATCTAATTTTAAAATCATTGTGACAGATAGGAAAATATTAAATCATATTAATAAAATGAGTTTGAAACATACATTACATTACACAAAGGCGTTGCTCTTGTTGAATTAAATATTTTATCAGGTGCGTATGCAAATGGCACTCATGTCATAGATGCAATGCAAATAGAAATTCAAGAAAAACCTGGAGACATATTTAAAACATTTGATGTATCATTTCATGTTGGATTTTCAAAGTTCCAAGGCCGTGTAAAAATAGTAGGAAATAGTATTGGGAAAGTGGGTATTGAAATGTCAGAAATTTTATTACAAAAACTGGAATGTAAAAATATTTTTCCTGTCATTTTTCCTAACACAGCAAAAGGTGCATTTAAATATAATGTGGACTTAAATGTGGATTTCAATCAAATCTTTATTTATTCTGACATAGTAGATTATACATTTTCAGGTGATATGAAGCACCTATTTTACGTGTGATTCCATCTGATTCACAAAAAGAACATCAACACATTCACAAAGAATTTGATAATGTACATTATGTACCAGTATCAAAATCTTATTTTGATCAGATTAGTATAAATATAAATGGAAACACTGGTAAACCGATTCAGTTTGTAAGTGGCAGGACTGTTGTCAAGTTGCATTTTAGACAGAAACATACATTAAATTTGTACAAAAATTATGCCGGTGTATCAAGGTGTACCACGGCAATATGGATATGGATTAGGGTCTATTTTTTGCACAGCGATAAGAATAGCTGCACCATTTGTAAAACTAATTGCAAAAATTGCATTTCAAACTTTAAAGAGAGAAGGATTAAAACATGGTTTTGAAATAGCAAATGAATTGATAAAAAAAATGTAAAGCACCTAAAGACATTTTATTAACTCATGGACAAGATCTTTTGAAATGAATTGGTGAATCTGCTTTAGGTATAAAAAGACAAAAACAAGAACCAAAACGTCACTCTATGGTTCGTTCTCGTAGAGGCAAGACGAAATCAAGACCACTTGATATATTTCATTAAATCATGATGTTATATGGATCTTGCGAACATTTTGGTAGTAGTTTTGATCCAGATAATGTATCACCAACCTCAAATGGTATAGAAAATACTGGTGAAATTGAAATTTCCTATTGCATCTTTAAATAATTCTTCACCAATAGAATTGTTAATTCCAAGACAAACAACCAAGTGGCTAGATCTTGCATCATCTGCACTTGAGGTTCAATTCAAAATTACAATACAAGATGGGAGTGTTTTGGGTGGAAATACATAAATTGCTCCTATCAATAATTCATAGCATGTTCAGTAAAATTTATGTTACACTGAATGGCAATCCTATCACCACCAATACAGATCTTTATCCTTATATAGGGTTTTTTGAGAATTTTCTTAGTTATTCAAGAGATGTGAAAAAAACACATCTATCTGCTAGTGAGATGTGGTATACAGATACTCCTGGACACCACACAGAAACAAGTAAAGCTTTGTCTAACAAAGGTTCGACTGAACGAGCCAAATTAATTGGTGGTAGGAACAATGTATAACTAAGAGGTAAATTACATTTAGATCTATTTGTGCAAGATAAGTATTTACCGACTGGTGTAGAAAGGAGAATTAAATTGCATCGTGCTCCAACTAAATTTTGTTTGATTGGTAATGAAAATGGAAAAGTAGAAATCCAAAAAGCCATATTCAGAATACCGGCATTGGATTTATTTCCAAAATTTGCAAATGATCTTAATGCACAAATAGATCAAACAAATTATAAAATGCCCATAAGACGTAGTGAAATTAAAACTTTTACTATTGGAAGTAGCCTTCATTCAAAAATAGAAGACTATCTGTTTCATAAACAGATGCCAAATCGAATTATTCTTGGTTTAGTTAGTAATCGAGATATAAATGGAGATATTGGCACTAATCCATTTAGTTTTCAACATTTCGATTTGAATAAGTTGGAAATCACAATAGATGGACATTCCATTACAGCACGTCCCTTTGGACCGAATTTCGAAGGTAGACTTTATCTAAATTCATATTTATCATTATTTGAAGCCATGGGCTATTTTGGACAAAATCAATCATTTAATTTATCTTTGCAGGCTTATGCAAAAGGGTATACCCTTTGGGGTGTTGATTTGACACCTGATCAGAGTAGTAGGGGGCCATTGGCTCACCCTATAAAGTCTGGCAATCTTAGGTTCGAACTTCAGTTTGCTCAAGCCCTTCAAGAGGTGATCAACATTGTTGTCTATGCAGAATTTGATAGTGAGATAGAAATCAACAAATTCAGAGAAGTGATATTTGACTATTAAACAAGATGATTCAGTGTGAACATTGCAAGATGTGTAAAAAAATACAAACATTATTTCAAGAATGTGTAGTGATAGAACTGTCAAAATCCATTAAACAGAAAATGAAAAATATCTGTGAAGAATATCGAACCAACACAACAACATTAATAGATATATACATTGCAGAATGTTTACAGAAAGTGTGTCCAGTGACTATACTATATAATCTACACAAGAGAGCAAGAAAAATAAACTTATCAGAATATTGCTTGTATGGACTTCGAAACAGACTGCCAAAAAGACATTCAAAAGTGGGCAGATTTAGTTAAAAGAGACTGGTCATATTATACAGCATATCTTGATTAACAGCTCCGTGCCAGCCTTTTTCAAGGCTAAGAAGATGGAAACCATACAACTACAAAATATACTTGACAGTTCTCAAAGGTTATCATCCTTAAATGGAAAAGTGTGTTCAAATTCAAAAGACTTGTTACCAAAACGAAAACCTAAACACAGACAAGCATATATTGTGAACACAGATTTATCGAAAGAACCAGGAGAACATTGGATAGCAATATATTTTAAAGACAATCATTCTGCTAACTACTCTGATTCATATGGTTTACCACCGGTGGATAGAGACATATACAATTTCATAGTGAAAAACACAGATTCTTGGACAATAAATACAATGAGACTACAAAGTGAATTTACTGTTGTGTGTGGAATGTACTGTATATTTGCTTTAGATCATCTTGCAAGAGGATATGATTTAGAGACAGTTTTTACTATCAAATTCGATCCAAGAAATTTCCAAGAGAATGATAGAGATGTTTGGCGATGGTTTGAGCAAACTTATAGACATTATTTGAAATAACTGTAATAATAAATATCAGGTGTCAAAACAATCCAACAGAGGTAATTTTTTTACATTTATGACTTCTTAGTTTTTTAAGTTTTGTTAAAATCATTCATCTATTATATAATTTTCGCCAGACATTTGTGTAACAGAGAGATAGGTTTTTTAGTTATTTTTTATATTTGTTTCAAAATCAGATCACTTGAGTGATATCAGATTTTTATCTGACTCCCAAGATTTTTTTCGAAAAAAATCTTGGGTGTCATATAAAACTTGCATAAAAAAATCTTGATGTTAATAGGTTTTCTCATGGATAGGCAAGTTCAGATCTAGGTGTACATATGTTCGGTTAATTTCATTATAATGATTCAACTTTGAATAAAATTTAGTTTTTTGTTAAAACTTCTGTGATAGTTTTGTTGAGTTTGTTAGGCTAGTCCTATAATCCTTTTTTATCACCGTCTCCTACATTTCCCCATCAGTAAAAAGAGAGTTAAGAGTCACTTCTCCTTTTCGCTGTGAGTATTAGGTTTAATATTGTATGCATAGTTATCAAAAACTTGTATAGTGTAACCTGATATACAGTTTATACTGTAGAGAAAATTTGATTGCTAAACATACAATGAATACTATTCTTACTATAGAAAAAACAAGTATCCCCGAGAGTTCGACCACAAAGCGAATCACTAAGTTTTTTTTTATTTTGTGTGTGTTCTTCTGTTTTGTTGTAAGCATAAGGAATTTCCTTATGCTTACAACAAAACACAAGAAGGCACACAAAATGCCTTTTCACCCATTTATAAAAGTTGTATACATAGAGTGGAGATGTGACAATCTAAAACTACATGGATACCCCTACCATAAAATGATTTAAATTAATATAGACATCTGTCACACTCTAGGGAGGGAACTGTTTTTGTCTTTTAATAACAAAGACTTGCTTGTGTATGTGAACATAACAAGAGATCTATTTCTAATATTGTAGTTGGCCCTGAAAAGGTCCGTTTTTATCTTTAGTTCCGTGGAGAGCTATTTTTCAAACCCATCTCTGCTTCGGTGAAGAATTCGCCTTTCCACACGTCTATGCTTGTTGGTAACATCCCTTCATCTGTAAAACAATCCTGTTCCCAGGTGTAACTTTTCCCCACAAGAGCTTCTTCCTGCATATGTACGAGGAGATCAAACCAGTGTTTAGGTCGGTTCTTATACTGGATCTCCCCGAACGAACGTGTGGCAGCTTTAACAAAAGGGTGGTCTTCAAGCTTCTTATCTTGTTCTTTCATCGAAAGTGTTGCCGACCACCTCTTCCTCAAAGCCAAGGCGAATTCTTCATCACCCCTCTTCTTCTTGGTTCTCTCATAACTCTCTACGGAACTGTAAATAATCTTTGTTGGTTCCATGTTTTTCTCTCAGTCAAGATGATTCTAAAAGAGTCAGATGATGAAATGTATTCAAAACCTCAACACACGTTCTCTTTATAGACAATGCGAGGATCGAAAATGCACCGAAGAACGCTCACGTAACAACTAGATCGAGTGCGGGAAAAAATGTTGACATCGGACGGCTGTGATAGTAAACGTCCGTTGTCAACATTTTTTTCCCGCACTCATTCAAAAAAATATTTCATTTGATAAAACCAATTGCCTTTTCTGCATTCAAACATGGACGAATACAATATATTAGCTGATTTTAACGATTTAATTCGTATTGACAACTCATTGATGACAGAACAGAGAATACCAAAAATACCAAACCAAAAGGATACCATACCAAGTGAGAGGGTGAATAATTCTTTTTTACAAGATGAAAAAATGAAACATTATTACAGAAAATCCTGGAGACTCGGCAAGACATGAATTTATCTCACCAAAAGATTGTTCTCTCAGCTGATAAGATTATAGTTCCTATAGAATTCAAGATGTCGTCTCTTCCTTTAACAGTACCATATGACTTGCCAGAACCGATGTCTCAACCTACGAGAAAAAGGGGACGTCAAGCACGAAAACAGTCAGTGATTACATCCACACAAACAGATGAAGTCGCTCAACAATCTATTCCAGACAATCAGAGTGAGGAAGAACCTGGTGATATTGTTAAACCTAAAAAAAAGAAACGGGTACGATTCGATGGTCATGGGCGATACATGAAAAATATTGCTAACTGTTGGGTGACTTACACTACATCAAAAAAACAGCCCTATAAGGGCTTCCCAAAATATTAGAAAGATATATTTTGTCATGTTCACATACACAAGCAAGTCTTTGTTATAAACAAGCCATGACCAATACCGGGTCTGGACCTGCGTCGCTGCATGCAACTGAATCGGCAAACAGGAAGTGGCTGTACGGCAGATCTGAAAATTGCATACACGATACAACTGATCATTATCAGGCTCCAGATTTAATATAAAATCAATCCCTTGCATAGAAGCTGAGAAAAGTGTGACGAAAAATTTCAATGTTCAGTGGGTACAGTAAAATTTCCAAGTATCGGCAAACAGGAAGTGGTTGCACGGCAGATCTGAAAATTGCTTACACGATACAATTCATCATTATGAAGCAGCAGACCAAATATAAAATCAATCCCTTGCATAGAAGCCGAGAAAACCTTGACGGAAAATTTCAGTGTTCAGTGGGTACAGTAAAATTTCAAAGTATCCGCAAACAGGAAGTGGCTGCACGGCAGATCTGAAAATTGCATACACGATACAACTCATCATTATGAAGCAGCAGACCAAATATAAAATCATTCCCTTTTATGGAATGAGAATATTTTTAATCATTCCTGAATATTGAGCCCATTGGGTTCTAGTGTTTGAAGTTTGTTAATCCAAAATGCTTCACGACCCTCCTGTAAGCTGTATTTTGTTGATTAATTTGTTCATTTTCATTTTGTGATTTTCATTTTCTGACAATTTTAAGATTATTGGAATTGAACAAATTCATCAACAAAATATTGGGGGTGGGGGGGGGCTATAGAAATGAACGGTGTCCGTCCGTGTATGGGTGCGTGCGTGCGTGCGTCCGGTATTTTGCTGTCCGCATGATAAAGTCTGTTTTATTGAACCGATTCAAATGGAATTTGGCATATAAGTAGTTAAGGGAGACACTATAGCCCCAAACATTTTTAACACTGAGCTTTCCATAGTGTCCATAGGGTCAGTGTTAAATTGCGAAATAGTTCCAAGATTTTTAGCACTGAGTTTCCCACTGGTGGCACAGTGCATTCAGGTTTGTCCCTATAAGTTCTTGGGGCTATAAGTTCTTGGGGCTATAAGTTTCACAATTTAACACTAACCCTATGGACCCTATGGGAAACTCAGTGTTAAAAATCGTGGGGCTATACGTTTCACATTTTAACACTAACCCTATGGACCCTATGGAAAACCCAGTGTTAAAAATGCTTGGGGCTATAATGCCCCCCCCCCCCCCGCATCATGCTTATGGCCAACTCCTATAGTACATTTTTGGCTTATAAGTTTTACTGGAGGATCAGGGAACTGTTTTTTGTCTTTTTACCTGCGTCGCCAGCGGCAGAGCAGGTCTAGTAACCGCTCGACTCCGTCCGTCAGTCCGTCATTCCGTCAGTCCGTCCAAAACACTTTTTCCGTCAAAGTTTCCTTGGCTTCCATAAAAGGGAATGATTTTATATTTGGTCTGCTGCTTCATAATGATGAGTTGTATCGTGTATGCAATTTTCAGATCTGCCGTGCAGCCACTTCCTGTTTGCGGATACTTTGAAATTTTACTGTACCCACTGAACACTGAAATTTTCCGTCAAGGTTTTCTCGGCTTCTATGCAAGGGATTGATTTTATATTTGGTCTGCTGCTTCATAATGATGAATTGTATCGTGTAAGCAATTTTCAGATCTGCCGTGCAACCACTTCCTGTTTGCCGATACTTGGAAATTTTACTGTACCCACTGAACATTGAAATTTTTCGTCACACTTTTCTCAGCTTCTATGCAAGGGATTGATTTTATATTAAATCTGGAGCCTGATAATGATCAGTTGTATCGTGTATGCAATTTTCAGATCTGCCATACAGCCACTTCCTGTTTGCCGATTCAGTTGCATGCAGCGACGCAGGTCCAGACCCGGTATTGGTCATGGCTTGTTTATAACAAAGACTTGCTTGTGTATGTGAACATGACAAAATATATCTTTCTAATATTGTGGGAAGCCCATATAGGGCTGTTTTTTGATGTAGTGTAAGTCACCCAACAGTTAGCAATATTTTTCATGTATCGCCCATGACCATCGAATCGTACCCGTTTCTTTTTTTTTAGGTTTAACAATATCACCAGGTTCTTCCTCACTCTGATTGTCTGGAATAGATTGTTGAGCGACTTCATCTGTTTGTGTGGATGTAATCACTGACTGTTTTCGTGCTTGACGTCCCCTTTTTCTCGTAGGTTGAGACATCGGTTCTGGCAAGTCATATGGTACTGTTAAAGGAAGAGACGACATCTTGAATTCTATAGGAACTATAATCTTATCAGCTGAGAGAACAATCTTTTGGTGAGATAAATTCATGTCTTGCCGAGTCTCCAGGATTTTCTGTAATAATGTTTCATTTTTTCATCTTGTGAAAAAGAATTATTCACCCTCTCACTTGGTATGATATCCTTTTGGTTTGGTATTCTCTGTTCTGTCATCAATGAGTTGTCAATACGAATTAAATCGTTAAAATCAGCTAATATATTGTATTCGTCCATGTTTGAATGCAGAAAAGGCAATTGGTTTTATCAAATGAAATATTTTTTTGAATGAGTGTTAGATTATATAGACAATTCGAGGATCGAAAATGCACCGAAGAACGCTCACGCGACAACTCGATCGAGTGCGGGAAAAAAATGTTGACAACGGACGTTTACTATCACAGCCGTCCGATGTCAACATTATTTCCCGCACTCGATCTAGTTGTTACGTGAGCGTTCTTCGGTGCATTTTCGATCCTCGCATTGTCTATAAAGAGAACGTGTGTTGAGGTTTTGAATACATTTCATCATCTGACTCTTTTAGAATCATCTTGACTGAGAGAAAAACATGGAACCAACAAAGATTATTTACAGTTCCGTAGAGAGTTATGAGAGAACCAAGAAGAAGAGGGGTGATGAAGAATTCGCCTTGGCTTTGAGAAAGAGGTGGTCGGCAACACTTTCGATGAAAGAGCAAGATAAGAAGCTTGTTAAAGCTGCCACACGTTCGTTCGGGGAGATCCAGTATAAGAACCGACCTAAACACTGGTTTGATCTCCTCGTACATATGCAGGAAGAAGCTCTTGTGGGAAAAAGTTACACCTGGGAACAGGATTGTTTTACAGATGAAGGGATGTTACCAACAAGCATAGACGTGTGGGAAGGCGAATTCTTCACCGAAGCAGAGATGGGTTTGAAAAATAGCTCTCCACGGAACTAAATATAAAAACGGACCTTTTCAGGGCCAACTACAATATTAGAAAGAGATATCTTGTTATGTTCACATACACAAGCAAGTCTTTGTTATTAAAAGACAAAAACAGTTCCCTCCCTAGAGTGTGACAGATGTCTATATTAATTTAAATCATTTTATGGTAGGGGTATCCATGTGGTTTTAGATTGTCACATCTCCACTCTATGTATACAACTTTTATAAATGGGTGAAAAGGCATTTTGTGCGCCTTCTTGTGTTTTGTTGTAAGCATAAGGAAATTCCTTATGCTTACAACAAAACAGAAGAACACACACAAAATAAAAAAAACTTAGTGATTCGCTTTGTGGTCGAACTCTCGGGGATACTTGTTTTTTTCTATAGTAAGAATAGTATTCATTGCATGTTTAGCAATCAAATTTTCTCTACAGTATAAACTGTATATCAGGTTACACTATACAAGTTTTTGATAACTATGCATACAATATTAAACCTAATACTCACAGCGAAAAGGAGAAGTGACTCTTAACTCTTTTTTTACTGATGGGGAAATGTAGGAGACGGTGATAAAAATGGATTATAGGACTAGCCTAACAAACTCAACAAAACTATCACAGAAGTTTTAACAAAAAACTAAATTTTATTCAAAGTTGAATCATTATAATGAAATTAACCGAACATATGTACACCTAGATCTGAACTTGCCTATCCATGAGAAAACCTATTAACATCAAGATTTTTTTATGCAAGTTTTATATGACACCCAAGATTTTTTTCGAAAAAAATCTTGGGAGTCAGATAAAAATCTGATATCACTCAAGTGATCTGATTTTGAAACAAATATAAAAAATAACTAAAAAACCTATCTCTCTGTTACACAAATGTCTGGCGAAAATTATATAATAGATGAATGATTTTAACAAAACTTAAAAAACTAAGAAGTCATAAATGTAAAAAAATTACCTCTGTGGGATTGTTTTGACACCTGATATTTATTATTACAGTTATTTCAAATAATGTCTATAAGTTTGCTCAAACCATCGCCGAACATCTCTATCATTCTCTTGGAAATTTCTTGGATCGAATTTGATAGTAAAAATTGTCTCTAAATCATATCCTCTTGCAAGATGATCTAAAGCAAATATACAGTACATTCCACACACAACAGTAAATTCACTTTGTAGTCTCATTGTATTTATTGTCCAGGAATCTGTGTTTTTCACTATGAAATTGTATATGTCTCTATCCACCGGTGGTAAACCATATGAATCAGAGTAGTTAGCAGAATGATTGTCTTTAAAATATATTGCTATCCAATGTTCTCCTGGTTCTTTCGATAAATCTGTGTTCACAATATATGCTTGTCTGTGTTTAGGTTTTCGTTTTGGTAACAAGTCTTTTGAATTTGAACACACTTTTCCATTTAAGGATGATAACCTTTGAGAACTGTCAAGTATATTTTGTAATTGTATGGTTTCCATCTTCTTAGCCTTGAAAAAGGCTGGCACGGAGCTGTTAATCAAGATATGCTGTATAATATGACCAGTCTCTTTTAACTAAATCTGCCCACTTTTGAATGTCTTTTTGGCAGTCTGTTTCGAAGTCCATACGAGCAATATTCTGATAAGTTTATTTTTCTTGCTCTCTTGTGTAGATTATATAGTATAGTCACTGGACACACTTTCTGTAAACATTCTGCAATGTATTTATCTATTAATGTTGTTGTGTTGGTTCGATATTCTTCACAGATATTTTTCATTTTCTGTTTAATGGATTTTGACAGTTCTGTCACTACACATTCTTGAAATAATGTTTGTATTTTTTTACACATCTTGCAATGTTCACACTGAATCATCTTGTTTAATAGTCAAATATCACTTCTCTGAATTTGTTGATTTCTATCTCACTATCAAATTCTGCATAGACAACAATGTTGATCACCTCTTGAAGGGCTTGATCAAACTGAAGTTCGAACCTAAGATTGCCAGACTTTATAGGGTGAGCCAATGGCCCCCTACTACTCTGATCAGGTGTCAAATCAACACCCCAAAGGGTATACCCTTTTGCATAAGCCTGCAAAGATAAATCAAATGATTGATTTTGTTCAAAATAGCCCATGGCTTCAAATAATGATAAATATGAATTTAGATAAAGTCTACCTTCGAAATTCGGTCCAAAGGGACGTGCTGTAATGGAATGTCCATCTATTGTGATTTCCAACTTATTCAAATCAAAATGTTGAAAATTAAATGGATTAGTGCCAATATCTCCATTTATATCTCGATTACTAACTAAACCAAGAATAATTCGATTTGGCATCTGTTTATGAAACAGATAGTCTTCTATTTTTGAATGAAGGCCACTTCCAATAGTAAAAGTTTTAATTTCACTACGTCTTATGGGCATTTTATAATTTGTTTGATCTATTTGTGCATTAAGATCATTCACAAATTTTGGAAATAAATCCAATGCCGGTATTCTGAATATGGCTTTTTGGATTTCTACTTTTCCATTTTCATTACCAATCAAACAAAATTTAGTTGGAGCACGATGCAATTTAATTCTCCTTTCTACACCAGTTGGTAAATACTTATCTTGCACAAATAGATCTAAATGTAATTTACCTCTTAGTTATACATTGTTCCTACCACCAATTAATTTGGCTCGTTCAGTCGAACCTTTGTTAGACAAAGCTTTACTTGTTTCTGTGTGGTGTCCAGGAGTATCTGTATACCACATCTCACTAGCAGATAGATGTGTTTTTTTCACATCTCTTGAATAACTAAGAAAATTCTCAAAAAACCCTATATAAGGATAAAGATCTGTATTGGTGGTGATAGGATTGCCATTCAGTGTAACATAAATTTTACTGAACATGCTATGAATTATTGATAGGAGCAATTTATGTATTTCCACCCAAAACACTCCCATCTTGTATTGTAATTTTGAATTGAACCTCAAGTGCAGATGATGCAAGATCTAGCCACTTGGTTGTTTGTCTTGGAATTAACAATTCTATTGGTGAAGAATTATTTAAAGATGCAATAGGAAATTTCAATTTCACCAGTATTTTCTATACCATTTGAGGTTGGTGATACATTATCTGGATCAAAACTACTACCAAAATGTTCGCAAGATCCATATAACATCATGATTTAATGAAATATATCAAGTGGTCTTGATTTTCGTTTTGAATAAGCTTGTCTTTGACGTGTCTTGCCTCTACGAGAACGAACCACAGAGTGACGTTTTGGTTCTTGTTTTTGTCTTTTTATACCTAAAGCAGATTCACCAATTCATTTCAAAAGATCTTGTCCATGAGTTAATAAAATGTCTTTAGGTGCTTTACATTTTTTTTATCAATTCATTTGCTATTTCAAAACCATGTTTTAATCCTTCTCTCTTTAAAGTTTGAAATGCATTTTTTGCAATTAGTTTTATAAATGGTGCAGCTATTCTTATCGCTGTGAGTAAAAATAGACCCTAATCCATATCCATATTGCCGTGGTACACCTTGATACACCGGCATAATTTTTGTACAAATTTAATGTATGTTTCTGTCTAAAATGCAACTTGACAACAGTCCTGCCACTTACAAACTGAATCGGTTTACCAGTGTTTCCATTTATATTTATACTAATCTGATCAAAATAAGATTTTGATACTGGTACATAATGTACATTATCAAATTCTTTGTGAATGTGTTGATGTTCTTTTTGTGAATCAGATGGAATCACTCGTAAAATAGGTGCTTCAGTATCACCTGAAAATGTATAATCTACTATGTCAGAATAAATAAAGATTTGATTGAAATCCACATTTAAGTCCACATTATATTTAAATGCACCTTTTGCTGTGTTAGGAAAAATGACAGGAAAAATATTTTTACATTCCAGTTTTTGTAATAAAATTTCTGACATTTCAATACCCACTTTCCCAATACTATTTCCTACTATTTTTACACGGCCTTGGAACTTTGAAAATCCAACATGAAATGATACATCAAATGTTTTAAATATGTCTCCAGGTTTTTCTTGAATTTCTATTTGCATTGCATCTATGACATGAGTGCCATTTGCATATGCACCTGATAAAATATTTAATTCAACAACAGCAACGCCTTTGTGTAATGTAATGTATGTTTCAAACTCGTTTTATTAATACGATTTAATATTTTGCTATCTGTCACAATGATTTTAAAATTAGATTCTTCATTTGCAATATATTTTGCTTCTGAAGGTAAAATTACTTCAACTAATCCCACTTCCCAATGTTCTTTATCAAGATGAATGGGTTTAGATAATTGTGTTTGAAAACAACATTGTGTATTATTTGGAAACATATTCATAGAACTATCACTCAGAAGTGTTACGTAAAACGAATTCATTTTTCTTATCTTGTGGTTGTTTCAAATATTTTAAACCTGGACTTGGAAGAAAATATCCCAAAGAACTACTTAATAACACTAACCACAATTCTTTATCAGGGCATTGTAAACTCAAATGTGCAATGGCAGTAATTAATGATAATAATCTGTGTGAAATAATTGACTTGATTTTTTGCAACATGATTTCCACAAATTTTAAATTGTTGACTTTATTGACTTTGTACATCAACACTTGTGGTTTCATTAGGTAATGAAGTTTCATTTGATGACATATTCTTTTTATACCAAATCTGACTCTGCTATCCAACTATCAAATTTCTTTGGATAACCTTCCCAATGTACTTTAAGTTCTTTAATAATTTTCTTTCCCACACGTCTTGACCATCTATTAAGAATTGATTCAATGATATATTTTTTATCATCTTTTATACTTTGAATTTCTTGTGGAAAAAATATCCCTTGTATATTTTCACCACCCATATCTTCAAGTTTATAAGTGGGTGGTATTGTATGTTTTACATGAGTAATTTTAAATAACTCCTTTGTCCAATTTGGTAAATACCCTTTTTCAAATGTACATTTGGTTTTATTAATACGTACTATATCACCAATTTTAAATTGTATTTTTTTTCTTTTTAGATCTTTTACCATACAAATGTTGAGATACTTCTACTTCATTTTCTAATGATACTGAAGCAGGAGTTCTCTGAATACTACGATGGAAACTATGATTATAACTATCAACTAAATTTTCCAACAAATCAATATATCTTAATGTACGTTTGTGTGTAAAATATTTCCACATTTGTTTTTTCAATGTGCATTGAAAAGGTTCAACAATACTAGTTTTTGTTTCAGGATTTTCTGTTGTGAAGAAATGAATATTTTTTTTCTTTAAAATTTTTTGTACATCTTTATTTTTAAATTCAGAACCTTTATCAGATTGTAATGATAATAGTCTACGTCCAGAAGTTTTCAAAATACTCTGAAAAGATTTTGTTAATGTTTCTCCTGATTTATTGTGAATGGGTAATACCCATGCATATTTTGAAAATACATCAATAATACAAACTAAATAACGAAATTGGTCATTGTAAGATTGTAAACTTTGTAAGTCTGCTAAATCAATTTGCCATCTATGATCAATACCACCCACTATAGTCTTACGTCTTGAAAACTTTTTATGGATGGGTTTATGTAAAGTATAGGTTCTTTCTCCTTTCAACCATTTTTTCACCTGATCAAGTGTGATGGAATTATCTTTACTATGAGCTGCTTTGTACAATTTTTGTATACCTCCATAACCAGCAGGATGTTTTGTATTGTAATATATTTCAGTTAATAAATCATTCAATAAGGTTCCCATTTTTCAGAAATTCTACATTTTGTCAATTTATGATTTAGTGCTGACTTTGGTGTGTCTTCACCCCACTGCACTCTCTGACCTCGACGAACTTTGCGTTTTGGAGGCGATGATTGAGGAGTTTCAAACCAACTATCTTCTGGAGAACTTTGATATTTACTGGATTTGGGTATATATTGTCTATTCATCCATAACCAACGTTTACGATTTCCAACAAAATCTAGAGGGATATTTATATCTTTTAATCCACGACTAAACATTTCCCATCCACTAAGTTTAAAACCTTTTGAGTGTCTAAGAACAGCATTAACTAAATCTATGATATTTGAACCTTTTATGACTTCTCCATTGTAACTTAATACACCATGATCATCCCAACTCATGTGTGGATGAGATGATAAGGCAGATAATAAGTTGCTTTACATCTCATTGTAACAGGGACACTTTCTATAATATGATCTCGTAAAAATAATGATTTTTCTCCTGACTCAGGCAATGCAACCAATGTTGGTTTTAAAAGATTATGACAGCATTCTGACACACAATTAATTAATTCTTTAGGTGCATTTTTCATAATTTGTTTTTGAAATGCTGGAGGAGTTTGACTTAAGCCCATTAACATTCCACCATATTTTTTAACTAAAGAAACTTTTTGTTTCTTATTTTGTCACACCATCTTGCTGTTATAGAATCTAGTGATTAAATGAAACAAATAAAAAGTATTGCTATTTATATATGTGCGAAGAGTACACTTTATTTATTAAAACATCTTCACTTAAAGTAAGACCTTATCCCTTTAACAGGTTCAGGTTTATTTAAAGCTGTAAAACGTGCCATTGTGGGAAACTTTTCTTTTAATGGTACATGCTCTGCAGTGGCGTAGATAGCTTTTCACTGTCAGATGGGCAAGCCCAAAATTTTCCGACAGACTGAAAATTTTCCGACAGTGTAACAACAACAAAAACCCAAACAAACAGAAAGAATCTGTTGTTTACTGCAAATGTACTGAAAATTGGTCTTTTTTACCCAAAATGTACCCAAAATGGCATGTTTTTATCCCCAAAGCCAGCATTTTAATGTTATTAGGCATAAATTTGCTTAAAAATGGTCCCAAAAAGTTTCCGACAAAAGTTCTGGTGGGGGGCCTCCGCCCCCCCCCGGCCCTCCTTTATCTATGCCACTGATGCTCTGCATTTTGTAGAGAATACATTGGTTCATGATTTTTGACACCATCTTTTGTTATTGACACTACATGTGTTAACTTAAGTTCTGAGACTTTTCTGTGTTTTTGAAGATTTTTCACAAGTAATGCTTTTGTTTTTGTATGCTTTGTAGTTAGAGAATTATGAGGTGCAATTTCAAAATTTGTGTACATGTATTTAGGTCCTACTTTTCATTGATTTTTTTTTCTCTTTGTAACTTGATGAGGTTTTTGCTTTTTTCTTAGGGGATTTTCTTTTCCTTTTAGGTGACTTTTGTTTCTTACTCTTTGTTTTTTAAATGGTGAATAGAATGATCTACTTGTCTTATGACCATCCCATCGAATTAAATTACGAATGATAACACAACCAAAAAAACACCACTTCCTGGTTTTAATGTTTCATTTTGTTGCAAGATCTACTCTCGGATTTGCAAGTTGTTCAAGATCTTGTTTATGTTTATCCATATAGGTTAAAGTTTGTTTTGGTAATTTAATTTTCTTATTAAGTATGATTCTACTTGCTAATGTAAACCATTTTAAATTTTTCTTAAAACCTTTCTTAAGTAATTTTTGTCTTGCACATGGACTTGTTTTTTGACCAAGTTGTTCCAAAGAATGTATGAATGATACCATGATGATGTGTAGTCGTTGACAAACTTTGACTAACTAACACAAACTCATTAGAACATGGGGAATTTATAGTTTTGTATAAATGATGGGGCTGAGTTCATTTTGTGTCACCCAAGGATGAAAAATATCAGTTCTTAATCTCAAAGATTCAGGAGTTGTAGGATGAAAATCAATTAATAAATAACCATGATCAATACTTGTTGCATCTTGATAACAATGCAGTTAAATGTGGTAATTGAACTTGATTTGCCAATACTTTAATTTGTCCTTTATCTCTGGTATTTTGAAATAAAATCATATAATGTGCATTGAAACATATGCTATGACTAGATTTAGATTGTTGAAACATATTTTGTGCAATGTAAATGACACTTGCATTTCTATGATGTCCTTTTCGAGTGAACAATAATTTAATTTTTCTTCATCTTTATCTCCTAATATATCATCAAAAACCACAAGATGTGGAATGGATGACATCACTGACAATTTCATATTCATCATCAGGGATACCTTCTATGAATTTGATATCTTCACTTTCTTTAAGTAAAGTATATGTATTTTGCCATTCTTTATAACACCAAATTATTTTTTTTGTGGGGGAATTTGAAATAAGTCATGTTTCATATCAATAGCTTTTTGACAAATTCTGTTTTTCATGAACCACTAGGTCCCAAAATAAAGATATTACAAGGGTGATGAAATAATAAACATTCACTCGATGCCATAATTGTTTTTTTGTGAAAAAAGTGTCATTAATCATTTGCTTAAATACTTTCTGTTTCCATACCTTCTTCGAGTCTTTTAGTAGGTTTTCGTTTTAAGGGTGCTTTTAACTCAAATATAGTTTCTGAAGAATCTATTCTTCTATCTATTTGTGGTACACATTGTCTATACAAGTAATTAATGATTTCTTTATCATAAATTATATTACCCAACACAACTCTTGTCCAAATATTTTCTACATTATCTTTGTAAAAAGCATTCCTGATTTGTATTGCATTACAGAATTCCCCATATAATTCATCTTTTTCCAATTGATTATGAATAAAATCTTTTGTTATTATTAGATAGCCAGTAGTGATCATTTCAAATGCATATAATAATGCCTAACATGTAATCTTGTTGTCTAAGATATGTCTTACTGGTTCCATGGTTGAAATCAAACTGATGATTCTTTTGTCTGTTTTGATGCATTTTGTGCATCAGGTACCACATTATACCATGCACTTTGTACTTCAGGACAGTCAGGAAAATCATTTTCTACACTATCTGTAAACATTTTGTCTAACTAGTTTTGAAAGTATTTGAAAGTGCAGCTTTTCTTGCAATCATGGTACTAAATGATGTACTTTGATCATTTAGTAGCATGAGTGCAAATAAAGAATTAGAATCTGGAAAAGAATCCAGAGTTTTATCATATTTTTTCATTGTTGAAAATATTTGATTTAAACTGAATCCATAATCCATCACTGATAATATTTTATCTGCGGGTGTTTGCATACATGTTGGTGGATTTTATAATTGACAATTTCTTATCAATTGAATATAAGAACAATTTGGTGACCACTTAACAAGTTCTTGTAAAGGAATATCTTTTTCTTCCCAATTATGTAAACCTTGTCCACACACAAAACATTTTACTTTACCATCTCCCACATAGAAAAACCCAGCTTTAGCTAATTCTTTTTTCTTCAATTTTAAAATAGGATTCGTAGTCATACTAAAACTCGAAAGTCTTCTTAACCCTGATAAGTATATAGGATAAGTAGGATTAAGTGATAGATACATCTTGCCTGTTAAGTGTTCAAAATCGAAATGAGAAATCTGAAGGGTGTTTTTATACTTTAAACACATAATGTCTTGTGTCATATTTATCCACTACAAAACGTTTTGTGTACACAGATCTGAATGTTTTGGTTTGTCTTTCACTTGTGACTTATCTGCTTTTGTTACGTTTAATTCTGTGTGTGTATTCAATGTTCAATTTGTAATTGTGTCAGTCTTGTACACATTCCACCATGGATTCAAAATTGAGTTTCTGTGAGGTATTGTAATCTAATGTGATTCCTTTAACTTTACATGCAGTGTGTGTTTAACCATCTTTAATGTATTTGTAACCATAAATGTTTGGACCTAATCCTACATATTCAATAATTTTTGCATCTGGATGTTCATCTGTCCATTGACCTAGCCTACTGTATACAATTTGTGGATTCCAAAGTGAGGGGTTATGTATGTAAATACAACTGTCTGTGTCAAAATATAATACTCGTCTACCCAAACGTCCTATTACTTTGTACAATTCCATTCGTGCAAAAGCTGTGACAAAAGATGAAACTGCAACATTAGCTGATTTGTGAGGTTCTTAAACATCTGTAGACTTTGTGTAATTTACTAAAATACATCTATCATGATCAAACAATTCAACATTTTTAATAATGATATTTCTCTATCTTGTTTCAACTCAAAATATTTTGATGGGTCTTGTATGTATTCTGTTTTAGTTTTTATATTGTTTTGTGCACTTTCTCCCCATAAAAGGTTTAACATGGTTTTAGCAAATGATCTTTGTCCTGGATTTTTTTCAATTTTTTCCAAATGTATGTTTTCAATTTGTGCATAGTCGTTCTTAAATGTGTTTTTGTCTGTTTCTGTTTTCACCCAATCTGGATATTCACTGGCTTCTTGTTTCATTTTTAAATATTTGTTCACATAATGTTTGTAAATTTCTGAAGACCATTCTTCCCAATGCCAAATCTGATAAGTGTCAAGTAATGTGTACCCCATCCCAAAAGCTTTAAAAAGTTCAACAGATGTCCTTGTACCTGTAATACTGCAGTGGTCTTGTGTGTGTTCACATTTGTCCAATTATTGTTCTGCACATGTATTGCAAAGTGTAAAAAACATTTTCGTGTTGCAGTGAATTGGTAATACTGGTAGGTGTAGGGTTTGTGGTGGTAAAACTTTACATTTGATAAGTCCACTGTACTGTCTTCTATTATTCATGTCTATGTTTTCTTTTGTGAGTATATTTGGATGACCTACTGGATGTTCTCTGTGTTTATTGACATAAGGATAGAGTGAACAAATATCTATGTATTTTATTTCATTGTCTGTGTTTTGGTCTATTTTATGATGTAATTTAATGGCATTTGTTCTCCCACCAAATAATGTTTCACGTGGTTTAATAGGATCCATGTTTGGAAAAAAAAGAATTTAATGTTGATTTTACTTCAGGATTTGATTTGCAAAGAGTTCATGTTCCCATGTTACTCTCATGTTATACCCCAATGATTCTAAATGGTGTATGCGTTCCTGTGTATTGTTGTATAGAGTTTGGTAACTTAGTAAATTGGTGGAATTTTTCTCATGTGTGTTGTCTTTGTAACATGTTATGCACCCATGCCACATACATCCATAAAATTCAAAGATTGTATTTGTGTCTTTATGAAACCTATCAACATAATATCCCCCTATTTTAACTTCTCCACCATTAAGTTCATGTTGAATGTGTATGTTTTCTTTTTGTGCAACTGTCTGTAAAAATCTAATGGCTTTAATGGAGTATTTGACTTTACCAGGGGTAACCTATGTCTGATATGATTGCCATTTTGTTTTCTGGAAGTGAATTTTTTTCTCCAAGCTTTTGTACATACATCGGCTAAGGTAATTGCTTCTCTCAAGGGGTCGCCATCACTATCTATAAATTTTTGTTTGAATTCCCCACATCCCCTATGCAAGATATCTACATCTGATTTGCAGTATAGTTCCATTTCTTTTTGAAAATCAAATCTGGCATTACTAGTAAATCTTTGGTTGTACCACTTGATAAAATCTTCCCTATCTGATGGAGACATACAATCTGGCATATACAATGTTGAATCTAAATAAGGACCAATATAATTTTCATAAACTTGTGTGTTTGCCAAATGGGGGAAATAACCTTTGCTAATTCTGTCAAGCCAAATGTTTTAGGAAATTGTGCCAATCTCAATGAAAGAAAATTTAAAGAATTAATAAGTTTAATACCACAAGTTTTAAGTGAAATAATTTTGTTTTCATTCATAATTACATCAGGAGTTGTTGTACCAGTTTCAATGAGGTGTCTTAAAATAAACTGTCCATCAAAACCTCTTAAATTGTGAGCAATAGCTGTTGTCCCTTTATGTTCTGAAAAGCCAATCACAAAAATCTGACAAAGGAGATTCCCCTTTAAATATTAATTGTCGTTGTCCAAGTTTGTCACAGAAAATACATTCTTGATCTATAGGTTTGCAAATACATTCCACACATGCACGGCGAGCAACATGGAAATTTGGGATATGAACTCCTGAGTCTTGTGTGGTTTCAAAATCAAAAAATACAAATGGCATGCTTGGTACTTTTTCATCCTCGGGTGAAGTGTATTTTGGAATGAAACATTGGTGATCAGAATTAACTACTTGTTGACAATATTTACATTTTTTGAATCCTTCACAAATGTGTTTTTCTTTTGTTGGATATATTAATGAATTACACTGTGTACATTTTTGAACTAATTGACAGATTAATTTTTCTTGTTTTCTCTTTGTAGTGATATGGTTATTATAGCATGATGAGCTTCTAAATTGTCTGTTGCAACTGTAACAGATGATGGGATGTTTAGGAATACATTTTGTTGGATTACAGCAAACACAACCAAAAGGCCACATGTGACATTCTCTCTGGTCGAACCCTTTACTACAAATTCACAATAGTAGGAACATCCTAAAAACCCTGTAATTGTAGTGATGGTATCAAAATGCTGGTCATGGTGGTAAATATGAATAACTTTACTATCAGTAGTGGTATTTGGAGGTTTGATTAAAAATTCACTTTTTGCATACTGTGGGTAAATTTTGATGACATACTCTGGGTAAAGCAGGTCTTGTATTTTATAATGTTCTTCATATCCACAAGGAACATTATAATCGAGGCCTGCTTTGTCCATCAGTGCCTTAGCTTCCAACTCTTGTGTCGGTCTATCAGAATTTCTAATATTTTTCCATTTCTGTTGCCAAAATTTTGAATTATCTCTATCAACATGACACTTTCCCACGACAATGGCCCGTGCGAGACACATTGAATCATTAACATTTTTAATTTAAATAATACTTTTCTTGTTTCCAACCATTTTATCAACAGATGAAAATGAAATTGGTGCACATCATGCAGACCCTTGTGGCAGAGAAGTGTGTGTTATTTCTAAAGATAATTGCCCATCATGGACAGTAAAGTTATCATTTGATTGTACAACTTTTTCTGATAGCCAAAGCCTTAGTAAATGGGATAAATATATCTATATCTAATCCTGGGCAGTTAACTGATATTCTCATCACATCGTTGTCTTCTACACCACATTCTTCTTTGATATCTTTCACAATACTTTCAAATACTTTTCCAAAGATGTCAAAAGGATTCTTCTGATTAAATTGTTTAAAGGTTATTCTACACATATGGGATTTGGAATGGAATTTTCTTGATGTTCTTTGTAGGAGAGGGTGAATGGTGTATATATCCCTTGCTGTTTCTACTCTCTGTTTCTTGTTATCTTCTTCACTCTCTATCTCACTGTATTCTCCAATGGTTCTCTTCATCTTGAAAAGTATGTCTTGTCTTCTTGAAGTCAAAAGCAAGTGTGAAACAGCCTAAGATTCTTCCCCCACATTTTATACTTTCCTTTAATGTGCATTAAAATGTGCATTTCAATGTACATTAAACATCCACTGAACTATACTGTTAATAAATGTTTTTATATACAATTGAAAAGTCATTGTCAATTATACAATCCACCTACTCTATGGAAAAAATGCTATGGTAAATATTTTAAGCTTTTATTTGTTAGTGTATCTTTCAGTCAACATCTGTATTAAAATCACTAATACATTTAACAACTGGTGTATAGTATCCAGAGGTCATTGGGTGCAAAAGGTAGCAAAACTGTTTGTAACCAAATGAATGTATATTTAAACAATAGTGTGTAAATGCATATTATTGGACATTTAAATGTACATTTAAATGTACATTAAAGGAAAGTATAAAAGGTGGGGAAATCTTAGGCTGTTTCACACTTGCTTTTGATTTCAAGAAGGCTAGACATATTTTTGAAGCGCTCCAAAATTAAAGATGGATAAAGTTACAGATCCAAGATTAGTAAAAGCAAGTGATGCTAAAAGTATTTACTATAAGCCATCTAAATGGGGAGAAGTAAAAAGACTTGTCAATGAACTTTATAAGTTGATATCAGTATCTAAAGAGATGATTTGTTCCATTTGTCATCAGAAAGGACATTGGGCCAATACATGTGCAGACAATGGGCCATGTTATTATTGTCATCAAAAAGGACATTGGATTAATGAATGTGGATTGAAAAAGCTATCAGATTACTTTGTGTCTCAACCAAAATGGGGCTCACCAGCTGTTGTACAACCTCAACAGACTGCAGGTTTTGAGTGGCCAGAACAGATAGAGCGTACAGATGGATTACCGATTACAGGTTTCAACTTTCCCCCACCACCTGCTGTAAAATACATCGACAACCACTCTATATCCGCAAGTATACAGAAGAAGTCTCCTTGGTTACGAATCGAAATTAAGTATTTTTATTGTTTACTAATCATATATATTTCATTTTCAGGTTATTTTATTCAACTTTGTGTGGAGTTAGTTTAGTATAGTAACTGGGACAAAGTTAGGAGGTCTTAAATAAAACTGTGAGCGCTAAGTTGTCGAACGGTTCGTTGTGTTGCCTTTTGTCACGTGTTTACAGTTTTCCCAGTCCGATCGCGTAATTTTGTCTTGATGATGGCGAGCAAGTCTGTTCAGACGGAGGTAAGTATGGAGGTAAATACGTGTAATATCGTGGTCCAGGTCAACGGTGCCAACGGGGTAAGTATTGGTGTGCAGACAGAGGTCACTGGGGGTGTCGGTCAGAGCCGGGTTGGTGGGGACACCGATGGCGATATTGGGCTTGAAGTTTGTAAACAGTGTTCTATGATGTATGGGGACTGTCGCTCGATGGGATATGGAGAGGTATTTGCAAACTGTCAGGAAATCCTTGAGACAATTGTTAAGTTTGAGGGGGAGATTGCTGAGCTGAAGGGAAAACTTGGTAGGGCGGGGCTGTCTGGAGTTACGCCTGTGAAAGTAGCTTTCCGAGAAGGATGGAAGGTTGTCGGTGGTTCCAAGAGGAAACATGGGGGTAGAACCTTTGATGTGAATGAGGTAGGTGATGAGGTGGGGGCTGCTAGAAAAGTACGTAGGACAGATGAGGGGGGCCCAGGCCGGAGCAATGCTGTAAAGCGTTTGGCGTGGACTATCAAAAGTGGTAGGAAAGGGAGGCCAGAGAAGCAGGTAGATAGGGGTGTAAAGTCCAAAGGCAGTGGGGAGTGCAGCACCAGAAACAGATTTGATGTGCTCGATTCGGAAGAGACAGAGGAGGAGATGGAGGTAGTTGCAACAGATAGTAGCTTGGGGTCTAGGCCAGGAAAAAGGAGGAGGGATCCGGGAGAAGACCAAGGGAGCAGTCCAGGTAGTTCATGGCCTGGAAAGAGATGGAGGGACAAGGATAGGAGTAATCCTAGGTCAAAGATACCGATACCGATATTGATTCCGAGTGGGGATGTTGGAGAGGAAGAGGACGCTGTAAACAATAGGAGACTAGAGGAGATAAATAGGGCGAGGGCCAAAAGTAAGTTGGTGGTTGCGGGAAGTAGAATAGTTCGGAGGATCGACAAGGTTGCCTGTGGTCCGGACAGTAAAAATAGAACAGTTCTGTGCTTTCCGGGAGCTAAAGTGGAGGACCTGAGGGATAGAGTGGACGGTATTGTAGCTGGGTCGGGGCCTGATCCGGTAGTGGTATTACATGTGGGGTCCAATAACATCAGGGAGAGGAAATCAGTTCGTTTGGTGGACACATACAAGGATCTAATTAGTAAGCTACTTAGCAGGAATGCTCGGATCATCGTTTGAGGGGTGCTCCCCGTTATGGGTGGTGGGAATGAGAGGAACTCGCGGATTATGGCACTAAACGAGGAGCTGGAAGAGCACTGCAAAGACTTGGGAATACATTTCATTGACCACTGGGATTCATTCTGGGGACAAGGAGAGTTGTATGGGCGAGACGGATTGCATTTAAGTAGGATGGGTACAGACCTGTTGGGCCAAAAAATTTTACAGGTGGCTGGGCCTTATTTGGAGAAAAGGGGGGTAGGGGACCATAGCCGATAACCCAGAGGGGCACAAATGCTGGGAACATAGGAAGAACAACAAACATGCACAATACAGGGACATACCAGGGTTATAATAATGTGCCAGTGATGACAAAAAAACAAAGATTCATTAAGTTTGATACTGCAACATCCAGGGTCTGCACAAGAAAGTAAGCGAAATATCAACAATGATGGACGAAGGAGACTTCGATATAATGGGTCTAAGTGAGACGTGGATACGACGGGATGAGCGGGTTGATCAGATGAAGGGTTGCGTGTGGATAGGAGCTGGGCGAACTGAGGGTCAGAAACGGGGTGGGGGTGTTGGCATCTACGCTAAAGAGGAATTACAGCCCTCATTGATTACAGATCTCACAGAAGCAAGGACTCAGATTCCAGTATCCAACGAAATAGTCTGGGCAAAAATCAAGTTAGGAAGCAGGAGTGTTGCCGTTGGTGTTGTATACTTAGCAGTGGAGGGAAGTAAGCCCGAGTGGAATGATGCAATATATACAACTCTTAGATCGAATATCACAGAGCTTGGAAGCAGAGGGTTCAATATTGTCCTAATGGGGGACTTCAATGGGCACATCGGGGATAAGAAGGAGGGCATACAGGGAGGTGATAGGAAAATTAACACGAATGGGAGGAAGATGTTGGACCTATGAAAAGAGCTTGGTTCAAAGATCCTGAACAGGGATGCGAAATGTAAGGGTAAATGGACCTGGGAGAGGAACGATAAGAAAACAATAATTGATTATATACTCACTGACATTAGCGTATGGAGGGAGGTTATAGATGTAGAAATAGATGACAAGGGAAAAAATGACTTGGGTAGTGATCACAACCTGATAACAATTAAGATTATGGGCAAAAAGACGAAGAGAGACAGAAATACCTTCAAGGAAGTTTGGGGACTAAAACAAGGAGCCGACTGGAAGCAGTTTCGGGAAAAACTAAAACCAAATCTTGAATGTATACCTAGGGATGCAAATGTCCAGAGTATTTCAGATGGCATAGTAAATAGCCTAACAGAGGCAGGGAAGGATTGTATAGGAAGGGTGAGGGTCCCAACGAGAGAGCTTGGATACAGGGTTAACGAGGGACTGAAAAAGGCTATAAAAGAAAGAAAGGTAAAATGCGCTGCTTACAAAAGAAGTAGGAAGCTTAAAGGGGTGGATAACAATGACACGAGACTAATGAAAGGAGAATATGAACTGGCACGGAGAAAGGTGAATGAGATAAAGAATAATAATAGGAAGGAGCGCAATTGCAGTCTTGCCAGAACAATAAAGAAAACGGGGGGTTCGAGCTCAAACGTACTTTGGAACTGGGTAAATAAACGGGGGAAAAGTAGTGTGCAGAGTATCAAAGTGGATGGGGAAAGTACAGAAGATAAAGGCCGCATCGCTTCAGAGTTAGTCAAGCACTGGGAAAAGATAAACGATAGGCGATGGGGCAGTGGGTCCCCACCAAAAAGAAATACACTTGTGGAGGAGAACCTATCCAAACGTGTATGTAGCGAAATAACGGCAGAAGAAGTGCGGAACGTGGTCTCGAAATTAAAAAATGGTAAAGCGGGAGGGACTGATGAAATTTCGAACGAATTCCTCAAAAATGGAGGGGAGGCACTTATTGAAGTCCTGACAAAGCTTTTCAACCTGGCTCTGCGAAAGCAAGAGGTCCCCAGAGAGTGGAGGGAAAGTAAGGTGTCGTTCATACACAAAAAGGGGGATAAGGAAGTTCTAGATAACTATAGGGGGATATCAGTTAGTAGTAACATCGGAAAAGTATTCTGTAAGGTCATATACGGTAGACTAGAGGAAGTTATTGAAGAGAAAGGTTTTTTAGGAGAAATTCAAAATGGTTTCAGGAAAGGACGAAGAGGCACTGATCACCTATTTACACTCACCCAACTGATAGAATCAACAAAGGCTGAAAAGAAAAAGATGTTTTTGGCATTTCTAGATGTGAAAAAAGCGTACGACCGAGTGTGGAGGGAAGGTATGTGGCGAAAGCTCTAGGGCATCGGGCTGGGGGGTGACTTTGTGGGAATCATGAAAGCACTGTATACAGATGTGCAAAGCCAACTCAGTCTAGGGAGTATCACTACAAAACGAGTCCCTATGGATATAGGCCTCAAGCAGGGGTGTATCTTTTCACCGATTTTGTTTGCATTGTATGTTAAAGATTTAGGGGACGAACTAATTCAGAGTGCGGAGGGGGTAAATGTTGGAGACATAAAGCTACCAGGCTTATTCTTTGCGGACGACATGGTGTTAATGTCTAGAACTGAACAGGGGCTAGAGAAACTGCTGGAAATTGTTGGTAGATATGGGAACACTTGGCGGCTCGAACTAAATGAAAATAAAAGCAAGGTAATACCCGTTGGACGCAAGGTAGATATGACGAAGAGATGGAGAGTGGGGGAGTTCTCAATCCCCGAAGGGAAAAGCAAACAAATCACTGTAGGAGAAACGGGAGAGTATGAGTATCTAGGGGTAAGCATAAATATAACGGGAAGAGGGGTGTACAGAAACTACTCAGCCAAACTGATTCTGAAGGGGAAAAGAATTCTGAACCAACTAAAACTTTTAGGGAAAAATAGTTTCAATAAGGTCTTTGTGGGGAAAACACTGTGGGAGAGGGTGGGTTTACCAAGTATAACGTATGGCACGGACGTGATTCCATTAAACCAAACCGTTATTAAGAAGTTGGAAAGTACTGAGAATGATGCCGGCAGATGGATAACAGGGTCGAGTAATGCTTCAGCTTTGGAAGCAGTAAGGGGGGAGCTTGGGTGGATGAAAATCAAGGACAGGGTAGATTTGGGAAAACTGTGTTACTTTAACTACTTGAGAAACCTGCCTGACAACCGGTGGTGCAAATTGATGCTCGATACCATTTGGAATTCTAATATAGAAACGGGGTGGTCAAAACATGTGAGGGAACTAATGGACAATTACTCCATAGAGGTCACAAACATAGAAGTAGGAATGAAAGAAGGCAAAAGGTTTGTCAAAGAGAGAGTCATGGAAGATTGCAATCGAAACTGGCGAGCAGGGGTTAGCGTGAAAAGATCACTGCATGGGTTACAATATAAAGAAAAGCCAGCTTTTGAGAAGTACCTAGATGGCACCTTTGGAGGGTCACTGCTGTTCAAACTGAGATCAAGATCACTGGAGCTTCGGGGAAAAATTGGGAGAGATGGGGAGAAGGGATGCCAAATGTGCCACTCTGGAGTAGTGGAGACCCTGGAACATTTTCTCTTGGAATGCCCACAATATATACCTCATAGAATAAAATTTACTGGAAGAATAATGCAGAAGTGGGGTGAAGAAACAAAGGATAGATGGCTGAAGGGGGACACGAGGGAGAGGGTAGGAATGCTTATTGAAGAAATAGAAAAAGAGGAAGTGAGGGACACTATTAAGCAGTTTATATCTGAATGCTGGGAGGAGAGGAGGGGAAGAGGGGGTGGGGTGCAGGGGGAATGATGGCCTTCTCTTATGAGGACCGCGACAAATCAGCGGCTGGCCAAAGAGTTATTATTATTATTATTATACAGGGGATGAGCATGATACCACTACCAGCTCTACATCAACAAAAAACAAACTTTACAAATAAGAAAGTTGACTTAACAGAAACTGTGGTACCAGAGTTTAATGATAGTGATGATACATTATTATATAATATGGACATACCCAAAGAAACAAAAATGAAACCGATAAAGAATTAGAAGTATTATTTCCAGAGAAAGAGGCACCACCAATGAAAGTTTCAAGAAAATGAAAAGCTAAAGACAGTAAATCTAAAATAGGAAAACTTGCCAAGAAACTTTGAAAACAGTCTTGAAAGTGACATTTTCATAAAAGACATTTACAAATCTGTAAATATTCATGGAATAAAATTTTCGGATTGAAAAAGGTAATAATATTTTGTTGTTTTTTAAACAGGGTTTTTTTTCCAACTCAGGAGTTTTATTTATAAAAATAAAAAAACTTGCAAAATAGAAAAAACATTTGCAAACACAAAAAATATTTTTTGTGTTTGCAAATTAATTTTATGAAAAAGTTTTTTTCACAAAATTAATTTGCAAACACAAACATATTTTTCTTATAAAATAAAAAACTTGCAAGATAGAAAATTAATTTGCAAACAAAAAATATTTTTATGTTTGCAAATTAATTTTGTTTTTACCTAAATGTTTTCACACAAAAACATTTAGGTAAACAAAATTAATTTGCAAACACAAAAATATGTCATGACAGGGAAATCTAGTGTGGGAGCTATGAGGTTGACCTCTTTTGAATTGAGTAATGAAAATACAATTGAACAAAAGTTTGATTCATTCCATTGTGGTAACACTGAATGTACCATTCATAAAAACACAGTGTGTAAACGTGATATCTCTTTTTAAGAATATAGTGGCCTTATAAGGGCCGTTTTTTACTAAACAAAAAATGTTTAGTTCACCAACTTTATTCCATTTCTCTTTGCGGCTCTCTTGACATCCTTTTGATTAACGAGATGTTGTGATCCTCTTCCCCTAATTGTTGCATAACGGTAGGTATCTCTCATCATTTTTCGAACAAAACAGTGTAAGGCTTCTTCAGCGTCATCAAGTGACAATGGTGAGATATTATCCATCCCAACTTTTCTTGCCAGTCTTCGCAGATTACTCCTTGGAATAGTATTGCACTCCTCTCTCTCCATCTTCACTTCTTTGCCACAACTGACTTCTTGTGGTGGAATAGTATTACACTCCTCTCTCTCCTTCTTCACTTCTCGCTCCCCACATTCACCTTCTAGTGATGGAATCTTTACTCTGATGGATAGCTCAATTCTCATGATTGATGATAAGAAAATGACGTTATGATATCTCCAGCAATGTTTTATAGACAATGCCAGGATCGTAAATGCACCGAAGAACCCTTACGCGACAATTCGATCGAGTGCGGTAAAAGAATGTTGACAACGAACGTTTACTATCACAGCCGTCCGAGGTCAACATTTTTTCCCGCACTCGATCGAATTGTCGCATGAGCATTCTTTGGTGCATGTTCGATCCTCACATTGTCTATATAATCTAACACACATTCAAAACAATTAATTTTTGAGAAAACATGAAGTACTCTCTAGATATGAACGAATACAGACTGTGGAGATCCGGGGAAATGTCTGACGCTGATTGGAATCGCCGATTAGAAGAAGAATCTAGCAGAGCAGAGAGAGAGAAAGCACGGAGGCGCCAATTAGCTGAAGATATTTTCGAACATATGAGGAGAAGTGGTGGACCTCAGACATACACTCGACAGTGGGGCCAGCAACTTATTGATGAGTTGGAGCAAAAGGCAGGGATAAAACAGTTCTTAGCTGCCCGTGGTTATGAACTGGAGAAATACCGGGTGAAGAAAGCTAACTTGTATCCTAATCTTAATTAGCTGCCAGAAAGACAGTATAAAAAAATGGATGTGAGGTTAAATCCAATAACCTGTGTCCAGATTTAAATGAATTCTCATGAGGATTCCTAAAAAAATCTGGATACAAGTTATTGAATTTTAGCTTGACAAAAATCAGGATACAAGTTAAACTCATTCATCATAATTCTTATTATCCCTGTTTGTCATTCTAACCTATCAATAATTTGTTACTCTCACAAATGAGTGTGATTTCAAATGTGCCTTCGTGGTAGTGCTTGTAAGGGCTAAACTCAATATTAGTAAGAGATATCTTGTCATGTTGACGTACACAAGCAAGTCTTTTTTATAAGAAAAACAAAAAACAGTTCTCTTATCCTCCAGTGAAACTATAGGAGTTGGTTATAAGCATGATGCAGGGGGTATTATAGCCCCAAGCATTTTTAACACTGAGTTTTTCATAGGGTCCGTAGGGTTAGTGTTAAATTGTGAAACTTATATCCCCAAGAACTTATAGACCCAAGAACTTATAGGGACAAACCTGAGTGCACTGTGCCACCAGTGCATTCAGGTTTGTCCCTATAAGTTCTTGGGGCTATAAGTTCTTGGGGCTATAAGTTTCACAATTTAACACTAAGCCTATGGATCCTATGGAAAACTCAGTGTTAAAAATGCTTGGGGCTATAGTGCCTCCCCTAATTACTCATATACGCTTATTGCCTCAAAATACAGGATTAGTTCGATGAAGGGTTCGGTTTTATAATTTTTGACAGAGTTACGGCCCTTTTTCAGTATCGGAATGATAACTTCACTTCTATTCCACGTACCAGAATGATATTTGGTATGTGGGCCTAGTAATATACAATACATGTTCAATTTGAATAAGGGTTCGATTTGATGATTTTTGACAAAGTCATGTTCCTTTTTTCAACTTGGGGAGAAAACGTCATTTCTGTTCCCCTGATACTTGAGGTTTGATCCAGTGGTGCTTACCAGTGTTATGGGCCATAGGTCATTGTAATCTTTTTCAGGGGGTGTGTGGTCGAGCGGCCTGGCATTTTATTGGTGATTTATGACACTTGATCAGCCAGGGTCATACCGTGTCAGCGAACATTACTGCAGGTGGAGAAACTGGAGTACCCAGAGAGAACCACATAGAAGTGGCAAGTCATTGCCAGACCCTACAACCTACTAACCCACCAGAAACGGTGAACATTGGCTGAAGGCATGTGTGCCACTAGCGCGATATTCATCAGCACACAGAGCCACTGTGTCCCCAAGTGAGCAATTGTGATGAAGTGTCTTGCTGAAGGACACAACGACCCCGACCTGACATGGAACCACAATAGTAGTAGGGGAGGGTCCATTCGAGCATCATTAGCAGGATCTAATTGAAGGATCTCATCCTGGGGAATGTTATTTTGTGGAATGTCATGACCATACTGCATGGTCGGAATACTAACACGCCATCTTGTGATGCCATTGCTATGGTGATTTGAGGTGTCACATGTGCTCGCACAGCTTATTTGTCACACGCTGACTGGTGACAATCTTGGGAATGTTTTTAGCTGGTTCGGAATGTTGTGATGTACCTAAGTGAAAGACCCATGGGGTTGCCATCTTATGCAGAGGGTATTTGCACCAACACAATTTATACTCCCTACAGAAGAAGTAGCATGCCTGGGACATCTGATCCCCTTTTGGGGGTCAAACACCGATATTTGGTAAAACGGTCTCTAAAGGATAAGAATGTAGAATGGAGGAAAATGCTGAAGAAGAGAGGCAGGGAAGAGGAGGGAAGGGAGGAGGGAGAGGAGTGCAGGGGAATTTAAGAGTGACTTCTCCTGGGAGCAGTAGCAGCACTGAGGAACAGGAGCAGAACCAAGGAGCGGGATCAGGATTGAGGTTTAGAGAGGGGTAGTAGTGTGTGCGTTGTGGAGGGGTAGCCCTAGTCCTCCAGCCTTAACCTTAGCCATAGTCTAACCCTAACCTAGCCCAGGTGTTAGCCCTAGCCTAGCCTAGTCCAAGCCTTAAGCTTAGCCTACTTCTAGCCTTAGACCAAAACCCAAGACCTAACCCTAAGCTTTTAGACCTAGCCTAACTGTAACCTAACCCAAGTGTTAGCCCTAGCTCCAACCCTAGCCCTAGAATAGCCCTAGCCCTAACTTACCCCTAGTCCTAGGCCTAACTCTAGCACTAGCTCAAGCATTGACACTAGCACAATCATTAGCCCGAGCTTAGTTTAAGCCCAAGATCTAACCTTTTCCTTAGCCCTAGTCCTAACTCTTACGCTAGCATAGTTTAAGCTATAGACCTAACCTGTCCTTAGTCCTAGTCATAACCATAACCTAGCCCTGACCATCACACCAGCCCAACCCTAAAGAGGGAAGTGAAGAGGGGGAGGAGGGAGGAGGAGGAGAGAAGGGGAGGAAGAAGGGAGACAGAAGAGAGGAACAAGAAAAAGGAATGAATGAGGAGGGAAAGTGGGATGGGAGGAGGTAACATGGGAGTAACTCTTGCACCTGAGAGCAAGAGCAGCTTTAAAGAGAAGTTAAGCAGAAGGAGCAAGTAGCAGAAGCAGAAGAAAGGAGCAGGAGGAGGATCAGGTCCAGCAACCCTGTCTTGGGGAGTGGGTTGTGAGTGGCGAGGGCTAACCCTAACCCACTCTGCTGCCCCTACCCATAGCTTTAACCCTTAGCCTATCCCTAACCCCAGAGCTAGGGATTGGCCTAGGTTTAGGGTTAGGATTAGGAGGTTAGGGTTAGAGTTATCCTTCCTCATCACTCACGTCAGGGGTTGTTGCTCCTGGGTCTTGTTATTGCTCCTTAAAGTTGTTCCTGCTCCTAAAAGCAGGAATCTCTCCTACACTCACTCATCCTATCCCTCTTTCCCTTCCTCCCTTTCCACTTTTCTTCCTTTTCTCCTCTCTATCCTCCATCCCTTCCTCACCCCTCTCCTCCTCCTCCATTCCCTCTCTAGTGTTGGGCTAGTGTTATGGCTAGTGCTAACTCATATGGCAATGGCATCACAGGATGGCAGGTTACGAGGCCTATCAAATGGTAGGAAAACATGGTGACATCCCCAAACTGATATCCCTAGGGTGAGATCCTTCAATGAGACCCTGCCACTAATGCTCAAACGGGCCTCCCCTACTACTCACAATCTTCCGATCCTGAGTCCAACACACTAGCCACTACTGTGCTCCCCTGTACGAGTAGAAAGAAAGATGGAAAATTACTCCCGATTAACAGGATACAGGAGCAGGATCCTACCCTACCATATCAGCTGTCATTTTCTGATGCCATTGTCACGCCCAGGCCCTAGCCTTAACCCATAGCCTATCCCTAACACCAGAGCTAGGGCTTGGGCTAGGTTTAGGGTTAGGATTAGGAGGTTAGGGTTAGAGTTATCCTTCCTCATCACTCACGTCAGAGGTTGATGCTCCTGGTCCTTGTTATTGCTCTTTAAAGTTGTTCCTGCTCCTAAGAGCAAGGGTTTCTCCAACACTCACTCATCCTATCCCTCTTTCCCTTCCTCCCTTTCCTCTTTTCTTCCTTCCCTCCCCTCTCTCCTCCATCCCTTCCTCACCCCTTCCCTCCTCCTCCATTCCCTCTTTAGTGTTGGGCTAGTGTTATGGCTAGTGCTAGGCTAGCCTAGTGCTATGTTTGGGGTTAGGGCTGGGACTAAATTCAAGGTTAGGCTAGAGATAAGGCTAGGACTTGAGCAATGGCTAAGCTAGTGCTAGGGCTAATAGTTGGGCTAGGTTTGGGTTATGCAATGTCTAAGGGTTTAGGGCTTAGGCTAGGAAAAGTTTAGGTCTAGGGTAGGTTAGAGTAAGGCTTAGGTTAGGGTTTGGGCTATGGCTAGGCTTTGGTTAGGTCTAGGACTACGACTTGGTCTAGGTTAGGGTTAGGCTGGAGTTAACCCTCCATAACATGCACTACCACCCCCCCCCATTCCAACTCAATTCTGACCATGCTTATTGGCCTGCTCCTCAATGCTGCTTCTGCTTCTAGGAGCAGGAGTCACTCCTACATTTCCTCCTCCCTCCCTCTTTTCTGTCTTCCCATTCTCTTCCCTTCTCCATTCCATCTTTTCCCTCTCCCCTTTCTCTTCCCGCCTCCATTCCCTACTCCTGTTCCTCTTCTTTGGCATTCTCCACCATTCTTCCCCTTTAGAGGCCTTTATTAAAAAATTCGAGGATTTGACACCCAAAATTGGTCCAATGGCTCAGGTATGCTACTTCGGGGGCAGGGGAGATAATTTGTATCGGTAAAAATACCCTCTGGGTAAAATGGCGCCCACATGAGGAATCCAGCGTGATTCCGAACCAGCTAAAAAGTTCCCTAAACTGTGTCGGTTGGCGCATAACACCTTAGTTGCATGCGCACGCATTACATCTCGTATCACCATGGCAATAGCGTCACAGAATGACAGGTTACGAAGCCTACCAAACGGTAGGTAAACTGATATCCCTAGGGTGAGATCCTTCAATGAGACCCTGCCACTGATGCTCGAACGGACCTCCCCTACTACTCAAAATCTTCCGATCCCAAGTCCAACACACTAGCCGATGAGCTACTGTGTTCCCCTGTACGAGTAGAAAGAAAGATGGAAAATTACTCCCGATTAACAGGATACAGGAGTAGGATCCTACCCTACCACATCAGCTGTCATTTCCTGATGCCATTGTCACGCCGAGACGCCGTGCCCCGTGATTATCCACGCAGATGTTTCTAAGGTGTAACTTTATGGAATTTACCGTTTAGGTGGGAGGTAGAAATTGCGTGGTGATGGGGTAGGGGTGTGTAGTGGTGTATTTATCCCTGGAGGCCGCCATCTTGTTTTACCTATAATAACATCCCATTACTCATAGGTATCACTTAACTCCTTCAATTAGTCAAATCACTTCTAAAAAGAATTGCATGGCTTTTTCAATGAGTAAGTGCCTCAAATGACATGAAGTGTAGGATAAATGAAGGATTACCAAGGTCGGGATGGGGATTGTTCTTGAAAATCAGGTTCATCCAGTTATTACTCTAGAACCAGGATGAGGTTGTTATATAAAAGTCAGGATCAAAGATCAGGTCTGAGGATTCGGGGTGATGAGGCTGGTATGAAGAATGTAAGTGACAATGGGAATGGTACTGGCATGTGTTTCGCCACCAGTGCACATGACATCCTCACATTCTCCACCAACAACACCATCCAGTATACTTCGCAGCATAAACACCGTCGTCAATCATCAATAACAATTCCATCCCTAATGCCGGCTCTTAATCCTGATCCTTATTCCTGATCCATGAATGATCTCCAGTGCCGACCCTAACCTGGTTCCGAGATAAAACTTAATGTCATGTTTGCCTGGTGTCAATGCTTGGTGTGTACTCGGGAAATTTCTGCCCCGAGGGTGTGGTGCGCCACATCCCACACCATACGATACGATCGATACGTTTCTTCCTCCTAGATGACCACTGTTTCAAAAGCGCCGTTAAAGTTTGTTTTGCCCTACCGGGAGGGCGTATTAACGACGCACAATAAAAATCATGCTATTTTGTTACACATCTAACAAGATAGCTGTCTTGTTATAACAACTCAGCAAAGCTGTTATATCAAGACAGCTATCTCTATGTTATAGGAGCTAAGCTAAGTTGTTATAACAAGATAGGTTAAACCAATGGGATTTAGATTATCCAAATCAGAACCTATCGCCTATGCGATCGTTGTATTCACGGAAGTGGAAGTTTGAGAACTACAGGGGCGTTTCACTGAGTATGAAGGGAGCACGACGGCTCATTGACTAGAGCGCTAGTCCCACGATCGCAAGGTCGCAGATTCTTTCCTAGTTCGCGTCATCGTCGTTGTGTCTTTAAGTAAGACATTTAACCCTAAGCCTTACGGTAGGTGCACTTTCACATCCAAGATCTCGCCTGTTTCCATTAGATCTGGGGTAGAATTTCGACGATAATACAAGAATCGGCTGGAGTGAAGATTCGCCTGAGTTTACATCTGCGAGAATCCTTATGGAAATGTCCCAATGTTCCTTGACCCTTTTACCTAATGTAGCCAAACAACTAGAAAATTAACCAATATAAGTCTAACAATACCTGAGATATCTTGGAACTGTATCAATAAAGCCATACAAATATGGAAGTCATTGGAATCGGCTCCAGGATACATTCATATCAGACCTTTGGATTTTTCCAATTTCACACCCTTTCCAGGTGTGCCCAAATTAAAGAAAGCGTGAAGACATAAAGAAAAATATATAAATTCTCTGCGCCTCTTCTTCATTTGAGAATAATTTCCATCATAATATGACAATTGAAACACAAAGAAAAGCATGTCAATAAAACTTAACAGGATAAGGCTAATATTTCTTGTTTTAATGTACCCAAATTAGGGCAAAAGGGTGTGCCCAAAATAAATGAATTTAAATGCTTGTTCATATGTCCTTTCGTCTTTTGACCCCCACCCTTACAATCCCGCCTTAGTTTCAAGTCCAGTACACGAATTTTACGAAATGACTGGAGTCCTAAGATTGGCGCAAAAAATCGTGATTATCCAAAATGGATTCGCCTGATCTGGAGTGAAATTTTGCCTAGCAAGATATCAACGATAAAATCTAGGATACATCAAAGAGTTACTCCCTACCTAGATGGAACTGTAAAGTAGACTAAATTATAAATAATTCTTAATAGACTGAGACTGAGTTATTAAGGTGGGTGGAGTGATTAAGATGGGCAAAGAGAAGTGAAAGGATGTGTAAGGAAGCCTGTGGATATTATATCCATGTTTGCCTTGGTGTAGGCGGAACTTCCGTTTTGCAACTTGGTCCAGGTACAGACTCTGTTTCAGGTGCATTATAACATGATAACTAAGTTGTTATGGCAAGATAGCTATTTGTTATAACAACTTGACTATTTTGTATAACAAGACAGCTATGTTGTTATAACAATTCAGCTACCAGTAGGCCTATTTTATTGTGTTTTGCTAATACGCCGCGAAACGCCGATGTGGCGCCAAACAAAATTTGTCCGTAAAGTGTTATAACAACTTAGCTAAGGTGCTATAACAAGATAGCGAAGTTGTTATTTATCTATTTATTGGGGTTTAACGACATTTTCGAAAGCCAAGGTCATCTAGTGTCGGTCAGTTTTACGGATGGAGGAAGCCGGAGTACCCGGAGAGAACCACCTAGCAACGGCGAACAACTGTCAGGCTCCCCAACATACTAACTTCACACAAGCAGGGTTAGCATTGATTGAAGACAAGTGCACCATCGACGTCCAGTATACCTTAGTACACAACGCCATGTCTTGCCCAAGGACACAGTGCGGTTGCCGCAGGTGGGATCCGATCCGACGACCTCTCGGCTTGCAGCCTGCACCCCTACACTCTAAATCGGTTGGGTTAAAAATCAACCCAAATCGACTGGGTTGAGTGAATATGAACCCAATTTGGGTTCATATTCACTCAACCCAGTCGATTTGGGTTGATTTTTAACCCAACCGATTTTAGAGTGTACCTACTGAGCCACAGCTAAATTGTTATAACAACTTACTGGCGAATTTTTGTTTGTCGCTAATATGTTTCCGTACTCCACAACCACAGATCCTGTCAGAAAAGTGGTGTGCTATTTCGAATAAGCGCATCTTATGGTTTACATACCACAGGCATGCACTGAAAAACTTAAACGCCAACGTCGCATATTGAGTGGTGTTCTGAGTACAAAAAAGTTTTTGTCAAGTGCACTGCCGAGTAGTGACATAAATTTACGTTCGCTTGTATCTCTACCACTAGAAGTCCCCGCGTGTGTGCACGTATTGGGGGGGGGGGGGGTGATAGATGTGTTTGTTTGAGTGAGGGATGGGAATTGGGGGCTGGGGAGGGGTGTTCCAGACACCCCTGGTTGGCCAGACCCCGTATGACGTATCACGCTCCATATCCATAATGCACATGAAGTCTTCACTTTCGGACATGTGCAGTAAGATGGGGTGTCCAACGTGGTTCCCTGAATGATGAGTGAACGGATTGACTCCTGACACTTACAGGAGTATACTCGCTTGACAGAAAGTGAGTGTTAAATTGTACTCCTCCAGCGTGAAAGGGGATAAAAATGCAACCCCGGAAAAGCTCGAACACCAGTCCAGATTCAACAATAAGGGTCAAATGGAGTGGGTTTTTTACGCGCGTGTCACGTGACATGGTATAGGGGTCGCGGTTTAAGGTCCACTTACCAACCAGCCTGGTTGGTTCAGATCTCTTATTCTCGTGGTATGTCGGTCTTTTTGTGTGCAGAAGGTCGTGAGTTCGAATCTCGGCTCCTGCACTTGTCCCATCTTCCCTTTACAATTGGAATGGTTTATCGGAGATCCGGCATACCGATGTACCACGATAGCTTCCCCCTAGATATCACCACCCCACCCTCATCCCGAGGAAGATATACTAGGATATTGTCTTCAACAGGGGGAAGGGGATTCCAGGTTATCTTTCATCCAGCACTGTTATCTCCCAAAACCCACCCACCCCCACCCCACCCTATCATCAACTTTTTAAATAATTCTCGACTCGAATGCCCGGTGGCGGAGACGATACACAAGCCACGATATCTGAAACCCACCCACCAGCCCTGCTACCCTCTGTTTTCTCTCTCAGCAGAATATCTCCAAAAGCGTCATTGATACATGCTATGTACATGTATACGTATCTAACCTTGAACAACAAATTCCTCAATGTAAAATTGTTGATTTCTTCTAATACCAGAAAATTCTGATATATCAAGTTCTGAAATGAAAATATGATTTTCTAAAATAAAAAAAAATCAGATGTGGGGAAATATTCGTGGGTGGAGATATCGCGGGACACCGGTATATAAACAAAATGACCCAAAATACAAAAACAAGAGGTCTCTGTAAGGCCCTGAGTCGATCCCTTGATATAAAAGTTGGTGCGCTCAAAATATAGTCAAAGTCTTGAAAATTCAGTCCTTAAAAGCTGACCAAAAAGGAAGGCTCCTAGTTCATGTCTACTCTACAAAAGTCTTCATTCCATGTTTAAGAAAATTGGATCAGAAATGTAGTCTGCAGCTGACGGCCATATTGGATAAACGGATCGCTACCAAAAAGGGGTGGCTTCCATCTATATGTTGACATCAACCTTTATACCATGCTTCGGGAAAATCGGATCGTAAATAATAACCTGTTCCAAAGAACGTTCACACGTATGCACGACGGATGACGACGGAAAAATTGTTATGACAATAGCTCAACCCGAGTGAAAATCGGGTGAGCTAAAATTCAAGTGGGGAAAGATAAGCTGGGTGTGGGGAAGATATCCTAGGATATCCCCTGGGGGTAGGGTGTGGGTTTGAAGATATCAGGGGAGATATCCTGGCACCCCGGTGCTGAGACTGACCACATTGTGTGCTCATTACGCGAAAGAAACGGTTTCTCACGTGCATTTCACGTACCTTACTGATAGACGCTGCTAGCTGGGTTTCTGTCGGCAGTACTGGTGTTCCGTTACACTTGAACTGTGATCCAAATTTTAATATGGAAATTCCTTACCATAAACGTTTGTACTAGCACTGCTTGGGCGTAACTACCGTGCCCATTTTTGTAATAACATATTCATTTTTGTAATAATCCTGATTCTTTCAAAAGTGGTCAAATTTTCTTACAAAAGTGATGAGCTTGCTTTTTCTTACAAAAGTGGGCAATTTTTTCTTACGAAACTAGAGTTCTCAATTATTACAAAAATGGGCGATTTTATTACAAACGTGGTGAGCTCTTACCAAAGTGGGCGACCTTTAACAAAAAGTGGTGACCCTCTTACAAAAGTGGGAGTGACAGCAATTCTGAGCCACTTGACCACCCCAAAAAACTTAGGTAATTTCCGGCGAACTTCGAATTTATTTTCTCGAGAAAAATGACTAAGTGCAATACTGGTCCACTTGAGACTTCTCTCAAAGTGCTTCCGTATACCACGAGATGACACGCGACTTTTTCGAGTCGGAACCCAGATAAGAAAACGAATTGCCGGTAGAGATACTATGAAGATCTGTCCCGTCTTGTCGGTCGATTATTGGAGATCTAGAATAAATAAAATCTTAGAAAATATTAGAAAATTTCGAAATCATCCTCTTCTGGCCCAGTCTGAGAATTCGTTGCATTTTTTTTCCAGATGACAGTGACGACGGTGAAGATATCGCGAATCCGAGATGAAAAATCCTAAGTTCCAAACCATGTATTTTTTACTCGGCTTTTTAAGTGTTTTCGCACTTGAATTCATCGATTTCGCACAGATATCTCTGATGCGAAATTACTCATCGTGACACAAAGTGTTAAAACGTGTAATATGTTTGTCAATTTTTGTAATTTTCTGCCTACGTTTCGCAGTGTTTCTTCGATGGATGCGGCCGAGTTGGTAGAGGATTATTGGATGAGAGAGAGAGGAGATTTTTCCCTCTCCTCCAGTTCGATCGATCGCGGTTCTGTCTGTCTGTGACGAAGGAATATATATATTATATGCTGGCTTTGGGGTTTTTTCCCCTATATTTTATTAAGAAGAAGAAAAATAAAAAAATAAATATTAAATAGGAAAAAAAGAGAGTTTAAAAATACACCGAACCGCAAAAGAACCCCCCGCCGCCTCAGATAACACGAGAACAGCTTTTATTTTCGAATAAACATTGGTAGTATAGTATTACTGCTGGGAGTCCATTCTTTGAAAATTCATCCAGCACAGTCTTTAGAAGGGTTTGCAGACGTTTTCTGGTTCGGGAATCACAGAATGCCCAGAGTCCGTGCGTGCGAATTAAAACCATGCGTGACCACACTGAACGTTGACAACAGCTGCGCATCTCCGTGACTTCGAGGTGAAGAGTCTGTTGATGAAGGCAACAGGAATCTGGGGCGAAATCTGCAGAAAGGCTGCACTAAGTTCTGCATCGTCTCTCAGCCTCGGTCGCACTTGATCGAGTCTCCTCTAGATCTCGCCCCAAGATGTTCGATTGGATTCAAGCCCGGGCTGAGTGCTGGCCAAGGCATGACTTCGATGTTATGCTGGTGCAAGAAGTCCCAGGTAGCTCTAGCCGTGTGGGCACGTGCATTTTCCTGCTGGAATTGGTGGTTTGGATGTCGCCTGCAGTGAGGGGCAACATGGGTCATCAGAACCTGATCGGTGTAGCGAGTGGCTGTGACACAATTACCTCTACCTGGACCGATATTCTGAAGGACAACAGGTCCCAGTCTCGCGTTGAGTCCTATTCTGCCCCACACCATGATGCTTGGTCCTTCCCAGGGGAGCCTTTCCATCATAATGCATGCATCGGCATAATCCGTGCCCCTCCTTCGCCACACCCTGGCTCGGCCATCTGCGGTGGAAATGCAGTAGCGGCTCTCGTCCGAGAAAACGACTGTCCGCCATTCTCGACGACGCATGGCCTACTGCATCGGTTCCTGGTGGTGTCAAGCTGTATGTATGGGTCCTCTCACAGGACGATGACATGTCATGTTGTTGGCGATTAAACGGTGACGAACTGTGTCGGCACTGATGTGTCGCTGTTGAGTTCCGACAGTGCGACGAGTTGTTTCTGTGGCACTCGCAAATCTATCCTGAAGGTGGTGCCTCACTATGTGGCGGTCTTGACGTGGCGTCGTCACTCTCGGGCGACCACTGTGTGGGCGGTCGTGTATGGTGTTGGTGGCATTGTATCGCTCTCTCAGACGTTGAATGGTATGAATGGTACAATTGACTTCGTCTGCTGTCACCTGAGGGTTCTGCCTGGCATGTAAATGCCCCCTGGATTGTTCGCGTTGGCTGGGGGGCGCGGTGGCTCAGTAGGTAGAGGTGCAAGCTGCAAGCTGAGAGGTCCTCGGTTCGAATCCCACCTGCGGCAACCGCGTTGTGTCCTTGGGCAAGACACTTCACCCCCATTGCCCATGTGGGGGCACGATGACGCCGTGTACTAAGGCGTACTGCACGTCGATGGTACGCATGTCTTCAACCAATCTAACCCTGCCTGTGCTGCAGTGCGGAGTTACAATGTTGGGGAGCTGGCAGCTGCTCGTCGTTGCTCGGTGGTTCTCTCCGGGTACTCCGGCTTCCTCCACCCATAAAACTGTCACGGTCATGATTAGCCATTGTGCATAAATATATGTGACCTTAAACCTCAATAAATAAATAAATAAATAAATAAATAAATAAATAAATAAATAAATAAATAAATAAATAAATAAATAAATAATCGCGTTGGCTGGCGCTGAGTCTCAGCATGGCACTACAATCAGAATAACAACTGAAAGTCTCCTATTTGGAGCGGCGTTTTATACCCACGACGGTCAGGAACTGCACGAGAATTTCATTTTCGCCATGAACCTTTCCTAACTTTCTCACATGGCCTCTTCGAAACTGCACTGATCACCTCAGCTCATGACACGTTCATCCGGGCATATAGGGTTAACCACATCGTAATGGTACATCTTGATGTCCACATAAGTATACCCTAAATAGTAACATGCGGGCATGTACCCGCCAATGAACTCTCCATATTAGAAAAGGTGACATTTTTTTGGCGGTTCAGTATATAAGAAAATAAAAATATTGATATTTATAAACATTTATTTATGTAATAAAAAAGCAATTCAACATTTTCTTTAACATTTTTAAAAAAAATTTTTTTTTTACATTTTTTTTTGCAAAGTCAGAACATTTATTTGTATGCGAGCTATCACTTTCCCCTCTTTGCTTTTCTGCATATGCTGGATCATCATGTTGACTTTCGTTAACCTTTTCACATTTTTGAGTGCTTCTTCTCCGAGTCAATCTACGATACCTTTATCGATTTTTGGATACATCTTATTTGTGCCAAAGTTCACAGTAAACATCTTGAAATTTTTATTGTCTTCCTTTAGGAGTTTGTGACACAAATTTTCTAAATCAGAAAATAAATCGACTTTATCTTCATTTAGAAATACTCCCATGCTATGATTATCACATTTATAGTCAAACTTTGTTTACTGCAACATCTTTCATTTGGATTGGATTAGGTTTCAAATAAAACGTTTTACTATTATAGTATGAAGAGTTTCTTTTGATTTCGATTTTTCCATTGCCATTTTCTTTTTTTTTCTAGTGTCTGACTTATTTTGAAATATTAATAAAAACTTTATTTTACTTATTATTTTTTGTTACCTATTATACATATGAGCAAAAATTTTGACAATTTTCAATTTTTTTAAAATGTCTTAACGTTAATTTATAATTGTTATATATATAAGTGAAATTCCAATTTTTTTTCAGGAATTTTTTATGTAAAAATTTTTTTTTTCTCGTTTTCTGATAATTTAAGTGATTTTTTTGTTTGGAACTTTATTTTTGATTTTATTTCTTATTTTCTAATAATATGAAGTTAATGTTTCTTTTTTTGGGACTTGAATGTTTTTTTAGAGACTTTAAATGTTTTTTTATCTTCTTGTTTTCTGATAATATGAAGTTAATATTTTTTAGGATTAGGAACTTTTATTTTTTTTTTAAGGGACTTTAAATGTTTTTTTTATCTTCTCGTTTTCAGATAATATGAAGTTAATATTTTTTGGGAACTTTAATTTTTGTTTTTTTTAGAGACTTTAAACTTTTTGGGGTTTTTTGTTTTCCTTTCTTTTTTTCTGATAATTTGAAGTTAATTATTTTTTATTTTTAGAAACTTTAATTTTATATTTTTAGGGACTTCAATAAAAAATTTTGATTTTTTTTCTCATTTTCTGATAATATGAATTATTTTTTTTTCAGAAGCTTTAATTTTTGTTTTTTAGGGACTTTAAAAGTTTTTTTCATTTTTATCTCATTTTCTGATAATATGAAGTTAATTTTTTTTGAGAATTTTGAATTTTTGTTTTTTGTTTAGGAACATTAAACATTTTTTGTTGTTGTTTTTTCTCATATTCCGATATGAGGATAATTGTTTTATTTATTTTTTTAAAGGGTAAAAAAATAAAAGAACATTTTAAAAGAAAAAAAAAAAATTCTCATTTTCTCCTATGAGGTTAATTGATTTTTTTTATTTATTGAAAAAAGTAAAAAAAATTGAAAAAAACATTTTGAAGGACAAAACAATTTTTAAAAAATTTTTTCCTTCATTTTTTCATAATATGAGATTAATTGTTATTTTTATTCTTAAAAAAGGTAAAAATAATTGAAAGAACATTTTGAAGGAAACAAAATTGAAAATTTCTATAAAATTTGAAAGTTTGCAAATCATTTAGAACATTTTGAAAGAAAACTGAATTAAATTTTTTTTTTATGAAATAGAAAATTTGAAAGTTATATATATTAAAAAGAAAGAAAGTAAAACTTTTTAAACATATTTTGAAGTTTATATAAAAAAAATGTTATTTTTATTAGAAGTGTGCAATTGAAAAATTATTTGAAGAATCTCATCATTGCGAAATCGTCAAGTTGTAGAAGCAAACCACAAATAATCAGAGTCATAATGGCCAAGACTAGTGTGAAAACGGTGTTAGAATTGAGATCTAAAGTGCGTCAGTTGGGTTTGAAAGGTATATTGTTGCAAAATAAAAAAGAGTTGATAAAATCGATGCTTTGAGGAGGAGGATGATGAGGAGGAGGAAGCGATGAGATGAGAAAGACAACAAATCAAATGGGCAGAAAGAGAAAACAAAAACAAAACATCCGATTCAATCAGTGGCAGTGGAAATAAAAAAGAGAAAAAAAGTAGATCAAACAATGACTATTGTAAAAGCAAAAAAAATGATGGTGACATAGAAGAAATACGATCTATAGACATACACAGACAATTATTGCCCACTCTAATAGAATGAGAGTGAGCGGTCCAGGGATTTTTGAAAATGTATAATGTCAAGGGTAAAAAACAAGTTTCATCCCAAAAATTTCTTGAACAAGATAAAACCCAGCATGTTTGATTTATTTCGTCGAATGCTAGGTGTGGGTATCAAAACGAAAATGGTATTGAAGTGTGGGATGAGAAGATCAATCTAAACAGAGGTAAAGTCATGGAAAAAATGTCTTATTTTCAATCTCACACAAAAAACGGGATCAAAAGCTCTTTTATGTCCGATATCTTCGGTAACATGAAAGAAAAAATAATACAATCTTTGGGCCAGTATCAAAACGAAGGTAGCAAATGGAGATTCGGTTAAATATTGAATATAGAAATTCACATCGACAAGTACAATCCATTGCAAACGTATTCATATATAAAATTGCCTGATTTTATAGAAAATAAGAAATCTGTCATAAATGTGAAAAATGATAAAGACAGTCAGTGCTTCAAATGGGCTGTCATATCTGCCTTATATCCTGCGGAAACGCATCTGAAGAGAGAATCCAAGTATGTGAAAACTTCTAAGAATTTAGATTGGTCGGGAATAAATTTTCTGACTCGGGTATGCAACATCGATCATTTTGAAAATCAAAATCCCATGATTACTGTCAATATTTTGGTATATCACGATTTGAAAAAAACACATATTTCCTCTAAGGATAAGTTCATGAAAAAATCGTGAGAAAAACATAAATTTATTATTAATTTCAGAAAACAACAATCAACATTACTGTTGAAACAAGAATATGGGTCGATTACTGTCAGCACTGACTACCAGACATTACAGAGAGAGATTTGTCTGTTTTAACTGTCTGAATTCCTTCCAGTGCTATGAATCACTGGAACATCACGAGGAGTATTGCAACTGAAATCAATGTGTTGCCATCAACATGTTCAAACCTCACACTTACATTGAATTCATACATCGCAACAGAAGACTGAAAGTGCCTTTTGTGATGTATGGCGATTTTGAATGTTTCACAATGAATATGAGTGTATCAGTACAATGATCATTAGAGTTACACCGAAAAATATCAGAAGCAAACACAGACTGGTTATTGTTTTTACATAAAATGTTCTTTCGATGATGAATATTCTATGTGAATGCAGACCTACACGAAACAATTAGATGATGAAGATGTGGCTAAAAAATTCGTGGAAAAATTGGAATCTGAAATATAAAATATATTCGAGCAATTTAAAACTCCTGAGAAGATTATCATCACAGATGAGGAAAACAAAGACTATGAAAAGGCCACCGAATGTCACATCTGTAGACTACCATTCACCAGAACTTAGGCACCTGAATACAAGAAAGTGAAAGATAGTGATCACTGCATGGGTAAATTCCGAGGTGCCACACACAGTAATTGCAGTTTAAAATATCAAGATGCTAAGTTCTTTCCAGTGATATTTCACAGTCTGTTGGGTTACGACAGTCATCTGCTTGTGAAGAAACTCGGTAAAGTCAGCAAAGGATATGTAAACTGCATCGCAAAGAGCATGGAACAATACATTTCTTTCACATAATGGATAGTCATAGACAAGAAGAAAAAAAAATAGACAGAGATATATCCACAGTCAAGAGAGAAATACATTTCATAGATAGTTTTAAATTCATGTCAACCAGTCTTGAGATACTAGTCAGCAATTTAGGGAAGGAGAAATTCAAGATCACAACCAAACACTTTCAAGACTAGCGCAAATTGGAGAGTGTATTGAGGAAAAGAGTCTATCCCTATAATTATATGGATTGTTTGCAGAGATTCGATGAGTCGAAGCTATCTTCTAAAAATCATTTTTATTCGAAATTGTACTATGCTGACATTTCCGATGTCGACTATAAACCTGGTCAAAAAGTGTGGAAAATATTTGATATAAAATCCATGAGAGATTATCACGATCTATATCTGAATGTTGACATCCTTCTCTTGGCAGACGTGTTCAAAATGTTTCGATACATCTGCTCGAGATATTACTATCTAGATCCAGTTTGGTATTACATGGCTCCCGGCTTGGTCTGGTATGCACTGTGAAATACGACTGAAATCCACTTGGAATTATTATCTGACGTGGACATGTTGCTCATGTTTGAAAAGGATGTGAGAGGTGGAGTGGTGACGATATCTCACAGATACGTGAAAGTGAACAATTGCTACACGGAAGAAGGATTCAGTGTGCGAGAACTGAGTAAATACATAACATATCAAGATGCTAATAATTTATACAATCTTTCCATGAGTCATCCATTGCCAACAGGAAATTTCAAATGGGCCGAGAATCACAGGGAGATGGAAAATTGGAGACATTATCCCTGTCTTCTGGAGGTGGATGTAGAATATACCAAAATGCTATATGATCCACACAATGATTATCCTTTAGCACCTGAACAAATGAAAATGAATAAAGTCATTAAACTCATTCCAAATTTAAATTATAAACGTAAATATGTAGTCTACTACAAAAATCTGAAACTTTACATAGATTACACCTTGAAATTAGTCAAAATACATTGCATCATCCGATTTGATGAATAGCCTTGGATGAAGAAGTATATAGATCTTAACACGAATTTGAGAATGCAGGCCATGACCAAATTCTTGAAAAATTTTTTGTAAACTTATGAATAATTCTGAGTACGGAAAATCAATGAAAAACATCAGGAAAAGGACTGACATTTGTCTCGTGATGATGGCTGGACAGTTAGGCTAGAAAATACATTTCGAAACCAAACTATGAACATTGAACTATCTTTGATGATAATCATGTGGCTGTTTATATGAAACAGATGCATCTGACATTCGACAAACCGACTTATTCGGGAACATGCATCTTAGACATCAGCAAACAGTTGATGTATCGATTTTATTATGAATGGAGTGAATGTGAATTCTCCCAAGATATCAAATCTAGGAGAATCAGAGCATCCCAGAGATGACGCCACCAAACAATACACAGATGTCGCAAAATGAAAGATCATTAATGCTTTGAATGAAAAGAAGAAAAATGAAACGAAGACCAATCTGAACATTGGACTTAATAAGATCATCAACCTGGCACAAATCAGTGATGACGATTCCAAAATGACAACAGTCAATAAAGGCTATGTGGATTCTACTGTCACAATATCTCAGACCTATCTCGAAGAGCATGTGGAAGATCTGTATCTCAACAAATGATTGAGAAGAACGATGATCTCGAGGATGATCCGGAATATGGTTTGTGAGAGAATTAATTTCGAGACGAGGATGACTAATCTCGAAGCTACTTCTTCTATAGTATCTGATAGAATGTGATCCTTTGAATACATAAAAAAATGGAGAAAATTTTAATCAAATTGAACATTTTTCTTGTTTTTTCATGTTTTTGGGGGTTTGTTTCAGGTTTTGTTTTTTAGTTTGTTTTCAGTTTTTTAAAGTTTTTTTTCGAGTTTTTTATGTTTTTTCAAGTTTTTTTTCCAGTTATTGAATGACAAACATTTTACTTCAATCCAACTGACATGTCACACCATCAGATATGAAAACTGAGAAAGATTCGGTTTGCTTAGATATGTTCCTGTCAAACTGCATCTTGATCATGATATCCAGAATGGTGTTCTTTAGTTTCTCACTCTGTTTCCTGATGCCAAACTCGAACAGGGGATTAAGGTTCTTGTATTATTAGGCATTATGTTCGGATTGCTTATCAATTTGTCCACGTGATGCTATTTTGATCTGAAGTCTGCGGCATCACTGTACATCCTAGAAAACTAGTTCTTCATGAACAAGGCATTGTAATCTATGGCCAGATATCTTGTGGAATTGAGAAGCACCTGCATGTTTCTCAAGTTACAATGATCGAATAGAGATGGATTCTTTTCTTAAGATTCAATCTTGTCCATCTGAAATCCCACTATGATGACACCTGGTCTTTCCAAAAAAGATTTCACCGACAATCTCCAATCAAACTGAGTCAATGTTGGAATGTTTGTGATGTCACAATGTCTCTTGTTTTTGATTTGATGATCTTGAAGAGCTTCATTCTTTGCTAGACATTCGGTAGAATGTATAGCATGAACCATGACTCCTCACTGAGATGCACTTTGCTTGTGTCTGTTGCAGCAGCTCTCATGATGATATCATCATAATTTTTATGAACTAGAGTGAGATTGTGTTTTAATGGTCTTCAGCAAATCCAGAAATGTTTTTCAGAGGAATCCTAAATGACAACATTCCTCTCGGCAAAGATGCTTGAGTGATGTTTTTAAATCTCATGTCTGCGCCATCATTGTTGGTAGTTGGGTCGAAGCTGGTGTCTTTCATCTACAGCTGATTGACTCCTTTAGAATAGGAAAAATCTTTGGGATATTTTATGAGTCCCAACATCATGATAGCCTGACACCATTTCTATTCTTGACCTGAGAGTTTATATGATATGCTGTTGAAAAGATGCACCATGCCATTATGAGCCAAAGTGATGATGTCATCATCAACATAGTCGCTACCATCCTTTTTTGTCAAACATCCTTCTCTTTGGAGATAACTCTCACACAAACCTGGCACAAATCAGTGATGATGATTCCGAAACAACAGCAGTCAATAAAGGCTATGTGGATTCTACTCTCACAAAATCTCAAACCTATCTCAAAGAGCATGTGGATGATCTGTATCTCAACAAATGACTGGGAGGAACGATGTCTTGAGGATGATCAGGAATATGATTTGAGTGCAGTCAGCAGAAAATATGTGGATGACACTAAAGTAAAAAAAAAATGGTAATATGATGGAAGTCGATCTGGACATGGGAGGTAATCAGATCACGAAACTACCCACTCACGAGATGATGACGGATGCTTGCACTATGATTTGGTTCATGGAGAAAATAAAATATGCTAGACAGTTGATAACCATGTGAGCAGAAGAAAGTGGTGCATTAGAATCTGGCAAATCTGAATGGTTCCTTGGAAATATAGGAAATAGATTGCTACAAGATCAGGTGGGATATTCGATGCTGATAGGAGGATGCATCCTTCAAATGAGTCAGGCTTCTACAGATTTGAATCATAGAGCAGTGATCAACTTGTTGGTTGTAAGTGGCATAGAAAATGATCAATAATAAAGTTGAGAAGATGGAAAATCTAGAAAATGCACACCTTACAATATGCCAATACAAGCACATTTGGAAGTCCTGTGAGAGTCGAAAAGGGAGAGAGAATTAATTTCGAGGCAAGGATGACTAATCTCGAAGCTACTTATTCTATAGTATCTGATGGAATGTGATCCTTTGAAGGCATAAAAAATGGAGAAACTTTTAATCAAATTGAACATTTTTCTTGATTTTTCATAGGTTTTATTAGTTCTTTTCAAGTTTATTTTTAGATTGTTTTCAGTTTTTTAAAGTTTTTTTTCGAGTTTTTTTTAGCCTTTTATGTTTTTTACAAGTTGTTTTCAGTTATTGAATGATAGACATTTTACTTCCATCCAACTGACACGGCATCACTGTCAGATATAAAAACTGAAAAAGATTCAGTTTGCATAGATACACTCCTGTTGAAATGCATCTTGATCATGACATCCAGAATGGTGTTCTTGAGTTTCTCACTCTGTTTACTGACGTCGAACTCGAACAGGGGATAAAGGTTTTTGTATTATTAGGCATTATGTTCAGATAGCTTATCAATTTGTCCACGTGATGCTATTTTGATCTGAAGTCTGCGGCATCACCGTACATCCTAGAAAACTAGTTCTTCATGAACCAGGCATTGTAATCTATGGCCAGATATCTTGTGAAATTGAGAAGCACCTGCATGTTTCTCAAGTTACAATGATCGAATAGAGATGGATTCTTTTCTTGAGATCCAATCTTGTCCATCTGAAATCCCGCTATGATGAAACGTGGTCTTTCCGAAGAAGATTTCACTGACAATCTCCAATCAAAGTGAGTCGATGTTGGAATGTTTGTGACATCAAGCTGTCTCATTCTGAATCGCATTGGTAATCTTGTTTTCGATTTGTTGATCTTGAAGGGTTTCATTCTTTGCTCGTCATTTGGTAGAATGTGTGGAATGAACCACAGCACCCAACTCAGATGCACTTTGCTTGCATCTGTTGCAGCAGCTCTCATGATGATATCATCATAATTTTTATGAACTAGTGTGAGATTGTGTTTTAATGATCTTCAGCGAATCCAAAAAAATGTTTTTCAGAGATATCCTAAATGAGAACATTCCTCTAGGCAAAGATGCTTGTTTGATGTGTTCAAATCTCATGGCTGCACCATCATTGTCGGTAGTCGGGTTGGAACTGATGTCTTTCATCTACAGCTGATTGAGTCCTTTAGAAGAGGAAAAATCTTTGGGATATTTTATGAGTCCCATCATCATAGTAGCCTAACAAGGTTTCTATTCTTGACCTGAGAGTTTGTACGATATGCTGTTGAAAAGATGCATCATGCCATGATGAACCAAAGTGATGATGTGATCATTGGCATAGTTGCTTCCACCCTTTTTCATCAAACGTCCTTCTGTTTGGCGATAACTTTTGCTGGGATGGAGAAAAAGATCTTGCATTTCGATATTAAGTTTGATCTCTCCTTCATTACTGAGACTGGTTCCTGCCACAGGTAAATATTTGCGCACTTCATAATCTTGAATACTTTCATCTCTTATTGTACCTTCCGTTTTATCTAATATGTTCTGCATTTTTTTTTATTTCATTCTAATTTTAATTAATTTTTTTCTTTTCTTACTTATATATATGTGACAAAAAAAATATTGTCTTCTCTTTTTTTTAAAATGTAGTCTTTTGCAATTGCTGTTCATAAAACTTTCCCTTGCCTTCTTCACCGTCTAATGCTTCTTTCTCATAAGTGATGGGATCGATGTAGAACACCCGAACCCACAATGGAGATTTCTTACACCCATCAAGGTGTATAACATTTTTCAAAATGTTTTTTTCACTTGTAAATAATTCTAACTCAATTGCCTATGGGAAATTTTGGTTGTTTTGTTGTCGCCACAGCCATCTTCAATGGATAGAGATTTGTGAAGAATTTTTTTTCTGTTTTGCAACTTACCAGCTTACACAGGTGTCATCTTGATGGAATTGTGGCATCAGTTGTTATAGCTGTCAACCAAATCGTCTAAGACATTCAAGTACTTCTTAGTCGAGTTAGCCAAGAAATATCTGTGCATTTTGCCTTCATGGTTCTATTCCATCGTTTGAAAAAATACTCTTCTCTTTTGAAATCTGTGCCCTATGGACTTGTGCAGTTTGTTTGCTAATGCTTTATTGAATTTTTTTTTTTATTTCCCATTCCAAATTGACATTTTGTGCCGATGAGCTTACTGACTAGAAAACATTGGAATTTCTCTCTCATTTTTAAATCTGTCAACATGTTCTTGTCGCTTACATCATTTCAAGTCTTCATGTAAGAATGCTTCAGTTTAACAGAGAACATGACTGTAGGCAGCTCGATCCACTCTATTGACGGGTTGGCTCCACGATTTCGGAGTCAGATCTGTATTCAATCTAATGTTCAATTTCGTGCCTTGTCCTGTGAACTGATGTCCTAGAAGATGCATTTTGAAGGGAAGATTATTGACATGTCTGTTGACCACTCCTCCACATCTTTTGACAAATTGAGTTTTGGTCGAACTGCACACTTTACAAGTACTCCGAAGCATTTGCCTATTATTTTTAGTTTTAACTTTTCACAAGTTTTTCATATCCTTAGATTTCTTACATTTTGTGCAATACATTTTTTTTGTTAATGTTATTTTTATTTATTTTTTTTTTTATTTCTTTTATTATTTTCTTATATATATAATATCATTATTTTTTATTTTAAATCTGTCACTGGATCTATATTTTGTCCCAAGAGTTTATGAAAAGATTCCCTGGCTTCTTCTTGACCTTTTTCTGTCAGATTATGTTTCATCTCCTCTTTGAGAATCTGACGAGAATGTAGAGATATTCCACATCAGAAATCCTCTTGTTCTTCAGAAATTTCAATATCATGCCGCTTATGGAATTAATTTTCACTTCGACCAAAACTTTCATCTTTTCATGTTTCTTGGTGTTCAATAAAAATTTTTTACTCACGAATTTTCCAATCGTGCTAATAAATCCTGTTACAAGAGCAATGCCCTCTACCACCAACACAGCTGGAATTGTAACCATGGTTGATAGGAGACCCCTTCCACCAGCACCCAAACCCATGGATGTGGCGATGAGAGTCTGATCCAGTCCATCAACCAATTTAGTTATTCACACACACTTCTTGTTGAGCGAAAGATGTCTTCCTCTTTCCACCATTAAATAATGTTGACTTTTATTGATCTGATCGATTTGGAACATGTTGCCTCTGTCTTCCAAAGGAGTTGTCATTGGTAATACAGTTGATAAGTTGGGATATACATTGCCACTTCTTAATTCCATTTTTACTTATTATACTAATTTATTTTTTTATTTATTTTATTTTTTTTCTTCTTCTTATATAATATATATATAAAAAAATAATATTGTGCCTGATACCCCATTTACATGACGGGATATATTCCTGGAATATTTAATTTCTAGGAATAAAAATAATCCTGAATATTTATTTTTCATCATGTGAATGCAATTATTTGGGGAATATTTATTTATTTGGGGAATATATTTTTAAAAAAATACTCCTCTTCGAGAGGTGGTCGAAAGTTAAATAACCCAGGAATAAAATGCGGTTTCGTACTCATGTAAACTTTCAAGAGAAAATAATCTATGATTATTACTACTAATTTACATGAGGAGATATGGTCCTGGAATATTCAATTTCAAGGAATGAAAAAATGTAATCCTGGATATTTATTTTTCGTCATATTAATACTCCTGATTTCTCAAATGACAGGAAAACGCAGATTATTTTCCGAAATTTATTCCTGGATTAAAATTTATGCCCCAAATAAATATAAACCAGGATTATTTTCTGTCATGCAAATCACCCTTATGTTATTTTCTCTCTTTTTTCCAAAAACAAGGTCTTATAATAACAAACTAAGAATGGGTATGTTTTGAAACGGCGAATTCAGACCTAATAACAGTCCTCGACTGTCGATCGAATTCTTTCCTGCCTTCAGAAAGAGACAGTCTCCATTAGCTTGAAATACACCACGACCTTTTCATGCATTTTACATTCAATCCTTTACCATCCGTTTCGATTCAACACACAACTCCTCCTTTCTTCAGAAACAATCCATTTCCCATTATTTTCTGCACACCAGAAGTGGCCAATCCTGACAGAGCTCCTATACCAAAAGCCGGCAACTCGGTTTTGATGAGAATGGGCAATGCCTTGGTGGCCAATCCCACCAACAATCTTTAGAAACTACTTTTCATTTTCAAATTATATCTCAGTTTTGCGGGACTCATTCTCATGGTCAATCCTCTTCTATTATGATGTGCTTTGGCTATTCTATTAATTTGTGTTTTGGTCCAGATGATTTTGTCTTGTCCATTGCTCAAGTCTAGATGAATTAATTTCAATCTCAGAGCTTTGCCTCGATTTTCTAATGCTCTACGAAGTTTGTCTTTCTGACCTTCTGATATGTTTACATTTTATATTATGTATCTCGTCACTATTTGTTTTATTTAATTCTGTTGAAAATTTTCTTTTATTAAATTTATTTTTCTTTATTTTAATTCAGAAAAAAATGTATTTGAATGTATAAAAATGAATTTGTAAATTTTTTTATTTTTATTTAATTTCCTATCACCCTCCAAAAATTGATTTGACTATTACACACAAAAAAAAATTGATTTGTATTTTAAACATAGAAATTCAGAAGAAAAAAATATTTTGTAAACAAAAAGCAAATTATTTTTGTAGAGCAAAAAATTACTTTACTTAAAAAATGAATTATAAAAGAAAAATTAATTCTCAGAAAAAAAAAATTGAGATGATGAATTGTTTATGAAGGAGATGTCTGTTAAGAAAGAAGAAGAAAATGGGTGAACAAATTGTTTATGGAAGAGGAGATGTTTCCCACATTAAAAAAATGTGAAGAGATAATGCATAAATTTATAGAGGATAACAACAACAGAAAATTTATATAAAAAAAAAATTTTTTTCATGTTTTTTTTTATTGAATAAAATATATAGAGGTAACAGATTTGTTTTTTTTTTACATTTCTCTTGCGTGGAATCGCTTTGTCGCCCGTTCACCACAAAGGTCTAACAACTCTCCATTTTGATTCGTTTATTCAGTGATAATACTGTATAAAGGATGAGTTATCACAGACAGATAGACCAGATTTCGTGGTCGCTCTATGATCTTGTAGCCTGGAGAAACACCCGGAAAGAAAGAGTAGATCATGGACTGAGTGCTACCATTGACCTAACTTCCATAGATCACATCCAAATTCACCAAAATGCTGTTGATGGAGAGAATGTCCACCACATTTTCTGATGTTGAATATCCTTTGTATGTGTCAATTAAATCCCAACATTTTTCCAAAAGTGTTGTCTCGTCTGAAATCCACTCAATAATCCTCTCTCATGTTCAGTATCGCTTGCAGAGTGTTGACGTTGGCAGTTATGTTGACGTTCCATCATGACCATCGATCTCCATTCTAGTCTGAATGAGTTTGTTCAGATCGACTCTGTCGTAATTGCCTTTGGGAATGAAAATCGTGAACCAATCCGTTCCATCCAGATATCTGAATGTATCATTTTTTTCCATGATGTTGGGAAACGAATAGCACATCTCCAGATTTACCAGTGCCATCTCATACTTCTTATTCCTCTTCAATTTGACTGGTAGATTGAATTTTGTCATGAATTAAGTCTGGTCGTCGCTCACCACAATCGAAAAAGAATCTTTTGCAGTTGTATTATCGGTTGTTCTTTTCGTGTTCTCTGTTATCCTTTCTAACTAGATAATTAAGTTTCATATTCTCACAACATTTTTAAAAATATTTTTAATAATTGTATTTTTTATTTTATTTTTTACTTCTACTTAATATGATTATTTTTTTCAGGATTTATTGCAATCGTCCAGAATATAAAAACTGACGAGTCCATTCCTATATTTTCCGTGTATTTACTGCTCGTCAGATCAATCACCACGAAATTATAAGGTCCATAATCCCATACCAACTTACAAAATCTCTTGAATTCTTTTTTGCACATGTCGCTTGCCACGTGATTGCCATAGATGGGATTGAGATTCTTGAGATCTTGATGAAAAGACACAGAAAATTCGCGTTCGCACTTATGGTCTGTTGCCGCAATCTGAAATAATGAGATAGATAGAAACAGTCCACATTGCTGTGATATCACTGAACGTAGTAAGATTAGCACCGATTCTGTTTCTCCAACACCAAGTCATCGAAAAACATGTGCTACAAATTCAAGTCATGAGGATCGGGCATGTCGTTTGCAGTTTCATAAAATTAACATTCCACATTAGACATGGGTATGTTCATCAGTGATTGAAGATTCTCATTATAACGTCTTTTGATAAGTTTACACTCAGAGTTTTTCGCAATAATTCATATTCGGGTTGAAAGAGACTCTTGCCAAACACGAACAATCTATTGTAATCAACCACTCCGGTCACAACAACAGATTCATCAACAGATTCTTCTTTCCAAAATTCGATTTTCACCCTATCAATCCTCTTATGCTTTGGGGAAAGAGTTTATGATTCGATCTCTCTGACTTTAGTGCATTCCGCGATAAATCTTTGATTTCCAATCTTATTTTTTATGTTTTTTTAAAACTTTTTTTTATTTTCAATGGCATGGTGCGGATTCGAACCCACGAACTGAGAGTTTCCTTCGGCGCCATCCACCTAGCAAAACTGTTCTGAACCACGCATACCACTCGGCCACCGACAGACTCATTTTCTTTTATTTCTTATATATAACAAATTTGTTTTTTTTAAAATTTATTTCTTACTTTAAACCATTTTCAATCCCGATCCACTGCTGTTCAATGTCTTAGCGAATTCCTGTATCGACATGATGGCAGAACCTTTAAAACTTTTCCACGTTTCATCTACGCTAGAATCTCTTCCGATTTTGATAACAATTTCTGTCGTTTTGCCGCGTGTCTTATCAACTTCTGAATTAAACTGGCACCCCTCTTGCCGGCTCCCAAAGCGATTCTAGTGCTCGCTTCCGTTGTGACTTTCTTACCCATATCCATCGCGGCCTTCTTTTCGACCTTCACGGCAGTTGAAGTGATCTGTTTCGCCACATCCTCGGTGAAGGCATGCAAAAGAGCTGGCATCGTCGAATCCAGCAAACCCGATCCGCCATAGACGCAAGATCTCATAAATCCTCTGTTCTTTATCACTAACAATTTTTTTCTTTCTTTCTTTCATCTTACTTCTTTTTAATAATTTTATTTAATTTTTTTTATTTCCTATTTTATTTCCTATTATTTTATTTCCCCTTCTTTCTTCACGTTCATGATCGATTAATACGTTTCTCTGTTCAACACCTTCTGTCACAACAATTTGTTAGATAGATAGATAGATAGATAGATAGATAGATAGATAGATAGATAGATAGATAGATAGATAGATAGATAGATAGATAGGTAGATAGGTAGGTAGGTAGGTAGGTAGATAGGTAGGTAGGTAGGTAGGTAGGTAGGTAGGTAGGTAGGTAGGGTAGGTAGGTAGGTAGGTAGGGTAGGTAGGTAGGTAGGTAGGTAGGTAGGTAGGTAGGTAGGTAGGTAGGTAGATAGATAGATAGATATTTTTCAAAACAAAGAAGCACGGGCGCAGGTCGGTAAATCGATTTCTGTTGTAAATTATTTCTATGGAATTCAATGTTGTTTTAATATTTTTGAAGTTATATGACTTTATGACAAAATGAACTCATCTCAGAAGTGCTTTCACAAGAATGTTTCGAAGACTGGGATTTTTCTTATAAGCTATGATGCATCGTTTGTTAATGGCTTCTGGCAGTTTTGTGTTTAATTCCGTAAAGTTGTTTTTGAAAATTTGTGCAATTTCCACATTGCGTCGATTATAAACCAAAGGAAAACAAATAATTTTATTTGGCAACCCAGAGTACTCTCTATTGAGTCCGTATGGGAGATAGGTCCTGAGCTTACCAATCCAATAGTTTTCGCGCTCAAGTCGTTTGTCTGTTGTGGTTTCATCATCGTCCAAAAACGGAATTTGCTCAATGGGTTGGAAACTAAAATGTGACTTAATGTCATGACCCGGGAGGTTAAAGTGGTCTGAGACTGCCTTTCCTGAATCTAAACGGATGTTTGATAAATGGTTTTGCATTCTGACGCGCAGAGGGTTTTTCGTCTGGCCGACATATTGGATATGGCATAATTTACATGTGATTAAATAAATGATGTTTTCAGAATCACAGTTGAAGCTGTTTCTAACTTGGTAAAACATACGGGTTTGTTCGCTAAAGAATGTTTTACCGGTATTCATGTAGTTCATACGATGTATGTAACAAATTTTGCGTTGACATAGATTTACTGATCCATTTCCCAGAACAGGGCGGTTATGCCGAATTTTCGTGGGGTGCGTTGGCTCAGAGTCCCGAATGGGTGTCTCTATCTCACGGATTGTATCAGATTTAATTTTTCGCAAAAGTCGTTTTGAGTAACCGCGTTTAACAAGTGTTTTGAAAAGAATTGAACATGCGTGATTGAGGTCGCTTCTGTTCGTACAATTTCTATGGAATCGAATGATTTGAGATTTTACCAACCCATTGAATAGTTTGGGTGGGTGGTAAGAAGCTCTATGGAGAAGTTGGTGAGAATCGGTCGGTTTAAAAAAGACTTTTGTGTCTAGTACGTTGCTATGCCGGAACTGAGGGCCCTTGAATACAGTCACATCCAGAAAATCAATGGTATTTTCTGAAATGCAGGGCTGTAATTTAATGGATTCATCGTGGTTGTTCAGGATCTCCAAGAATTCGTTGAAGTCATCACGGCCATGGGGCCATATGATAAAAATGTCGTCTTGGAACCTATGATAACATAATGGCTGTTTTCTTGCTTTAGCAAGAGCACCTCTTTCCCATTCTGCAACAAAAATATTAGCAAAATTTGGACTGAATTTTTTACCCATACTACATCCACTTACTTGGAGGTAAAATTTATTGTTAAATTCAAAGTCGTTACCTTTCAATGATAATTCTAACAATTGCAGGATTTCTTCCGATGGCCTGTTTGGGTCATCGTACCTTTTGAATGATTTTTTTATTGCCTCTAGACCAGCGTCAATACCAATGTTAGTATACATACTTTCAATGTCTAGGGTAATGAGGAGACTATCGGAAGGAACCTGCAATTTGTTAATTTTCATTAAAAAGTCCTCAGTGTCTTTGAGGAAGCTCGGATGGCGGCAAGCAATTGGTTTTAAATAAAAATCAATATACTGTGAAATGTGGTAAGATTCCGAGCCACAATCGCTGACAATAGGCCGACCAGGAGGGGTAAATTCGTCACTCCAACTGCTGAGTGGTTTATGTATTTTAGGCAAGAGGTAAAACTTACGATTGTTTGAATCCCTCTCTGCAATTAAATACTCGACATGTTTTTTCTCAATGAAGTCGTGGTCCAGCAAGCTTTTTAGAATTCCATTAAATTTTGAACAATTTTCTTGCCAAATTGGTGCTTCTAAAGGTTTGTAATATTTGGGGTTATTTAACTGGCGTTCAGCTTCTTTAATATAATTATCTTTTGACATCAGAACTGTAGCAGATCCTTTGTCACAAGGCTTGATGACAATTTGTTTGTTGTTTTTCAGCGTCTTCAGGGCGTTTCTTTCGATTTGGTTCAAATTTTGTTTGTCTTTCAAAAATGATTCCGGGATTTGGCTTACTTGTTCTTTAACTTTTTGAGAAATCTCGTTAATTTCAGGTTTAACTTTCCGAGGTGATGGGCACCACCCGGTTGGATTGGCAAAGAGGTCTTTTGAGCCTGTTGAATTTCGAAATTTATCTGCCAATGCTGTTGCCCTAAAAAAATGTTGGCTTGCTGGACCACCGTTCATTTCGTTAATGTAACTGTAATCATCCATGACAAATGCACCTGTCCCAAAATCTACGGTTTTGGGCTTAGGTTTTAATGGGGCTGGGGCGGGAACGAAAGTTAAACCATACCTGAGTAGATCTTTCTCACCTTCAGTTAATTTTAGATCAGGAACCAAGTTTACTATTTCGGTTCCTAGTCCTACTTTCTCTCCATGGCTGATGCCTTCTTCTGTAATTAGTTTAAAGGCTGCTCTTTGATGTATGGTTCTATGCGTGGCAGCCATCCTTGGTAGATTCTGTTCGCTGTTTCCGTCGACCAGTGGATGGGATCACCTGGGCAACATTTAAACTGGCTTGCTGGAATTGCCGGGATTATCTCCAAATTCTTTGTAGACTTCGCAGCCTCGTTGATAACAGTCAAATTTTGTTGGTCCCTAGAACATAAACTAGAAGAAAAATTATGTTCCTGAAAAAGAAGTTTTGTATTAGGGTAACATTTGCGGAAATTGCTTATCATATTACCTAGTCTACCTGTTGATGTGTGACCAATCTTTTTTCTGTTCTGCACGTCTGTGCGCCAGTCTTCTCTATTGTTGACCCCAACGTTGAATAAAATTGCTTTGGGGTGCTGTCGATCTTTCTCTTTTTCCATGTTCTTGGCCATCTGACGAATGTGATTTAAGGTTCCACCAGAGTATGATGCGATGAACGTGTTGGGTGGAGGGTTGGCATCAATCCTCGAGATGTTCGATGATCCGATGATCCAAACAGGTTTGTTTGGTTTGACTGGCAGGGTCCAGCTGTTCTTGTTTTCACCAGATTTCCAGAATCGGTAAAATGACGACTTGCCGTTTGCAGATGGTTTCTTTTGAGGTGGTGTTTTGACTATGCTGGCGTACGATGGCGATTCCGGTGTTGTGGAGCAGCGTGCTGCAAAAGATGGTTTTTTGGTCGCAGGTGCTGTAGGAGAGATGGTTTCTCGTCTTTTTCTTTTCGATGGAGTTTCTCTGGAAGTAGAAAATGAAATGTGCTGGCGGGCCACCGGCGATTTAGAACGAGCACGTTGATTGAAAGAGGTCTGGCTAATGACCGCTGGTTTTTTGAACTGGGACAGAAGTTGATCCGAAAGAGAATAAAATTTGTTAATAGTACTTTCTTGTAGTCGATTACCAAAATTCTTCTGTCCCCATTTAACTGCCGTATTCTGTGCTCGTGGAAAGTCCTGGGGTTTTAGAAAAGGAGCCGAAAGAACCAGGTCTTGTTTTTCTTTTAGAGTTTTTTTGTAATAGTCCACCAAAGTTTGTATAACTTCAAAAGCCCATTTTTTGGTTAAATTGTTGAGCGCGTCCGAAATATAAATGGTTGGCAGAGCCGGCCGAAAAGTTTTGTTGCGCTCGTCCACTGTTTTTTGGAATGATTTTGGGAGGACTTTCTGTGCCAAACAGTCCTCGAGAAATGCCAAATGATGAAAGAGTTGAAGAATTTGGTAAAGGGATTTTACCAATTGTGCATGTGCCGAATATGCCGGGTTTTTTTGCCGCTCTTGGCGGTTAGCAGATTTAACATTTGTGGAATTTTTAGCCATTTTCCCGGACTTAATTTAGGCTGAAATAAATAATTATTAGTACAAGTCAAAATGATGAAAAAGTGATGAAAAAATGATGAAAAAATTAAAATGAACGAATAAATGAAATGTGAATACCTAATGGAAATGTTGATGAAATAAATAGAGCGCACTGTCGTTGCCTCGACGTTTCGGGTTAAATGCCCTTCTTCAGGAAGCAGGTGAATTCGATTTTCCAATTATCCCAAAGCGTTTAAATACCTTTACTTCATCTGTTGATGAGGCCAAACTGGCCAATCACTGTGACTGAGATGGATTCACTCAGTGATTAGTGGAAAACAACCATTCAAATGTCATCAAACTTTAGCGGTATTTCTACTGTTAATGTTTGATGGCATTTGAATGACTTGTGTTCACTGGCTGAAGACTGTTGGAAATCAAACTCATGACAATGCGCAAAACTAATCGACAGATAATTAATGTTTTTATAATAGAAATAATTCAAAGGTCTGGCACTGGCGGATAGATATTTTTCAAAACAAAGAAGCACGGGCGCAGGTCGGTAAATCGATTTCTGTTGTAAATTATTTCTATGGAATTCAATGTTGTTTTAATATTTTTGAAGTTATATGACTTTATGACAAAATGAACTCATCTCAGAAGTGCTTTCACAAGAATGTTTCGAAGACTGGGATTTTTCTTATAAGCTATGATGCATCGTTTGTTAATGGCTTCTGGCAGTTTTGTGTTTAATTCCGTAAAGTTGTTTTTGAAAATTTGTGCAATTTCCACATTGCGTCGATTATAAACCAAAGGAAAACAAATAATTTTATTTGGCAACCCAGAGTACTCTCTATTGAGTCCGTATGGGAGATAGGTCCTGAGCTTACCAATCCAATAGTTTTCGCGCTCAAGTCGTTTGTCTGTTGTGGTTTCATCATCGTCCAAAAACGGAATTTGCTCAATGGGTTGGAAACTAAAATGTGACTTAATGTCATGACCCGGGAGGTTAAAGTGGTCTGAGACTGCCTTTCCTGAATCTAAACGGATGTTTGATAAATGGTTTTGCATTCTGACGCGCAGAGGGTTTTTCGTCTGGCCGACATATTGGATATGGCATAATTTACATGTGATTAAATAAATGATGTTTTCAGAATCACAGTTGAAGCTGTTTCTAACTTGGTAAAACATACGGGTTTGTTCGCTAAAGAATGTTTTACCGGTATTCATGTAGTTCATACGATGTATGTAACAAATTTTGCGTTGACATAGATTTACTGATCCATTTCCCAGAACAGGGCGGTTATGGCCAATCCCACCAACAATCTTTAGAAACTACTTTTCATTTTCAAATTATATCTCAGTTTTGCGGGACTCATTCTCATGGTCAATCCTCTTCTATTATGATGTGCTTTGGCTATTCTATTAATTTGTGTTTTGGTCCAGATGATTTTGTCTTGTCCATTGCTCAAGTCTAGATGAATTAATTTCAATCTCAGAGCTTTGCCTCGATTTTCTAATGCTCTACGAAGTTTGTCTTTCTGACCTTCTGATATGTTTACATTTTATATTATGTATCTCGTCACTATTTGTTTTATTTAATTCTGTTGAAAATTTTCTTTTATTAAATTTATTTTTCTTTATTTTAATTCAGAAAAAAATGTATTTGAATGTATAAAAATGAATTTGTAAATTTTTTTATTTTTATTTAATTTCCTATCACCCTCCAAAAATTGATTTGACTATTACACACAAAAAAAAATTGATTTGTATTTTAAACATAGAAATTCAGAAGAAAAAAATATTTTGTAAACAAAAAGCAAATTATTTTTGTAGAGCAAAAAATTACTTTACTTAAAAAATGAATTATAAAAGAAAAATTAATTCTCAGAAAAAAAAAATTGAGATGATGAATTGTTTATGAAGGAGATGTCTGTTAAGAAAGAAGAAGAAAATGGGTGAACAAATTGTTTATGGAAGAGGAGATGTTTCCCACATTAAAAAAATGTGAAGAGATAATGCATAAATTTATAGAGGATAACAACAACAGAAAATTTATATAAAAAAAAATTTTTTTTCATGTTTTTTTTTATTGAATAAAATATATAGAGGTAACAGATTTGTTTTTTTTTTACATTTCTCTTGCGTGGAATCGCTTTGTCGCCCGTTCACCACAAAGGTCTAACAACTCTCCATTTTGATTCGTTTATTCAGTGATAATACTGTATAAAGGATGAGTTATCACAGACAGATAGACCAGATTTCGTGGTCGCTCTATGATCTTGTAGCCTGGAGAAACACCCGGAAAGAAAGAGTAGATCATGGACTGAGTGCTACCATTGACCTAACTTCCATAGATCACATCCAAATTCACCAAAATGCTGTTGATGGAGAGAATGTCCACCACATTTTCTGATGTTGAATATCCTTTGTATGTGTCAATTAAATCCCAACATTTTTCCAAAAGTGTTGTCTCGTCTGAAATCCACTCAATAATCCTCTCTCATGTTCAGTATCGCTTGCAGAGTGTTGACGTTGGCAGTTATGTTGACGTTCCATCATGACCATCGATCTCCATTCTAGTCTGAATGAGTTTGTTCAGATCGACTCTGTCGTAATTGCCTTTGGGAATGAAAATCGTGAACCAATCCGTTCCATCCAGATATCTGAATGTATCATTTTTTTCCATGATGTTGGGAAACGAATAGCACATCTCCAGATTTACCAGTGCCATCTCATACTTCTTATTCCTCTTCAATTTGACTGGTAGATTGAATTTTGTCATGAATTAAGTCTGGTCGTCGCTCACCACAATCGAAAAAGAATCTTTTGCAGTTGTATTATCGGTTGTTCTTTTCGTGTTCTCTGTTATCCTTTCTAACTAGATAATTAAGTTTCATATTCTCACAACATTTTTAAAAATATTTTTAATAATTGTATTTTTTATTTTATTTTTTACTTCTACTTAATATGATTATTTTTTTCAGGATTTATTGCAATCGTCCAGAATATAAAAACTGACGAGTCCATTCCTATATTTTCCGTGTATTTACTGCTCGTCAGATCAATCACCACGAAATTATAAGGTCCATAATCCCATACCAACTTACAAAATCTCTTGAATTCTTTTTTGCACATGTCGCTTGCCACGTGATTGCCATAGATGGGATTGAGATTCTTGAGATCTTGATGAAAAGACACAGAAAATTCGCGTTCGCACTTATGGTCTGTTGCCGCAATCTGAAATAATGAGATAGATAGAAACAGTCCACATTGCTGTGATATCACTGAACGTAGTAAGATTAGCACCGATTCTGTTTCTCCAACACCAAGTCATCGAAAAACATGTGCTACAAATTCAAGTCATGAGGATCGGGCATGTCGTTTGCAGTTTCATAAAATTAACATTCCACATTAGACATGGGTATGTTCATCAGTGATTGAAGATTCTCATTATAACGTCTTTTGATAAGTTTACACTCAGAGTTTTTCGCAATAATTCATATTCGGGTTGAAAGAGACTCTTGCCAAACACGAACAATCTATTGTAATCAACCACTCCGGTCACAACAACAGATTCATCAACAGATTCTTCTTTCCAAAATTCGATTTTCACCCTATCAATCCTCTTATGCTTTGGGGAAAGAGTTTATGATTCGATCTCTCTGACTTTAGTGCATTCCGCGATAAATCTTTGATTTCCAATCTTATTTTTTATGTTTTTTTAAAACTTTTTTTTATTTTCAATGGCATGGTGCGGATTCGAACCCACGAACTGAGAGTTTCCTTCGGCGCCATCCACCTAGCAAAACTGTTCTGAACCACGCATACCACTCGGCCACCGACAGACTCATTTTCTTTTATTTCTTATATATAACAAATTTGTTTTTTTTAAAATTTATTTCTTACTTTAAACCATTTTCAATCCCGATCCACTGCTGTTCAATGTCTTAGCGAATTCCTGTATCGACATGATGGCAGAACCTTTAAAACTTTTCCACGTTTCATCTACGCTAGAATCTCTTCCGATTTTGATAACAATTTCTGTCGTTTTGCCGCGTGTCTTATCAACTTCTGAATTAAACTGGCACCCCTCTTGCCGGCTCCCAAAGCGATTCTAGTGCTCGCTTCCGTTGTGACTTTCTTACCCATATCCATCGCGGCCTTCTTTTCGACCTTCACGGCAGTTGAAGTGATCTGTTTCGCCACATCCTCGGTGAAGGCATGCAAAAGAGCTGGCATCGTCGAATCCAGCAAACCCGATCCGCCATAGACGCAAGATCTCATAAATCCTCTGTTCTTTATCACTAACAATTTTTTTCTTTCTTTCTTTCATCTTACTTCTTTTTAATAATTTTATTTAATTTTTTTTATTTCCTATTTTATTTCCTATTATTTTATTTCCCCTTCTTTCTTCACGTTCATGATCGATTAATACGTTTCTCTGTTCAACACCTTCTGTCACAACAATTTGTTAGATAGATAGATAGATAGATAGATAGATAGATAGATAGATAGATAGATAGATAGATAGATAGATAGATAGATAGGTAGGTAGGTAGGTAGGTAGATAGGTAGGTAGGTAGGTAGGTAGGTAGGTAGGTAGGTAGGTAGGTAGGTAGGGTAGGTAGGTAGGTAGGTAGGTAGGTAGGTAGGTAGGTAGGTAGGTAGGTAGATAGATAGATAGATAGATAGATAGATAGATAGATAGATAGATAGATAGATAGATAGATAGATAGATAGATAGATAGATAGATATGTTATTTAACGGTATAGTTTACAGGCAATTACATATTTGACTATAAAATACAAATAGATAACTAGAAAATGATATTCAGTCTATACCGTTGGGAGATGACATAGCCAGATTGGCTGTCTATCTGTCACTCCCGTAATACATTTAACTCCAACACTGACTACATGCTCTGCAGATGCTCACCAACTCGTTTCTCAATCCGGTATTACAGGCTTTTCAACTCGCTCTCAAGAGATTCAATCTCTCCAGCAGCGTGTTAGGATCGCAAGGAAGGATCGTGATGATGGTTGTCATTCCCTTACCTTGTGCTTCACCTCTTGTTTCCATGTCACACCTCTATTCACTTTGGGTCTCGTCTCTCTGGGATCGTTATTCCTTTTCATGACGTTCGTCTGAACCAAGAGATCGCCATAATTATCATAATCCTCGTCACTGTAATAGTTAGTGTCTTTGTATGTTCGACTTTCAACGATCAGATCATTGTCGCCGGTTATTTGTACCATCTTATCACCCGTGTAGACGTAGACTGGTCGCTCATTCGATCCTCGACGTAAACTGTGGAGAAGGTCCACTATCAATGGATTCGTCGCATATAAATTCTTGTAATCTCTAGGTTCCATATCTTTGATATCACCTATCATGCTAACACTAGACTTAACATCGACAGAATCGTCCACATCGCTACTTCGATCGGCGTCTATTTTTATTGGACTATATCCAGATACATCTCTAAACTAACCCAACACAGAACCCTCTCTTATGGGTTTCAATTTGTCGACGATCTCTCTCTCCACCTGCTCCTGAGTGTCTATCACGGGTTTGAACAACTTAGTCGTCTCTCGTTTCAACTCGATGTCGCCCATTTTCTTCTACATATTGCTCTCTTGAATATTCCTCTTCAGTTCTAGGAATTGACGAACCGTCTCGTTTTTCAAGTTGGGATTTTTGATCTTTAAAAATGACATGTCTTTTTATATTTAATTTTTATTTTTAAATTTAATTTAATTTTTTTTATATTTTCCTTCTACTTAATAATATATAGAAAAAAACCCAAACCCCAACATATAATATGTACATATTCCTTCGTCCTGGACAAACAGAACCGCGATCGATCGAATTGGAGAAGAGGGAAAAATCTCCTCTCTCTCATCCAATAATTCTTTACCGACTCGGCCGCATCCGTCGAAGAAACACTGCGAAACGCAGACAGACAATCACACGGTTTTTGCACTTTGTGACAATTTCTAGTGTTGTACATTCGAGACATCACAACCAAATCGACATACTTCGACCACACACTTAAAAAACGACAAACAAATTACACCTTTTGACACGGTGTGTCGTGATGTGTAATTTTTCATCAGAGATATCTCGACGACATCGACGAATTCGAGCGAGGAAACACTTAAAAATCGAGTAACAAATACATGGTCTGGAACTTTTTTCATCTCGGATTCGCGGTATCTTCACCGTCGTCACTGCCATCTTGTGAAAAATGCAATGAATTCTCCGACTGGAACAGAACTGGATGATTTCGAAATGTTCTAATATTTTCTAATATTCTCTTATTCTCTAATATTTTATTTTTGCTCGATCTCCGAGATTCGATTGACAAGACGGGACTGATCCTTGTAGTATCTCTATCGGCGATTCGATTTCCCATCCGATTTCCGACTCAAAAAAGTCACGTGTCGTCTTGTGGTATACTGAGCAACTTCACGAGAAGTCTAAAGTGGCCCAGTATTGCACTTAGTCGACTTCTCGATAAAATACTGAGTCAAAAAGAAAGTATAATAAAAACAAATGTGAAAAGATAGCATAAAGGATGAAATATAATAGTTCTATTGTTGCATGTTTGTGGACAAGAAGTTGTGCAAAGAGTTTAATGACATGTTGTTGTTGTCCACCCAACCGTATACAATGTTCACTACGGACTTCAAAATAGCACGTGCTATCCGAGAATGTCAAACTGAATGGGTGACCGACGATTTTCGTTGTGTTATGTTGTGCTAAAGAGCCTGGGTTATTGAGAAAACACGCTAGTTTTTGTCTTCCGACATTTTAAAAAATGCCAAGGATAACCGAAAATCAGAGGTTGCGTGCCATTGCTATGCATGAGGCTGGGATACCACAGGTGAGCTCGCTGCTGAGTTCGGAGTCACTGTGGCCACTATTTACGGTCTCATTGGAGGGCATAGAACCACTGGATCTACTGCCGGCCGACCGACCGCGTTCAGGTCGAACAAGAGTTACGACCCCTGCACAAGACCGACACATCAGGACGTCTTCCTTCCGGCGACGAGGACAGCAGCAATTACTCCTGGTAGAACTAACAATAGAATCAGTGCACAAACTGTCCGCAACAGACTCGCTGAACACGGCATCCGAAGTAGACGTCCATACCACGGACCAATCCTTACCCAACATCATCGTACCGTCAGAATGGAATGGGTACGTCAGCGTGTTCGGTGGACTCAGCAGCGTTGGAGCACAGTTCTTTTCAGTGATGATTCACGATTTTGTCTACGGCGCGCTGATGGTAGGGAAAGAGTGTATTGCCGCCGAGGAGAACGGTTTTCTGATGCTTGCACGCGGGAATGCGACCATTTCGGCGGGGGTAGTATAATGGTTTGGGCAGGAATTTCCTCGCACCATCGAACGCAGTTGATCTTCATCGATGGCATTCTGAATGGACAGCGATATAGGGACGAAATTCTTAACGGTGTTGTTGTCCCGTTGTTCAACGCTAACGTCGGATTGCAGTTATTCCAGTAAGACAATGCCCGATATCACGTGGCGCGTATCTGTCGTGACTTTCTTGGGGAGCAGAGCATTGGACGTCTTCTCTATCCCCCACTTTCGCCAGATTTTTCGCCAATCAAGCATCTTTGGGATCAACTGGACCGTCGGGTACGACTTCATGATCTTCAGACGTTAGGCGATTTACGTAATGTTCTAAGGCAGGAGTGGGACGCAATACCACATGCGCCGTCGATGTCTTGCCATCCAAGAGGCAAATGGTGGACATACATGCCATTGACTGCATGTGTGAACTTTTCATTGCACCCCATGTCTGAATTGCGATGTCCTGACGTGACGCTGGCAACAGTAAGAACATGAAATTATGCAAATTCATACAGATAGAGTCGAAATATGAATTTACAATAATTTGTTTGTGATTAAAGTCGATAATACTAAAACAATTGCTTTTCAAAGTTTATTAGACTTTCTTTTTTGAGTCAGAAAATAAACTCGAAAATCGCGAGAAATTCCCTAAGTTTTTTTAGGTGTTCAAGTGGCTTAGAATTGTCTTTTACACACTACTCCATATAAAATGATGATAGAATTGTTCATACTGACGCAAAACAACGTCGGTATGTAAGTTTGCCGGGTCCCTTAACCCTCCGTCCCCGAGACTCATGTCACAAAGTAATATATTTAGGTATTTAATATAATGATCACACAGCTGTTCACACTACCTTAAAACAACGTATGTGTATCAGTGTGTGCGGACTTGTGGTGTATTGTAATTTATTGTATATTAGAGTCCGTAACAATGTTCTCTGATGTTAGATCCCACCGAATCTCTCTTCAGATTGCGTCGGGCCTCCCTATAGCAGTCACGCCTTAATCTCATGAGGCAATCCCGAAAATATCTAGCAGGGCTAAGGGTTAGTATATTGTATATTAATGAAATATTATCAAAAGCACCTGCATCTAGTAATCGTGAACCGTCCACTCCTTCACCACCTGCAGGCCAGAAGTATCAGTTCGTAAATCCGAATTTATTTATTTACAAATTGGTGTCTTAGGATCGTTTCTGGGCATACAGGCCTAACTGTAACCCCAAACGAACTTGAGTAAAACTGACCATGTGGAATATATGATGGCAGAAACGATTTGATCCATTTGGGAAAATTAGGTAAATTACGTAATAGGTTATGAGTTAGTGTACAGCGTGTTCCTTGAAAACATTGAAATTAATCCGTAACGGTTGCACATCCATGTTACCTAGTATGGTGTGCCATTAAATTTTGTTGTAAGGAATACATGAATGAATGAATGAATGAATGATTTTATTCAGTGGTGCCACAGGTATACAATCAAATCCAAAAATATACATAGAGGTAACATTATTCACAACTACATGATTGCACCACAGGGAGATGACGTAGCCACTAGTGGCTGTCTTCCCGCCATTCCCGATACATGTATATCCTTGCCAAACTGAGTAGTATTCTCATGAATGACTTCGTATTGCCTAACTCCATTAACTTACAATCTGGTCCAGCCAGAGCCGCCCAGAAGAAGCCATGACTTGATCCTACCCGGAACTTGGGGCATGATCCCCATGTAGAAGATTAGGAATCACATGCAATGCGTATCCACTGAAAATAATAGCGATTTTGCCAAGAGACAGCATACAGTGTTTCTATGAGTAGCTATCGTTAGTACCCGCTAATAGTAATTTCCCGATGCCAAACCTTATCAAATCCCCCAGGTCAGATCATGGCTGTTTCGCATAGGCCATGCTTTGACTTGATGTAGGCTTCTGCAAACTAGTAGCGAATTTGCAGTTCATGTAATCGTGCCTTGATGGGAAATCAGGTTCGATCATATTATGACCGGAGCTATTTAATGAATGATATTTGTTTTAACCCAGTCCGGCCCGATAGAGCTTATGGCGCGCCGCTAACATGACTTCCATAGCAGTGGTCACTCTGCGAGTTGACCCTCACCAGATTTATGTTAACGGGACGACCATTGTTCAAATGCTTTAGTACCAGATTACTTATAGCAAATTAGCGTAATGTTCACTCTCGTATTGACTGCTCACTTGGCTGTTGCTTTTGCAGCCGGACTATGGAATGGCTTCAGAATGGGATCTGTGAATGAAAACGCTGACTTACAACACAACAGTATATATTTATTTACAACCCCCTGAAATGCTGATTTGCAAACACAACAATTTATATTTATTTACAACCCTCCATACATTGTATCTAATGACGTAATTAACTAATAATAATAATAATAATAATAATAATAATAATAATAATAATAATAATAATAATAATAATAATAATAATAATAATAATAATAATAATAATAACAAAAAATTGCCTACAGACTACACTGTTCCAATGTGAGAGTTAGAGAGAAGGGTAATCTTGCATCATTTACAGTAACTGATGCCGTTCGCGAGACGTAGCTGTTAACCGAGAGGTTGGGGATCTGTTAACCCAGTACTTCCTTATCCCAGTCATATGATCTACTAGTCTACCCTAGCTACCCATTGGGACCTCCCTAAAGTGCTCTGTCACTTCCGGAATGTGGAATGTACTCATTGTTTGTGACAGCCCGACTATGAATAACCTATTACAAATTATAAAAATACTCTTAGCTTGATTCCTATCCTGTGCGTTCCGTGAATATCCGAATTCGACCACTCCCAGCCATCCTTCCACCAGCACGAAGTAACTCACTTCATGACTTCTCCCAGAAAGACCCAGATTAACATTTGACAGTGGGTTTTTATAGAATTCCCCCACATTGCTTGTCCCGAGGCTATCTACTTATCGCCTTTCAATCGAAGAAGTTACATCAAGCTCCTTTTTCTGTTAACCCTTTACCCAACGTAACGGCCAAAACCGGCCAGCGCTATTCTCAAAAATCGCCAATTAATTTTCATTATTTTTTTCATTTTTTGTCTCAAAAACATAGGTTATGACCCCTCGTTGGAACGAGCTCGTCGAGCTCGTTCCAACGAGGGGTCATAACCTATGTTTTTGAGACAAAAAATGAAAAAAATTAATTATTCAAGAATTTTTTTTTGCAAGTGTCGTCTGCTTTTCATGTTAGGTAAAGGGTTAAGAATTAATTATCACTTGATCTCTATTTTTCCATTTGTTAGTTGATACGAATGAATGGACATCCTTTATGTACAATGGAGGCAACGAACCTCCATTCGCCTCGTTTGTAACTAAAGGCTGAAGGTAATAAACTCCATCTGCTGCCCCAGAGCCGATTACGTTACTGATACTTTATTTGTTAATTTATAGCAGATCTTAAATTACGTCACAATTAATTTCTTTGTTAATATCGAGATCTTAAATTACGCCCTATGATAATATCCAAGACACAAGAAAACACCGAGTCGTTTCAGTTCTATTTTACCCGTAATCTGTCCCGAAAAGGATGGCCCACCGAAAGCGAAGGAAGTAACAGAGACTAAATTACCTCATGTGATGATAGTAATGCCTTTATTTAATGCTGACCACCTGGAACACTTCGCAGACGTACTGATCTAATTTTCAATAATAGATTACACATATTCAAAGTCTCCAAACTCGATTGACTGACAGACATGTCTGTGTAGGACAACAGCCAAACTTATTGATTGCCTACTGTTTTATTGAGTCCTTATTTGGTCAACTTATGGATAAAAGAGCGACAGCTTAATGTGACAATCAGGTAAGGTATCGTCCCTGTTTAAAGCACGCCAAATAAAACATTTTGTCCCGGGGCAATAATGCTCTCTTTCTGGTCTGCTTGGTAAAACAGCGAGTCGAGGTGTATATCTCCCATACTTACCTTCTCCTTATCTAGTCTGAAGTCGCGTTTGGGGTGGTCGTCGTGTGGGAATGCGTGGGATATTGCAGTGTTTATTTAAGGTCTCTTAAAGCTTTAAAATACATAATATACACCGCGAGCGTTGTATGCATCCCCACATGTGCGCCATGCCCTGCGTTCCATAATTAAGTGGTCTTACTGGTATGTTGTCTGTCGGAGCTTATTAACATGTTCAACTCGTACTAGCTGTAACGGGAAAGGATAATTCACTTACTGTCATCTTAACAACACCTTCGCGATATTTTTAACCCCAATGCAGTTCCTGCTCATCATTCGCGATGGATTGCAATGGATACTACCATTGGTACAGACGATTAAAAAACGGTACGCCACCTGCCAGTTGCTCTTCCGGAACGAGTGTAAATTATCCCGCAACGGGCTGCAAGCAAGGATAGATTCTGCATGGAGTGTGGACTGCGGCTGTGGCACCGAAGAGGCAATACCTCAAATCCCCTTAGATACCTTCCCCCAACCACTTTTCCATGAAACTTGTTATGTAGTTCCTGTCTGGGGGCCTCACGCTTTGTGTGCTATGGCTGTGGTCCAAACGATATGTACTGCATTTCAGTCCCTGGAGCAGAAGCCTAAGCAAGGACAACCACAAATCATCCTCTTATTTGTCATGGCTTCCTTTTTTGATACGAAACTTCTTACATGTATATACCTTTTTCTCATTCTCTAATTTCTCATCCAATAATATCGACCATTGCGTTGGAAAATATTCGAATCACTTTCTCCTTTCTTTCAGACACTAAACTACTACCCGGGGAAAACAAGATGGTTTCTAATAATACTCTCAAAATATACTGCTACTATCTCCTTGAAAGATCCACCTAATGATCTATATCAGAACATACAGAATGAGAGTGGGTCTTTTTTCTAGCAGTAGCTCGAGGAGGTGCGCGCTGCAGCCATGTCTTAGATCTGAATGACATTACCTGCATACTGTACATGAGGTACTTCGGGCTAAAGGAATTAACGCTGCTAATTTCCTTGAGTATTGTTTGCAAGAGGAACATCCTTCAACCCCCTATCCGAAATATAAGCAATGGTAGTTCAAGCACTAGACATCCTATTAGTTGGTTTTCAAAAGCTGACAAACCCTATTAACAAACCCCGTGTGCAACACGAACACACCATAGGTACAGGCAAATTTTACATTACATGCCCGTACTTCTACTAAAAATACTAGGTATTTGGCTACACATAACCTTGATCCTAGCCAGCAACATTGAAACCAATCCAGGCCCGGGAAGTCTGGGCACCTTTATATGACAGAAAAGACCACGCCAAGAAACGAGTCGATTGCAGAGTCTCAAGGGATACGTTTGTTGCACTTAAACATACAGTACAGAGTTTGAAACCTAAATTTGACATCTTGAGTAGCGAGGCAACTGAATTGATATACGTGTCTTCAAGGAAACATGACTAGACGAAGATGATAGTAAGAGAGGTATTTTTCTTCAGGGGTTTCAAGAACCAATACTAAAAGACCGCGGGATCAGAGGTGGGGGGGGGGGGGGGGGTTCAGTATACGTGAGAAATTCGATAGCATTTACAAAATGCCCAGAACTTGACATATCTAACATCGAATGCGCGTGGCTTCAAGTATGTCTGAAATACATCAAAGTTCTACCAGGTACTTACTACGTCCACCCAACTCAGACCCCGAAGCTTGGGATCTCATTTCGACATCTATAGAACGGACACTGGATAAAATCGTCAGCGACCTTATTATAACAGGTGACTTCAATGACGACCACTCAGAGTCCAGTAATGGCCCAATATATCGTATCTTACAACGGTACAATCTATTCTAAGTGATAAGACAGCCCACATACTTTACGGAAACTTCACGTGCCCCTTTGGACTTAATGATCATCATAAAAATCCGTCTCTCGTTGCTACACAGGGTGTTGGTGATCCATTTTATGACGAGCTGATTCGTTACCACTGCGCAGTGTATGCAGAACTCGAACACCCACTTGAGCATCCCACGTCTTTCAAGCGTAAACTATGGCTTTATCACGAAGCTGATTTTAAAGCCTTAAATTATGGACTTAATAAGACCGACTGGTCCGAGAGCCTGTTCAATAATCTAAACACTTTAATAGCAGGTCGACACTAACACATTTTCGAAAGTCTGGCTTCTAAAGTCATCCCAAACAAAATAATAATATTAAGACCAAACGACCCACCATGGATGCACAATTGAATTTGATCGTTAATATCCAAGCGTAAGCAAGCACATCACCTTGCGAAATACAAAAATACCCCACAAGCATGGGCCAACTATCCTAGAATACGGAACCAAAGTATATCTTTAGTCAGGAAATCAAAAACAAATCACCTGGAACAAATCGAGTGCATTCTTAACAACTCATCTTCTCCCTCCTATCACTGGTGGAAAGCGTTAAATAAACTGATTGGTGACAAGAAAACAGATATTACAGTTTTACAATACAATAACAGTCTCTTATCAATCAATCTCGAGAAAGCAGAAGCATTTAATGACTAATTTTGCTCAATATCTTCTGTCGACGACTCCCCTGCATCTAAACCGCCATCTTCGGTCAGTCTGCAAGGCCCGTTCTTCGACAAGATAAGACTCCAGGAGTGTGATGTGGCAGATGCCCTCAAATCGATCAAAGTTTCGAAAGCATGCGGGACTGATAATACAAGTCCACGATTTCTTAGGGAATGTTCTAAAAGCCTGGTACATCCACTGACATGTATTTTCAATAAATTGTTAGACGAATGTTACTTCCCAATTGAATGGAAACAAGCTAATGTATCACCGGTTTTCAGGAAAGGTAACCCCAATATTGATACCAATTATCAACCAGTTTCCTTGCTAAGTTGCTCCGGTAAAGTTTTCGAAAAATGTATTTTCAAAAAAGTGTACAATTTTCTCAGCTCCAACGCATAATGCACATCGTTCCATCGATTCACACACAACGATTCAACAACGTTCCAGCTCACGGAAATAGATAACACTATCAGCTGTGCCCTCGACGAAGGGAAAGAAATGCGTTTTCTTTTCTGTGATGTGAGTAAGGCTTTCGATAAAGTTTGGCACAAAGAAATACTATACAAACTACCAAAGATCGGCATCAGAGGCCATCTCCTCAAATGGTTCTTGTCATATCAGAGCGACAAGCAACAACGGGTGGTAATCCAATCAGAATGCTCATCCTGGGGGATGTAACTGCAGGTGTCCCTCAGGGATCCATTCGTGGTCACTTACTTCATTTACATGAATGGTATAGTTGAAAACGTCTCAAGCAACATCAGATTATTTGCCGACGACACTTCTCTTTACCTCATCGTCGAAGATCCTATCCGTGCCGCATGACTGCTAGTGAATGACATAGAACAAATAACATCCTGGACTAATCAATGGCTCGTTGATTTTAAACCACAAAAACTGAAACCATTATATTGTCACGAAAAATGATAAACCGCGGCATCCATCATTGAAAATGTCCAATACTGAGATTAAGGTAGTACGTGAAGATAAACACCTGGGATTAACCTTCAACAACACAGGCACCTGGAGTGATCACCTGAGTGATATCACGTCTAAAGCGTGGAAACGAATTAGTCTCCTAAGAAAACGCAAATTTGCCCTGGATCGGAAAAGTTAAAAACACTGGAAAAAATCTTCCTAGCATTTATACGCCCCGTCCTAGAATATTCTGACGTTGTCTGGGTCAATTGTTCCAATCAAGATAGCGAAAATATCGAACAAATCTAATTAGAAGCAGCAAAAATTGTAACCGTTGCGACGTGAAGCGTTGGTAGAATTTTTTATACGCAGAGACGGGTTGGCAGCCCTTGGAAGAATGGGGTGAAAAACACAAGCTTAAGCAATTCTTCAAAATGTATCATCGACTGGCCTCTGCATACCTTTCAGGACCTACTCCCCATATGCTGTCTGCGTCGCACGACTACAACTTACGTTGTAACACAGATTTGAAAATCCCATTCTGTCGAACTCACTCGCATCGGGGGTCCTTTGTACCATCCACGACCCAACCCTGGAATAAATTACCAAGCGAAATTCGTGAAAATAACTCCATATCCAACTATACAACATACCTAAACAGAAATAAACAGCTGGTCCCAGGCTATTTTTTATTATGCCAATTCACGGAAAACGCAAATACAGGTTGCGCCGAGGTTGTAGTAACTTAAACAACGACAATCTTTTCAATAACATCTCTGGTACACTGTGACCTTTTTGCAGTTACGGTGTGCTAGAAACAGCGGAACACGATTTCTCCAGATGCCCTTCCTATTCGACAGAAGGAAATCGTACACTGGACCCCCTGAGTCAAAGACATTACATAAAGAGCGACATTATCCTAAATGGGATCATTAACTATATCTCCTAGGTCAACAAGGAAATATTTAACAGAGTATATGAATTTATCATAGCGACATAGCTCTTTTAATGCTGTGTCGTGCGCAGACATTTATTGTATCTCATCACCTATCTTCTTCATGAATAAACACCACACACTGTTCTCGACATTGATACCATCTCTCGGCATCGTGTTTTGCCCCCGGCGATGAGGGATCATTTTGGGGTGGATTTTATCATTCCGCCCATTTTCCAACCGTCAATACAGTGTGCTTGTATTATCCGAGATAACATCCGCGAATTAACTTGAGGGAACATCCTCAGAGTTGCAGCCAATGTAAAAACACTACCTTTCGCTGCTTTGGGTAGCGTGAGATGTTTCTCGGGGATGCGGGGATTGTTCTCACTCGGCTGACACCGTGTGGAAATGGGTCTCCACGTCGCGTTCGAGAATAAGCATCGTGCGCTGCCCAGAGCAGTTGACCGTTGTCCATGTAATCGAGGTGATCTATATGAGGCCACAAAAGATCAACGTGTGTGCAGAAAGGTGTATCGTTCCACTAGGACAATAGTTAAATGCAAGGGCATGTGCCCACGCATTCGTGAGCCGGTTGCTGATCTCTCTGTAAGTACGGTACTCTACATATACTGGAATTTTAGTGTTTATGTCCGGGTACTACGACCTCTTTTCCTATAGCTCTTTCGCAATCTATTCTTTAGTATCAGCTATTTCCTGGAATCTAACTGCGCCTCCGAAACTAATTTGATTTATTATATGACCGACTTGCCATATGCATATATGCATATTCACTAATGTTCAATTTGTCTTATGGAGACAGTTTACATAAACATTCATGCTTGCTGCTGAATCCAATTTCATTGATTATGTTGTTATTCGTGTTGATCATTACGATTTTACACTTTGATGTATCAGTTTGAAATAAAATAATGTTTAAACTAAACAAAATGTGTATAATTGCTAATATAGAGTGTATAATTATAATGATGCCTTATAGTTTGGGAACATGTTTTGAACCACCATTGTGAGGACGTCCTCAGAATGTAGTCCTTACAGATATGGTCTACCTTAAGAAAGCCGTAAAGATAAAAACTATATGCTATTCTTGTAGTTTCTGATCTCCAGTAACCAAGATCGAACATCCAAGTCTGCGACGTCATGAGAAATACAGGTACCCACAAATCTGTTTCTGATTGGTTTTCAGGGCTGTAACCACAACGACGTTAATACAAAGAAGTGTGTGTGAGTTTGAGGTTAAAAATTCGCACTGGCACAGACATTTCCTACTGAAACTTTTTTTCTTTTAATATGCCACCGAAAAATTGTTTTCATTTACTGAACCCTGATGGGTTTCAAACATAACAAAAAATACATAAAATTGACTTAAACTAAGTGATGAGCTTAGGAACTGGTTAAACTGACTGACAGTAATTGATGTTATTCATTGATGGGCTCTAATTTAGTCCTTACAAGGATGTTACGTAAGCTTTTGTTTTTCTTATAGGCGATGACAGGTCGAAGGTTCAAAGGTTCATTTAATTTAGCATTGGTTAAATTGAATTCATCTTTTAACATTTTTGCTATTTCGATATTCATTCTGTTGTATGTTAAAGTGAAAGGAATGATGGACCTCCTTTCGCATTCTCCCTCTGATATGTTCTTACCAAATGGCCAGAGGGTTTGAAGCGCACTGATCCAAAAAGCTTCACGTTTTTTCCTAAATACATCCGTTTCTCTTAATGTGTCTTTAATTGGTGGTTGTTCAATAGGATGGATTTCGAAATCGTCCAAAGAATGGCCAGGGAGGTTAAAATGTTGTGCACCTGGGGCATCAGCATTATGTTTTATATCCTGTTTGTGTCTAGTAGCACGTTCTCGGAAAGGATTTTGACTTTGACCAACATAGTGCTTCCGACAGCGTTTACAAAGGATAAGGTAAATAATATTTGGTGAATCACAATGGAGGGAGTTACAGATCTGGTAATGATTTTTCATTTGTTCGGAGGAAAATTCCTCTTTCTGATCAGGCATAAAAGTATGCAATCTACAACGAGGCTTTTTGCAATTAAATACCGCGCCACTACCATTCTGTAACGGTCTGTTGTGTTCAATTTTCAGTGGTTCGAAATCAGTAGTTTCTGCTGGACTTTCGAGCTTTTTCAGAGTTTGAGATTTCAGGCTACGCAAAAAGCGCAGTGAGTACCCGCTCGATCTGAGGGCGCCAAATAGAGTAGAACAAGCCTCATTAAAATTTATCTTATCACTTGAATTGCGGTGGAAACGAATGAGCTGTGATTTGATGATACATTTAAATGTATGTTGAGGGTGAAATGATTTTGTGTGCAACAATTGATGTGAATCAGTTGGCTTAAAATATACTTTATAATCTAAATGGCCAGACGCCTGAAATGGTTTGCCTTTATACACGGTCACATCGAGAAGATCCACAGAATTATCACTGATATTAGCTTTTAATTTAATGTTTGGATCATGATTGTTCAAAATTTCTAAAAATTCATCAAAATCTTCTTTTGAATATTCCCAAATAAAAAAAATGTCATCCAAATATCTTAGATATACGAGAGGATGCTTTGCACGTTTGCTTAAGGCATTTTCCTCCCATTCCGCTACATAAATGTTTACAAAATTAGGACTGAATCTTTTGCCAATAGGACAACCCAACCCATTATTTGTAGAAAATATTCTCCATTGGATTCAAAGTCATTACCTTTTAAGCTCAGCTCTAAAAGATCCAAAATTTGTTCATCCGGGCGTTTTGCATCCGGATATTTTTTTTCAAATGCATTTTTAACCGATTTAACTCCTTTATCAATATCAATATTCGTATACATACTGTCGATATCGAAAGTAGCAAGGATAGCATTTTTCGATATTTTAAATTTCGAAATTTTGGACAGGAAATCCTGTGTATTTTTGAGATAGCTCGGATACCTATTTGCTATAGGTTGAAGATGATGATCAATTAGTTCCGAGATCGCATTAGATTCTGAGTTACAATCTGATAAAATTTTCCTCCCGGGTGGAGTTAAGTCATCCGTCCATGAAGAACGGTCTTTGTTGATCTTTGGTAGGATGTAAAATTGTCTTGTTTGAGCGGAATATTGTTTTAACCAGTGATAATTAGGGAAAACGTATTACAATCATCTCCTTATTCAACATTTGGTCAGGACTGGAGTTTGTAACTAAAAGGACAAGCGGACAAATGTGTCCGTCACGAATTTTATCACAATAACAGGTAAATGATTAGTTCAACTTATGTATGACTGAAAACTATACTAAAAATTTGATATTTATCGTAATTTTATTACGTCGTCTCCTTATAGTAGCATTGTGTAATGGACAAGCAGCAAGGGCTGAAATTTCCGGCGAATAACTTCGTACTATGTATCCCCACTTAATCACATTTCCACTGAATTCATATAAATGAAATCACTTTAACAGTGTCATGACGGGAATATTCATTTGTTTCCGAGAAACGGAATTATGTTCAGTTGTTTCCGCTTGCGAGATTTTCGCTTGCGAAATGTTTGTTCATGTGGTTTGGGGCCTTTGCAAGTGTGGATATCCACCCATTGTTTGCATATTTTGCACTTAACGTCACAGCACCAGTGAAATTTGCACTCGCATTTTTCCTCTTTTAGGAAAGGGTGTGTGTCGTAACCTCGACCACAGCACATAATATCACAGCCGTCCGTCCCCAAGGATGTCTTGTTACAAACTCTTCCATTTGTTCCTAATGACCCTGCAATGAAAGAGAAAATTGTATAAATAAAACAATAAAGAATAGTCTATGTCATACATGACAATGTGACGAGTTCCCAGACATTATGTATAAGAGGCAAATATTTGTCCTAAACCATTCGTGGTCGGGCGATATAGTTATCTGAAAAATTGAACCAAAATTCATCCTGGAGAAATATGTTCCTTGCGAAATTTCCAAATGACTGTCAACTTTGCGTAAGAAGCCACATGGAAATTATAGGTGATGAAAGTAACATAGATTTTTACTGCTTATTGGAACTAGCTCGGCTCGATGAGCGCGTTCCAGTGGGGTGTTTTAGGCTATGTTTTGGTGGAATTTTAAAAAAAAAATGATCCCTAAAAATAGCGAAAACGTAGACGTCGTATTTTTCGTCTTGACCGTCGAGTACATTATTTAAAAATCGTATTTTCACTGTAGGTATTATATTATATTTTATTATATGTCAGAAAAACTGGTAATTTAATTTGCTAAAGCACTCGTCAGAAGTGTTGATACACTCCAGTATTGCTAATTCATTCTATTTTTTATAGAAAGCGAGTTGATATTTCACCGCTTTGTCATTGTTGTCTATAAATAGCAAGGTAGGTTGATATAATAAATCCACATATCTGTTTGCTATAAAAATAGAACTGGTATTTCCAACTAGCTCCTTCCTTTAATTTCTGTGTTCCAATGTTTAGGAACTGTTCAATTATAAAAAATAACTACAAGACGAACGAATAAATTTATGCACATTGCAACTTATATATATATATGTTGAAGTTAAATTTATTTTCAAACGTTTTTTCTGTCATAATAATAAAACAATAATTGACTTTCCTTGAGGTTGATACAAGGAATTATCAACCCGAGAAAACTAATATTCTCCGAGGCCGTATATTAAATCACGCAATCCCATTTCATGGAATCGGATAGGAATTCGAATTACGGAATCGTTTTTTTCAGTCTGTGTTAGTTGAGTCCTTTTTTGCATGTAGACTATATTCGACTGCTAGTATAGTGAAAGACAAGTATCATGGTGATGTGAACTGGGGCCCGTAGTGGCAGTAGTGTAATGATATGTACTAAGCTCCATCGCAGTGGAAGGAGTTAGTTAGTAATGGTGGGGCACCGTAACAGAGGACAGAATAGTGGTAGTCAATAGTAATGGTACAACGCAGAAATGGTACAAGACTGTAAGGGTGGTAGAAGACTATAGTAATGGTGTCTACAGTACAAACTGATCATAGAACAGATGATAGTGATGATGGACAAGTCAGCATTAGTGGTCTTGGATCTATGTAGGTCATGAGGTTGTCTAGAAGGCAGGAAAGAAACAGCCATTAGGAACAATAACTATCCTATGAAAGTTATCTTCCAATGGTCCCCACCAGTCCCCGTCGGGTTGTTTATGGTAATTAGATTTACTCTGGTTCAATAGAACATACCCGCCCAACACACTCCCATACACTATTGAATGCCATATAGCACTACCTGCTATTATTATAAAGCTGATTCTTCAGGAATCCGAGGAAAATAAAGTCATTTTTTGGTGATTTGGGGGAATTGTCGCATCCATGTGGGTAATTAGATATAATCCTATTCAGTTGAACCCAACCTCCGATCACAACATGGCCGCTCATACGGGCTACCCAGACAAGCCAACCTGACGTAACGCGTGGCTATGACGTCCACCGTTCACCGCCGAGGTCCACCACCGAGGTGAACCTGATGTTACCCCAAAGGTGCGCGCTATACAAGTTTTGACATCTCAGTAGAACGCGCTCATTGAAGACGTTCCAATGAGATGAGGGCACAAAAGCTATGTTTCTGAGGCAAACAATTAAAAAATAATCAATTTGAATCGTGATTTTTTGTGGATAGTGCTGATCGAATACAACTGTTACTGCATGTGAATGTTAAATGATAAATAGCGGTAAATAGATCCGGACGTATTGCACATTCATTTAAAATTTCCACACTGAACCCAATCAACATCTTGTAGTATTTCTCATATTTACAGATTTCACAAACAAAAATAATATATTCAGAACGAATTCAATCAAACGATTTTCACAAAGTTTCGACCCCTCGACTTAAATGAGACATCATTAGCTTCTGCAGCAGTCATTTAATCCAAATAAATAAATACACTATAAGTTATCTCCGCCAACATGTATAGTATATGGAGATTTAATACCTGGATGTCGGTTTAAATGAGACATCCAGGTATTACATCTCCATATACCATACATGTCGGCGGAGATAACGTTTTTGTCTCGTTTGAAACACAATAGAAACATAGTGAAAACTAGACTTTATGATTCTGGAGAATCATGGCTTTTCCCGATGAGATTCCATGATTTTTCATGACCCCGCAGTGTCTGATGAATTGTTTTAACTGTCTCACTGAAGTTCCTTCATTGATGTTATGAGAATGGTGGGTATAGTAGTCTCAAATGACTCAGTTTGATAAAAAAAATGTTTAGGTAAAAACCACCATTAACTGTGGAGTGAGTTAATATCAATATCGTCGTCCGACAAGTTAATGACGACAAAACGAGTTATGTTTGTTTGACACATACCCACTGAGTGCTGTGTCTATTTGAAAATGGTCCATTTTATCTCAAATGTATTGAGATGTCTTGTATTGATGTCTTGCAGCTTGTAGAGGGTTAACAAGCGCTAACAGGAATACTTACTCAGGCAACTTGTAATTAAACACCAAAAACTGCGAACGGCCATTTTTACTTAAAATCTACGAGATGTTTTCAGAGAAATCCAGGGAGAACATTAATTTTAAGCTTTTGATGGGTATCATTGTTTATCCAGCCCAAGGTTAAGGTTTTTTTTTTTAATAGGCTTATTACTTACAAAAATAATTCTTTGTGAATTCTACTTCCACTTATGTTGATTTCTCCTCTTATCTTTGGGTGCTACGGGTACGCAAACACAGCCCATTTTATCAAAATTTTGATGTTTGAGAACCTGCACAGGGTTAACAAATGCTTACTGGACTAGAGTAACAGAATTTACTGCACCCAGTAAATTCAAGTCTGTGTGAAAAGTGTTAAAGTATCAGGAATAAACTATACAGAAATAGAATTTATGGAGGCTTATTTTCAGGAGTAAAATATTTTTAAACAAATCCGAAATGGGTTTTTGTTAACAGTATTTACAGATATTCATACTGGAATCAGAACAATTATTTATAAGAAACCAGAACAGGCATACATGTGACCAGCATTCAAAGGGTTCGATACTCGAATCAGAAATGGACATTTTTGGCTCTGCCCACTAATTTGAGTGATGAAATACGTTCATAAACTTTAGAAATTCATTAAGGTGTAATAAAATTCATTTCCCAGTATTTCTGAATAATATGCACTTGATGACTTTGGTGACCTCTTTCAGGCAGACCCCTAGGCGACCTCCGTGACCATGACCCATATTTTGAATCTCCATCAAGTGTCGACTCATTTGGTGTTGGTCCCAGGTCCATACGTCATTCCACGTCTGAGATATGGGCGTGACCCACTTTCAAAAATTTTGGCCACGCCCACTTTTTTTACGTCAAAATGCATGTGTGTAGGTCAGAAATAGATTAGGGGGTCAAAAAATGTGATTTCCAGCAATTCTGAAAAATGCACTCAATGACCCCTAGTTGACCTCCGTGACCTTGACCCAAATTTTGAACCTCTATCGGGTGTCGACTCATTTGGTGTTGGTCCCAGGTCCGTAGGTCATACCACGCTTGAGATATGGGCATGACCCACTTTCAAAAATTTTGGCCACGCCCACTTTTTTACGTCAAAATGCATGTGTGTACATCAGGAATACTTTAGGGGGTCAAAAAATGTAATTTCCAGCAATTCTGAAAAATGCACTCAATGACCACTAGATGACCTCCGTGACCTTGACCCATATTTTGAACCTCCATCGAGTGTCGACTCATTTGGTGTTGGTCCCAGGTCTGTAGGTCATACCACGCCTGAGATATGGGCGTGACCCACTTTCAAAACACCCCTACAGACACCCCTGGTACCCCAGGAATCTGAAAAACATAGGTGGCCGAGAACTTGTGGCTGTCTATCAGAATGCCAAAAATCAACGAGATAGGGCAATTCGTTTTCCAGTTATCTTGCGGACAAAAAAGTGATGAGAAGACAGAAGACAGGAGAAGAAGAAGAAGAAGAAGAAGAAGAAGAAGAAGAAGAAGAAGAAGAAGAAGAAGAAGAAAAAAAAGAAAAAAAAGAAGAAAAAAGAAAAAAAGAAAAAGAATCCGTGCAAAACAATAGTCTGTGTGTTTCACACAGACTAAATATTGTGTACATGTAATTTGTAATGTCACACTAAGATCTGAGAATGGCCAATTTTCCTTGAAAAGCTACGTGAAGGTTTTAGAGAAATCCTCGGATAACATGAATTTTTAACATTTTGAGGGGTATCTCTCTGTAACCAGCTCTAAACGGGTTAATGCTTGATTTTATGAATTCCTTCATTACTTTCAAAAATGATCCTGGGGGAATTCCACTTCCAACGAAGGAGGTTATGTTTATCTCGCAGGTTCAGACTAGGTGCAATGTCTGCCCAAGAACAGTCCATTTTCTCAAAATTTCTATGCTTTGCAGCCTCTGGAGGGTTAACAAACGCTTACCGGAATATTTTGTCCTTGTAACTTGTAATGTCACTCAAAGATCTGCAAATGGTCAATTTTTCTTGAATACTTACTAGATTTTTTTGAGAAATTCACAGAAAATGGGAATTTTAAGCTTTTAAGGGGTACATCTCCTTAACCAGGCGAAAATGTGTTAAGACCTCGATTTTCGAATACCCTTACTACTTACTAAAAATTTCCCTATCAGTTTTGCGTCCGGTAAAAGAAGTTATGTTTCTCTGTGACAATCCCATTTGTTATTGTTGGTGTCCAAAACAGACTATTTTTATCAAAATGTTGACATTTAGCAGCTCGTGGAGGGTTAACAAATGCTTACCGGAATATTTTATCCGTACAACCGGTAATGTGACACCAAGACCTATCAGTGGCCATTTTCTGTTGAAAACTTACAAGATGTTTGTAAAGAAATCCAGGGAAAACATGATTCTTTTAAGCTTTTGATGGGTATCGCTATTAACCACCCCAAAAGGGGTTAACGCTTGGGGTTTGAATACCCTTATTACTTACAAAAATGGACCTCAGTAAATTCCATTTCCAACAAAGGAGATTATGTGTATCTCTCGGGTATACGTTGCGTGCTGTGCGTGTCCGAAAATAGCCCATTTCAACAAAATTATGATGTTTGGTAGCCTGCAGAGGATAAATAAACGCTCATGGGAATACTGTGTCCATGCAGCTTGTAATGTCACACAAAGACCTGCGAATAGTCAATTTTTCTTGAAAACCTACAAGATGCTTTTAGAGAAATCACAGAAAATGGGAACTTTAAGCTTTTAAGGGGTATATCTCTTTAGCCTGTCCAAAATGGATTAAGACTTCGACTTTTGAATACCCTTACTACTTACAAAAATGTTTCCGTATAAATTTTGCGCTCGATAAAAGGAGGTACTTTTCTTTGTGGCGTGATGTTGCTGTCCAAACACAGCCCATTTTATCACAATTTTGACTTTTAGCAGACCGTGGAGGGTTAACAAATACTCACCGGAGTATTTTGTCCATGCAACTTGTATCGTCACAAGAAGACCTGCGCGTGGCCAATTTTTCTTGGAAATCTACAAGACTAGTTTAGAGAAATCCACAGAAAACATGAATTTTTGAGCTTTTGAGGGGTATTGCAGTTTAACCAGCCCGAAACTGGTTAACGCTAGGTTTTTTGAATACCCTTATTACTTACAAAAATGATCCACGGTGAATCCCACTTCCAATAAATGAAGTTATGTTTATCTCCCGTGTATCGTCTGGGTGCTTTAGGAGCCCGAAAACAGCCCATTTCATCAAAATTTCGATGTTTGGCAGCCTGTGGAGGGTTACCATATGCATGAATTAAAAACATCTACAAGACGTGTTTCGAGAAAGTGCCTGTAAACCCCAATTTTGGCAGTTTTTTGCCAATTCCGACGAAATAAAGGTTAAATTGAAAATTCCGCTTCAATACATTTTTAGATTTTGTGACCGTCTATGAGTGTACAAAATTTCGTGAAAATCGGTTCGAAAATGGCTTCTGAATCGTACGGACAAAATGTTTCCCCCCCCCCCCCCCCCGTCCCCACAAAAAAAAAAAAATAATAATAATCCGTAGAATAACAAGAGTCTTTTTGCAGAGGGAAAGCCTAATAAATTTGGGGACGCTTTTCTCAGGCTCCTCAAATTGTTTTGTTTTTACAAACGCAGAATACAACAGATAGAGTTACATCCCTTAGGTCGTTAAGGAAACGAGTTAACACTATATCGTCCCCTGAGTTCCAATGTGTTCTTTGTGCCTACTGGCACATAGAATACATTGGTACTCAGGGGACGAATTATTTGCTCTTATTTTATTTTTCTCAAGTTGTTTCATTTTAATTATTTGACTATTTAATTTATAACGCCAAAATATGACCGAATTGTCGGAAATCTGATGATATTTGTGATTATTTTCAGTTTTTTTGGTTCGATTTTTATGTTGAGGCGAGCAAACGCGGAGAGCTTTCGTTTAAACCATACACCCCCGCCCGATGTTTCGCGTGCGCTTATACCGTGGATGTTGCACGCTCTCATATACCTTGGATTATGGGTGCACCCTTTGTCGTGGCTATTTGTCCAAGGCATTCTGACCAATCAAAAGACAGAATTTATCGGGACATAAGGACAAAGGTATTCGTCAACTACTGTGCATTTGTATTTTTCAACATTATCAATCAATCGTGGCCAACCAGTTTTAAAGTCACCTCTCTAGTCATAGTGCCGGACTGGAGGTCGAGCCAAAGACGACAATTCAGCTTTCATCACTAGAACCTGGTTCTGCGGCACCGAATCGCATAGCCCTGAATGGTTTTACTTTGATACCTACTGTAGAGCGTTTGCTTTTACAACTGATTTAAGCTAGAACAAAGTGTGTTATAAGGTGTGGAATATAAGTATCGGTCTATAGTCTCAAAATCACAATTATTGGGAGATCCGTGAAGTTGTACTTGCTCGAATTTAATTGTATATTAAGCAATTATCCCCCCGGAGATGTGCTGTGAAAGCGGCCTGCGCCACGCATATGGCCGCCTGGAAACAGCGTTCAAAAGCCACAATTTGCACACTGATTAGAAAAGACCGTATTCTGATTGACAGGGATAGTCATGTTCTTAAAGATCGAAACGCAAAGTAACTGTCATCGGTTATGGTCAGAAATTGTCTGAAACAGGAAACTTTAGACGACGTCCGTCAAATTTAAAGTGCATCAATCTAGCTGGGTATCTCCAATTTCAAAGAGAGCAGTTATTGCTATTAACTACACAGGGATAGTGGGCGTTAGTAATAATTGCTTAAGAGCTAAGAGTTGTGGAGAGCTGGTTGAACTCGTCAGATAGAGATATTAGTTGTAGAACTGTTTGGCGGGAGAGAGCTGGCAGATATTGATAACAGATCGTGAAAACGTTATACGTGGATTTTGAGGCACTAATTGCTTGGTAGGTGAAGGCCAGAGTTAACCCTGTGAGAGCAAGATTAATGAATTTGTAACTGAACTGTATAAGTTGGGTCCGCGGTGACGGTGGCAGTGAAATAAATGTGCAAAGACGCCGACGAGGGCCAACAATAAGCCGAATTGTAAGCAAACTAAGTACATACGATGGGGGGTTTAACCCTATGAGAGAAGTGTCGAAGGAAAACATGCATAAATTCTATCATAAATACTAAAACCTAAACAGTGTGGAGAGACCGGCGACGGAGATCGAGGACTGAGATGTGTGCGTGACGAGGTGGACAACAAGTAGCTGTAGCAGACGACGTGGGTCCACGGAGTGCGAACTGGAATTGTGTATTAATTATATATATTCTCGGACTACTGATGAATTTGTAAGTAAATTGTACCGTATATCATCTGTAAATAAATTGTCTTTTCAGTAAGTTATCGGCGATCACCTTTAAACGTTAAAGTCATTGACCCCATTCTAGGAATGCGAACCTGACCGGACTGTCAGTGGCGGTCCGGTCCAGGGGAGAGGTGATCCAGACCGGTCCGGTCCAACACTAGTTGGTCCGATATTCTTGCCTGGACTTGTTCTGGACCGGTCCAATCATTATAAAATACCTTAAATGAAGTGCAATGTGTTAAAATCTTACTTTTGGTAATACCAAATTAAGATTTTAACACATTTGCTTTATTTAAGATATTTGATAATGATTGAATTGGTATACGCGTTTGTGTTAAAGAAAGCATCAAGTTACTGCTATCTGACGGGCAAGGTTGGTAACTCTGTGCATGTAATACATTGTATGCACATTGTGGACATGTGTAGTGTATTTTGAAATATATATATATATATCCATCATTATAGAAAAGTTAGAGAGCGAATAAACGTTCCTACAACTTGACTGTGACTCACTGTGGAGTCTGCAGTTCACATTTCCCGCTACCCTGCACATGCTATATGTCATATAGAATGCGGAGGATAGCGGAAACGTGAACTACAGACTTAATGCTATTAGTGCTTAAAGACATGGAGCATTTGCACTATTTATTTTTAAGTTCTTAACCCAATCATATACTATATATCATATAGTATATGATTGGGTTAAAACCTTAAAGATAGATAGTGCAAATGCTCCATGTCTTTCAGCACAAAAACGTTTTGTCCTTAGCATTGGCACCTGACATATTCCAGATAGATTGGTCGATTTCCGACATGCAGGTATGCGTACCGGTATTCGGTATTGGATGCAGTGACTTGGAGTTAGATATTGCCAACTATAGGATATATCGCAATTTGCAACCTATCTTCAGTACACTGAAATGTATATGAACCTATGAGGGTTAGTTGACAACTTGACCTGATAATTCCTAATTCGCTATCTTCTCTGACATCAGTCATTGTCACTAGTAATATGCATACCATTACCCATTGGAATTACGAAACCACTTCTACAACTACCATGTTCTCGACATTTTGGCCTATATCTGACACATTGGGTATTACCCAAATTACGTAATGTGTCAGACATGGGCCCAAATGTCGAGAACATGGTAACTGTATAAGCGGTTTCGGAATTTCAGACATTGTCATTTCAGAGATCAACGATTAAAGATGATATTTCTGTAAAACGCTTATTCGTTTCATCAAGAATCGTTGGTTTTGTCGTGGATGCAAGCTGTCAAATTAGAGAAGATGGCTGTATGAAACGCGTTTTAGAAAGTGTCCCGCAAAACATCCAACCTGTAAAGCGGCAATGTCAGACTTTATAAAACGGCTTATTGTAATCGATAATGTATATTGTAGACAACATCGTCGCTTGCCCATTTGCCCCAACCAGAATAAAACTATAACTTTCGTCTCATATTTGAGTAATCTGCAATCCATAATTATTGTAAACTGGTCACTTGCCAATGTGCAATTATAAACAGAAAAATAATTCCAGAACACTTGCAACTGTTAACTTGTTGCATCATGTTAATTGTTGATTGTCACACGGGAGTCACACAAACAGTAAACACAATACACATGTATTCCTTGTCAGTCAGGCATTTCATAGGTTTTCAAATCCTTCTTCTTGGCGGGGACGCGTGCAATTCCCGCAGTTGCACAAACTATGCATCCGTAGGTATTGGTGAAGGTGGCGCTTCCCAACATTGTCATGCAAAAATGATAATTCAGCTGCTGTATCGGGTAATAGACGATTTCGTATTGAAGTAATAATGTCTCCTGTAACAATGAACAAGAACTCACTTGGCACACTAGTAGCAATTACGCACATCAACTTTTTCACCAATTCAGGCATGTATGGAAGCGTATCTTTATGTAACTTCCACCAATCAAGTGGGTTAGTATTATTCCAACGGATGGCAGGGCATTGTACTTACTTATTTCTGTCATTGCGATGTCTGAATTGCTCGTTTTACGTGACACGTGTGCTCCAAGCATGGTGCCAAGAAGATGGCCAAGTCCTTTCTCTTCGCATGGGTGCGGTGCTGTCGGATCCTCAACACCTGGCACCACAGAATCACTTCCACAAGGATCTGATGTCTGCGTTTTTATACACCCGATTAGCCCGTAAGTTCTGATGTCACCTCAATAGTCGATCTCGCATCCAACTTGTGATCGAAAGCACGGAAACGAGGGTCCACATATGACCTCATGTCCACTTGATTTTCTTCATCTTTCATATCGAAGTATTTTTTCATCTTTAGTTTTGTTTGCTCCTTGAATTTCTTGATTCCGGGCGGGTCGTTTACTTTTGTTTCCAAGTGTTGCCAAAACATTGCTACAGCTGGTCCAACCGCCGATATTGTCACATACGAAGAGGAACTCATCCAAACTGTCACATCATAAAATGATCGTAGTAGTGAAATTAGCTCGGAGACGAGATTCCACACAACTTCATTGAGGAAGTAAGTGAGTTTTGGAGCATTCCGGTGTAGTAGAATATCATCTACAATGTTGGTCATAATGTCTCTAAGTTCCAAAAGTCTTGACAACATTAAATACGTTGAGTTCTATCGGGTACATATATCTGAATGAGTCTCAATGTCTTAAGTTTCTTTTCACGTTGTAAAGCCTCCATTTTTATCAAGCAGGACCTTGCTCTTATGGGAATGCATTACCATTTTCTTACACCGGTCTATGGCTTCAGTTACTCCCCGCACATTAAGTCCATCTTGTACAGCTAAATTCAAAACCTGGCCGAGACATGGAAATCGTTCAATATGTAAGAAGTCTCTGCAACATTTGATGTTCGTTGTCGAATGTTGCCGCTACTAACTTGTCTCTCGACAGCTCCCATGTGTCCAACATTTCGAGAACTTTGTCAGCGATACTTTCCCCTGAGTGTTCTCCGGGAAAAGATACAGCTCCAAGTCTAACACTCTCTAATTCCCATGAATTTGAAATGAAATGTACAGTCAACCTGACATATGAATGCATTGCCTTAGATGTCCATATAACAAAAGTTGCACAGAAGTGTGTGATGTTTTTTTCAAATAGTTTCTGCACTGTAGCTTTTCTATCGTCGTGTAGTTTTGTGATCTCATTGTCCATTGTGTCTCTCGAATGAACTATGAATCTTGGATTTAATGTGTAAGAGTACTGTAGAAAACCAGGTTCATTCACTATAGATACAGGCTGAATATCTGAACATATATCGCGTATCGAAGACTTTCTTTCTTGTAGTATTCTTCTGACTCGAACTCGGATTCACCGACTGCAATTCCTTGTGGAAGCGGGATAGATTCTGACGATGATGCAGCTGAGGATGTTTTTTTTTTACATAGTTCAACATGGTCGTGTGTCTTTTGGCTGGTGGTTCAATCGCTGTATCGAAAATGTTTTTATGGTGTCTCTTAAAATGTTTTTTTTTAAGTCGGACTGGCCACCACCCCCTTTCTTTATTTTTTCCTCACATTTTACACATCGGAAAACATCAGCTGTATCATTCTTTTCTGAATACATATACCCATATACTGGGAAAGAATATTTTGCCAGGTGCGAGTTCCGTAGTGTCCTGTGTTTTGGTGCCGTTCTTGTACTTGTCGCTGTATTAGAATTACTGGGCTATTCACTAATTTCACTAGATTGAGTATCATTCGACTCTCTAGAAGGCTCCGTTATTATTTTTTTTTATACAAACGACCAGTTGGTAAAGTTACAGAATTACAAATGATTTATTTGGAACCATCTGGCATCAGTCAACGGCCCAATACTCAAGTCAGTACATGTTTGCCACGCGACACCGTCGTGATTGAAGATAGTTAGTTTCTTACTAAACCAAGTGCGTTCCAATCAGGATATTCTCTGAAGTCGGTGGGATTAAAAAACAGAGGCGGTACTCGGTAGTCACTGTCGTTTGATGTCACCGACATCAAAGAATGTATCTGACGAGCTGTTGTAAGATCTCACTCAAGATGACCAGACATTTGCGACACTGTGTATTGAGTCTATTGACTGGTGATTGGAGCTTCGGATTTCCGCACCAGATAACCCCAGTGCTAAACTAGACATACATCAATGTACTAAAGTCTGCGAACCGACCCAGTACCGGACCGCCATGTGTGGACCGGTCCAAAGCGATCCAATGACGGCGGTCCAGTCCGTGGTCCGGCCCTGGAGCGCGGACCGTTCCGGTTTTTTGCGGTCCGGCCCGCGTCCCTAACTCCTTCAGGGGTACGAACAGTCCCAAACCGATAGCGCGTTGATAAGGTGGCCCGGCTTATGTTCGAACCGGTGTCTATAGGACAGCCTCTGGATGTCTATTGGGTCGCTAGCGGAAACGTAGATCTTCCACCCGCGAAAGATATTTACCGCCATTTCGTGACAACAATGCAGGCGAATAGAAGACACAAATATCGCAAATGGAGAGAGTAACTAAAGCATTGTAGATATCACTGTGTTGTTCCCAAGGGACGATATATAAATAATACATGCATTTCTTTTGGAAAATATACTCTCCCAAAAAAGAAAGTGTGCATGCTAAAAAATAACACCAAAAAAAGATATATATCATTTTCATTCATGGAAATTTTATTCAATCACAGATGAATCAATTTGTGATCAACACGAGAAATTTCATTACGCTACGACGAATACTCTTGGTGTCATGGAGAGTCAAAGACACTAAGGGTCAAACACAAAAGTCACACACTCAATATCTGGTACGACCTCCGTCTGCATCGACTACTGCTGTGCATCTACGCCTCATGGAAGCGAACAAGCATGGAAGTGTTGTGGGATGTTGTTCCATATTCTGATAAGCTGTCTTTGGAATTCCACAAGCGTTGACGGTGCATGGAGAAGCCGGCGTAGCTGACGTTTCATTTCGTCCCATACGTGCTCAATGGGTGAGATATCGGGCGAATTTGCGGGCCAGGGAAGAACATCCACTTGTTGTTGCTGCAGATACTGTTGAACAACACTAGCTGCGTGGGGTCGGGCGTTGTCCTGCTGTAGAATGACGCCGTGGCCGTGACGTTGCAGAAACGGGACAACAACAGGTGTAAGCACTTCATCGCGATATCTGGCTGCATTGAGATTGCCATCAATAATGACCAGCTCAGTTCTGTTACAGGCAGTGATGCCACCCCACACCATGAGAGACCCTCCCCCATAACGGTTTCGCTCCACGACACATGGATCTGCGTAGCGTTCGTTTCGACGTCTGTACACTCTCTGGCGGCCATCTGATGATGAAAGATGGAAACGACATTCATCTGTGAATAAAACACGTCGCCACCAGTGTAAGGGATGCCTGAGATGTTGTCTACACCACTGCAGTCGAGCACGACGATGACGTAACGTCAAAATCGGACGAATTGCAGGTCTTCGAGGACGTAAGCCGTATTCTCTCAGCCGGTTGATTACTGTTTGAGGATGTATCCGTCTCAGGTTAGGGATGTTCCTGGCTGTCGTCGTTGCCGTTTGTTGCCGGTTCCGGAGATGGACGACACGGATATACCGATCTTGTGCAGGGATGGTAACTCGGGGTCTCCCGGAGCGGGGTCGGTCTCGAACGTCATCATGTTATGCATGTCGATGGACTAGCCTGTCTACAGTGTTACGGTGGCAGTTCAAATGCTGGGCAACCTCTCTGTGTGTTCTGCCAGCTCTAATCATACCCAGGGCAAGGAGACGTTGATTCATTGTCAATCTTGGCATGCTAATGTGGAGTCGTTTTAACAGCAGCGCAAGTTTGAATGTGAACGATAGGAAGGCCTTACTTCAGTGTTTAAATACCCAAGGATTCACACTGCTGCATGAATTTTCAGACTCTCCACGTGCAAAACATGCCTTTTCACAAACGTGCAGCACGTCATTTAACGTTAATGCAATTTTAACGGGGAAAGCTGTTTTTGTGTTCAATATAACTTATTCATGAACAGGTTAACACTCTTTACACCTACGAAATTATTTTTTTGGAGTTTGATCAATTTCTGCAATGCACACTTTCTTTTTTGGGTGAGTATAAAACAATTGTTTCCCATTATACTGTCCCGCACATTCACATGTAACAACTTCAGTCCAGTCTGTGAACGAGTCATTACTCCTCGTCTCATTGATGTATATACCAACGTAGTATAGTGTCCAGAACAGACCAAATGGGAGGTCAGGACTACAAATATTGGGAAACGAAAACATGTGACGGATAACGACCTCTACTGATCGTATATGTATTTCTATCCGATATAACTAAATCGATATGTTTGGTGACAATATTTTGCGTTATTTGCCAAAAATAGGCCAACGTGTCGCAAGAGAGAGATATTTACTGTAGGTAAAAGAGTTTAGGAATTCGGGGTGTTCTGTGGTATAAGGGAGGTGACTCGAAATTGAATTAGTATTCACGCAATTAGATTTAAAAAATATTCATCCCTGAAATGCCACCTATCGAAAAACTATGCGTAGCATGAGTCCATTCACTTGATAATAATTAAAAAAAAATAACTGTTTCTTATTTGGGCGTCGCGAAAATTACCGTGTGGGGTAGGGGCGTAAACCTGATTTCTCACGACTGTGATGACTATGATGGCTCAAGTCCCTATTGACAAATATTCCAACTACATTTTATCAAGACATGTCTTGTTATTTAATTTTATGGAAGTTCTTATTCAATTAACACGTACCACACCGGTACTCCAAATGAGGTATGCTGGAATCTCAACAGCCGGAATCGGGATCCACAGACCTCCATTTGCATGACCGACTTTGTGTGTGACACAAGGTCAAGTATGAAATCTAGTCTTTTAAGAAGGTGCATGATTTCAACCAAGAGAGAATTGATATTAGACTCCAGTCCTGACGAAAATGTACCGACCGAAACAGTTATTGAACCCGAGGTTTTACACATCCCTATCATGCCCTCACCCCCTTAGTGACGCTCCCAATTCTTATTTGGCTTAAAAGACAGTTATTATTCTTCTCGAAAAAAAATATTTTTTATTTTTCCCAACACATTTTAAGAGACGATTTCTCGAAGTCTCTTTTACAGATTTTTCTGAAATTTAGCTCAGTCACAGATGGATATGAGTTGTCGGTCTGTTCAGCTTTGCACCTCCGACTAAGGGCTCTGAATGCCCCCCAAACGCCCAAATTTTCATAGACCAATATGCCCTATATAATTTATATAATATAGTCCGAATGGGCTAATGACCTGAAATTTTCACAGATTTGTCATTAATATACTTTTCCCTAACCAACTAGTAAAAAAGGTTTACCAAAATTATTTTTTCTGAGAAAATTATCCAGAACATCCAAAATAGGCCTGAAAATCGGACTTTTTGGCCTAGAATCGCCGCACTGTGAATTAGCAGAACATCAGTATTGGACTGAGAGTAAGAATGTAATGTATCATTATCTTGCAAATGCAAAAGAAATTTCCATTTTATCCACAATGAGTCCAAAATGGCCGCCAAACGTGGTCATTTTTGTAATCCAAGATCTCATAACAGAAAAATGAAGGTTTAACATATGTTACATCACCGTAATCAGTACTCATAGTGGAATGTCATACGTATAAAGATGCTGGGCTGTCCATGTTTAGGGGCAGAGGCATGAGTTGGGGACAACATCATGCAGCATGCAGCCAGAATAAGTTCAGAAAATTAGTTTGTACTCAGTCCCTGATAACCGTGCGCTTTAAAGGTCTCTCTTTTTTGCTGGTGACCATTTCAGTTTAGAAATGCCAAGAAGATTTTAGTTAATAAAGTAACAATTTTTTGCGATCCTGTTGTTAATAATACCTATCATGTCAAAGGTTGTGGCATGCTGGGTGCAATGTAAGCATTGCTGAGAACTGGTATTTGCAACTCCCCCCCAAAAATACATTTAACCATTTAACCACGGATTAGGGCGAGGGTATAGTTTGTGATGTTTTCTTCTTCTTTATAATAAGTTTCGAATGATTTTATGAAAACAGAAATCTTCAAATGTGCCTTATGACCCCTTGACCCGATTAGGGTGTGGGTCTATTGGAGTGATGTGTTTCCGCTTTAAAATGAGTTTTTAAGAATTTTGAGTGATTTCACCACATGAAGTTTATGACCCATTGCATTGTTTCCCAGTTTGTGGGATGGCCAACTTGAATGATGATTTCTATTTTAAATGAGTTTTGAAGGATTTCAAGTGATTTCATGCAAAAAAGATGAAATTCGCCATGCGTATTATGACCCTCCTTTACTCAGTTAGGGTGGGGGTGGAGTTGGATGATTTGTTTCAGCTTTAAAATAAGTTTTGAAGGATTTCGAGTGACTTTTTGAATGATGTTTTGCTACCTTTAAATGAGTTTTGACACATTTTTAGCGATTTTATGCCAAAAAAAGGAGAAAGACATTCGCCATGAACCTTATGACCCTTTGACACCATTAGGGCGAGGGTAAATTTGGGAGATTTTGCTTCTGCTTTAAAATACCTTTTGAGCGATTTTTTGTACCAAAAAAGAAAATTGCATATGACCTTATAACCCCTTGGCCCTGTGTTAGGGGGAGGGTCTATTTGAATCATGTTTTTCTTATTTGAAATCAGTTTTGATGAATTTCAAGGGATTATATGAAAAAAGAAAAAGAAATTTACAATGACCCTTATGACCCCAGTTAAACCAGGGTTTGTATTTTTACCAGGCTGATCGGTCATGGCCTGGTAATCGGCTACAAAAATAATCTGACGAGGCAGATCAATCGGTCCCATCCTCAATCTATTAAGGGCCTATACAAGTAATGGAATTTTGTTTCTTTTGAAATTCTCACCTCTCATATTCTTTAAATTCAGATTAAATATACACAAATTATACATCAAAATGAAGGTTGGGATGTATAGAACACGAAACACATATGTAATCAACTCGTAGAGTCGACTGTAGGCATCACTGGTTCCTGGAAGTCCGCTACCGTATTCGCACCAGAACTGATAATAAAATAATATTTCATCAGAACAACTTGTGGCCAAATTTGCTTCATATATCCAAGAACAAAGCTAGGCATTCAAAACACTTTCGAATACAGCGATAGGTCTGCATTTTGGAAAAAGACAACACTGTCTGCATTTTTTTTGAAGATGGTTTCCATGCTCGACAGACATGAGCAAATCACTCGTTACCACGAATTTCCACCAAAAAACAAAATCGTAATTCTAAGAAATTTCAACAGGTATCATGATACCTTGCATTGAATATGGCAACTGTGCAATCGCTATCTAATAACAGTATACTGTATGAAGGTGATCTTTGTCATTATTTGATTTTAGACGGCGTTGTTTTTACATGCTTTTTCTGTCCGATGATGTCGACCGGAAATCGAAAGTATACTCATACATAAACAAAAGCAAAAGCGTTGGAATTGTCCCCAATGCAGCCCTGTCTCCGTGTTTTGAAGAATTTTTATCCCCTAGCTTTGTTCTTGGATATGTAACGCACATTTGGCCACAAGTTGTTTTCGTGAAATATTATTAGATTATCAGTTCTGGTGCGAATACGGCAGCAGACTTCCAGGAACCAGTGGTGCCTACAGTCGACCCCATGAGTTGATTACACATGTGTTTCGTGTTCTATATATCCCAACCTTCATTTTGATGTACATTTTGTGTATATTGAATTTGAATTGAAGGAATATCGGATGTGAGAATATTCAAAATAAACAAAATTTCATTACTTATATAGGCCCTTAATTTTCTCACTCTCAGCGAGTCAAGTGACGGGAGATTTCGCAAAACAAAATAATTTCCGGCCACTATCGGTCTTTTCCGGGTTTATTCGTGTACTTCTGCCGAGCGCAATAATAATGTACATTCATAACGATAAAATGACCAAAATGTTTTTGTTATTACACTCATTCACTCAAAGCTGAATCAAGTCAGACATTCAATTCAGATGCTCAACATCAATCTCCTATCAACAGACAATCAACCGTGACAAAGAGAGTCAAACAATGGCCTCTGTTGATTGCGCTTGACCCATTTAAGAAACAATGTTACAAGAGAAAGCCATGCTTGTCAATAACATATGGATATGAGCTGTTTTATGAACGTGTATCTATTTATGTATTTATTGGGGTTTAATGGGGCACGATGACGCCGTGTACTAAGGCGTACTGCACGTCGATGTGCACACGCCTTCAACCGCTGTAACCCTGCTTGAGCGGAGCTTGAACAGAGTTAGAATGTTGAGGAGCTGACAGATGCTCGTCGATGCTCGGTGGTTCTCTCCGGGTACTCCGGCTTCTTCCAGTCGTAAAACTGCCACGGTCAGGATTAGCCACTGCGCATAAGTATGTGACCTTAAGGGGTCGTGCAACCTAACTTTAGCCAATTTTTTGACATTTTCCCCAATGCCTCAGAAACAGATAAGAGAAGTAAGGAAAGGCAAATTATATATCAAAATAATGAGTAAAGTGCATAGAAAAGGTACATATAACTTTTTTTCAGGAAAACGTGAATTTTATGATTTTTAAGAAAATTAATTTGCAAATGGCATAAGTAACGAACCGGTAAAACCACAAAATAATCGGCAATTCGAAAGCCTTGTCCTCAATGTAATGATAACATACTACAGACTCGGAGAAAGCATTTTTTGGACACACACTCTGGTGGGTTTTGACGTTTGAATGTAATAACACCAACACAAATTTTTTATGTTCCGGATGTGGCCATGTTTCAATGATGCTTATTCCGGTCATGTGATTACGATGTGGTTCTTGCAGAAATACTCAATTTGGGCAATCGTAAGAATGCAAGAACGTGATCACGCCCTTTATTTGTTCGAGACAATGTATGAGCGGATTTGCAAACAGGTGACAGCAAATACTTGAGCTGTTAATGTCATAACTGCAAAATATGGTTCGAAATTCCCTCTCGTGTTTTCAGGCCGTCTGAACTTTTTTGTTGACAAAAAATCTGAATTATTGCGCACTAGAAAAACAACATGAACCACTTGTAAAAAAATAACCGAGTGTATAAAATTGGGACGATACACATAAAATAAGGCAATATTCATAACAAAGTAAGCAGAATGCTTCAGAAATCACTTTTTCACGAGGTATATTCCAAGTGACCTGGAACTATATTGAGCGTGTTGATTTCCCCCGATGGTGTGAAGTTATTTACTTCCTTAGTCCAGGCACATTAGACATAAAAATGAGAAAGTAAGGAAAAAAATCGGAGAAAGCTGATTTTTTTATATGTTTCCGGGACACACATTGCGGATAAAGTGTGAAAAGTCCCCACGAATCCGAGTTGAGCTTTTTTAGTTATAGCGTTTTTTTGATGAAAAAAAAAAATTCGACCCAGCTCCATATTTCTCATTCTTATTCGCCTTAGTAGGATGAGAATCATAAATATCGAGCTGAATTATATTGAGAATACATATCCCCAACAGAAAATGCCAACTTTGTACCAATCCTCACACTCAATGGTGAAATATTCACGAAAATGTACAAAATTACGAAAAAAAATTTATTGTTTTCATACACACAACGGTACACAACGTCCATTAAATCAAATCTACGACTACTTTGGGAGTTAAATTATATATCAAACATTGCAGAAAAGCAGTGGCTTTATAATGATATATAACAATAGTCATTTATTCCATAATGGACTGGTGAAACGTGTGAAATATTAACCATACCCCCTAAACTCCAATTCAAACGGCATCGACTTTTCTCATTCAAATACCGTATTATAGCATCATTGTTTCAATTTCCATGTTCGATTAAATCACATAATGTGGTGTTCGCCTACACTCAAGCTTTGGGTACAATACTACGAGCAAATAGGTCTTCTCCAGTTGTTCTTGAGAGCAGAGCGCACAGGCGACTGGGAACTCCACACATATTGTGTTCGCAATATGATTCCAGTATTTCACGCAGGTGGTCATTTTGCATACGCAAAAAGTTCTCATCTATTTTTGCAGCAGATGAATGAGCTAACAGAAATAATGCAACAGGATGATTTGAAGTTGTTCACTGAGAAAGGTTACTTTACCATAAGGCGCTCAGATAAATTCTGGGACGGGATATATTCTGATCAGACCATAGAGCAGTGTTTAATGAGAATGTTCAAGCTCCCTGGTGGTCTCACACATGGCAGGGGAATAACCGATAGCACTGTTGCGAAATGGGTACATGGACTACCTCTTTGCCTTCCGATATGTAATGCTCTCGAAAATTTTGTTCATGTTCACACTGGTCATGGCGAACAACATCGGGATCTCCGTCAAAGTTCACAACTGACTGATGCCAATGATATCACCAAATTATTGAACTGGCTCAGAGTGCATTCCCCCTTCCAGAATAGAGATCCACTACAATTAGTCTCTATAGCGACCGGGATTGTGGCCGACGAAACTGTGAACTGTGACCAAGTTCGCAAAATTGGTGAATGTTGCGTATCGAATGTTGTAAGCAAAACGTTCAACAGCATCAAACTACGACGTGTTGACACTGTGAAGTCTTTCGCATCGATGGCAAATAGCATCAAAGTCCGTGGAAGTAAGGTAGTGATTGACCCCACAATTCTGTTCAACCGCATCACATGTGTTATTCAGTCACAAGCAGAGATGGAAGAGTATCTCAGATATGAACTCGCCCCGAAACCACCAGCATTGTTTGATTCTGCTGGAATGAGGAAGACACAGAAAAGCACGCTCGGTAAGATCCTCAAAACATACGGTTCCGAGCAAACTAAAATCCCAGAACATTCTCTGTTCATTGTAGATGGTGGATTTTTATTGAGGGCAGTTGTATGGCCTAAACAGTCGTCATATAAGGACATATGTACATCATATTCCAATTATCTAGTGAGACATTTTGGGGCGAACGTCGTGGTTGTTTTTGATGGTTATGCTTGTACAATGTCGACAAAGGGCATGGAACAAGCCCGTAGATCTAAAGACAGGTATTCCATTGATATCAATATCTCACCCGAGTTACCAGCCACCACACCCCAATCCGATTTCCTTGCAAATGCCAAGAACAAAACCCAACTGATCGATCTTCTAATGCAGGAGCTATCTGCTATCAATATTCAGTCCAAGCAGGCCGAGGCTGATGCTGATGTACTGATAGCCGAAACTGCACTTGACATCGCTCAAGATGACAACAATGTTGTCGTTGTGGGAACAGACACAGACTTGTTAGTCATTCTTACCTCTCGAGTTCAACCGGGATGTAAAATTCACATGATGTATTCCATTACCCCAAACTTACTAGTTTCAGTTAGTGAAATAGCAACCAAAATGGGTGACCATAGAAGCAACCTCCTTGTAGCACATTCTATAAGTGGTTGTGACACTACTTCTGCACTCTTTCGAGTTGGTAAGAAGAAAGTATTCAGTACAATTGTCTCCGATGTTACTAGCGACTCACAACAGTATGTCAACACAATTTTGGCGGATGACAGTACACCAAGTGCAGTAGCCGCTGCCGGGGAACAACTTCTCCTGATCTTATACGGGAGTAAAACTGTTTCCTCTCTCGACCAATATAGATATGTCACTTACAAGCGTTATGTAGCAAAATCTAAACTGAATAAACCCATCGACCTAGCCTCACTCCCACCAAGCAGCGATGCTGCACAACAACATGTCTACAGATGTTATGTCCAGGTCCAACAATGGCTGGGCACTTCGCTTCCTCCGACGGATTGGGGGTGGTCGCTAGACAATGGACTTCTTGTACCGACTGCAGCCACAAAGCCATGTGCCCCCGATAACTTACTGAATCTGATCAGTTGTGGTTGCAAGAGTGCTTGTACAAAAAGGTGTGGGTGTAAGAAGGCAGGACTCTCTTGCTCAGGTTTGTGTGATTGCAGTGCGGATTCTTGTAACAACCACAGAAACACTGTCCTGTCGGAAATTTCTGAGTTCGATGAATAATATGTATATAGGTCATGTCATTTCTGTATATAGCGTTGATAATAGTCAATGTAACTTAATCCATGTTGGATTGATTTGTACATTCTGTAAATATTATTTATTGATTTTTGTACATTCTGTAAATATTATTTATTGATCTAATGCTGCCAGACACAGACGTGTCTGTTCGGTCCCAAGCCCGAAAATAGTTGAGTTCTCATGCTGACGAATTTTATGCCAAAAGGGGAACTCGGCCAGAAGCAGAGGGGGTCTTCCACAATGTCTATTTTGTAAGCAATGATAAAAGTCTTCAAATGGTGGTGGATTTTTCATCGTCTGTCCAACTAACATCCCGTTCTGTACTACGACCCTTTGGGCAAATCCGTTAGGAAAATCGTCATTTTTTGCGTAAATCCGATACTTTTTTGTGAATTTTCAATAATTTTTCGCAGAAATTGTCACATAATGCACATTTTCCTCTAGGTAAATGTATATTAGACATTATGTAGCTCGAAATACGCGTAAACAAAAAATACAGTTGGATCAATTCGAGGTTACAAAGTTCGTGCGATTTTTTTTTATTTTTTTCAAACGCGTTTTCGAAAAAAGGCTGTAGAAAAAAAAGCTCAACTGGGATTTTAGGGGACTTTTGTCTAATCGTTCAGTGACATGCACTCGACATTCCCTGAAAAACTCAGCTTTCTCCGATTTTTTCCCCTAGTGAAACCTAATGTTCTTGGGCTACCTAGTAACCTTGGAATTTGAGGCGGGTATGTTTGATGTCTGCAAAGGACCGATTGAATGAAGATGGGGTGAAAATGATGCATTCGTGCTTTTAAATAAGGTGCGCTTGGACGATGCTCATCGTTTTACACTGACAAATGTGACAAATCTCCTTCACCGGAAACCACCCCCAATTTGCATATCACAATAAACATAACCGCTGTCACTGAGTGTCAGCGTGGCCGTGTGGTCAAAACCGAAACGAATTATCGAATGCACGGTCAATATTAGCTGGAATTGGCTTTTAAACAAATCAAATACACGAAATATTCGCAATTTCTTCATTATTCATGCCGAGTTACTTTTTAACCAGACCACATGCGTTCAGGTTCGTTTGTCTGCATCAAACTGATATTGTTTGTGGTAATTAAATAGTACGAGAAGGCGAAGGAAGCCAAATATTTTCCATCATCTATTAATTAATTCAAATTGCTAATTTCTTTTATTTTACTGAAATTATGAACTGATAAGGTGGGTGTGTTGCGATTATTATGCCCCAGACCTGGAAGTTGGAAAATCAAAGGTGCATCTAGGGCCGTGCAGTGGTGACCCCTGTCCTCTTAATCTTAGTCTTACCCATTCATCATTACATGTACCAACATTCTCCCTTGTATCTCAACCACTGCTACTCCAATTTGAAGGATATTTGGTGTTGTGATCGAGCATCATGGGGAAACAATGCCTGTGTAGCTGCTGTAGCATGTGTTTCTTCCCACATTTGTTCAGAGTTTTGGTACTTTTTCACTGTTTTGAGTTAGAAAATTTTGTTTATAACTAGTTGATTTGTTACAATTTTTTGCAAAGTGCCTGCTAATACCCTCAATTGTATTGCTACAGAATTTTCTGGTGAAGATTTTGTTCCTATTACTTATCAAGCAACAACCTAATGAATATTCTGTGTAAAGCCACCAATCTGATGTTTGACACTTTTATCGGAGCTGTTTCTTGAAGGCTTATGGAACTCAAAATGTTGATTATGGCAGAACTTTTCTATTCACCCATTAATCGATAAATTAAGTGTTATAGTTGAAAGTAAGAAGCATGCAAGGTCCAGAACTAAAAGTCTAAAAAGAATGTTTTGCAATGTAACATGATTTTTGCAGATACACTTATTTGGGGGGGGGGGGGGGGGGGGTAACCTGTCTGATAGTGTTTGGAACATGTGTGGCCAGGATCTTCAAAAAGAAAAAAAAGAGTTAAACTTTGAGAAAAAAGGCATATGCCTTGAGTGCCGGAGGTAGAGTCATACAAGGAAGAGAGCTCCCCCCCCCTCCCCCAGGAAATTTTTTGTGTCAAATGGAGCTCACTTGTCACCTTTTGGGGATTGCTTTGTGTACTGCGTTCTTGAAAAAAATATGTGAGACCCTCTGGATGTGCCCTTCTGATCTCAATATGTCAATAAGCCTCCTTGGGGAAAGTACATGCAATAATGGTTATGTAAGGTTGATTTGATGTGTTTTGAATAACAATGTACTTTTAAGTACATTAGATGGTTTATTGCAGTGACAGGTTACAGTTACCCTTATTTCTTCTCCAACAGATATCATGAGTGTATTGGTGTCCAAGAGTTAAACAAAGCTAATATACTTATTGATAAATCAGACAAATTTAACAATTTAATCACTATCAAATTGATGCATGGGATAAAATGGGTTACAGTGCAAGGGGTTTGTAAATATATTTATTCAACTATAATGTATGACTTTGCAGTGCATTCTACATAGGAGAATATCATATTTTCTTTCCAAACCATTACAGTAACACATACATCTTTATATTGGGAGACACTCTTTTGTCCTTCCATACTTCTTCTGCTGGACTCCTTCAAGTTGACCTTTGTTGAACTCCCCAAATCAAAACATAAACAAAAGAAAATGTCTGCCTTCAGTCAGTGAGCACTCCACGTATAACATTTGGTCTCAATCTTTATTACTTTCATGAATTAGGAAAAGATTTCTTCGAGTATGTTCTTAAATGTTTATAGAATACAGCTGTTATTTTATTTTGAGGTATTTTATTGTAAAAATTTTGTTCTCTCACTTATGCCACAGCAGACTTTCAGGTGGTGCTATTTACACATGGCAGCAGTTCCATGGCAAATTTCAGTTTTCACATGTTCTATGTTTCATTCCAAGCATTTTGGTATATAATTTATTGGGGTTATTCATTTTGGGACTTTTTTAGACTTGAAAGAAAATTACATGAAATTTGACCAAAGTTAGGTTGGACGTCCCCTTAAACACCAATTAATAAATAATAAATAAATAATACTGCTGAATCAATTTTCCAATTCTCAACTTTCGTCATTATTGTGTAATCACTGTTTGTTCTGTACTTTTCATCTTGATTGTTTGGAAATAAAATATGGTCAATCACACTGAAGTGTAAAAAAAGAAATCGGCCTCAATGAACAAAAATTAGCCTGGTCGACCACTTCACCAGGTCGCTCAGTCAGACTGGTCTCGATTCTAAAATGCAAGCCCTGCTGAGTTTGGCGAGGGTCAGTTTGGGTGATGTTTTTTTCTGCTTTAACATGTGTTTTGAAAGATTTTGAGTGATTTCCTGAGAAAATTCGTCACATGACCCTTAAGACCCCTTGACCCTAGATTGGGGAAGGTCTATATGGATGGTGCTTTTCTGCTTTAAAATGACTATTGAAGGATTTCAAGTGATTTTTAATGCAAAAAGAGAGAAAAAGAAATTCACCATGACCCTTATGACCCATTGACCCCAATTGGGGCGAGGATCAATTTGGGTGATTTTTTTCTGCTATAAAATGTGTTTTGAAGGATTTCAAGTGACTTTATGAAAAAAAGATAAAATCACCATCAAAGTTGTTCTAACCCTTCATTCATCAAACCTCCACACAACACCGCCTTGCACTTATACATTTTCAGCTGAAATGTGTCACCTAAGGTAAATTTACCAGAAAAGGGACATGGGATAAGTCCCGATTCCGAATGATGTTGCCACACTGGTAAAACTTTTAACCACAGAAACTCTGGGAGCCTGGAGAGCTGATGGAATAATCATGCATAGCACGGTAACCTCTGCTAAATAAGTGTGAGTTCATCAAAATTTTGTTGATATCTAAATACGGTGTGTTTTGTGTTGGTCACATTGTATGGGGACATGCGTACACCTATGTCTCTAGAAAACCGACTTTCATTTGAATGCAGCTGTAATTGGATTATAGACAATTGATAGATAAGCTACATATTGTATGTTTGTTTTGTTAATCCTCTGACGCTATATAGCTATTGCCAAGGAGTTTGTTATCATTTTCAGTGGCATATAGCCTGTGCTCCCAGCTTAAAACAACAAGAATTTCTGGGTTCAGAAGAACAGGTCTGTACTCAATCACCCGAAATACGGCTTGCTTTAAACTCTTTTGTTTTTGTTGGTAACCATGGCAGCTTGGAAACACCAAGTGGATTTTAGTGAATAGAGTGACACATTTTTGTACCCAATTATTAATAATGCCTGTCAAGTTAAAGGCTATCGCATGTTATGTGTGATACAAGCATTACACATAAATGACCACTTGATCACCGGTTGAGGCGAGGGTGTACTTCTGTGATGTCTGCTTAAAAATAAGTTCTGAAGAATTTTGAATGATTTTATGGAAAAAGAAGAAAATCTCCATTTGAGCTTTATGACCCCAGTTTGGTTGAAAGTCTATTTGAGTGACGTTTGTCTGCCTTAATATGAGTTTTGAAGGGTTTCGAGTGAATTACAATCAACGTTGTGTTAACACTTGAACCAAAACAACACCGTGCAGTGGTGCATCATGTCAGATTTCGGTTGGTGTCTTCTTCTTCTACTTGCTGCCTTGGAGCGTTTTGTCTTCGAGGATCTCTGTCAGATGGGATGGATATTTAACTAAACTTCACTACTGGAGCTTATAGGATGTGTTCAGCCTTGTATAGCTTTCGATCATGCCCAGTAAGTGTTTGAAAACCTAGTGATCATTTCCAAGGACAACAATTCGATTACTAATTTCCTATTATTCGTTGCAGTCACTGCCCTAAATTTTCGTGTAGTTCCGATCATGACTGTACTACGCTATTGTTTCAACTCATCCTTCCACTGTGAATAGTGTGAACTTGTTTTACTCAGAACTTCGCAAACTTCAACACGAGTTGTCTTGGCCTCTCAGAGCATAATATTACCAACGAGACCACCAGTCCGTTGCTGAGGGCTTTGTTCATCATCCCCAGTGACTGGAGCCCTGGTGATTCACTGTTGTTTGAATGTAATACATTTTACACCATGCTGCACAAAATTACTGTACGTACTATAAAGTATCCGTGAGTAAATACGGGTGTTTGGATCTGTGTAACCATTTTATAGACGTATAGATTTCTAGACTGTCAACTTAATGTATCTTGTTTACTTGATGTGAGGGTATTTATCTTTTCTATATGGGTAAGAAAAACAAAAAAGCAAACTTGAAAAAGAAAAATGCAGAAGAGAGTCTGATGAGATTATACCCAAATCCACTGAAAGAAAACGGTATAAACCTAAAGCATCCCCCGCATCTCCTGCAACTTCTGAGTTAACCCTTCCAAGTGACGAGAGAGATTCTGATTCGGTCTCATTAGCCACCTCTTTTGATTCCAAATCACCAATTAACAAGATGTTTCGTGGTTACTCAAGTGACGTTGACAAACTTAAAATTGATTTTAAAATACTCTTTTGTGATCAGAGTATACGTTCCTTATTTAAGTATATTATCAATGGGGCAGTGGAGGAAAAGTGGCGTCATTTAGAAGATAGGGTCACACATCTGGAGGATTGTATTCGTGAAAAGGACACAACAATCTCAACATTGCGAAGTGAGCTAGATGACCTCCAACAGTAAGGTAAACTCTCAAAGCTACGTCTGTCGGGGGTGCCTGAGACTGCAAGCGCAAATACTGATCAGATAGTATTAGACATGGCCAACAAAATTAAAGTTCCTCTTTTCATAGAGGAAATAGCAAGAAGCCACCGTGTTGGACCCAAAAGACAGTTAAAGCACTGTACTACAAGAATGCACTAGCAACTAGTAAAAATAATATGCGTGAAACATGGGAAATCCTAAATACTGCAATACATAAGGCTAAGAAAGTAGCGAAATTATCCTCCTATTTCAGTCACGGAGATAATAAAATTGATAATTCACACAGTATTGTCCAAGAATTCAATAATTTCTTTTCGAATATCGGCAAACAAACCAGAGAGTCAATTGTGGAATCGAACAAATCATTTTCTGTATATATGGATGAAGACGTCCTGAATAGCTTTTACATTACCCCAACAACCAATACTGAAGTTCTTACGATTGTAAAATCTATGCAATCAAAGTTTAGCAAAGATTGTAACGGCATAACAATGAGCCACTTCAAAAACACTATCGACCTGTTAGTGAAGCCAACAACCCACATTATAAACAACTCATTCCTGCAGGGTAAGGTTCCTGCACAAATGGAAATAGCCAAAGTAATTCCTTTATATAAATCAGGTGATGTCCAAGACTTTTCAAATTATCGACCAGTTGGTATCCTCCCAGTTTTTTCAAAAATTTTGGAAAAAGTAATGTACAAAAGGCTAACTAGCTTCTTGGAGAGAAACAAAGTCTTAAATCCTTATCAATTTGGTTTCAGGAAAAAAACACTCCACTATACACCCTGCCATGCATCTTATTAAACATGTGCCCATTGAAAACAATAAAAAGAGTAAAGATGTCACTCCAGCTATCTTCCTCGACATGTCAAAAGCATTCGATACTATAAATCATAATATCTTACTCCAAAAACTTGATAAATATGGAATTAGAAGTCTCACTAATGATTGGTTTAAAAGTTATCTCTCGAATAGAACTCAATATGTTAATCATAGAGGAAGCGAATCCGACAAAGCCAAAATATGCTACGGAGTGTCACAGGGGTCTATTTTGGGAGCAATTTTATTTCTGCTGTATGTCAATAATCTCCACCACTCCACCTCCCTGAATCTCCTATCCTTTACCGATGACACCAGCACATTCTCCTCTGGTAAAGATATTAATCATCTGACCAATTATGTGAATAGTGAATTAGATAAAATCTTTGAATGGTGTTCCGTTAACGAACTCATGTTAAACGCAAAGAAAACGAAATATATTTTAATAAATCCAATACAAAAGGCTACTAATATGACTTATAATTTTCCAGTCAACGCACAGAAAATAAACAGGGTGGGACAGAATGAAATTGAATCTTCTTTTAAATTATTAGGAATCTTATTGGATGAACATCTATCTTATAAATACCACATTGACCAAATATGTACAAAAACTGCCCGCACGAATTATGCCTTTAACAAAGTGAAAAAGTTACTACCACACGAGTCAATGATAACACTATATTATGCGCTCATTCACAGTCATATAGCTTATGGAATACATCTGCGGGGTAACTCAAAATCTATAAAGAAGGTATTTCTTTTACAAAAAAGAAGCATTCGCATTATAAATAATAAACGATACAACACCCACACCGACCCATTGTTTCTTAGAGATCGTATCTTAAAAGTAGAGGACCAATATAAGATGCAATCTCTCCTGTTTGTTCATGACTGGCTTAACAATACTCTGCCAGTCTCATTCAACAACTTCTTCTCGACGACTAATACAAGACCTAGAATCAGACGACAATCTTATCCATTGGAAATGAAGCGCACTAGGACAAGGTCTCTAGACTTATTTCCAGTATTTGCTTACCCCAAATTATGGACTGAATTAGATTGCCACCCGCGTGCAATCTCTAATAAAACCCTCTTCAAGAGACAAGATTCAAATAAGTTTTCAGGAGCGTACACGAATGATGCTCATTGTAATAATCCTTATTGTTTGGATTGCATTCAGTAGAGATCACCTCTTTGTGTATTATAGTAAAATTAATCAAAGAAAAATTGTACTTTATGGCTAGTATGGGACCTAGTTCTAACACATAGACATGAACGGCTGTCTAAACTTGACTCTGTTCTTATGTTTTTGATTATATTTGGCCACAAATGTATACAAGTGAGTTTAAAAATAATAAAAATAATAGAATAAACAAATTAGTTCGTGTGATACCCAAGTGTTTTTCCAGCTCGTCACAATATTTATCCCTATCAGGTCTAGCTCAAGTAGCATCTGGGAGAGACTATAGTGTCCTGGTCAGTTATTGAGACAGGGAGCGTGGTGGGGAGCCCGAAACGCACAGCAGCCACTAAGAGCCATATTATTTCTAAGTCCCCAAGTTGTCCCAAATGATATTCAGACTCAAATATATGAGTCAAAGTATTTTGTTGACGGCATTTAAGTGTGCTCCTACAATGTCCAGTACAATGTTGAAATATAATTTATATTGGGGATAACAGGAAGACAGCCAATCCGGCTGTTATTCCACCCAGGAACCATATGTGTTTTCATTTTACATTGTTAGGCTTTTCCCTCTGGAAAAGACTATTGTTTTTATACGGATTATTAGGCTTTTCCCTCTGGAAAAGACTATTGTTTTTCTACAGATTATTATTTTTTTATTTATTTTTTTCTGTTTTTTTTCCACACATTTTGTCCGTACGATACAGAAGCCATTTTCGAACCGATTTTCACAAAAGTATGCATACGCATAGAGGGGTACAAAATCTAAAAATGTGCCGAAGCGGAATTTTCGATTTAACCCTTATTTCGCCAGAATTGGAAAAACTGTCAAAATTAGGGTTTATAGGCACTTTCTCGAAACGCGTCTTGTAGATTTTTTTTTAAACATTCATCATTGTTAGACCTGTCTGTGACAGGACCATTCATATATAATAGATTTTCAGTAATGCATATGTTAACCCTCCACAGGCTGCCAAACGTCGAACTTGTGATGAAATGGGCTGTTTTCGGGTCCCCACAGCACCCAAACGATAGACGAGAGATAAACATAACTTCATTTATTGGAAGTAAGATTGATCGTGGATTATTTTTGCAAGTAATCATGGTATTAAAAAAACAAGCGTTAACCCGCATTGGGCTGGTTAAACTGCAATACCCCTCAAAAGCTCAAAATTTTTTGTTTTCTGTGTATTTATCTAAACGAGTCTTGTAGATGTTCGAGAAAAAAGGGCCACGCGCAGGTCTAGGTGTGACAATATAAGTTGTATGGACAAAATACTCCGGTGAGCATTTGTTAACCCCCCCCCCCCCCGGGCTGCTAAATGTTAAAATTGTGATAAAATGGGCTATTTTTGGACATCAACAGCACCCAATGGGTACGCCACAAAGAAAAGTGCCCTTTTTATTGAGCACAAAATTTATACGAAACATTTTTGTAAGTAGTAAGGGTATTCAAAAGTCGAAGTCTTAACCTCTTTTGGGCAGGCTGAAGAGAGATACCCCTTAAAAGCTTGAAATTCCCATTTTCTGTGGATTTCTCTAAAAGCAGCTTGTAGGTTTTGAAGAAAAAAATGACTATTCGCAGGTCTTTGTGTGACATTACAAGTTGCATGGACAAAATATTCCGGCGAGCGTTTATTAACCCCCTAAAGGCTGCCAAGCATCACAATTTTGTTGAATGGGCTGTTTTCGGACACACACAGCACCCAATGCATACCCGAGAGATAAACATAATCTCCTTTGTTGGAAGTGGAATTCAATAAGGACCATTTTTGTAAGTAATAAGGGTATTCTATAAAACAAGCGTTAACCCCTTTTGGGGTGGTCAACAGTGATACCCATCAAAAGCTAAAAAAATTCATGTTTTCCCGGGATTTCTTTACAAACATCTTAAAGGTGTTCAAGAGAAAATGGCCATTGATAGGTTTTGGTGTCACATTACCAGCTGCATGGATAAAATATTCCGGTAAACATTTGTTAACCCTCCATGGGCTGCTAAGTGTCAAAATTTAGAAAAAAAATAGACTGTTTTTGGACACCAACAACATCAAATGGGAATGCCACAGAGAAACGTAACTTCTTTTACCGGACGCAAAACTGATAGGGACAATTCTTTGTAAGTAGTAAGGGTATTCAAAAATCGAGGTCTTAACCCATTTTCGACTGGTTAAGGAGATTTACCATTTAAAAGCTTAAAATTCCAGTTCTCTGTGGATTTTGCAAAAAAATCTAATAAGTTTTCAAGAAAAATTGACAATTCGCAGGTCTTGGAGTGACATAACAAGTTGCATGGACCAAATATCCGTGTAAGCATTTGTTAACCCTCCAGAGGCCGCCAAGCATAGACATTTTGAGAAAATGGGCTGGCCTTGGGCACCCATAACACCCAATGTGTACCTGCGAGATAAACATGACCTTCTTCACTGGAAGTGGAATTCATCGAGGATCATTTTTGTAAGTAATGAAGGTATTCACAAAACCAAGCATTAACCCGTTTAGGGCTGGTTACAGATCGATACCCCTCAAAAGGTTAAAAATTCATGTTATGTGAGGATTTCTCTAAAACCATCTCGTAGATTTTCAAGAAAAATTGGCCATTCTCAGATCTTAGTGTGATATTACAAGTTGCATGTACAAAATATTCCAGTAAGCATTTGTTAACCCTATGCAGGTTCTCAAACATCAATTTTTTTATAAAATGGGCTGTGTTTGCGTACCCACAGCACCCAAAGTTAGGAGGAGAGATCAACATAAGTGAAAGTAGAATTCATTAAGAAATATTTTTATAAGTTTTATGGGTATTCAAAAACAACCCTTAACCCCGTTTTGGGCTGGATAAACAATGACACCCATCAATTGCTTAAAATTGAAGTTCTCCCTGGATTTCTCGGAAAACATCTTGGAAGATTTTAAAGAAAAAATGACCATTCACAGTTCTTGGTGTGACATTACAAGTCGCATGGAAAAATATTCCTGTTAGGACTTGTTGACCCTCTACAAGCTGCCAGACATCAATATTTTGGATACATTTGAGATAAAATGCACCATTTTCAAATAGCCACAACACTGAGTGAGTATGCATCAAACAAACATAATTTCTTTCGTTGGTCATTAACTTGTCGGACGACAATATTGATATTAACCCTCTCCACCATTAATGATGATTTTTACCTCAACATTTTTTTATCAAACTGAGTCATTTGAGACTACTAAGCCCACCTGTCTCATAACATCAATAAAGGAACTTCAGTGAGACAGTTAAAAACAATTCATCAGACACTCTGGGGTTATGACAAATCATGGAATCTCATCTGGAAAAGCCATGATTCTCCAGAATCATAAAATCTAGTTATTATTATTCTTTTCTTCCCCCACACATTTTGTCCGTACGATTCAGAAGCCATTTTCGAACCGATTTTCACAAACTTTTGCACACGGAAAGAGAGGCACACAATCTAAATATGTACCGAAGCGGAATTAAACCCTTATTTTGCCAGAATTGGCAAAAAACTCACAAAATTTGGGTTTATAGGCACTTTCCCGAAACACGTCTTGTAGATTTTTTTTAAACATTCATCATTGCTAGACCTGTGTGTGACACAACCATTCATATACAAGGGATATTAGGCAATGCATATGTTAACCCTCCACAGGCTGTCAAACATCGAAATTTTGATGACATGGGCTGTTTTTGTGCCCCCACAGCACCCAAACGGTACAGGGGAGATAAACATAACTTCAACAATTGGAAGCGTGATTCACCGTGGATCATTTTTGAAATAATAAGGGTATTCAAAAAACCAAGCGTTAACCCGTTTTGGGCTGGTTAAACTGCAATTTCCCTTAAAAGCTAAAAAAATCATGTTTTCTGTGGATTTAACTAAACGAGTCTTGTAAATTTTCAAGAAAAATTGGTCACGCGCAGGCCTTGTTGTGACAATACAAGTTACATGGACAAAATACTCTGGTGAGCATTTGTTAACCCTGAACGGGCTGCTAAAACTAAAAATTGTGATAAAATGGGTTGTTTTTGGACATCAACAGCACCCAACGCGTACGCCTTCCTTTATCGAGCGCAAAAATTTATATGGAAACAGTTTTCTAAGTAGTAAGGGTATTCAAAAGTCGAAGTCGTAACCCATTTTGGAAAGGCTAAAGAGAGATACCCATTAAAAGCTTAAAATTCCCATTTTCTATGGATTTCTCTAAAAAAATCTTGTAGGTTTTCAAGAGAAATTGACTATTCGAAGGTCTTTGTGTGACATTACAAGTTGCATGGGCAAAATATTCCGGTGAACGTTTTTTAACCCTCTATAGACTGCCAAGCATCATAATTTTGTTGAAATGGGCTGTTTTCGGATACGCACAGCCTCCAATGTGTACCCGAGAGATAAGCACAATCTACTTTGTTGGAAGTGGAATTCACCGAGGACCATTTTTGTAAGTAATAAGGGTATTCAAAAAACCAAGCGTTAACCCCTTTTGAGGTGGTTAATAGCGATACCCATCAAAAGCTAAAACAAATTCATGTTTTCCCTGGATTTCTTTACAAATATATTGTAGGTTTTCAAGACAAAATGGCTATTGATAGGTCTTGGTGTCACATTACCAGTTGCATGGATAAAATATTCCAGTAAGCATTTGTTAACCCTCCAGAGGCTATTAAATGTCAAAATTTTGAAAAAAATAGTCTGTTTTTGGACACCAACAACACCCAATGGGAATTCCACAAAGAAACGTAACTTCTTTTACGGGACGCAAAACTGATAGGGAAAAGTCTTTGTAAGTAGTAAGGGTATTCAAAAATCGAGGTCTTAACCCATTTTCGCCTGGTTAAGGAGGTATACCCCTTAAGAGCTTAAAATTCCTGTTTTCTGTGGATTTCTCTAAAAACATCTAGTAAGTTTTCAAGAAAAATTGACCATTCGAAGGTCTTGGAATGACATTACAACACGCATGGACAAAATACTCCGGAAAGCGTGTATTAACCCTCCACAGGCTGCCAAGCATAGAAATTTTGAGAGAATGGACTGTTTTTGGACACCCATAGCACCCAATGTGTACCTGCGATATAAACATAACCTCCTTTATTGGAAGTGCAATTCACCGAAGATCATTTTTGTAAGTAATGAAGGAATTCATAAAACCAAGCATTAACCCGTTTAGGGCTGGGTACAGAGCGATACGTCTCAAAGGGTTAAAAATTCATGTTATCCGAGGATTTCTCAAAAACATCTCGTAGATTTTCAAGAAAAATTGGCCATTCGCAAATCTTAGTGTGACATTACAAGCTGCATACACAAAATATTCCAGTACGCATTTGTTTACCCTATGCCGGTTCTCAAGCATCAAAATTTGTGGAGAGATCAACATAAATGGAAGTGGAATGTTACAACCTACTTTGTAATAAAAGTTGCAAAATGTAATAATTATTACAAAGTGCAACGACTTGGACGGGAAAAACGTTGCAATATGTAATAATTATTACAAAATGCAACTACATGGACGGGAAAAACGTTGCAAAATGTAATAAACTTTTTTTTCAGAGGGGCACTTTTTTTCAAAGGGGCAATCAGAAACTAATTCATGTTATTATACAACTATTAAAATAAATTTAAACGACTGTCTTCGGGTATGTTATACGCATTTCTACGTGTATATGAGCGAGTTTCGTATTTGTCCGAAGTTTTATTACAAAATGCAAATACTTGCACTGGAAAAAACGTTGCAAAATGTAATAATTATTACAAAATGCAACTACATGGACTGGAAAAAAGTTGCAAAATGTAGTAAATGTTACAAAATGCAACTACATCGACTGGAAAAACGTTGCAAAATGTAATAAAATATTTTCAAGCAGAGCAATCAAACTAATTCATTGTATTATACAGTTATTAATAGCAAATTGTATCTGAATGTCTTAACCAAATGCCGTCAATGTGTGTTGTTTGTAGAGGTGACCACAGGTGATCAGTATAGTGGCGATGACAAGCAATGGCTTGTGATCGCCTATGGCGATCTATAGTGATCGTTGGGAGCGAGATGAAGATTAGAGGGATATGTACTAGCCGCTTTGAGGCCTCTCTTCACGCCCATCACATCCTCATACGGCGAGATGATCACTGGTGATCGCGATCTCCAGGGATGCTTAGTGATCGTTACTACTCATCAGTGATCATCTCCTCGTATAAGGATGAAAGAGCTGTGAGGAGAGGCCTCATTGACTCCACACCCCATAGCCCTCGCAACCATATCTCGCCCCTAACGATCACTAAAAATCACAGACATCCATACTGATTGGCAATAGCGATATCTTGTGATTGTTGGGACGAGATGGGGATGTGAAGCCTCATTTGGGGCCTCTCCACACAGCCCTCTCATCCTCATAGGGAAGATAATTATTGATGCCCGCCAGTGGCGATCACTATGGATGCCTAGTGATTGCCGGTGGTGTTCTCTAGTGATTGTTGGGGGCGAGATGAGGATATGAGGAGAGACCTCATTGAGGCATCACCTCATAGACCTGATTGTCTCCCAGTAATCCGACGGAGAGCGCCACAGTCACTGCCCCGTACAGAAGTCCTGGCCTACTTTACTTGACCTACTGACCCGGCGACCCAGAGACCTGCAACCAGTGGCCCGATCGACGGCAACAGAACCCTCCTATCTCATCCTATCTCATCTCCCAACGGTGAACCTATCTCAGAAGCCCACTAACAAGTGGCCTGGCCTAGCAACACAGTAGCCCAACCCCTACTCCCAACGTTGACACTGTCCTTAAAGCCATCCAACCAGTCGCCCGGCCGAGAGTGACACAGTCCTACTACCCTCTGCTCCCAACGGTGACCCTATACCAGAAGCCCTCCAACCAGTGACCCGACCGAAAGTGACACAATCACTCGGCGATCCCACCATGGTGTGGGATAGCGACAGTCAAATTTTACTGGGGGAAATGACACCACTGACACAAGTTCTGTACGAAATGGCATAGGGTAAGGCAGACCTGGTCTGAAGCGACTGTGGTGAAAGGCTATCACAGTGCGGACAGTGTTACGAGGGTATTGACATAGGCTAGGGGCTGCACAGCAGCACAGGACGTGTTGTTGGACCCAAGCAACGCCCAGCCACTCACCTCTGTGGACATCGACAGCGGTCAACGTCGTCATGACCTCGCGCGCTCTCATGACGTCAACAACGTCACAGCTACTATAACCATTTTCCTCTGTCGATTCCCGACTTTCTACATAAACTTTGTAGTGGGCATCCACACCCAGCCTGCGATGCAAGCCGTGCGGACCGTAAATAGACAGTCGACTAGAGTTGGCAAATGAGCTTATAGAGATTGTGTCAGCAATATGAAGTTGGAGGTGGGGGGGGGGGGGGGGGTGGTAGGTGGAGGTCGACATAAAGGGCCCTTTCGGGAGCATAACATACAAGTTACAACTCGTGCAGGATATGGAAACAAAAATACTTCCCTTTGCTTTACTTGGGTTTTATGGATTTCATTATATTAACTTAGCCATGCATCCCGAAGAAATCTTTCCAGGCAAGCGTTTGGTTTTCATAATGAAAATGTTGTTCAGCTTTAGTGGTTTTAGGTAGGCGCAGGGTCAGAATTATGGGCGGCATTAGCAGTCCTTTTCATAGGAACTATTCGAATGCTCATTCGAAAGAATTACAAAGGATAACATAGAATAAAAATACAACACTTATTTATTGGTAATTAGAAAAACAGAAAATAAAAAAGTACAGGAAGAAATTGGTTATAAGTGAAACAGATGTAGTATTAATGCAAAATTGTGAAATTGTTCGGTAACAATATTCAAAGTGAGGGGACATCAAGCACTGCAGAAATAAACAGTGATGGTAAAAAGCATAAAATCGCCAGCATTTGGTCAGTTCATTGACCACTTCATGTCACCTGGTTATCCATTAACAGAATGCTTGCTAAACATTTTTAAAAAATGTTCTCTTGTACGAAGAGGAAATCAGTGGCGTGGTGTCACAACTCCTGAGGTCTGACATACATGAGGAAAAGAAAATCTCATGTTTTGTGAGTGCATACCGGAAATATCCCACTACAAATAGTGTATTTTAGCTCGTGAAAGTCGCTCGCAAAAATAATGTTTCTCATGCTGCTCGCTGCCACTCGTGAGATATCCCCTGTATCCACTCGGATATTGTTCCTTGGGTTTTCAGATTTTCGAATTTAATTACCGGTAGCCCCCCTCTTGAAGCCACACTGTCCCGTAAAAGCTAACACCAACATGATATTGCAAAAAACTGACAAGGTTTGCTGATGTTTTCAAAGTAACTTTGTTTGTCTGGTATTCTCGTTCTGGCTGGCGCCATCGGGTTCCGCATGTTCCTTGCATTTGATAAATGTGTTGTACACGACCAGTCTACTCCTTGCTCTGGCATCTTTCAATATTAAATGCATTGGATGGGCAGAGTCAGGAGGGTCCTTCCATCACACACACCATTTGCAAATGCAATTAAAAAAAACCCCCAATAATGGCACTTCATGATGTTGCATTACAATTTTATTTTATTTTGTCCCTTTTCGATCTAGATATTCCTTTCTTTTCTTTCTGTACTTTCTTCTACATACATGTTCCTATCTACCTACCTCTTACTCCCTCTCTCCCTCACCTAGAGGAAGGCAGGAAGACAGCCAACCTGGCTATGCCTCTCCCTGCTGGCATACTTGAGTAAACATGTTGCTCTCAAACTTATTGGTTTGATTTCTGTATCGTGTTATTCACATTATATGTAAATTGTGTTTTATTTTCTGTATACTGGTGAATAAATATATATCAATATATATATCAATGATTACACGTAGGCTTTTTACCAGTTGTAGTATATGTAGTGCTCCCCTGAATCTGAGGTCGTGGGAAATAATACCAATAAAAAGAAAGGCTGTGAAAGGTTAAATTAATATTTCTATTTGTACCCATATATATGCCCAAAACAATTGAAATCTGAACGGAAACAAATAACTATCGCCCGTGCTGTGTGCGTTATTGTCCACTCGGTGTTAAAAATGATATTGAAAAGTATCTGAAATTATCAATTCACCAGTTTCATGAAATTCCAATTATTCTGCGAATTCTGTTATCTTTCTATTCATCCAAAAATTGCTGTCGCAACTATACTTTACTGAAATAACAAAATTCAAAATTGTCTGGAACAGTCTAAAAAGTTTAACATTTTTACCTACTCATCAGATACTTCACTCTGAATAAACGGTGACAACCCTGTCGACGTAACATGAAATAAACAGTTTTAAAAATCAGAACCTTTTAAATCCATTCAATGAAACTATTCTTGTTTCATTGGGTTTGGTAGACTTGGGACTTCGTGATAACGGAAGCGCACAAGCCAGTTCTGTTGGAAGCGACAATCCACTCTGCTGCTATCTATTTCTTTGAGAGGCACACGTTGCCCTATATGAAGTAAATTGCAGTCATTCCTTATCCCCCAGTTTAAACGAACGAAACCCCACAATAGAAGCTCAGCCAACTACAGCAACGGCTGAAATCTTTGGAAAGAGGATCAATCGCTGTCAGGAAGCCAGTTTTCTGGGCATCATCATTAACAAGAACCTGGCCCACAAGACGTCTTGTGACAAAATAAACAGCTGAGCAACAGTCCGCATGTCTCTGCACGAAACCCTCGATGGTTCTAATCGGAAAGATTGGGGGGGGGGGGGGGTAGAGGGTTTATTCTCAGGCTCTTCGCGTGCTTTGTCGAGCCCTTTTTCGACTAAACTACTGTAGCCACACACACAAACCGTGTTAGCCGGGTTAAAGCGCACCATGTCAACGGGGTACAAGCCCCAAACCTGGGGCTATCGTTGCTCGGGACACCCACATCACCCAATTCAGAAGAATCGGGCCTTGAAACCCTCTACGAGCGCCTCACCAACCTTGTGGAAAAGACCATCTCCCGTCTAAGCGCGAGCGATCTCATAAAAGGGTACCAAAAGCTTGATAGAATCCAACCCGGGTGGGGTGGGAGCTGGGAATCGGCATGCCATGTGCACCTGAGACTTCGGGCCCGGTTGTTTGAAATCACCTTTCTGGTTGTCGCCAGGAGAAGCGTTAAAGTGTCTGACCTACGGCCCAAAGTTATTAATTCTTCTGTCCCCTTGCATGCCGAGAACGCTAGTCGTTATGTTATGTAACAAACTTATCCTCGCCCACTTCTGGGGCCCCGCTCCCCCGGGCCCCGTCACCTCAATGTCCTGTCGCTAACACAACAACCATATGTTCAACGTCCAACTCTAGTCGCATGGCTATGTGCAGTGCGCACCGCTTGCGTCGCTGGCTGGTGTGGATGCTCAATGCATGATGTATGTGAACGAGAAAAAAAACAGGCATCAAGAGTGGGAAACTGTTAGAGGAGCTATGACGTCGGCGACGCCATGGTGGGCGCACAATCGTTGTTCGCGGAGCTGAGTTTCTGGACGTTGTTCGGGCCAGCGAGAGGGCTGTGCCGCTGAGTAGCCCCGGTCCTAGATTAGTACAACTGTCATTGGGATGGGCTAGCTACGTTTGCTGGCTCGGTCGACCAGGCTCAGTGATTCAAGACGCTCAATATCAACGGAATTAACAGGCAAAAGTCCAGTGAGCGACTTTCCAAATGACAATGTCAGTTTCCTTCAGCACTCTGCATTATGTCGCCGCAGCCCAAGTCGCGAGTAGAGGGCGCCTGTGGTTCACCTCGGTGACTCCAAATGGTCGATGGTTGTTGTGGTCTCCTCCTTTCTTCTCCGTCTCATGGGCGGGTGGCTCTTTGTGTCTTGACGGCCTTCTCGGTTCTCCTGTTCCCGCCTGTCTTGGCTTACGATTTTGCAAGAAAAATATTATATAAGTAATTCAGGATGTAAGTGGAGCTCGCGCCCAAATAGACGGACACGTGCGCCTTCGTTGCGCGTAGCCACCCCCCCCCCCCCACACACATACACACAAACAAACAAAAATTAATAACACGTTGTTCATCCAAACAGTTCAGCTGCTTCACTCAAAATTTTGATTTCAGCGAGTTAAAGCGGAGCGCGGTGGCACATTAACTACATTGTCGAACTTGGGGCGGAGGGTTCAAAAGCTCGAGCCGGGTCCGTGTCATTCACCTTGTGTCCTTGAGCAAGACACTTAATCCAGATTGCTTATGTGGGAACACGGTGGCAGAGTGTGCTAAGACGTAACACGCCGATGGCGCACACGCCTTCAACCAATGCTAACTGAGGTTAGTACGTTGGGGAGTCTGACAGTTACTCGCCGCTGTTCGGCGGTTCTATCCAAGTACTCCGGCTTTCGTCACAGACACGATATGACCCTTGCTGTTGAAAGTGTCGTAAACCCCAATAAATAACAGTGCGTCAAAGCCTATGTAAAATCAATACAACTATAGCAAACCACTACGTCCACCAGACGTTTACATGTTGGTCCCCGATTTATACACCCTATATCTTAAAGAGTGACATTTCTATAAATCGTAGCCCTACGATGTCTGGTGGTGATTTTCTGTTGCGGTTAATCTGGTTCTGATCCGATCAACTCTGGGATGTCTGTGATCTTTAGTGATCGCTGGGAGCGAGATACGGATGTGAGGGTTATGAGGTGAGGACTCAATGGGGCCTCTCCTCTCAGCCCTCTCATCCTCCTACGGGGAGATGATCAATGTGATCGCTAGTAACGATCACTAGAGATCGCCATAAGCGATCACTAGGCATCCCTGCTTATAGCAAATGGCGATTACCATTACCAATGATCATCTCCTCGTATGAGGAATGTGAGGAGAGGCATCAGTGCGGCTGGTACTCATAGGCCTCTAATCCCCATCTCACCCACCAACGATCATTAGAGATCGCAATTTCTTGTCATCGCCACTGCACTGATCACCAGTGGTCATCTCTACAAACAACACACATTGGCAGCATTTGGTTAAGACATTCAGATACAATTTGCTATTAATAATTGTATAATACAATGAATTAGTTTAATTGCTCTGCTTGAAAATATTTTATTATATTTTGCAACGTTTTTACAGTCGATGTAGTTGCATTTTGTAACATTTATTACACTTTGCAACGTTTTTCCAGTCCATGTAGTTGCATTTTGTAATAATTATTATATTTTGCAACGTTTTTCCAGTCCATGTTGTTGCATTTTGTAATAAAACCTCGAACAAAAACGAAACTCGCTCAAACACACGTAGAAATGCGTATAACATACCCGAAGACAGCCGTAGAATCATAGAGACACAAATTTATTTTACTAGTTGTATAATAACATGAATTAGTTTCTGATAAACCCCTTTGAAAAAAAGTGCCCCTTTGAGAAAAAAGGTTTATTACATTTTGCAACGTTTTTCCAGTCTATGTAGTTGCATTTTGTAATAATTATTACATATTGCAACGTTTTTTCCCGTCCAAGTCGTTGCACTTTGTAATAATTATTACATTTTGCAACTTTTATTACAAAGTAGGTTGTAACAGTGGAATTCACTGAGAATCATTTTGTAAGTAATAGGTGTTCAGAAAACAATCCTTAACCCGTTTTGGGCTGGATAAACAATGATACCCATCAAAAGCCTAAAATTCATGTTTCCCCTGGATTTCTCTGAAAACATCCTGTAGATTTTTAAGAAAAGATGGCCATTCGCAGTTCTTGGTGTGACATTACAAGTTACATGGAAAAATATTCCTGTTAGCACTTGTTAACCCTCTACAATCTGCCAGACATCAATATTTTGGATACATTTGAGATCAAATGGACCATTTTCAAATAAACCACAACACTCAGTGAGTATGTGTCAAATAAACATAACTCCTTTTGTCGGTCATTGACTTGTTGGACGACGATATTGATATTAACCCTCTCCACCATTAATGACGGTTTTAACCTAAACATTTTTTTTATCAAACTGAGTCATTTGAGACTACTATACCCACCTTTCTTATAACATCAATGAAGGAACTCCAGTGAGACAGTTAAAAACAATTCATCAGACACTCTGGGATTATAGAAAATGATGGAATCTCATCTGGAAAAGCCATGATTCTCCAGAATCATAAAGTCTAGTTATCATTATTCTTGCAAACTATTATGCGTATGTTTACTGTGAAATAAAGAATAATTCAAATAATCAATCAACCAGGCCCGCCCCGCCCAATCATTTTTCGTTTGACAACCTATAGGGTGCGTGACAGAATTTTTAGGGCACGTTCTAAATTGAAGCATGTGCAGTCTTCCCATCCATTATTGTACATAAATGAGGATCTCACCACATTCAGAGCTGAAATAGCTAAAAGAGCTAGTACCCTCCGTAGGGACGGCAAAATTTAGGACACTTGGAAATTTGATGGTGTGATCTTCATTGAGTTCAAGGATGGTTCTGTTGAACGGATAACAAGCGTATCGAGAATTTCAACAATTGAGTAGAATTATAGCCTGGTTTCTATAAAACGCCAAGCCAAGATTAATCCTCCACCCAACACAATAGGACAACCTAACGACGCTATATGCGTAAAAAAAAAACAAAACAGTTTATTATCACATTGTTTGGATTTTTTTCTGTTTTTTTTCTGTTTTCATTATCTTTTCGTCACGCTTATTACTTTTCTCTTAATGACCCCAGATTGTTGTGCCCTCATTGTAAATCTGTCAGGGGGGGGGGGGGGGCATGTGCTATGACGCTGGGGGAGGGGGATTGAGGGCTATAGAGACTTTTTTCTTTTTAAATATGCACACCTTACAGCACGTATGCTACATACCATGTGTTCAGTAATACGTGCCACTAGAGTCCAGTTGATGAGTCATATGGAGTGGCTGGAATCTGCCAGAACATTATGCGGAGTAGTTAACCGCAGTTGGGCATGCAGCGCACAAGCTCTGTGCTCGTTGTATATTACAGCTTACGTTTTCACGCTCATCTCGACTGTCTCCACAATAACACCAGTCAACGAAATGGGTTACTAGCTATTTTATTTTTGTTCCCCGTGTGAGCTCATGTGCTACTGGGACATTGCGCTCGGCTCAGTGTCGTAATTTGCAATCGAATCGAACCAATCTAGGTGTTGACAAACTTGGTGTAATACTGTTGCGTGAAGTTTACTTTTGAAACTATATTTGCTGATCGAAGTTATTTTCCTGTAGATCGCTAGAGAAAGCTCAACGTGAAAGCATTGCTAACATTGGAGTTAGTGAACAGCACAATATGTACATGTTGTGTTGTTCACCAGCTCTAGTGTTGGCAATGCTTTCGATTAGTACTTCTATCCATGATGTTTGTCTTTCCGATCAAACGATATTACCATGATACAACGTGCAGTTAAAGCTCGTCCATTAAGGTTAACGTGGCGCTGCTCAGAGACCCCGAGGAAATGGACCACTGTTCAATCCTTCTTTGTTCCCCTGGAAATTAATGAGCTATCGGAGCTTCTACTACACCATTGGTCCCAAGAGAGGTAAATGTGTTGCAAATGAGTTGCAACATTGCTGTGACTGGCTCGGATGTATTATTGTTTTAGGGACATATATAGAGGATATTCACGAAAATTTGATGAATACCGAAAATATCTCGTGAGTGGCTACAAAGAAATATGAGGATCTTCACGAGCGACGCAGTCGCGAGTGAAGATCCTCATATTTCTTGTAGCCACGAACGAGATATTTTCGGTATTCATCAAATTTTCGTGAATTTTCTTTTTATTTAATGCTCTACGACTACAAACTCTCCAATTTGTGGCCTTTATTTGCCATTAAGGCGCAAAATTTATGTGCCGAACCGGCGTCCATACAAAAATTACAACAACCAAACTCCAACCATTGGAATGTGTGAATATCCGCACAAAAAGTAGTCCCGTCTTATTTCTCCCCTAACTTTACGATTTACCAAGGCTGGCGAATTGAAATAATCGCAATGTGTTTCGAAGAAATAGAACAATAACAAAAAACACCACTTTCTTATTTTCAATAACAAGACACGTCATTTTATTTTTTTTTGAACTCAATGCACTGAAGACGTGTGAAGTTGAACTGAAGAAATTTGAAAGTGATTTCGGCTTTTCGCTGGAAGGTGAATGAGAAAGTCAAACTTTGAAACCGCTGATTTAATGAATTGATTTAGTCACTGTCACTATCAATTATTCGAATTCGTTTGTATTTGGGACTCTGGAATTCATTACTGATGTGCTGACTCGTTTAAAGTACATGTGATTCGTCATCCGAACCTACGATGAAATATCGATTTCTAAATATCATTTTGATATTTCGTTTTGCCGACCGACAGGGGAATATGACTTAATTTTTCAGCGTGAATTGATGCCTGAGCATTAAATAAATCACACTAATTATCTTTGCAGATCATTGTTATTTGGCTGTAGATTACTGGCAAATTCCTCGGTGCTCTTCAATGATGCTCTCGTGGCTCGGGAGAAGGAATTTATATATATAGATGAATTCATTCTCTTGAGCTATGTGGGTGTGTGTGTGTTCTGTTGGATGTGTGAATGGGTGTGTGATTTGCATCATGGGGGAGGGGGGGGGGTGTGCCTGATTCCTCACTGTGTCGCGACTGGGATGCCCTCCTTCCTTGTGGGTCACTCTTGTCGCATAATGACATCCAGTACTAGGGGCAGGCCCCATCCACTGTGTACCACCGAATGTCGAAAATAGACTTCACTTCCTATCGACTTTCACTACCTTCATGACAGGAAGGTTTGTTCTGTGGCCATCTTTTTCAAAATAACTTGGTCTGTGTCCAAAGTTCTTAAAGAATTCCACACCACACTGTGCTCCTGTAATTTGTAATCCTTAACTAGCTGAGTGCTGGAAGCCACAATCAGGGCTTTCACAAACAGGCGGGTGTCGGAGCAAAAGCCTATGTTTTCCTTGTTCGTGTTTCATATTCAGTCAAATACAAGCAGTATTTTGCTTATATAAATTTGTTTTGTTGCACAATTATTGGAGAGTATCTTTGGGCACTCTCCAGTGATTTTGAACGGAACAAATTTTGAATGACAAATTCAGACCACCCAAAATATTCTAGCCCTCAACCAGTTAACATCTTTTTCAAATACAATCATGCGTCTATCTACTACACTATGACTCTACCCCACCCCTCCCCATTATACTAGGCGGTCATGTAACCTAGACCCTTGACCCCCTCCTTTGAGACTCAATCAGCTACACCATATTTAGAATGGAAATATGTGGAATATCCAGATATACAGTATTCAGGCTATATTCCGACTCTGAAAAACTAGCTTGTAGCAATAGATATATACGGACACTATACGGGTATCTATCATATATTATTTTCCTAACTATTTTCACTTCCACAGTAATTACCAAATCGCTTCCAAGGCCAAAGCAGCCTCCCCCTTCTACATATATTCTGATACTACTTATGTATTTTGTGCATATTATTCACCTTTATCTTTTGTTAGTTTATGTTGTATCTTTTCCTTTCACATATACTTTTTCTGCATCATTCACATACCACTATGACTTCTGGCCTAGAGCCATCCTGAATGCACCTTCCTTCCTACATACAGCCGACTTGTTACATGTAATCATGACTGATACCTATACACGAGCGCAAAGTTTTTTATTATCATCCACAGATCACATAACGTGTTGCGTCGATCTTTGTACCGTGCTCGAATAGGTACCTTTAACATTGTTATCTATATATCAGCTTAAAGCACAGACTTCTGAAAGATGAGTCTATCTGTATTTTAACTTATCTTTTTATGCGTCTGATTGGAGTTGCGCTGCTTGAAAGTGTTGCTGCCATGGTTGCTCTATCCCGATGGCAATACACCGAGTACTCTCCACAACCTGTGAGCGTTCCCATTACACAAACTGGTTGATAAGCTGTACTTACGTTAATCCGTATCCTTATCAGGATTTGGATGTCTTGAAGTCAATACTAACTCAGTCAGTTAGAATTGCAGTTTCCGTTGCCGTTTTGGCTTTCTCGTACTTGGCTATACTTTTATTATTGTCGGGTGATATCGAAACCAACCCTGGCCCGAACTCTGTCAACACAGAGCATGATCAGAACACCCTGAAAATTCTACGTCAATATTCAAAGCCTGAAATCCAAAATGGATCTTGTTCATTGTGAATCTTCACCATTTGACACTCTGGCTCTCAGTGAGACCTGGTTGCAGAACAGCGAACCAAAAACTGATATCTTAATTCATGGATTCCAAGAACCATTGCGATTTAATCGTCTGACTAGAGGTGGAAAGGTCGTTATTTACATTAGAGATGGCATTTCTTTTCGACACAGACCCGACCTTGAGACCCCGAATAAGGAAAGCTTATGGGCTGAAGTATTTAGTATTAGTAGGGGTTTTCTATCGCCCACCCAACTGTCCTCAAGACACGTGGGATGCAGTCGATGTCGAGATACGCAAGTCGATGACTTAATTGTTACAGGTGATTTTAATGATAACCAGCTAAACCCCACAGGAAGCAGATTTTCTGAAATAATGAATTATTTTAACCTCAGACAGCTTGTGAGTGAGCCAGCGTGTTATACCGAGTCGTCCGCTTCATTGATAGACCCTTTTGCGGTCAGCGACACAGTGAACGTGAAAACATTCGAGGTCTTAGAACCGATTATCCCCGACATGATCCGCTATCACTGTCCAATTGCCATTGAAGTCGAGTTTCCAAAACCAAGACCCCACACTTCCATGAGACGGATTTGGTTGTACTCCCTATGCAATTACGACGCATTAAATGCCACCTTCTCTCACGAAGACTGGAATTCTCTATTTGATAATCCATGTTTAGATACCATAGTCTCTAACTTCACCGACAAACTAATCGATACTGCTTCCAAACATATACCAAACAAATACTTTACTTCGAGGTCTAATCAGCCGAAATGGATGCACAACGAAAACGAAATACGATTACTAAGACAAAGAAAAGAGTTGTACCGCGTAGCCAAACGAAGTGGCCTTCCGAACGCATAGGCAAACTATAAACTTTAACGGAATGAAGTTGTTTCAGTTGTTAGGAAGGCAAAACCCTTACACTTATCCAAACTCCAGTCTACCGTGACGAGTAACGAAACCCCAATTCCACAGTGGTGGAAGACACTAAAAACTGTCCTTGGTAGAAGCCGCTTTGCTGAAATTCCATCAACCACATGAACAAAATATATTCCTTAAATACTTAGAAAGCGGAAGTACTCAATGAATACTTCTGTTCTGTCTCTTCCGTCGATAACTCCCGCGCCTCCCTGTCAGATCTTATACTCTGCCCCCCACAGACAATTGATAATATAACCCGTCACTGTAGTGAGGTGTAAGAAACACTGAAATCTTCAAAGTTGTCCAAGGCGTCGAGTCCCGACCTTATCAGTCCACGTCTTCTTAAAGAATGTAAAGCTTCCTTAAGTGAACCACTTTCGGTTTTATTCAGTATACTGCTGAATAACACGTATTTCCCTTCAATGTGGAAAAGGGCAAAAGTTTCTCCAATCCTGAAAAAACAACCCACAAACATAGTTAGTAACTATCGCCCCATATTCCTGATTAGCTGCGGTGGTAAAGTCTTTGAAAACTGTATTTTTAAACGACTATGGCCTTTCCTGAACAATACCAACGCTCTTTGTCAATTCCAGTCAGGTTTTAGACCAGGTCATTCGACTGTTCTCCAACTAACTGACATATACGACGAATTCTGCAGAGCGTTAGACGAAGGAAAATAGGTCAGGGTATTTTGTTTTGCGATGTCAGTAAGGTCTTCAACAAGATATGGCATGCTGGTCTCATTCACAAGCTGGATTAAATCGGTGTTTCGGGTGATCTACTGTTATTTATAAAATCGTAACTTTCAAATAGAGCCTGTGTTGGTGGCATCAGAGGCATCTTCATGGCGACCTATAAATGCTGGAGTACCACAAGGATCTGTTCTTGGGCCCTTATTGTTCCTGATCTATATCAACGATATAACCGAAAATCTACTTAGTAGTATACGCCTTTTTGCCGATGATACCTCTTTATATCTAACTGTGGAAAATCCAAATCAAGCCTCGAACCTAATTAACCACGATCTAGCTGCAATTGAACACTGGGCTGAAACATGGCTAGTTGAGTTTAATCCTAAAAAAAAACCCCGAGAGTATAGTTATAACACGCAAAACCAAACCCACTATTCACCCACCCCTATTTCTAGGTGGCACTCAAATATGTGAAGTCAATACTCATAAGCACCTAGGTGTGGTATTAAATACCACATGTACTTGGAATAACCACATTGACCATATCTGTTCCAAAGCCAGGTCTCGTTTAGACCTGCTGAGGAAACACAAGTTTGATCTCGACTGTAATGTCTTGGAGAGGATATACTTTGCCTTTATTAGGCCGCTACTTGAATACGCTGATACTGTTTGGGATAACTGTTCGTTAGCCCAGGTCGCCGATTCGGAAAAAAATCAGATCGTAGCGGCAAGAATAGTTACAGGGGCAACACTTAGTGCTAGCAAATCCTTGCTGTCCTCCGAAACATGATGGGACCCTCTTCAAGAAATACTCCGTAAACATAAACTGGTTCAGTTCTTCAAAATGTATCACGATTTGTCGCCTGCTTATATAGTGTCAAAATTCCACCTCTTATATCCTCGACAAACCCATCATTCAACCTTCGAACTAGGCAAAACCACAGAGTTCCATTTTGTCGAACACATTTATGCCAGTCCTCCTTCATCCCCAATGTTACTGAACAGTGGAATAACTTGCCGCTACCATTTAGCGAGAATTCCTCATTAAGTGAATTTAAAACCTTCTTAAAAGCTGGTAACCTACGACCACCATTATTTTATAGTGGGGTTAAATCTCGCGCGGCCCAAATCTATCACTGTAGATTGCGATTACGTTGTAATAGTCTTAAAGTCCACTTATACGAAAATCACCTAGGGCCTAGCACCTAGTCCACATTGTCAGTATGGCGAGCGCGAGACACCTGAGTACTTTCTCCTCCATTGTCCAATCTTTCTTAACGCACGCAATGAAACGATCAACTTACTCCCTTTTACTATAGATACTTCCAAACTTCTCTTCGGTTCTGAATTTTTAAACAATGAGGAAAACAGTATAATTTTTGATGTAGTGCATGACTTTATCTTATCGAGTGGCAGTTTTCGGTGACAAAAACTCATATTCTAACAAACTTCATCTTCCCCTGAATTTCCGTTCTCAGTATTAACACCTTCAAGATAAAACTCTCCTTACTTATCCAATTATTAAATCAGCTGACCAATGACAAGAATTTGAATTCTTATTGTTGGCTACGCAACATTTGAATTCTTATTGTTGACAATGCATCATGTATTCAGGATGGGCTACATATACTTCTTCTTCATTTCTTCCCTCTCCTGTCTAACTTCTTCTACTCTTGTCCTTTTGTAGGTTAAACAATCTCGCAGATCGCTCGCTGCTCGGGCGGCTAGGGAAATAACATTGACTTTCTCCTTGATCTGCTTTCGTGACGGGCTTTCACCTCTTTCAGTTGCAATTGCCTACGCAAGTTTCGGCTCGCCTCTGTCTAAATGTGGGCAAATGAATATCTGTACCCTAAAGGACAACCTGGCTACATTTTCACTGATGGTGCGATTCGTTGCCAATGGGGATCACGCTCTTGAGCAGCGACATGCGAGGTTCACTGCTGATTCATGCCATCATCCTTTCAAAAGGAGACGACTCATATACTCTGTCGAATCCTCGTCTACTCATAATCCCGATTATTTCTGTTTCTGTTATACCGTGTACAACCATGAAAACAGTTTGCCGTTCTGTGATATTATCATCATGTAATGTACTCTGCTGTAACACTGCTTTCTGGAATAAATATTTTTTAAACTAAAACAACAACGGTGTGCACATGCACACCTATATGCTGTCAGGGCAAAGCCAGTCTAAAAGGGAGGAGGCCCCTTCCCCTACCTTCAAGTTCAAATATATGTATATATTTCTTCTCTCTGCGTAGTAAGCACACATGTTTTAATTAGATAATTAGCCTTAGGCGATTCACAGTGGGATACTTCTTTGGCATATAACTAGTCAGAATAAGATGTCTTCCTGTTATCATCGACTGGCACTTATAAATGAATTCCAATCATCACGGCTATCGGGTATATTTTTTCTCGGGATACGCTTGATAACATATGCATTGGTGCGAGGTGGTGTTATCTTCAGAAATGCCGTGTGCCATGTTCAGGCATCTTGACATATTGTTATCTGACCATCACAAGATGAGATATAAAGTGTGGGGAACAAGCTATTTCAGAGAAACTTGAGTTCCGACCGTTTAGGAGTGAGACTTGGGATCGGCCGAATAGGAGACGCCATATAGGGTCTCGTACGAGTGGAATTGCTGGGCAGTCCACGAAGCTCCGTTGTACTCCGCTAGTATCAGATTAGGTGGATGTAGGGGGGCTGCAGGACCGAATTTATAGAGTAGATTGCGAATCCAAGTAACGGCTAAGTTTAGATGTCACTAGCGAGGATCAACTCGCACCTGTCTCAAAGTGTAGGCTGTTGTATTGTGGTATTAACCCTTAAGAACGCAGAGGTCGATCGCGTAGTAGCCTGTTTTAGTACCAGAGTGCTGTAAATGTCGACCCAAGGTCGACAGTGACATTTCGCGCAAACTAGAAAGCGCATAATGAAGTTGTGAGTTCTGCACGAACTATGTGTATTTCAAAGGACAGGAACATTCAAGGAGAGTTCTACGAAAGGACATATGTATAACTTATGTGACGTAGATTTGCTAAACTAGCCGGCAGAGTGGATAAACTGAGTCCAAACTAGACTTTATGATTCTGGAGAATCATGGTTTTTCCCGATTAGATTCCATGATTTCTCATGACCCCACAGTGTCTGATGAATTGTTTTTAACTGTCTCACTGAAGTTCCTTCATTGATGTTATGAGAAAGGTGAGTATCGTAGTCTCACATGACTCAGTTTGATAAAAAAATTGTTTAGAAAAAAAACATTATTAACGGTGGAGTGGGTTAATATCAATATCGTCATCCGACAAGTTTATGACCGACAAAAGGAGTTTTGTTTGTTTGACACATCCCCACTGAGTGCTGTGTCTATTTGAAAGTGGTCCATTTTATCTCAAATGTATCCAAAATATTGATGTCTGGCATTTGTAGAGGGTTAACAAGTGCTAACAGGAATATTTTTACATGCAACTTGTAATGTCACACTAAGAACTGCAAATGGCCATTTTTTTCTTTAAAATCTTCCAAGATGTTTTCAGAGAAATCCCTGCGCATACGCTCTTTTCGAATTCGACGTGACGAAATGCGAAATTCATGTCGCTCTTCATGGAAAGTGATGCCGCAACTATTCATGAACAAGGAGTGAAAATTTCATGGAAATCTGCCTAGAATTGGCTGAGATATGGCGTTTTGGAGAGAGGAGGTAATTGTTTGAATTTGGTCCTTCCTTTTCAAGCCAGTTCGAAAAAGACGTCGGGAATGGGCGCAGAATCCTTCAGTGCACCCTCGCAGGAGTAAGTCCACTTAAATGTTACAATTGTGTGTGACTGGTAAAGAGTTGACTGTAAATGGAAGTTGCTTCTTTAAGACAGCCACCCAGGGATCCCAACACAACCTTTAAACCTACGAGAATCGTCAGAAGTTTAAAGTCAAGAGAAATTGGCGGTGATTGGGTTTCTGGCAGGCAGGAAAAAGATTGACGAAGATTTGCATATTGGACATTAAAATAGCACTTCTGACATACACGAACGGTGTTCAGACCGCTGGAGGCAGCGAGTTGAAATTTTCAGAACTTGTTCTATGAACCCTGGCCGACATTTTGGGATCTGTTTGGAGTGTCCGGACCGCGTGGAAAACACCACGCATCGCTTGGAATGTGAGAGTACTAATCGTCCCGACTCTATCAGTTTGGAATGGACATGTGCAGTGTTGTAGACGACTGTAGAGCTGCGATTGAGCATAACGTCCCAGGTTTCGGTGCCACATTGCCTAACCGGCTCCAAGGTGTGATCGTTTGTCTCAATATCGTCCTTACTACTTGTAGTTTATACCGTTGCCATGCGTTAATGTAGCCTCTTGTTATTTTCGAGACTTTCGACCCAGAACGCCGCCAAGGTGGGGAAGTGCGTAGGGGGAGGGGGGGGGGGTGGCTGGAGCGGCGGGGGGAGGGGTATCCTGACACTATCTTTAAACCTTAGATAATCGTCAGAAGTTGAAGTGAAAAGAAATCGGCGGTGAGTAGTTTTTCGGGCGGGAAACGATTAACGAAAATTTGCCAATTAAACATTAAAAATGCACTTCTCACAAACACGAATCGTGTCCAGACCGCTGAGGGCAGCGACTTCTAATTTTCAGAACTTGTTCTACGCACCCTGGCCGACATTTTGGCATCTGTTGTGAGTGTCGAGATCGCGTGGAGAACACCACGCATCGCGTGAAAAGTGAGAGTACTATTCGTCCCGACTCTATCAGTTTACAATGGACTTGGGGGCACTGTTGTAGACTACTGTAGAGCAGCGATTGAGCATCAAGTCGGAGTTTTTTGTGCCAAATTGCCTAACCGGCTCTAAGGTATGATTTTTCGTCTGTACATCGCCCAGATCGCCTGTAGTTTATACCATTACCATACGTTGAAGTAGCCTTTTGTCATTTTCGCCACTTTCGACCCAGATTTGAGGGTACCTTCCTTCAACCCCATTTTATAGCAAAATCTAGCCATGCTCCCAACCACGCCCTCTCCCCGTCGGGCCGGGTGCTTCTAAAGATAGAAAGGTCAATGGGGAGGGGCCCGTTAGCAAACAAACGGGGGCAGGTGTACTTGGTGAAAAAACAGTGGTGTGAACATACCCAGAAGTGAAAACCTATGCTTAGTGGCAGTAATCAAGATGTTAATTTAGACTCACATTACGGCCAAGATACTACAGAATGCAAATGGGTGGGTGGCAAGCATCATCACTGGATCTAATGTTGTATTCCATGTTTTCTGTTTTTCTTTATATTCTATTTATTTTTTTGATCTCTTCATTCTTCTCTCTCTCTCTTTTTCTCTCAGTCTAATTTGTGTTTGTCTATAATGTTTATAATATTTAGATTTTGCTAGATTCTGTTATGTATGGAATACGTTCTGCCATATTGTAAATTGTTAGTCATTGTACAGGAACGGAGGGGCTTCTAAGTGGTAAGCACTTGTCCTCCAGTCCTGATTTGCATTGTCAAATGGCAAATAAAATATGTTTAATCTAATCTAACAGTGTGGGGGGGGGGGGGGGGGGGGGGGGGGGGGGCATGTGTCCCTGGGTAAAAAAAAACAGCAAGGGGCAGGAGTCCTAGATAAAATAAACAGCAGGGGGGGGGGGGGGGGTGTCCCCCGCTAATTAATTTTAATAGGAGGCAGTTGTTCATGGGGCAGGTGTCCTATCCCACTGCTCAGTATTCCACATTTTCTATGGTACTTGGCCTTGACGGAAATAACATTTCAACAAGAAACAACGGGAAACCTATTTGCAGTAAAGCTGCAAATATAAACTTGATTTTAGGACCATTCCATGGACAGTTTAAAGCCTGCTGCGATATCGGCGTTTCTTACTCTCGTCCTTTCACTACATCACGGCAGTATTTCACCCGAGTCGAGTTCTGACGTCATGCAAGTTTGACCGACATGCTTTCAATTTTGTTATTGACAACAACATATTTATAATTTCGTGCTTACTGATCCGAATTTTGAAAACGACACACGCAATCGCGAAAGCGTTTTTCTGAAAAACACGATTCTGAAAAAGGTTTTAGGGAAATTTGATTATTTTTTTTATTTTCAATTTCGATGGCTCTTGTCGAAAAGGTGTTAATCACTGATTGTCCCAAACAAGATCAAAGGCACGCCATAGATTAAAAACAGACAGAGAATCTTCTAAGAATATACATGCGCAATCCTAAAATGCAATAAATCAAGTTTTTTTTCACGTTTTATGAGAGAAATATGTCCAATTGTATCATTGAATCATTTTTAGGTATATGTGGGTGAGAAATTTTCTATACGGACAAAATACAGACTGAACTAGACTTTATGATTCTGGAGAATCATGGCCTTTCCCGATTAGATTCCATGATTTTTCATGACCCCACAGTGTCTGATGAATTGTTTTTAACTGTCTCACTGAAGTTCCCTCATTGATGTTATGAGAAAGGTGAGTATAGTAGTCTCAAATGACTCGGTTTGGGTTTGATAAAAAAAAAATGTTTAGGTAAAGCCCATCATTAATAGTAGAATGGGTTAATATTAATATCAATGTTTCAAAAAAATGTTTGGGTAAAACCCATCATTAATGGTAGAATGGTTAATATTAATATCAATGTTTCCCTATCAGTTTTGCGTCCGGTAAAAGAAGTTACGTTTCTCTGTGGCATTTCCATTTGTTGGTGTCCAAAAACAGACTATTTCTTCATTTTTTTTTACATTTAGCAGCCCATGGAGGGTTAACAAATGCCTACCAGAATAATTTATCCATGCAACTGGTCATATGACACCAAGACCTATCAACGGGCCATTTTCTCTTGAAAACCTCACAAAATGTTTGTAAGGAAATAAAGGGAAAATGATTTTTGAAGCTATCGATGGGTATCCGTGTTAACCTCCCCAACAGGGGTTAACGCTTGGTTTTTTGAATACCCTTATTACTTACAAAAATGGTCCTCTGTGAATTCCACTTCCAACAAAGGAGATTATGTTTATCTCTCATGTATACATTGGGTGCTGTGCGTGTCTGAAAACAGCACCATGTTAACAAAATTACGATGCTTGGCAGCTTGTAGATGGTTAATAAACGCTCACCGGAGTATTTTGTCCATGCAGCTTGTAATGTCACATAAAGACCTACGAATAGTCAATTTGTCTTGAAACCCTACAAGTTACCGTTAGGGAAATTCACAGAAAATGGGAATTTAAAGCTTTCAAGGGATATCTCTCTTTAGCCTGCCCAAAAATGGGTTAAGACGTCGACTTTTGAATACCCTTACTACTTACAAAAATGTTTCCGCATAAATTGTGCTCTCGATAAAAGGTGGCACTTTTCTTTGTGGTGTACCCTTTGGGCGCTGTTGGTGTCCAAAAACATCCCATTTTATCACAATTTTGACCTTCAGCAGCCCGGGGAGGGTTAACTAATGCTGACCGGACTATTTTGTTCATGCAACTTGTAATGTCACACCAAGACCTGCAAATAGCCGATTTTTTCTTGAAAACCTACAAAAAGTTGTTAGAGAAATACACAGAAAATGGGTATTTTAAGATTTTAATGGGTATCTCTCTTTAATCAGCCCAAAATGGGTTGAAACGTCAAATACCCTTACCACTTTCAAAAATATTTTCCGATCAATTTTGCGTCCGATAAATGAAGGCCCCTTTCTCTCTGGTATACCGTTTGGGTGCTGTTGGTGTCTAAAAACAGCCCATTTTATCACAACTTTTACGTTTAGCACTTCGGGGAGGGTTAAGTAATACTGACCGCAATATTTTATCCATGCAAATTGTAATGTCACACCAAGACCTGAGAGTGACCTATTTTTCTTGAAAATCTACAAGACTCATTTGGAGAAAACCACGGAAAAACATGAAGTTTTGAGCTTTTTTGGGGTATTGCTGTTTAACCAGTCCAAAAGGGGTTAACTGGGTTTTTTGAACACCCGTATTACTTACAAAAATGATCCTCGGTAAATTCCACTTCCAATAAAGGAAGTTATGTTTATCTTTCGTGTATCATTTGGGTGCTGTGGGGGCCCGAAAACAGCCAATTTCATCAAAATTTTGATGTTTGGCAGCCTGTGGAAGGTTACCATATGCATCGCCTAATATGTCATGTGTATCAATGGTCGTGTCACAGACAGTTCTAGGAATGATGAATGTTTAAAAAAAATCTACAGGACGTGTTTCGAGAAAGTGCCGATAAATCCCAAATTTGGCAGTTTTTTGCCAATTCTGACGAAATAAGGGTTAAATCGAAATTTCGCCTCGGTACTTTTTTAGATTTTGTGCCTCGCTATGAGTGTGCAAAATTTTGTGAAAATCGGTTCGAAAATGGCATCTGAATCGTACGGACAAAATGTGTGGAACCCCCCCCCCCCCCCCCCCACCCCACAAAACAAAAAAAAAAAACCCAAAAAAACTACACTTTATGATTCTGGAGAATCATGGCTTTTCCCGATGAGATTCCATGATTTTTCATGACCCCACAGTGTCCGATGAATTGTTTTTAACCTGTCTCACTGAAGTTCCTTCATTGATGTTACGAGAAAGGTGAAGATAGTAGTCTCAAATGACACAGTTTGATAAAAAAAATTGTTTAGGTAAAAATCATCATTAACGGTGGAGTGGGTTAATGTCAATATCATCGGCCAACAAGTCAATGACCGACAAAAGGAGTTATGTTTGTTTGACACATACCCACTGAGTGGTGTGTCAATTTAAAAATGGTCCATTTTATCTGAAATGTATCCAAAATATTGATGTCTGACAGCTTGTAGAGGGGTTAACAAGTGCCAACAGGAATATTTATTCATACAACTTGTAATGTCACACCAAGAACTGTGAATGGCCATTTTTTCTTTAAAATCTACAAGATGTTTTCAGAGAAATCCAGGGAGAACATGAATTTTAAGCTTTTGATGGGTATCATTGTTTATCCAGCTCATAACGGGTTAAGTGTTGTTTTTGGAATACTCTTATTACTTCCAAAAATAATTCTCAGTGAATTCTACTTCCACTTATTTTGATCTCTCCTCCCAACTTCGGGTGGTGTGGGTACGCAAACACAGCCTATTTTATCAACATTTTGATGTTTGAGAACCTGCATTGGGTTAACAAATGCTTACAGGAATATTTTGTACATGCAACATGTAATGTCACACTAAGATCTGAGAATGGCCATTTTTTCCTGAAAATCTACGGGATGTTTTTAAAGAAATCCTAAGATAACACAATTTTTTAACCTTTTGAGGGGTATCTCTCTGTAACCAATTCTAAAGGGTTAATGCTTGGTTTTGTGAACAGGAACAGGAATATTTATTCATGCAACTTGTAATGTCACACCAACAACTGTGAATGGCCATTTTGTTCTTTAAAATCTACAAGATGTTTTCAGAGAAATCCAGGGAGAACATGAATTTTAAGCTTTTGATGGGTATCATTGTTTATCCAGCCCAAAACGGGTTAAGTGTTGTTATTTGGATACTCTTATTACTTCAAAAAATAATTCTCAGTGAATTCTACTTCCACTTATTTCGATCTCTCCTCCGAACTTCGGGTGCTGTGGGTACGTAAACACAGCCCATTTTATCAACATTTTGATGTTTGAGAACCTGCATAGGGTTAACAAATGCTTACAGGAATATTTTGTACATGCAACTTGTAATGTCACACTGACATCTGAGAATGACCATTTTTTCTTGAAAATCTACGGGATGTTTTTAGAGAAATTCTCAGATAACACAAATTTTAAACCTTTTGAGGGGTATCGTTCTGTAACCAGCCCTAAACGGGTTAAATGCTTGGTTTTGTGAATACCTCCATTACTTACAAAAATGATCGTCGGAGAATTCCACTTCCAATGAAGGAGGTTATGTTTATCTCGCAGGTACACACTTGGTGTTATGGTTGCCTAAGAACAGACCATTTTCTCCAAATGTCTATGCTTGGCAGCCTCTGGAGGGTTAACAAATGCTTACCGAAATATTTTGTTCATGCAACTTGTAATGTCACTCTGAAGACCTGCAAATGGTCAATTGCTCTTGAATTTTTTTTTGAAAAATCCACAGAAAACTGAAATTTTTAGCTTTTAAGGGGTATATTTCCTTAACTAGTCAAAAATGGGTTAAGACCTCGATTTTTGAATACACTTACTACTTACAAAAATGTTTCCCTCTCAGTTTTGCGTCCGGTAAAAGAAGGTACCTTTCTCTGTTGCATTCCCCATTTGATGTTGTTGGTGTTCAAAAACAGAATATTTTTTTTCAAAATTTTGACATTTAGCAGCCCATGGAGGGTTAACAAATGCTTACCGCAATAATTTATCCAATCAACTGGTAATATGACACCAAGACCTATCAATGGCCATTTCCTCTTGAAAACCCTACTAGATGTTTGTAAAGAAATCCAGGGAAAACATAAATTTTTAAGCTTTTGATGGATATCACTATTAACAACCACAAAAGGGGTTAACGCTTGGTTTTTTGAATACGCTTATTACTTACAAAAATGGTCCTCGGTGAATTCCACTTCCAACAAAGGAGACTATGTTTATTTCTCAGGTACACGTTGGGTACTGTGCGTGTCTGAAAACAGCCCATTTCAACAGAATTATGAGGCTCGGCACCCTGTAGAGGGTTAATAAATGCTCACCGGGATATTTTGTCCATGAAACTTGTAATGTCACACAAAGACCTGCGAGTAGACAATTTTTCTTGAAAACCTACAGGATGTATTTAGAGAAATCCACAGAAAATGGGAATTTTAAGATCTTAAGGGGTCTCTCTCTTTAGCCTGGCCAAAATGGGTTAAGACTTCGACTTTTGAATACCCTTACCACATACAAAAATGTTTCCATATAGATTGTCCGGTCAATAAAAGAAGGCACTTTTCTTTGTTGCGTACCCATTGGGTGCTGTTGGCATCCAAATACAGCCCATTTTATCACAATTTTGACTTTTAGCAGCCCGTGGAGGGTTAACAAATGCTCACCGCAGTATTTTGTCCATGCAACTTCTACTGTCACACCAAGGCCTGGGAGTGACAAATTTTTCTTGAAAATCTACAAGACTCCTTTAGGAAAAGCCACGGAAAACATGAATTTTTTAACTTTATGGAGGCATTGCTGTTTAACCAGCCCAAAACGGGTTAACACTTGGCTTTTTGAACATCCTTAATACTGACAAAAATGATCCTCAGTGAATTCCACTTCCAACAAAGGAAGTTGTGTTTATCTCTCGTGTATTGTTTGGGTGCAGTGGGGGCCTGAAACCGACCTATTTCATCAAAATTTCGATGTTTGGCAGCCTGCCAGGGGTTACCATATGCATCGCCTGATATGTCGTGTGTATCAAAGGTCGTGTCTCGGGCAGGTCTAGCAATGACGAATGTTTAAAAAAAATCTACAAGACGTGTTTCGAGAAAGTGCCGATAAACCCCAATTTTGGCAGTTTTTAGCCAGTTCTGACGAAATAAGGGTTAAATCGAAAATTCCGCTTCAGTACATCTTTAGATTTTGTGACCGTCTATGAGTGTGCAAAATTTTGTGAAAATCGGTTCAAAAATGGCTTCTGAATCGTACGGACAAAATGTGTGAAAAAAAAAAAAGAAAAAAAAAAAAAAAAATCCATAGAAAAACTAGACTTTATGATTCTGGAGAATCATGGCTTTTCCCGATGAGATTCCATGATTTGTCATGACCCCACAGTGTCTGAGGAATTGATTTTAATTTAACTGTCTCACTGAAGTTCCTTCATTGATGTTATGAGAAAGGTGAAGATAGTAGTCTCAAATGACACAGTTTGATAAAAAATTGTTTAAGTAAAAACCATCATTAACGGTGGAGTGGGTTAATGTCAATATCGTCGTCCAACAAGTCAATGACCGACAAAAGGAGTTATGTTTGTTTGACACATACTCACTGAGTGCTGTGTCATTTTAAAAATGGTCCATTTTATCTCAAATGTATCCAAAATATTGATGTCTGGCAGCTTGTAGAGGGTTAACAAGTGCCAACAGGAATATTTATTCATGCAACTTGTAATGTCACACCAAGAACTGTGAATGGCCATTTTTTCTTTAAAATCTACAAGATGTTTTCAGAGAAATCCAGGGAGAACAGGATTTTTAAGCTTTTGGTGGGTATCATTGTTTCTCCAGCCCAAAACGGGTTAAGTGTTGTTTTTGGAATACTCTTATTACTTCCAAAAATAATTCTCAGTGAATTCTACTTCCACTTATTTTGATCTCTCCTCCCAACTTCGGGTGCTGTGGGTACGCACAGACTATTTTACCAACATTTTGATGTTTGAGAACCTGCATAGGGTTAACAAATGCTTACAAGAATATTTTGTTCATGCAACTTGTAATGTCACACTAAGATATGAGAATGGCCATTTTTTCCTGAAAATCTACGGGATGTTTTTAAAGAAATCCTCAGATAACATGAATTTTTAACCTTTTGAGGGGTATCTCTCTTTAACCAGCTGTAAAGGGTTAATGCTTGTTTGTGTGAATATCTTCATTACTTACAAAAATGATCGACGGTGATTTCCACTTCCAATGAAGGAGGTTATGTTTATCTTGTAGGTACACATTTGGTGTTATGGTTGCCCAAGAACAGCCCATTTTCTCCAAATGTCAATGCTTGGCAGCCTCTGGTGGGTTAACAAATGCTTACCGAAACATTTTGTTCATGCAACTTGTAATGTCACTCGAAGACCTGCGAATGGTCAATTGCTCTTGAAATTTTTTTTTTTGAGAAATCCACAGAAAACTGGAATTTTAAGCTTTTAAGGGGTACATCTCGGTAACCAGTCAAAAATGGGTTAAGACCTTGATTTTTGAATACATTTACTACTTACAAAAATGTTTCCCTGTCAGATTTGCGTCCGGTAAAAGAGTTACGTTTCTCTGTTGTATTCCCATTTGATGTTGTTGTTGTTCAAAAACAGACTATTTTTTTCAAAATTTTGACATTTAGCAGCCCATGGAGGGTTAACAAATGCTTACGGGAATAATTTATCCAATCAACTGGTAATGTGACACCATGACCTATCAATGGCCATTTCCTCTTGAAAACCCTACCAGATGTTTGTAAAGAAATCCAGGGAAAACATAAATTTTTAAGCCTTTGATGGGTATCACTATTAACAACCACAAAATGGGTTAACGCTTGGTTTTTTGAATACCCTTATTACATACAAAAATGGTCTTCGGTGAATTCCACTTCCAACAAAGGAGATTATGTTTATTTCTCAGGTACACGTTGGGTGATGTGCGTGCCTGAAAACAGCCCATTTCAACAAAAGTACGATGCTTGGCAGCCTCTAGAGGGTTAATAAACGCTCACCGGAATATTTTGTCCATGCAGCTTGTAATATCACACAAAGACCTGCGAGTAGTCAATTTTTCTTGAAAACTTACAGGATGTTTTTAGAGAAATCCACAGAAAATGGGAATTTTAAGATTTTAAGGGGTCTCTCTCTTTAGCCTGTCCAAAATGGGTTAAGACTTCGACTTTTGAATACCCTTACTACTTACAAAAAATATTTGAGTATAGATTGTGCGCTCGATAAAAGAAGGCACGTTTCTTTGTGGCGTATCCATTGGGTGCTGTTGGCGTCCAAAAACAGCCCATTTTATCACAATTTTGACTTTTAGCAGCCCGTGGAGGGTTAACAAATACTCACCGCAGTATTTTGTCCATGCAACTTCTAATGTCACACGAAGGCCTGGGAGTGACAAATTTTTCTTGAAAATCTACAAGACTCGTTTAGAGAAATCCACGGAAAACACAAATTTTTGAGCTTTATGGGAGTATTGCTGTTTAACCAGCCCAAAGTGGGTTAACGCTTGGTTTTTTGAACACCCTTATTACTGACAAAAATGATCCTCGGTGAATTCCACTCCCAATAAAGGAAGTTATGTTTATCTCCCATGTATTGTTTGGGTCCAGTGGGGGCCTGAAACCGGCCTATTTCATCAAAATTTTGATGTTTGGCAGCCTGTGGAGGGTTACCATATGCATCGCCTGATATGTCGTGTGTATCAAAGGGCATGTTACAGACAGGTCTAGCAATTACGAATGTATAAAAAAATCTACAAGACGTGTTTCGAGAAAATGCCGATAAACCCCAATTTTGGCAGTTTTTTGCCAATTCTGACGAAATAAGGGATAAATCGAAAATTCCGCTTCGGTACGTTTTTAGATTTTGTGCCCCTCTATGCGTGTGCAAAATTTCGTGAAAATCGGTTTGAAAATGGCTTCTGAATCGTACGGACAAAATGTGTGGAAAAAAAAAAAAATTAAAAAAAACTAGACTTTATGATTCTGGAGAATCATGGCTTTTCCCGATGAGATTCCTTGATTTTTCATGCCCCCACAGTGTCTGATGAATTGTTTTTAACTGTCTCACTGAAGTTCTTTCATTGATGTTATGAGAAAGGTGGTTATAGTAGTCTCAAATGACTCAGTTTTATAAAAAAAATGTTCAGGTAAAAACCATCATTAATGGTAGAGTCAATATCGTCGTCCCACAAGTTACTGACCGACAAAAGGGGTTATGTTTGTTTGACACATACCCTTTGAGTGCTCTCTCTATTTGAAAATGGTCCATTTTATCTCAAATGTATCCAAGAGAGGGTTAACATGTGCTAACAGGCATATGTATTCATGCAACTTGCAATTTCAAACCAAAAAGTGCGAATTGCCATTTTGACTTAAAATCTATAAGATGTTTTCAGAGAAATCCATGCGCATGCGCCCTTTTCGAATTCGACGTGACGAAATGCGAAATTCGTATCGCTCTTCATGGAAAGTGATGCCGCAACTATCCATGAACAACGAGTGAAAATTTCATGGAAATCTGCCTAGAATTGGTTGGGATATAGCGTTTTGAAGAGAGGAGGTAACTGTTTGAATTTGGTCCTTCCTTTTCAAGCCAGTTCGAAAAAAGACGTCGTGAATGGGCGCAGACTCCTTTAGAGCCCCCCCCCTCTTCTCTCTGTAAATGGAAGTTGCTTCTTTAAGACCGCCACCCAGGGATCCCAACACAACCTTTAAACCCAAGAGAATCATCAGAAGTTAAAAGTGAAAAGAAATTGGCGGTGATTGGGTTTCTGGCAGGCAGGAAAAGATTGACGAAGATTTGCATATTGGACATTAAAATAGCACTTCTGACATACACGAACCGTGTCCAGACCGCTGGAGGCAGCGACTTGAAATTTTCAGAACTTGTTCTACGAACAGTGGCCGACATTTTGGGATCTGTTTCGAGCGTCCTAGCCGCCTGGAAAACACCACGCATCGCTTGGAATGAGAGAGTACTATTCGTCCCGACTTTATCAGTTCAGAATGGACATGGGCAGTGTTGTAGACGACTGTGGAGCTGCGATTGAGCATAAAGTCCCAGGTTTCGGTGCCTCATTGCCTAAGCGGCTCCATTGTATGATTTTTTGTCTCAATATCGTCCTTACTACTTGTAGTTTATACCGTTGCCGTACGTTAATGTAGCCTCTTGCCATTTTCGAGACTTTCAACCAGAACGCCGCCAAAGTGAGGAAGTGCGGGGGGTGGGGTGGGGGGGTGGGCCTGTAGCGGCGAGGGAGGGGGGGTATCCTGACACTATCTTTAAACCTTAGATAATCGGAAGAAGTTGCAGTGAAAAGAAATCGACGGTGAGTAGGTGTTTTGGCGGGAAACGATTAACGAAAATTTGCCAATTTGACATTAAAATTGCACTTCTCACAAACACGAACCGTGTCCAGACCGCCGAAGGCAGCGACTTCTAATTTTCAGCACTTGTTCTACGCATCCTGGCCGACATTTTGGCATCTGTTGCAAGTGTCGAGACCGCGTGGAGAACACCAAGCATCGCGTGGAAAGTGAGAGTACTATTCGTCCCGACTCTATCAGTTTGGAATGGAATTGGGCACTATTGTAGACTACTGTAGAGCAGCGATTGAGCATAAAATCGGAGTTTTTTGTGCCAAATTACCTAACCGGCTCCAAGGTATGATCTTTCGTCTGTACATCGCCCAGATCGTCTGAAGTTTATACCGTTACCATATGTTGAAGTAGCCTTTTGTCATTTTCGCCACTTTCGACCCAGATTTGAGGGTACCTTCCTTCAGCGAAATCTAGGCATGCTCACAACCACACCCTCTCCCCGTCGGCCCGGGTGCTTCTAAAGATAGAAAGGTCAATGGGGAGAGGCCCGTTAGCAAACAAACGGGGGCAGGTGTAGTTGGTGAAAAACAGCAGGGGGGGGGGGGGCACGTGTCCTAGGTAAAAGAAACAATATGGGGCAGGTGTCCTAGGTAAAAAAAAACAGCAGGAAGGGGGGGGGGGAGGGTGCAGATGTCCCCGCTAATTAATTTTAATAACAGGCAGGTGTTCATGGGGCTGGCCCACTGCTCGGTGTTCCAAATTTTCTATGGTACTTGGCCTTGACGGAAACAACACTTCAACAAGAAACAACGGGAAACCTATTTGCAGTAAAGCTGCAAATATAAACATGATTTTAGGACCATTCCATGGCCAGTTTAAAGCCTACTGCGATATCAGCGTTTATTACTCTTGTCCTTTCACTGCATCACTGCATCACTGTAGTATTTCACCCGAGTAGAGTTCTGACGTCATGCAAGTTTGACGGACATGACTTTCAATTTTGTTATTGACAACAACATATCTATAATTTCGTGATTACTTATCGGAATTTTGAAAACGACACATGAAATCGCGAAAGAGTTTTCTGAAAAAACACGATTCTGCAAAAGGTTTTAGTGAAATTTGATTATTTTGTTTTTATTTTCAATCTCGACGGCTCTTGTCGAAAAGGTGTTAATCACTGATCGTCCCAAATGAGATCAAAGACTGACGCTGTATATTAATAACACACAGAGAATCTTCTAAGAATATACACGCGCAATCCTAAAATGAAATAAATCAAGTCTTTTTTCAGGTTTTACGAGAGAAATATGTCCAATTGTATCATTGAATCATGTTTAGGTATATGTGGGCGAGACATTTTCTATACGGACAAAATACAGACTAAATAAAATATTTGCCATTATTTTCCGCAGACGTATTTTTGCCTTTGCTTCTTGGGGAAATCCATGCTGATAATACAAAGAAGGAGTGTTATCTAATGAGGTCAGAACCGTCAGGTGGTCGGGTCCGACACCGCACCTCGAAGTAGATTTAGTGGGGGTGTCGATTTTACAAGTAATGTAGGCAGCGTACACGGCATGGGCTGGCTGTCTGTCTTTAATCCTATAAACAGGGTTAAGGCTTGGTTTTTGAATACTCTTATTTATTTATTATTTATTTGTTTATTGGTGTTTAAGGTCACATACTTATGCACAATGGCTATTCGTGGCCGTGACAGTTTTATAGGTGGGGAAGCCGGAGTACACAGAGAGAACCACCAAGCATCGACGAGCAACTGTCAGCTCCTCAACATTCTAACTCTGTTCAAGCTCCGCTCAAGCAGGGTTACAGAGGGTGAAGACATATGTACCATCGTCGTGCAGTATGCCTTAGTACACGGCGTCATAGTGCCCCCATGTCGGCAACCGGGCTAAAGTGCCTTGCCCAAGGACACAACGTGAGTCGTCCCGGACGGGGGATCGGACTCGGGACCTCTAGCATAGAAGTACAACAGTCTACCACTGAGCCACCATGCTCCCTTGAATACCCTTAACACTACCATACATTATCCCTCATGAATTCTGAGTCTGATAAAAGAGGTTATGTTTACCTATTACACACCCATTTGCTGCCCGAAAACAGCCAATTTTATCAAAATTTTGACGTTTAGCAGCCTGTAGCGGGATTAACAAACGACTAGCGGAATATTCTATCTATGCAATTTGTAAGACATGCCAATGTCCAATTGTTCTTGAAAATCGCCAACAAGCAGTTAGCGAAATCCACAGAAAATGTAAATTTTAAGCTTTCAAGGGGTATCTCTCCTTCTCCAGTCTAAAATAGGTTAAGTTTCATTCTTTTAAATACCCTTACTACTTACAAAAACTGATCCTCTGTGAATTCTACGCGCAGTAAAAGAAGTTATATTTCTCTGTTACATATCCATTGGGTGCTCTTGGTGTCTGAAAACAATCCATTTTATCAACAGTTTGATGTTTAGCAGCTCGTGGAGAGTTAACGAATGCTCAACGGAATATTTTGTCCATGTATCTTGTAATGTCACATGAAGACCCGTGAATGGCCATTTTTTCTTCAAATCTACAAGATGTTTTTAAAGAAATCCAGGGAAAGCTCGAAATTTTAAGTCTTTGATGGGTACCGCTGTTTAACCAGCCCAAAACGGGTTAAGACCAGCCCTAAATGGGTTAATGCCTGGTCTGATTGAATTCCTTTTCCAAAGAAGGAAGTTATGTTTATCTCGCAGGTACACATTCCGTGCAATGGGTGCCCAAGGACAGTCCATTTTCTCAAAATTTCTATGCTTTGCAGCCTCTGGAGAGTTAACTAACGCTTACCGGAATATTTTGTCTTTGTAACTTGTAATGTCACTCCAAGACCTGCAATTGGTCAATTTTTCTTGAATACTTACTAGATTTTTTGGAGAAATCCACAGAAAACTGGAATTTTAAGCTTTTAAGGGGTACATCTTAACCAGGCGAAAATGGGTTAAGACCTCGATTTTTTTAATACCCTTACTACTTACTAAATTTTTCTTTGTCAGTTTTGCATCCGGTAAAAGAAGTTATGTATCTCTGTGGCATTCCCATTTGTTGTTGTTGGTGTCCAAAAACAGACTATTTTTTCAAAATGTTGACATTTAGCAGCCGATGGAGGGGTTAACAAATGCTTACTGGAATATTTTATCCACGTAACCGGTAATGTGACTCCAAGACCTATCAATGGCCATTTTCTGTTGAAAACTTACAAGATGTTTGTAACGAAATCCACGGAAAAACATGATTTTTTTTTTTAGCTTTTGATGGTATCGCTAATAACCACCCCAAAAGGGGTTAACGCTTGGGTTTTTGAACACCCTTATTACTTACAAAAATGGTCCTCAGTGAATTCCACTTCCAACAAAGGAAATTATGTGTAACTCTCGGACATACATTGCGTGCTGTGTGTGTCCGAAAAACAGCCCATTTCAACAAAATTATGATTGCTTGGCATTCTGTAGAGGGTTAATAAACGCTCAGCGGAATATTTTGTCCATGCCACTTGTAATGTCACACAAAGACCTGCAAGTAGTCAATTTCTCTTGAAAACCTATGGAATGTATTTAGAGAAATCCTCAGAAAATGGGAATTTTTAGATTTTAAGGGGTCTCTCTCTTTAGCCTGCCCAAAATGGGGTTAAGACTTAGTTTTTTTGAATACCCTTACTACTTACAAAAATGTTCCCTATAGATTGTGCGCTCGATAAAAGAAATCACCTTTCTTTGTGGGCGTACCCTTTTGGGTGCCGTTGGCGTCCAAAAACAGCCCATTTTATCACAATTTTGACATTTAGCAGTCCGTGGAGGGTTAACAAATGCTCACCGAAGTATTTTGTCCATGCAACTTCTATTGTCACATCAAGGCCTGGGAGTGACAATTTTTTCATGAAAATCTACAAGACTCGTTTAGAGAAATCCACGGAAAACCTGATTTTTTTTAGCTTTTTGGGGGTATTGCTGTTTAACCATCCCAAAACGGGTTAATGCTTGGTCTTTTGAACACCATTATTACTTACAAAAATGATCTCCGGTGAATTCCACTTCAAATAAAGGAAGTTATGTTTATCTCTCGTGTATCGTTTGGGTGCTCTGGGGGCCTGAAACCGGCCCATTTCATCAAAATTTCGATGTTTGGCAGCCTGTGGAGGGTTACCATATGCATCGCCTGATATGTCATGTGTATCAAAGGTCGTGGCACAGACAGGTCTATCAATGATGAAAGTTTAAAAAAAATCTACAAGACGTGTTTCGAGAAAGTGCCGATAAACCCCAATTTTGACAGTTTTTTGCCAATTCTGACGAAATAAGGATTAAATCGAAAATTCCGCTTGGTACATTTTTAGATTTTGTGCCCCTCTATGCGTGTGCAAAATTTTGTGAAAATCGGTCCGAAAATGGCTTCGGAATCGTGCGGACAAAATGTGTGGAAAAAAAAAAAACCCAACCCCCCCCCCCCCCCAAAAAAAAAAAAAATAATAATAATCCGTAGAAAAACAATAGTCTTTTCCAGAGGGGAAAGCCTAACTAGACTTTATGATTCTGGAGAATCATGGCTTTTCCCGATGAGATTCCATGATTCTTCATGACCCCACAGTGTCTGATGAATTGTTTTTAACTGTCGCACTGAAGTTCCTTCATTGATGTTATGAGAAAGGTGAGTATAGTAGTCTCAAATGACTTGGCTCGATCCTAATTAACACCATAATTATGGAAACACTGGAACTACCAGCGCGACTGAAGAGAACAATAGCAGCTCTGGGCATCTCTTGCCCTGTCACCTGGACTGTCCGGGGAGACAGGCAAGAGAGTCCATCTGAACTAGGAGTTCGTCATTGAAGAGCACAACACCGCCACACCTTCTTCGGGGAGAGGTAGCACCTTTTGTGAGAGGAACCCCTCTCACACTGGTCCTCACCCGAAGAAGCCTGGACCTGGCCCTGAAAAGAAGAAGAGCAAGAAGAAGAAGAGTCCGTCCACCAAGCGCCGGGATTCCAGGCGCCTGGAGGCCTTCCGGAATAGAAAGAAAGAGGTGAGCGAGAGGATGGAGGTCCTGGAGGCAGCTGCCAGTTCCCCTCCTAGTCCCACTAGTACACCCCAACCAACTGCCAGCTCCTGAGCCGGTACTGTTGGATGAGGAACGTCTGGTGGAGACTGAGGAGGAACCGGAGGTTGCCTTTTCACCACCTCCCACCCCTCACTCCCCACTTCCTTCTCTACCGGACAGCCCGGGTGTGTCAATCTCAGCAACACAGCCACCTAAGTCTGCAGTCACCGCCGAAGAATTAAGGAGAATAATAGAGATGGGAAGGCGGGCAGTTGAGATGGGAAACCGAATCGCCTCCGAAACCCACGAGTTCAGGGAACAATCCAAGGCAGATCTCAAAAAGGAATTAGACGCAATCCATTCACCAAACTCAACACTAAACTCAACATCGTCGACTTCCACATCACAATCTCAACCACCTCCAAAGAAAAAGAGCCGTAAGAAGCCTAGACGGGGTTAAGCCACCTCCCTCCTTCCTTTCCTCCTCCACCGCGCCTTGACATCCTACAACAACAACAAACAGCTAACGAGAGTTGAAAGGGGCTTGTCCTCCAAATCGTCCCTGCGCGCCTTCGGCGCGTCAAACCATTTCGTTCGTCTCAAATGACTCAGTTGATAAGAAAATTGTTTAGGTAAAAAACCATCATTAACGGTGGAGTGGGTTAATATCAATATCGTCGTCCGACAAGTTAATGACCCACAAAAGGAGTTATGTTTGTTTGACACATACCCACTGAGTGCTGTGTCTATTTGAAAATGGTCCATTTTATCTCAAATATATCCAAAATATTGATGTCTGGCAGCTTGTAGAGGGTTAACAAGTACTAACAGGAATATTTTTCCATGCAACTTGTAATGTCACACTAAGAACTGCAAATGGCCATTTTTTCTTTAAAATCTTCCAAGATGTTTTCAGAGAAATCCCTACGCATACGCTCTTTTCCAATTCGAGGTGACGAAATGCGAAATTCATGTCGCTCTTCATGGAAAGTGATGCCACAACTATTCATGAACAAGGAGTGAAAATTTCATGGAAATCTGTCTAGAATTGGCTGAGATATGGTGTTTTGAAGAGAGGAGGTAATTGTTTGAATTTGGTCCTTCCTTTTCAAGCCAGTTCGAAAAAAGACGTCGGGAATGGGCGCAGAATCCTTCAGTGCCTCCTCGCTGGAGTAAGTCCACTTAAATGTTACAATTGTGTGTGACTGGTGGAGAGTTGACTGTAAATGGAAGTTGCTTCTTTAAGACAGCCACCAGAGATCCCAACACAACTTTTAAACCTACGAGAATCTCAGAAGTTTAAAGTCAAGAGAAACTGGCGGTGAGTGGGTTTCTGGCAGGCAGGAAAAGATTGACGAAGATTTGCATATTGGACATTAAAATAGCACTTCAGACATACACGAACGGTGTTCAGACCGCTGGAGGCAGCGACTTGAAATTTTCAGAACTTGTTCTACGAACCCTGGCCGACATTTTGGGATCTGCTTGGAGTGTCCGGACCGCGTGGAAAACACCACGCATCGCTTGGAATGTGAGAGTACTATTCGTCCCGACTCTATCAGTTTAGAATGGACACGGGCAGTGTTGTAGACGACTGTAGAGCTGCGATTGAGCATAACGTCCCAGGTTTCGGTGCCACATTGCCTAACCAGCTCCAAAAGAGCGGCGGGGGAGGGGTATCCGGACACTATCTTTAAACCTTAGATAATCGTCAGAAGTTGAAGTGAAAAGAAATCGGCGGTGAGTAGGTTTTTTGGCGGGTAACGATTAACGAAAATTTGCCAATTAGACATTAAAACTGCACTTCTCACAAACATGAAGCGTGTCTAGACCGCTGAAGGCAGCGACATCTAATTTTCAGAACTTGTTCTACGCACCCCGGCCGACATTTTGGCATCTGTTGCGAGTGCCGAGGCCGAGTGAAGAACACCACGCATCGCGTGGAAAGTGAGAGTACTATTCGTCCCGACTCTATCAGTTTGGAATGGACTTGAGGACTGTTGTAGACTACTGTAGAGCTGCGATTGAGCATGAAGTCGGAGTTTTTTGTGCCAAATTGCCTAACCGGCTCCAAGGTATGATTTTTCGTCTGTACATCGCACAGATCGACTGTAGTTTATACCGTTACCATACGTTGAAGTAGCCTTTTATCATTTTCGCCACTTTCGCCCCAGATTTGAGGGTACCTTCCTTCAACCCCATTTTATAGCAAAATCTAGCCATGCTCCCAACAACGCCCTCTCCCCGTCGGCCCTGGAGCTTCTAAAAATAGAAAGGTCAATGGGTAGGGGCCCTTTAGCAAACAAACGGGGGCAGGGGCAGGTGTACTTGGTGAAAAAACAGTTGTGTGAACATCCCCAGAAGTGAAAACCTATGCTCAGTGGCTGTAATCAAGATGTTAATTTAGACTCCCATTACGGCCAAGATACTACAGAATGCAAATGGGTGGGTGGCGGGCATCATCACTGGATCTAATGTTGTATTTCATGTTTTCTTTATATTCTATTTATTTTTTTGATATCTCTCTCTCTCTCTCTCTCTCTCTCTCTCTCTCTCTCTCTCTCTCTCTCTCTCAGTTTAATTTGTGTTTGTCTATAATGTTTATAATATTTAGATTTTCCGAGATTCTGTTATTTATGGAATACGTTCTGCCATATTGTAAATTATTAGTCACCGTACAGGAACGGAGGGGGCTTCTAAGTGGTAAGCACTTGTCCTCCAATCCTGATTTGCATTGTCAAATGGCAAATAAAATATGTTTAATCTACTCTAACAGTGGGGGGGGGGGGGGGGGGGGGCATGTGTCCTAGGTAAAAAACAGCAGGGGGGCAGGTGTCCTAGGTAAAATAAACAGCATGGGGTGGGGGGGGGGGGGGGGGTGTCCCCGCTAATTAATTTTAATAGCAGGCAGTTGTTCATGGGGGCAGGTGTCCTATCCCACTGCCCAGTATTCCACATTTTCTATGGTACTTGGCCTTGACGGAAATAACATTTCAACAAGAAACAACGGGAAACCTATTTGCAATAAAGCTGCAAATATAAACTTGATTTTAGGACCATTCCATGGACATTTTAAAGCCTACTGCGATATCAGCGTTTCTTACTCTCGTCCTTTCACCACACCGCAGTATTTTACGCGAGTCGAGTTCTGACGTCATGCAAGTTTGACGGGACATGCTTTCAATTTTGTTATTGACAACAATATATTTATAATTTCGTGCTTACTGATCCGAATTTTGAAAACGACACACGCAATCCCGAAAGCGTTTTCTGAAAAACACGATTCTGTAAAAGGTTTTAGTGAAATTTGATTATTTTTTTTATTTTCAATTTCGATGGCTCTTGTTGAAAAGGTGCTAATCACTGATCATCCCTAACGAGATCAAAGACACGCCGTAGTTTAATAACAGACAGAGAATCTTCTAAGAATATACATGCGCAGTCCAAAAATGCAATAAATCAAGTGTTTTTTCACGTTTTATGAGAGAAATATGTCCAATTGTATCATTGAATCATTTTTAGGTATATGTGGGTGAGAAATTTTCTATACGGACAAAATACAGGCTAAACAAAATATTTGCCATTATTTTCCGCAGACGTATTTTTGTCTTTGCTTCTTGGGGAAATTTCTTGCTGCTAAATACAACGAAGGTGTGTTATTTGATGTGGTCAGAACCGTCAGGTGGTCGGGTCCGAAACCGCACCTCGCAGAAGATTTAGTGGGGGGTGTCGATTTTACAAGTAATGTAGGCAGCGTACACGACATGGGCTGTCTGTCTTTAATCCGATAAAACAGGGTTAAGGCTTGGTTTTTTGAATACCCTTATTTATTTATTTATTTATTTATTTATTTATTTATTTATTTATTTATTTATTTATTTATTTATTTATTTATTTATTTATTTATTGGTGTTTAAGGTCACATACTTCTGCACAATGGCTAATCGTGACCGCGACAGTTTTAGAGGTGGAGGAAGCCGGAGTACCCGGAGAGAACCACCAAGCATCGACGAGCAACTGTCAGCTCCTCAACATCCTCACTCTGTTCAGGCTCCGCTCAGGCAGGGTTACAGAGGTTGAAGACATCTGTACCATCGACGTGCAGTATGCCTTAGTACACGGGGACATCGTGACCCATGTCGGCAACCGGGCCAAAGTGCCTTGCACAAGGACACAACGTGAGTCGTCCCGGACGGGGATCGAACTCGGGACCTCTAGCATAGAAGTTCAACAGTCTACCACTGAGCCACCGCGCTCCCTTGAATACCCTTAATACTATCATACATTATCCCTCTGATAAAAGAGGTCATGTTTATCTATTGTATACCCATTTTGCTGCCCGAAAACAGCCGATTTTATTAAAATTTTGACGTTTAGCAGCCTGTAGAGGGATTAACAAGCGACTAGCGGAATATTCTATCTATGCAATTTGTAAGACCTGCCAATGTCAAATTATTCTTGAAAATCCCCAACAAGCAGTTAGCGAAATCCACGGAAAATGTAAATTTTAAGCGTTTAGGTGGCATCTCTCCTTATTCAGTCCAAAATGGGTTAAGTTTCATTCTTTTAAATACCCTTACTACTTACAAACCTTAAACACCAATAAATAAATTAGATTCCATGATTTTTCTTGACCCCACAGTGTCTCATGAATTGTTTTTAACTGTCTCACTAAAGTTCCTTCATTGATGTTATGAGAAAGGTGAGTATAGTAGTCTCAAATGACTCGGTTTGGGTTTGATAAGAAAATGTTTAGGTAAAACCCATCATTAATGGTAGAATGGGTTAATATCAATATCAATGTTTCCCTATCAGTTTTGCTTCCGGTAAAAGAAGTTACGTTTCTCTGTGGCATTTCCATTTGATGTTGTTGGTGTCCAAAAACAGACCATTTCCTCAATTTTTTTACATTTAGCAGCCCATGAAGGGTTAACAAATGCCTACCAGAATAATTGATCCATGCAACTGGTCATATGACACCAAGACCTATCAACGGCCATTTTCTCTTGAAAACCCCACAAAATGTTTGTAGAAATCCAGGGAAAACGATTTTTTAAGCTTTTGATGGGTATCCCTGTTAACCTCCCCAACAGGGGTTAACGCTTGGCTTTTTGAATACCTTTATTACTTACAAAAATGGTCCTCTGTGAATTCCACTTCAAACAAAGGAGATTATGTTTATCTCTCATGTATACATTAGGTGCTGTGCGTGTCTGAAAACAGTCCCATGTTAACAACATTACGATGCTTGGCAGCTTGTAGATGGTTAAAAAACGCTCACCGGAGTATTTTGTCCATGCAACTTGTAATGTCACATAAAGACCTACGAATAGTCAATTTGTCTTGAAACCCTACAAGTTACCATTAGGGAAATTCACAGAAAATGGGAATTTAAAGCTTTCAAGGGATATCTCTCTTTAGCCTGCCCAAAATGGGTTAAGACGTCGACTTTTGAATACCCTTACTACTTACAAAAATGTTTCCATATAAATTGTACGCGCGATAAAGGAAGGCACTTTTCTTTGTGGTGTACCCTTTGGGTGCTGTTGGTGTGCAAAAACAGCCCATTTTATCGAAATTTTGACCTTCAGCAGCCCAGGGAGGGTTAACTAATGCTGACCGGAATATTTTGTTCATGCGACTTGTAATGTCACACCAAGACCTGCAAATAGCCGATTTTTTCCTGAAAACCTATAAGATGTTGTTAGAGAAATCCACAGAAAACGGGTATTTTAAGATTTTAATGGGTATCTCTCTTTAACCAGCCCAAAATGGGTTAAGACGTCAAATTTTGAATACCCTTACCACTTTCAAAAATATTTTCTGATCAATTTTGCGTCCGATAAATGAAGGCCCCTTTCTCTGTGGTATATCGTTTGGGTGCTGTTGGTGTCTAAAAACAGCCCATTTTATCACAATTTTTACGTTTAGCAGCTCGGGGAGGGTTAACTAATGCTGACCGGAATATTTTATCCATGCATCTTGTAATGTCATGCCAAGACCTGAGAGTGACCAATTTTTCTTGAAAATCTACAAGACTCGTTTAGAGAAATCCATGGAAAACATGAAGTTTTGAGCTTTTTTGGGGAATTGCTGTTTAACCAGCCCAAAACGGGTTAACACTTGGTTTTCTGAACACCCTTATTACTTACAAAAATGATCCTCGGTGAATTCCACTTCCAATAAAGGAAGTTATGTTTACCTCTTAGGTATCGTTTGGGTGCGGTGGGGGTCTGAAACCGGCCCATTTCATCAAAAGTTCGATGTTTGGCAGCCTGTGGAGGGTTACCATATGCATCGTCTAATATGTCGTGTGTATCAAAGGTTGTGTCATAGGCAGGTCTAGTAATTATGAATATTTAAAAAAAATCCTAAAGACGTGTTTCGAGAAAGTGCCGATAAACCCCAATTTTGGCAGTTTTTTGCCAATTCTGGCGAAATAGGGGTTGAATCGAAAATTCCGCTTCAGTACATTTTTAGATTTTTTGCCACTCTATACGTGTGCCAAATTGTGTGAAAATCGGTTCGAAAATGGCTTCTGAATCGTACGGACAAAAATGTGTGAAAAAAAAAAAAAAAAAAACCCCCCCCCCCGAAAAAAAAAAATAATAATCCGTAGAAAAACAATAGTCTTTTCCTGAGGGAAAAGCCTAAAAACCACAAAAAACTAGACTTTATGATTCTGGAGAATCATGGCTTTTCCCGATTAGATTCCATGATTTTTCTTGACCCCACAGTGTCTGATGAATTGTTTTTAACTGTCTCACTAACGTTCCTTCATTGATGTTATGAGAAAGGTGAGTATAGTAGTCTCAAATGACTCGGTTTGGGTTTGATAAAAAAATGTTTAGATAAAACCCATCATTAATGGTAGAATGGGTTAATATCAATATCAATGTTTCCCTATCAGTTTTGCGTCCGGTAAAGGAAGTTACGTTTCTCTGTGGCATTTCCATTTGATGTTGTTGGTGTCCAAAAACAGACTATTTTCTCAATTTTTTTTACATTTAGCAGCCCATGAAGGGTTTACAAATGCCTACCAGAATAATTGATCCATGCAACTGTTCATATGACACCAAGATCTATCAGAGGCCATTTTCTCTTGAAAACCCCCAAAAATGTTTGTAGAAATCCAGGGAAAACGATTTTTTAAGCTTTCGATGGGTATCCCTGTTAACCTCCCCAACAGGGGTTAACGCTTGGCTTTTTGAATACCTTTATTACATACAAAAATGGTCCTCTGTGAATTCCACTTCAAACAAAGGAGATTGTGTTTATCTCTCATGTATACATTAGGCGCTGTGCGTGTCTGAAAACAGTCCCATGTTAACAACATTATGATGCTTGGCAGCTTGTAGATGGTTAAAAAACGCTCACCGGAGTATTTTGTCCATGCAACTTGTAATGTCACATAAAGACCTACAAATACTCAATTTGTCTTGAAACCCTACAAGTTACCATTAGGGAAATTCACAGAAAATGGGAATTTAAAGCTTTGAAGGGATATCTCTCTTTGGCCTGCCCAAAATGGGTTAAGACGTCGACTTTTGAATACCCTTACTACTTACAAAAATGTTTCCGTATAAATTTTACGTGCGATAAAAGAAGGCACTTTTCTTTGTGGTGTACCCTTTGGGTGGTGTTGGTGTGCAAAAACAGCCCATTTTATCGCAATTTTGACCTTCAGCAGCCCGGGGAGGGTTAACTAATGCTGACCGGAATATTTTGATCATGCGACTTGTAATGTCACACCAAGACCTGCAAAGAGCCGATTTTTCTTGAAAACCTACAAGATGTTGTTAGAGAAATCCACAGAAAACGGGGATTTTAAGATTTTAATGGGTAACTCTCTTTAACCAGCCCAAAATGGGTTAAGACCTCAAATTTTGAATACCCTTACCACTTTCAAAAATATTTTCCGATCAATTTTGCGTCCGATAAATGAAGGCCCCTTTCTCTGTGGTATATCATTTGGGTGCTGTTGGTGTCTAAAAACAACCCATTTTATCACAATTTTTACGTTTAGCAGCTCGGGGAGGGTTAACTAATGCTGACCGGAATATTTTATCCATGCAACTTGTAATGTCACACCAAGACCTGAGAGTGACCAATTTTTCTTGAAAATCTACAAGACGTGTTTAGAGAAATCCACGGAAAACATGAAGTTTTGAGCTTTTTGGGGGTTTGCTGTTTAACCAGCCCAAAACGGGTTAACACTTGGTTTTCTGAACACCCTTATTACTTACAAAAATGATCCCCGATGAATTCCAATTCCAATAAAGGAAGTTATGTTTACCTCTCAGGTATCGTTTGGGTGCGGTGGGGGGTCTGAAACCGGCCCATTTCATCAAAATTTCGATGTTTGGCAGCCTGTGGAGGGTTACCATATGCATCGCCTAATATGTCGTGTGTATCAAAGCTTGTGTCATAGGCAGGTCTAGTAATTATGAATATTTAAAAAAAATCCTAAAGACGTGTTTGAGAAAGTGCCGATAAACCCCAATTTTGGCAGTTTTTTGCCAATTCTGGCGAAATAGGGGTTAAATCGAAAATTCCGCTTCAGTACATTTTTAGACTTTTTGCCACTCTATACGTGTGCCAAATTGTGTGAAAATCGGTTCGAAAATGGCTTCTGAATCGTACGGACAAAAATGTGTGAAAACCCCCCCCCCCCCCCCAAAAAAAAAACCCCCCCCAAAAAAAAAAGAAAAAAAAAATAATAATCCGTAGAAAAACAGTAGTCTTTTCCAGAGGGAAAAGCCTAAAAACCACAAAAAACTAGACTTTATGATTCTGGAGAATCATGGCTTTTCCCGATTAGATTCCATGATTTTTCTTGACCCCACAGTGTCTGATGAATTGTTTTTAACTGTCTCACTAACGTTCCTTCATTGATGTTATGAGAAAGGTGAGTATAGTAGTCTCAAATGACTCGGTTTGGGTTTGATAAAAAAATGTTTAGGTAAAACCCATCATTAATGGTAGAATGGGTTAATATCAATATCAATGTTTCCCTATCAGTTTTGCGTCCGGTAAAAGTAGTTACGTTTCTCTGAGGCATTTCCATTTGATGTTGTTTGTGTCCAAAAACAGACTATTTTCTCAATTCTTTTTACATTTAGCAGCCCATGAAGGGTTAACAAATGCCTACCAGAATAATTGACCCATGCAACTGTTCATATGACACCAAGATCTATCAACGGCCATTTCCTCTTGAAAACCCCAAAAAATGTTTGTAGAAATCCAGGGAAAACGATTTTTTAAGCTTTTGATGGGTATCCCTGTTAACCTCCCCAACAGGGGTTAACGCTTGGCTTTTTGAATACCTTTATTACATACAAAAATGGTCCTCTGTGAATTCCACTTCAAACAAAGGAGATTATGTTTATCTCTCATGTATACATTAGGTGCTGTACGTGTCTGAAAACAGTCCCATGTTAACAACATTACGATGCTTGGCAGCTTGTAGATGGTTAAAAAATGCTCACCGGAGTATTTTGTCCATGCAACTTCTAATGTCACATAAAGACCTACGAATAGTCAATTTGTCTTGAAACCCTACAAGTTACCGTTAGGGAAATTCACAGAAAATGGGAATTTAAAGCTTTCAAGGGATATCTCCCTTTAGCCCGCCGAAAATGGGTTAAGACGTCGACTTTTGAATACCCTTACTACTTACAATAATGTTTCTGTATAAATTGTACGAGCGATAAAAGAAGGCACTTTTCTTTGTGGTGTACCCTTTGGGTGCTGTTGGTGTGCAAAACAGCCCATTTTATTGCAATTTTGACCTTCAGTAGCCCGGGGAGGGTTAACTAATACTGACCGGAATATTTTGTTCATGCGACTTGTAATGTCACACCAAGACCTGCAAATAGCCGATTTTTCTTGAAAACCTACAAGATGTTGTTAGAGAAATGCACAGAAAATGGAGATTTTAAGATTTTAATGGGTATCTCTCTTTAACCAGCCCAAAATGGGTTAAGACCTCAAATTTTGAATACCCTTACCACTTTCAAAAATATTTTCCGATCAATTTTGCGTCCGATAAATGAAGGCCCCTTTCTCTGTGGTATATCGTTTGGGTGCTGTTGGTGTCTAAATACAGCCCATTTTATCACAATTTTTACGTTTAGCAGCTCGGGGAGGGTTAACTAATGCTGACCGGAATATTTTATCCATGCAGCTTGTAATGTCACACCAAGACCTGAGAGTGACCAATTTTTCTTGAAAATCTACAAGACTCGTTTAGAGAAATCCACGGAAAACATGAAGTTTTGAGCTTTTTGGGGGTTTGCTATTTAACCAGCCCAAAACGGGTTAACACTTGGTTTTCTGAACACCCTTATTACTTACAAAAATGATCCCCGATGAATTCCACTTCCAAGAAAGGAAGTTATGTTTACCTCTCGGGTATCGTTTGGGTGCTGTGGGGGTCTGAAACCGGCCCATTTCATCAAAATTTCGATGTTTGGCAGCCTGTGGAGGGTTACCATATGCATCGCCTAATATGCCGTGTGTACGAAAGGTTGTGTCATAGGCAGGTCTAGTAATTATGAATATTTATAAAAAATCCTAAAGACGTGTTTCGAGAAAGTGCCGATAAACCCCAATTTTGGCAGTTTTTTGCCAATTCTGGCGAAATAAGGGTTAAATCGAAAATTCCGCTTTGGTACATTTTTAGATCTTTTGCCACTCTATGCGTGTGCCAAATCGTGTGAAAATCGGTTCGAAAATGGCTTCTGAATCGTACGGACAAAAATGTGTGGAAAAAAAAAAAAAAAAAAAAAAACCCCAAAAAACTAGACTTTATGATTCTGGAGAATCATGGCTTTTCCCGATTAGATTCCATGATTTTTCTTGACCCCCACAGTGTCTGATGAATTGTTTTTAACTGTCTCACTAACGTTCCTTCATTGATGTTATGAGAAAGGTGAGTATAGTAGTCTCAAATGACTCGGTTTGGGTTTGATAAAAAAATGTTTAGGTAAAACCCATCATTAATGGTAGAATGGGTTAATATCAATATCAATGTTTCCCTATCAGTTTTGCGTCCGGTAAAGGAAGTTACGTTTCTCTGTGGCATTTCCATTTGATGTTGTTGGTGTCCAAAAACAGACTATTTCCTCAATTTTTTTTACATTTAGCAGCCCATGAAGGGTTAACAAATGCCTACCAGAATAATTGACCCACGCAAATGGTCATATGACACCAAGACCTATTAACGGCCATTTTCTCTTGAAAACCCCACAAAATGTTTGTAGAAATCCAGGGAAAACGATTTTTTAAGCTTTTGATGGGTATCCCTGTTAACCTCCCCAACAGGGGTTAACGCTTGGCTTTTTGAATACCTTTATTACTTACAAAATGGTCCTCTGTGAATTCCACTTCAAACAAAGGAGATTGTGTTTATCTCTCATGTATACATTAGGTGCTGTGCGTGTCTGAAAACAGTCCCATGTTAACAACATTATGATGCTTGGCAGCTTGTAGATGGTTAAAAAACGCTCACCGGAGTATTTTGTCCATGCAACTTGTAATGTCACATAAAGACCTACAAATAGTCAATTTGTCTTGAAACCCTACAAGTTACCATTAGGGAAATTCACAGAAAATGGGAATTTAAAGCTTTCAAGGGATATCTCTCTTTAGCCTGCCCAAAATGAGTTAAGACGTCGACTTTTGAATACCCTTACTACTTACAAAAATGTTTCCGTATAAATTGTACGCGCGATAAAAGAAGGCACTTTTCTTTGTGGTGTACCCTTTGGGTGGCGTTGGTGTGCAACAACAGCCCATTATATCGAAATTTTGACCTTCAGCAGCCCGGGGAGGGTTAACTAATGCTGACCGGAATATTTTGATCATGCGACTTGTAATGTCACACCAAGACCTGCAAAGAGCCGATTTTTCTTGAAAACCTACAAGATGTTGTTAGAGAAATCCACAGAAAACGGGTATTTTAAGATTTTAATGGGTATCTCTCTTTAACCAGCCCAAAATGGGTTAAGACGTCAAATTTTGAATACCCTTACCACTTTCAAAAATATTTTCCGATCAATTTTGCGTCCGATAAATGAAGGCCCCTTTCTCTGTGGTATATCGTTTGGGTGCTGTTGGTGTCTGAAAACAGCCCATTTTATCACAATTTTTACGTTTAGCAGCTCGGGGAGGGTTAACTAATGCTGACCGGAATATTTTATCCATGCATCTTGTAATGTCACGCCAAGACCTGAGAGTGACCAATTTTTCTTGAAAATCTACAAGACTCGTTTAGAGAAATGCACGGAAAACATGAAGTTTTGAGCTTTTTTGGGGTATTGCTGTTTAACCAGCCCAAAACGGGTTAACACTTGGTTTTCTGAACACCCTTATTACTTACAAAAATGATCCTCGGTGAATTCCACTTCCAATAAAGGAAGTTATGTTTACCTCTAAGGTATCGTTTGGGTGCGGTGGGGGTCTGAAACTGGCCCATTTCATCGAAATTTCGATGTTTGGCAGCCTGTGGAGGGTTACCATATGCATCGCCTAATATGTCGTGTGTATCAAAGGTTGTGTCATAGGCAGGTCTAGTAATTATGAATATTTAAAAAAAATCCGAAAGACGTGTTTCGAGAAAGTGCCGATAAACCCCAATTTTGGCAGTTTTTTGCCAATTCTGGCGAAATAGGGGTTAAATCGAAAATTCCGCTTCAGTACATTTTTAGATTTTTTGCCACTCTATACCTGTGCCAAATTGTGTGAAAATCGGTTCGAAAATGGCTTCTGAATCGAACGGACAAAAATGTGTGAAAAAAAAAAAAAAAAAAAAAAAAAAAAAAACCCCCCAAAAAAAAAGATAAAAAAAAAATAATAATCCGTAGAAAAACAATAGTCTTTTCCAGAGGGAAAAGCCTAAAAACCACAAAAAACTAGACTTTATGATTCTGGAGAATCATGGCTTTTCCCGATTAGATTCCATGATTTTTCTTGACCCCACAGTGTCTGATGTATTGTTTTTAACTGTCTCACTAACGTTCCTTCATTGATGTTATGAGAAAGGTGAGTATAGTAGTCTCAAATGACTCGGTTTGAGTTTGATAAAAAAATGTTTAGGCAAAACCCATCATTAATGGTAGAATGGGTTAATATCAATATCAATGTTTCCCTATCAGTTTTGCGTCCGGTAAAAGTAGTTACGTTTCTCTGTGGCATTTCCATTTGATGTTGTTTGTGTCCAAAAACAGACTATTTTCTCAATTTTTTTTACATTTAGCAGCCCATGAAGGGTTAACAAATGCCTACCAGAATAATTGATCCATGCAACTGTTCATATGACACCAAGATCTATCAACGGCCATTTTCTCTTGAAAACCCCCGAAAATGTTTGTAGAAATCCAGGGAAAACGATTTTTTAAGCTTTTGATGGGTATCCCTGTTAACCTCCCCAACAGGGGTTAACGCTTGGCTTTTTGAATACCTTTATTACTTACAAAAATGGTCCTCTGTGAATTCCACTTCAAACAAAGGAGATTATGTTTATCTCTCATGTATACATTAGGTGCTGTGCGTGTCTGAAAACAGTCCCATGTTAACAACATTACGATGCTTGGCAGCTTGTAGATGGTTAAAAAACGCTCACCGGAGTACTTTGTCCATGCAACTTCTAATGTCACATAAAGACCTACGAATAGTCAATTAGTCTTGAAACCCTACAAGTTACCGTTAGGGAAATTCACAGAAAATGGGAATTTAAAGCTTTCAAGGGATATCTCTCTTTAGCCTGCCCAAAATGGGTTAAGACGTCGACTTTTGAATACCCTTACTACTTACAAAAATGTTTCTGTATAAATTGTACGAGCGATAAAAGAAGGCACTTTTCTTTGTGGTGTACCCTTTGGGTGCTGTTGGTGTGCAAAAACAGCCCATTTTATCGCAATTTTGACCTTCAGTAGCCCGGGGAGGGTTAACTAATGCTGACCGGAATATTTTGTTCATGCGACTTGTAATGTCACACCAAGACCTGCAAATAGCCGATTTTTCTTGAAAACCTACAAGATGTTGTTAGAGAAATCCACAGAAAACGGGGATTTTAAGATTTTAATGGGTATCTCTCTTTAACCAGCCCAAAATGGGTTAAGACCTCAAATTTTGAATACCCTTACGACTTTCAAAAATATTTTCCGATCAATTTTGCGTCCGATAAATGAAGGCCCCTTTCTCTGTGGTATATCGTTTGGGTGCTGTTGGTGTCTAAAAACATCCCATTTCATCACAATTTTTACGTTTAGCAGCTCGGGGAGGGTTAACTAATGCTGACCGGAATATTTTATCCATGCAACTTGTAATGTCACACCAAGACCTGAGAGTGACCAATTTTTCTTGAAAATCTACAAGACGCGTTTAGAGAAATCCACGGAAAACTTGAAGTTTTGAGCTTTTTGGGGGTTTGCTGTTTAACCAGCCCAAAACGGGTTAACACTTGGTTTTCTGAACACCCTTATTACTTACAAAAATGATCCCCGATGAATTCCACTTCCAAGAAAGGAAGTTATGTTTACCTCTCGGGTATCGTTTGGGTGCTGTGGGGGTCTGAAACCGGCCCATTTCATCAAAATGTCGATGTTTGGCAGCCTGTGGAGGGTTACCATATGCATCGCCTAATATGCCGTGTGTACGAAAGGTTGTGTCATAGGCAGGTCTAGTAATTATGAATATTTAAAAAAAATCCTAAAGACGTGTTTCGAGAAAGTGCCGGTAAACCCCAATTTTGGCAGTTTTTTACCAATTCTGGGGAAATAAGGGTTAAATCGAAAATTCCGCTTGGGTACATTTTTAGATTTTTTGCCACTCTATGCGTGTGCCAAATCGTGTGAAAATCGGTTCGAAAATGGCTTCTGAATCGTACGGACAAAAATGTGTGGAAAAAAAAAAAAAAAAAAAACCCCAAAAAACTAGACTTTATGATTCTGGAGAATCATGGCTTTTCCCGATTAGATTCCATGATTTTTCTTGACCCCCACAGTGTCTGATGAATTGTTTTTAACTGTCTCACTAAAGTTCCTTCATTGATGTTATGAGAAAGGTGAGTATAGTAGTCTCAAATGACTCGGTTTGGGTTTGATAAAAAAATGTTTAGGCAAAACCCATCATTAATGGTAGAATGGGTTAATATCAATATCAATGTTTCCCTATCAGTTTTGCGTCCGGTAAAGGAAGTTACATTTCTCTGTGGCATTTCCATTTGATGTTGTTGGCGTCCAAAAACAGACTATTTCCTCAATTTTTTTTACATTTAGCAGCCCATGAAGGGTTAACAAATGCCTACCAGAATAATTGATCCATGCAAATGGTTATATGACACCAAGACCTATTAACGGCCATTTTCTCTTGAAAACCCCACAAAATGTTTGTAGAAATCCAGGAAAAACGATTTTTTAAGCTTTTGATGGGTATCCCTGTTAACCTCCCCAACAGGGGTTAACGCTTGGCTTTTTGACTACCTTTATTACTTACAAAATGGTCCTCTGTGAATTCCACTTCAAACAAAGGAGATTGTGTTTATCTCTCATGTATACATTAGGCGCTGTGCGTGTCTGAAAACAGTCCCATGTTAACAACATTATGATGCTTGGCAGCTTGTAGATGGTTAAAAAACGCTCACTGGAGTATTTTGTCCATGCAACTTGTAATGTCACATAAAGACCTACAAATAGTCAATTTGTCTTGAAACCCTACAAGTTACCATTAGGGAAATTCACAGAAAATGGGAATTTAAAGCTTTGAAGGGATATCTCTCTTTAGCCTGCCCAAAATGGGTTAAGACGTCGACTTTTGAATACCCTTACTACTTACAAAAATGTTTCCGTATAAATTGTACGTGCGATAAAAGAAGGCACTTTTCTTTGTGGTGTACTCTTTGGGTGGTGTTGGTATGCAAAAACAGCCCATTTTATCGCACTTTTGACCTTCAGCAGCCCGGGGAGGGTTAACTAATGCTGACCGGAATATTTTGATCATGCGACTTGTAATGTCACACCAAGACCTGCAAAGAGCCGATTTTTCTTGAAAACCTACAAAATGTTGTTAGAGAAATCCACAGAAAACGGGTATTTTAAGATTTTAATGGGTATCTCTCTTTAACCAGCCCAAAATGGGTAAAGACGTCAAATTTTGAATACCCTTACCACTTTCAAAAATATTTTCCGATCAATTTTGCGTCCGATAAATGAAGGCCCCTTTCTCTGTGGTATATCGTTTGGGTGCTGTTGGTGTCTAAAAACAGCCCATTTTATCACAATTTTTACGTTTAGCAGCTCGGGGAGGGTTAACTAATGCTGACCGGAATATTTTGTCCATGCAACTTGTAATGTCACACCAAGACCTGAGAGTGACCAATTTTTCTTTAAAATCTACAAGACTCGTTTAGAGAAATCCACGAAAAACATGAAGTTTTGAGCTTTTTTGGGGTATTGCTGTTTAACCAGCCCAAAACGGGTTAACACTTGGTTTTCTGAACACCCTTATTACTTACAAAAATGATCCTCGGTGAATTCCACTTCCAATAAAGGAAGTTATGTTTACCTCTCGGGTATCGTTTGGGTGCTGTGGGGGTCTGAAACCGGCCCATTTCATCAAAATTTCGATGTTTGACAGCCTGTGGAGGGTTACCATATGCATCGCCTAATATGTCGGTGTATCAAAGGTTGTGTCATAGGGAGGTCTAGTAATTATGAATATTTTAAAAAAATCCTAAAGACGTGTTTCGAGAAAGTGCCGATAAACCCCAATTTTGGCAGTTTTTTTCCAATTCTGGCGAAATAAGGGTTGAATCGAAAATTCCGCTTCGGTACATTTTTAGATTTTTTGCCACTCTATGCGTGTGCCAAATTGTGTGAAAATCGGTTCGAAAATGGCTTCTGAATCGTACAGACAAAAATGTGTGGAAAAAAAAAAAAATAATAATCCGTAGAAAAACAATAGTCTTTTCCAGAGGGAAAAGCCTAACTAGACTTTATGATTCTGGAGAATCATGGCTTTTCCCGATTAGATTCCTTGATTTTTCTTGACCCCACAGTGTCTGATGAATTGTTTTTAACTGTCTCACTAAAGTTCCTTCATTGATGTGATGAGAAAGGTGAGTATAGTAGTCTCAAATGACTCAGTTTGGGTTTGATAAAAAAATGTTTAGGTAAAACCCATCATTAATGGTAGAATGGGTTAATATCAATATCAATGTTTCCCTATCAGTTTTGCGTCTGGTAAAAGAAGTTACGTTTCTCTGTGGCATTTCCATTTGATGTTGTTGGTGTCCAAAAACAGACTATTTCCTCATTTTTTTTACATTTAGCAGCCCATAATGGGTTAACAAATGCCTACCAGAATAATTGATCCATGCAACTGGTCATAGGACACCAAGACCTATCAACGGCCATTTTCTCTTGTAAACTCCACAAAATGTTTGTAGAAATCCAGGGAAAACGATTTTTTTAGCTTTTGATGGGTATCCCTGTTAACCTCCCCATCATGGGTTAACGCTTGGCTTTTTGAATACCTTTATTACTTACAAAAATGGTCCTCTCTGAATTCCACTTCAAAGAAAGGAGATTATGTTTATCTCTCATGTATACATTTGGTGCTGTGCGTGTCTGAAAACAGTCCCATGTTAACAACATTACGATGCTTGGCAGCTTGTAGATGGTTAAAAAACGCTGACCGGAGTATTTTGTCCATGCAACTTGTAATGTCACATAAACACCTACGAATAGTCAATTTGTCTTGAAACCCTACAAGTTACCGTTAGGGAAATTCACAGAGAATGGGAATTTAAAGCTTTCAAGGGATATCTCTCTTTAGCCTGCCCAAAATGGGTTAAGACGTCGACTTTTGAATACCCTTACTACTTACAAAAAAGTTTTCCGTATAAATTGTACGCGCGATAAAAGAAGGCACTTTTCTTTGTGGTGTACCCTTTGGGTGCTGTTGGTGTGCAAAAACAGCGCATTTTATCGCAAGTTTGACCTTCAGCAGCCAGGGGAGGGTTAACTAATGCTGACCGGAATATTTTGTTCATGCGACTTGTAATGTCACCCCAAGACCTGCAAAGAGCCGATTTTTCTTGAAAATCTACAAGATGTTGTTAGAGAAATCCACAGAAAACGTGTATGTTAAGATTTTAATGGGTATCTCTCTTTAACCAGCCCAAAATGGGTTAAGACGTCAAATTTTGAATACCCTTACCACTTTCAAAAATATTTTCCGATCAATTTTGCGTCCGATAAATGAAGGCCCCTTTCTCTGTGGTATATTGTTTGGGTGCTGTTGGTGTCTAAAAACAGCCCATTTTATCACAAATTTTACGTTCAACAGCTCGGGAAGGGTTAACTAATGCTGACCGGAATATTTTATCCATGCAACTTGTAATGTCACACCAAGACCTGAGAGTGACCAATTTTTCTTGAAAATCTACGGGACTCGTTTAGAGAAATCCACGGCAAACATGCAGTTTTGAGCTTTTTTGGGTATTGCTGTTTAACCAGCCCAAAACGGGTTAACACTTGGTTTCCTGAACACTCTTATTACTTACAAAAATGATCCTCGGTGAATTCCACTTCCAATAAAGGAAGTTATGTTTACCTCTCTGGTATCGTTTGGGTGCTGTGGGGGTCTGAATCCGGCCCATTTCATCAAAATTTCGATGTTTGGCAGTCTGTGGAGGGTTACCATATGCATCGCCTAATATGTCGTGTGTATCAAAGGTTGTGTCATAGGCAGGTCTAGTAATTATGAATATTTAAAAAAAATCCTAAAGACGTGTTTCGAGAAAGTGCCGTTAAACCCCAATTTTGGCAGTTTTTTGCCAATTCTGGCGAATTAAGGGTTAAATCGAAAATTCCGCTTGGGTACATTTTTAGATTTTTTGCCACTCTATGCGTGTGCCAAATCGTGTGAAAATCGGTTCGAAAATGGCTTCTGAATCGTACGGACAAAAATGTGTGGAAAAAAAAAAAAAAAAATAATAATAATCCGTAGAAAAACAATAGTCTTTTCCAGAGGGAAAAGCCTAACAATAGTCTTTTCCAGAGGGAAAAGCCTAAAAATAATAATCCGTGGAAAAACAATAGTCTTTTCCAGGGGGAAAAGCCTAATAATCCGTAGAAAAACAATAGTCTTTTCCAGAGGGAAAAGCCTAACTATGCTGTCACATGGTAATTAACATTGCTAGTCGGGATCCCCCGGCAGTCAGAGCTGCAGAAGCGCACAGACGCAAAAGATTAAGACGTGGTGTTTTAAGCTCCTGTGGCGAGCCTGCGACAGTGACATTTTGAGAGTGTACTATAGTGCCAGTTCAGGGCTATAGATAGAAATTGATGAAAAAACTAGACTTTATGATTCTGGCGAATCATGGCTTTTCCCGATGAGATTTCATGATTTTTCATGACCTCACAGTGTCTGATGAATTGTTTTTAATTGTCTCACTGAAGTTCCCTCATTGATGTTATGAGAAAGGTGAGTATAGTAATCTCAGATGACTCAGTTTGGTAAACAAATTGTTTAGGTAAAAACCATCATTAAGGGTGGAGTGGGTTAATGTCAATATCGTCGTCCAACACGTCAATGACGATAAAAGGAGTTATGTTTTTTGACACATATCCACTGAGTGCTGTTGCTATTTGAAAATGATCCATTTTATCTCAAATGTATCCAAAATATTGATGACTGGCAGCTTGTAGAGGGTTAACAAGTGCTAACAGGAATATTAATTAATGCAACTTGTAATGTCACACCAAGAACTGCGAATGGCCATTTTTTTTAAAAATCTACAAAATGTTTTCAGAGAAATCCAGGGAGAACATGAATTTTAAGCTTTTGATGGGTATCATTGTTTATCCAGCCCAAAACGGGTTAAGTGTTGTTTTTGGAATACTCTAATTCTCAGTGAATTCTACTTCCACTTATTTTGATCTCTCTTCTCAACTTCGGGTGCTGTGGGTACACAAACACAGTCCATTTTATGAACATTTTGACGTTTGAGAACCTGCATAGGGTTAACAAATGCTTACTGGAATATTTTGTACATGCGACTTGTAATGTCACACTAAGATCTGAGAATGGTCATGTTTTCTTGAAAATCTACGAGATGTTTTTAGAGAAATCCTCGGATAACATGAATTTTTAACCTTTTGAGGGGTTTCACTCTTTAACCAGCCCTAAACGGGTTAATGCTTGGTTTTGTGAATACCTTTATTACTTACAAAAATGATCGACGGTGAATTCGTTTTCCAATGAAGGAGGTTATGTTTATCTCATAGGTACACATTTGGTGTTATGGTTGCCCAAGAACAGCCCATTTTCTCCACAAGTCTATGCTTGGCAGCCTCTGGGGGGGGGGGGGGGGGATTAACAAATGCTTACCTGCCAATTCTGACGAAATAAGGGTTAAATCGAAAATTCCGAAATATTTTGTCCATGCAACTTGTGATGTCACTCCAAGACCTGCGAATGGTCAATTTTTCTTGAAAATCTTTTTTGAGAAATCCACACAGAACTGGAATTTTAAGCTTTTAAGGGGTATATCTCCTTAACTAGTCAAAAATGGGTTAAGACCTCGATTTTTGTATACACTTACTACTTACAAAAATATTTCCCTGTCAGTTTGGCATCTGGGAAAAGAAGTTATGTTTCTCTGTTGCATTTCCATTTGATGTTGTTGGTGTCCAAAAACAGACTACTTTTTCAAAATTTTGACATTTAGCAGCCCATGGAGGGTTAACAAATGCTTATCGGAATAATTTATCCAATCACCTGGTAATGCGACACCAAGACCTATCAAAAGCCATTTTCTCTTGAAAACCCTACCAGATGTTTGTAAAGAAATCCAGGGAAAACATAAATTCTTAAGCTTTTGATGGGTATCACTATTAACAACCACGAAAGGTGTTAACGCTTGGATTTTTTAATACCCTTGTTACTTACAAAAATGGTCCTTGGTGAATTCCAATTCCAACAAAGCAGATTATGTTTATTTCTCAGGTATAGGTTGGGTGCTGTGCGTGTCCAAAAACAGCCCATTTTAACAAAATTACGATGCTTGGCACCCTGTAGAGGGTTAATAAACGCTCACCGGAATATTGTGTCCATGCAACTTGTAATGTCTCACAAAGACTTGCAAGTAGTCAATTTTTCTTGAAAACATACAGGATGTTTTTATAGAAATCCACAGAAAATGGGAATTTTAAGATTTTAAGGGGTCTCTCTCTTTAGCCTGTCCAAAATGGGTTAAGACTTCGACTTTTGAATATCCTTACTACTTACAAAAATGTTTCCGTATAGATTGTGCGCTTGATAAAAGAAGACACTTTTCTTTGTGGCGTACCCATTGCGTGCTGTTGGCGTCCAAAAACAGCCCATTTTTTCACAATTTTGACTTTTAATAGCCTGTGGAGGGTTAACAAATGCTCACCGCAGTATTTTGTCCATGCAACTTCTATTGTCACACCAAGTCCTGGGAGTGACAATTTTTTCTTGAAAATCTGCAAGACTCGTTTACAGAAATCCACTGAAAACATGAATTTTTGAGCTTTTTGTGGGTATTGCTGTTTAACCGACCCAAAACGGATTAACGCTTGGTTTTTTGAACACCCTTATTACCTACAAAAATGATCCTCGGTGAATTCCACTTCCAATAAAGGAAGTTATGTTTATCTCGTGTGTAACGTTTGGGTTCTCTGGGTGTCTGAAACTGGTCCATTTCATCAAAACTTCGATGTTTGGCAGCCTGTGGAGGGTTACCATATGCATCGCCTGATGTGTCGTGTGTATCAAAGGTCGTGTCACTGACAGGTCTAATAATGATGAATGTTTAAAAAAAATCTACAAGACGTGTTTCGAGAAAGTGCCTATAAACCCCAATTTTGGCAGTTTTCTGCCAATTCTGACGAAATAAGGGTTAAATCGAAAATTCCGCCTAGGTACATTTTTAGATTTTGTGCCTCTCTATGAGTGTGCAAAATTTTGTGAAAATCGGTCCGAAAATGGCTTCTGAATCGCACGGACAAAATGTGTGGAACCCCCCCCCCAAAAAAAAAAAACAAAACAAAAAAAACAACAAAAAAAAACAAAACAAAAACAAAAACTAGAGTTTTCATGACCCCCACAGTGTCTGATGAATTGTTTTTAACTGTCTCACTGAAGTTCCTTTATTGATGTTATGAGAAAGGTGAGTATAGTAGTCTCAAATCACTCAGTTTGATAAAAAAATAGTTTAGGTAAAAACCATCATTAACGGTGGAATGGGTTAATGTCAATATCGTCGTCCAACAAGTCAATGACCGACAAAAGGAGTTATGTTTGTTTGATACATACCCACTGAGTGCTGTGGCTATTTGAAAATGGTCCATTTTATCTCAAATGTATCCAAAATATTGATGTCTGGCAGGTTTAGAGGGTTAACAATTTCTAACAGGAATATTCATTCATGCAACTTGTAATGTCACTCCAAGAACTGCGAATGGCCATTTTTTCTTTAAAATCTACAAGATGTTTTTAGAGAAATCCAGGGAGAAATGAATTTTAAGCTTTTGATGGGTATCATTGTTTATCCATCCAAAACGGGTTAAGGTAGTTGTAATAATTATTTTGGTATGGCTAGATGCAACAATGACTGTGGAAGAAAGTTACTGTTTACTTCTTAATCTCAGATTTAACTATCTAGCACAATGAGGGCGAGAATAAGAGTACCGTTTGAAAATGGCAAAATTAGACATCTTTGGTTGCCTTTTCTTTTATTTTGGAAAGGGTTAATTTCAAACACTTTTCATTACGTGTTCACAATTGACTATCGAGCATATTTTCTGTTGTTAGTTTGGTTGTAAAATTTAACCCTATCCCATTCTGGTTGCATAAAAGTAGGTACCGTCCAAAAAATTTCCAATTTTTTCAGAATTTGGTAAATTTAGGTGGCGATTTACTCCATTTTCAATTGCTTGAGCTCTGAATGTTTTCTATAGCTGCTTGCAGCAGTCAAAGTATGACAAATTCTGTTCTATATGTTATTATTAAAAGTTTCACCCTTGGCAGATTTGAGACTTCCCATAAGGGTACTGTCAGAATAATTGTTATTTTCGCCAACATTTACATGCACTTTCTCAGCACTGGAGCATATTGTCTCAAAACCTTTTCCATGAGAGGATTGGGCCTTCATCCAAGAACAATTTTGCTGTTATATATTTTATTCAAAGTTTTAACCTTCACCCAGTTTTCGGGCCTTGAATTTGAGTGCCCTAAAATTCTTCATAAAATTGGCTAATTTGGAGCTCACTTTTCTTCCATTTTCGAAAGGAATATGAAAAATGATTTACATGTTCGTATTTACAATTGCCTACCGAGCATATTTGCTGTTGTAAGTTTGGTTGTAAAGTTTAACCCTATGCTCGTTCTGTTTGCATAAAGATAGGTGCAGTCCAAAAAAACCTCTCGTTTTCAGAATTTGGTAAGTTTAAGTGACGATTTACTCCATTCCAAATTGATTGAGCGCTGACCGTTTTCTATGGCTGTATGCAACAGTCATAGTATGACAACTTTTGTTTTATATGTCATTATTAAAAGTTTAACCGTTGGCATATTCGAGACTGCTCATATGGGTATGGTCGGAATAATTTTAATTTTCATAAAATCACTGAATATTGATAAGCGTGCAGTGGTAGTTTGGAATAGAATATCCGAAAATGCTTTCGAAATTCGGATTTACAGTTCAATTCCAAGAATATTTTCTGTTATGATGTTGCTGTAAAGTTTAACGCAATCCCTGTCTCAGATGCCTAATGGTAGATGCCGTCGAAAAAAAACTCATTTTTTTCAGAATTTCGTAGGTTTAAGTGACAATTTACTCCATTCCTAATTCATTGAGCGCTGAATGTTTTCTATGCCTGCATGCAGCAAGCATAGCATGACAACTTCTGTTTTATACGTAATTATCAAAAGTTTAACCCTTGGAATATTTAGGAGTTCCCATGTGGGTATAGTCGGAATAATTGTTATTTTCGTAAAATCAATTCCTGAATATATTGGTAACCGTGCAGTGGCCTTTCAGAGGTGCTACATGAAGCCGCAAATAGTTAAGGTTGAAAAGTTCATCAAATAGACAAATATAATACCTAACTCAGCCGGTGACAGGTAAATAATGAATGGAAAAGTCGTTGAGTTGAGAATAAAGTAGGGACGAATCGTGCCCTCGGTTTCCACCTGATCCACGGTATTTCCACGCGGTCTCGGCACTTGACAAAGATACTAAACTGTCGGGCAGGGACAGTAGGAACATTCTGAGAATTTCAAGTTGCTGCCTTGCATGATCGGGACATAAATGGAATATATCCGACATTGTATCTGTCGGATATATTCCATTTATGTCCCGATCACTTCACCCCGACTGTCCGCATGGGGGGCGCCATGGCGCCGTGTACTAAGCCACACTGCACGTCGATGGTGCCCATGTCTTCAACCAATCTAACCCTGCCTGTGCTACAGTGCGGAGGCACTATGTTGGGGAGCTGGCAGCTGCTCGTCATTGCTAGGTGGTTCGCACTGGGTACTCCGGCTTCCTCCACCCATACAACTGTCACCGACATAATATGACCTTGGCTGTTAATGCGTCGTTAAAACCTAATAAATAAATAAATCTAGTACCAGTTTTGCTCGTACAAATATTAGTACCGTCAGACAAAATTCATTTTCTGATTAATTTCGTACTTTTCTGTACTCACCTTCCCTGAGTAAGATTGGTATACCTTTTCAATCTCAGATTTAACCCTCAAGCACAATGAGAGTGAGAATAAGTGTACCATTTGGAAATACCCAAATTATCCAACTTTGTTTACTCTCTACTATCATTTTGGAATGGGTTAATTTGAGACACTTTGCTTTGCTATATGCAGAGATGTTTAATCAATAAAACCGGCTTTAGTTATGTTCTGGGACTTAATGAAACATGTGCTTTGGCCACTTAAAAATAGCACTGTCTGCAAAAAATGACTTTGAGTGAATACTCACTTGTCCAAAAACAAAAAGGAAAGAGCTCTTTGAGCTTTCCAAAAATCAATGGGGAACAAATTTTGTGTTATATGTTTTGGTATTCCGTGTTATCCAACACCAGTTTGGCCGTACAAATATGAATACCGCCATGAAAGAAAGCACATTTTCTCAGTGGTAGACTGTTTGACTTCTATGATAGAGGTCCCGAGTTTGATCCCTATCTGGGACGACCCACGTAATGTCCTTGGGCAAGGCACTTTATCTCGGTTGCCAACATGGGGGCACGATGATGCCATGTACTAAGGCGTACTGCATGTCAATGGTGCGCATGTCTTCAACCGCTGGTACCCTGCTTCAGCGGAGCTTGAACATAATTAGAATGTTGAGCTGACAGTTGCTCGGTGGTTCTCTCTGGGTCCTCCGACTTCCCCCACCCGTAAAACTGTCACGGTCACGATTAGCCATTGTGGATAAGTATGTGACCGTAAACACCAATAAATAAATACCGCCAGGGAAACCCTCTGTGAAATCCTTCTGTCAATAAATAGCAAAGTAGTAATGTAATGCAAGAAATATTAACAAGCTGTTCAACATCCCTTTAATCAACTCATTTTGACTTGAACTGTACCCATTGCTGTGTATACTAGCTCTCTAGATGGTTTAAACCATATCAAATAAACAATTAATTTGTGTTACAGTAACTCATATTACATGTATTTCATTGTATCTGAAACAGATATGTTGGAAAAATTGTGAAATCATGGAGTAGGAAGCTTACTCTCGTTTGTTGACAAATCTTACACATTCACAAACAGACAAAATGATAGAGAATAAATTAATTATTGATATTTAAGGTCACTTTCAGCATCTACAGCTATATCATGACCATAATATAGGTATTTATTCAAATCCAGGTATTCATTGCATAGGCGTACAGCGCTATTTTTCAGGGGGGGGGGGGGATGAACCCTTTTAGCCCGAAAAAGTTGAATCTCAGGAGGAAATGCCAAATGTGGGTATGGGGGGAGGGGGGTCTCCCTCCCTTTGAGTACCTGGAGAGTACCATCGAGCAATGGCAAGCGACTCAGACTCCCCAACATATTAACTCCACTCCACAAAAGCAGGGTTAACATTGGTTGAAGACAAGTGCACCCTAAAAGTACCCTTAGTACACATCGCCATCACCCCCCCCCCCCCACCACCCACGTGGGAAATTAAATTGGGATGAAGTGTCTTGCTCAAGGACACAATGTGATTGCCTCAGGCGGGATTCGAACCGAGGACTTCTTGGATTGCAACAATCATCTCTACCTTCTGAGCCACCGTGCTCCCGTAATATGCAGTAACAGAGCTCTTTATGTGTACTTGTGTGATTATAAATGAATAATATTAATGTGGATACGGTTCCACTGAATCAACTTGTACAGTATAATGGTCAGTTTACTTGCAACTTCTAAGTGATGAGATAAGAAAACAACATTTTGTGTGGAAAACCAAAATGTTTTGTGGTCATTTCTGGCAACTAAATTGTCCGAAATTTTCTGGCATATTGGCCGGAAAATCGGCTCCTTCCTGACTCAGGGGTGGTTTGGGGCACAGTCCTTCATGAAACCCCGGCCCGTACGCCCATAATTCATATGTACTATTTTTTTCCAAAGCATAAAGGACATCCCTTGTTTTGCTTTCTATGAAAATATTCTGTAATTATTAAAGAGCAAATTTTGTGTTGAATGTTTTGGTGTCCTGCTGTATCTCAAATATCTGTTTTGGCTGCATAAAAACTAGTAGCATCACAAATTTTGATTTCCACTAAATTTTCTGTTTTCAGAACTGATCGATAGTTTTGTGTACAATACAGTTTGACTTTTCACATTAAAAAGTTGGGAAAGCCCGTAATTTGTCCAACAAATTACAATTCTCTAGTTTTATTTTGATATTTGAGATGTACCCAGTTTCACCATGCAAGCATGTGGCAACCACTTTTGTTACAACCATTTTTGTTACAGCTCACCACTTTTGTTACAAGATCAACCATTTTTGTTACAAAATGAGCACACCACTTCTGTTACAACACCCACACGTTTTTGTTACAAAAAACCTTGCTCTCCACTTTTGTTACAACATCGTCAGCGTTTGCTATAATTTTTCTCAGTGTGAAAAATGAAGTAATCCGCAGAGGCGGCCCACCCATTGGGAGCGGTCTGGAGTTGGTCCAGGGGCCTGGGGGGGACCCCAGATAGAAGAAGAAGGAATACGAAAAGAAACTGACAAAAGCGGAAGAAGACGAAAGAAGACGGCCAAATATGGGACCATTTTTATATGGGTCTGCGGGTCTCATCGTTCGAAAGCCAATACCGAAAATTTCAGTCCGATGCCGATGGGATTCGCAGCGGCAGATTCAATTTCGTACGCAACCGCATACATGTGCCGATGTCAATGCGTTCCTACATTAATTTTCTCTCCAACAAACGCATCCAGTAGAAATAAAGCATCGGACCCTAGGCCCCTAGATTCGTTGCCGCAAGCGCAAACATGTGCGCCTAGCTTCACTTACAAGCCACGTGGCATGTGCTGCGTCACCTAAGCCTGTATGTCCAAGTTTTGAATTTGAAGCCAAAAAGCCCTCAGATTCGCTCTCAGGGCCTTGAATTTTTAAATTTTCCCGGGGGAGGTACCCGGATCAAGAGAATTCTCAAATAAGGGGGCCTGGAAATATTCAGAGGGCACGGCGTGACATACCATATGTATGTCTCGCGGGCCGAGAGGGGATGGGTCTCAGTGAGGGCGTCTAACTCCTTAGAGTGGGATCTGGGGGCCCTCTCCCTGGAAAATTTTGAAAAATGTAGTTCTCTGAGAGTGATTCTTGGGAAACATTTACTTCCAACTGGTGGTAATTTTCTGTACCAGTAAGGCATGGAAATTGGGGTGTGGGCAGTCATGCTAATGTTTGTATCGTTCTCGCGAGAAACAGATTCTCAAACAGGCAAAATGATTGGTGATTGTTTGAAGTCTCATAAATATGCAAATCTTAAGAATTACAACCACAAGTTACCCAGGCTCCAAATGCCAGATTTGGTGTCAGTGACTGTCACCAAATATCTGCATGCCAGTATTTTAACTCAATCTACCTTATAAATGACTTATATACCGAATGTGAAGACCCGTTCATTACTCGGAAAACAAAATAAGTTTGGATGGATGCTAGGGCAGATGAGAGATGGACAAACCATTTACACATACATGATCGGGTTTCAAACCATCATATTGACTTCGGAGTCGTGTTTGTGCTTCATTCCCGAACGAATTATGTTGAACGTTCCCAACAGCAAATAGTGTATTAGTGATTTTACCTCAACGCGATTGTAACATGTGATTGATGGGTGAATATAGCTGAAATGTGGTTTGAATTGGGGGCCGGGTGAGATTGGGGAGGTGGGCTGTACCTCGTAGACACCCCATAGCTCTGCCGCTGCCCCCAGACCTCCACCAATAGAAGAGGGACATCCCCTCCTATAACCGGCATCATCCCAAGCCTGCGGCCTTCGGATATGCCCCCGGCATATATGGGGCCTCTTGCTCAAGTATGTCCGGGGGCCCCAGGCAGTCTTGGGCCGCCACTAGTAAGCAACAAGTAGTGGGAGACGTGACGTTCAATCATGATTATCAAAACCTAACCCTTGTCGCGCATGTACGGTAGTAACGTCACAACCGGCGTATTACTGGGTGATATAGTAACCTGCCACCTTGCGACATCATTGTCGCGGTGATATGTGGTGTATCATGCGCTTGCGCACACGTATACCTATGGTGGCACATGCCGACCGGCGTCAATTTTATGAGATTCCAAAACCTTGGACTATGGGCCCAGCATTTTATTATTGTTGTTTTTTTTTTTTGTTTTTTGTTTTTTGTTTTTGGACCGCGTCTTCCATAATGGGGTATCTTTTTACCTATAGTAGGGTGAGCTCCCCAAATTTTCCGCCATTTTCACACTTTTTCTACCCATAAAATTTGCGAAATTCAGCAGACTTTTCTCAGTTTTCTACTATATTCCGTATTGAACACTATGGTTATTACTACGTTATACACTATCCCTCAGAAACAACTCCGCAACGATATGCCCAACGCTGTTGACTAGTTTTACCACGGTAGAAATCACGAAAACAGACCCACGAAGCCTAATTTTGTGCAAATTTCATCTAACTGTCACCTTATTGCCCTATGTAGTTTTACCCACCCCCGCACTCCTCGCAGAATGTCAAAATTACTTACAAGTCAGGAAAATCGGTGGCTGTTCCATGTACACGTTACGTACAAAACGCAACACGTGCGTAACCTCATAGCATTATCCCTCGTATAAACGTATCCAATGTTGAACGTGTTGACTATAATATGGTCGCTGGCCGCCTTTATTTTGTGGGTGTGGGGTGACTAGCAACATTTGATGGGTCCCATATCCCTGTACCCATGGCAACGCTATAGAAACCAACACATACTTACACATACCATTCAGCACCCCTACATAGACAAAGCAATACATCATCATTCATCACCCCATCTCCCCTTCCACCATACACCACCAACACATAGGCCTCTGCTCCAAAGAAACTAACCTAATATTGGCATTTTGTAATCAAGGTAAAATCTAATAAAATATGTGAAAGTCATAGGCGTACAGGTGCCATTTTAGGGGGGGGGGGTACGGTGGGGTAGGGGCCTGTATACAATTGCCCGAAAAATATCAACAATTTTTCTCTATTGTATTGCATCAAAGCAGTTGCGCTCAGGTGTCTTTTTGCTGGAGTACAATGATTATGTGTTTGAAGTCACTTTAAACATAACTAGGTATATCATATCCCCCGCATAATACTAAAATCTATGCATTTCGTTAGTTTGAGGCTGTCACATGGTCACGCAATCCGCCGGTGACCCAACTTGGGACACGTGGCGTCAGTTGCGTCCACACTGGACTTAAGCTACGCTCTCGTCCAATATGGAAGCAACCGAAACCACCTACGCCACACCGGTCCACCCACAACCCGCGTATCCAACAATAAAATGAAGTTTGTACACGTCACGAGTGTAGTATCAAGATTAGCCAAGTCCATATCCACAGAAGAAGATTTAAACCCCAAGTATTGGTTACCGATTTCTATTATTCATTTTTAGTATTGCTCGACTTCCCTGTATTTTCTCGCGTGGTGAGCTTACAATAACATATTATCACGGCTATCGGGATGGCACGCCGTATAACGTTAGCAAAGGGAACCGTTAAATCTGATTAGCAATGTATTGCTTTGTAGAAAAAGGGGGCCCAGGCATAAAATTCACAAACAAATAGTTTCATGTACTTAGAATGAATTAAGAAAAACTGACCAGCACTACAAGAACCATTAAGAAAGATTTTTAGAGGAAAATCAATTAAATCTGTGAGTTGCTTCTATATATTTGTGAATGCAGTGAAAGATCTCCGTGTTAATTTCGACATTATACAAATGAGACCCATAAAGCAAGGTCTTAACATAAATGTTATAAGGAAGTCGGTCCAGAGTGCCTTTTCATATATCAGAATACAGGGGGCAGTTGAAAAGGTAATGATGGGTTGTTTCAAGTTCACCACAGCCACAGAGAGGTGAACTTGTGACGAAGTTGTTGAATAGATGATCATTAAGATTGCTACAGCCAAGACGTAATCTACAGTGGAATATTTGACATTTTCTTGTTTTTTGATAGTACAACCACTTGGGAGTGAGAAACTTAGCCTTATTCAAGAAAGCTTTGAAGTTAATCAGCGAGTTATTTTGTCTGACGTCCAGACATAAGCCATTCCACAGCCTTGTTTTGGAAAGTAAAAAGGAATTCTGGTGTAAACTTGTACGACTGTAAGGGACTTGTAGGTCTGCACAGCCTCGGAGTCCATAGTTATGAGCCACTGAGACTGGAGGAGGTACTAAGGACGATAGATAATCTGGCACAAGATGGTGAACCATTTTAAAGTATTGAATAAGTTTATGTTTTTCTCTGCGAGTTTGGAGCGTTTCCCAAGCAGTTTCGGCATACAGAGAGGTTTTGCTTGCACTGCGTGTTGCACCGCTGATTATTTGGGCTGCTTCATTTTGGATTTTTTTCCATTTCAGTGGACTCAGCTTCAGTACAGTTGTCCCATACTGTGTCTGCATATTCGAGCAGTGGACGTATAAAAGCAAAGTAAATCTTTTCAAGAGCTTTGCGGTCGACGGAAAACTTGTACCTTCTCAAGAGGAATTCCCTTTTCCAGGCTCTTTGAGTTACTTCACAGATGTGATTGCACCAGGACCCGTTTTTGCTCAAGATTAAACCAAGGTGCTTGTGGTGGTCTACTTCGTTAATGTCGGTACCGGCCATTTTAAGAGGGTGGTGGTAATTTTTGATAGTCTTGAGGGAAATAATCAAGGACTCAGTCTTGGTTGGATTAAGTCGACTAGCCATTGTGCAGCCCATTTGCCAAATTTCTCTAAATCTTTGGATATAAGGATTGCAGCACGTTGCGGATCCTCGACAGTAATATACAGAGATGTATTATCAGCGAAGAGTCTAATATTGCAGGCTACATCGTCGACGATGTCATTGATGTAAATGAGGAAGAGGAGAGGCCCAAGGATTGAACCCTGAGGAACCCCTGCGCCTACGACGTTCCAAGAAGAGAATTCTGATTTTACTACAACCCGCTGTTCCCTGCTACAAAGGTAAGAATCAAACCAAGCGAGCAGGTTACCCGTTATTCCGATTTGTTCAAGTTTATAAAGGAGACCCTTGTGCCAAACTGTATCAAAGGCCTTACTAATATCACAAAAGACAAACCTAATTTCTTTTCCTTCATCGAGAGCTGCACTGATAGTATGACATATCTCAGTGAGCTGGAGTACTGTAGAATCTTTCGAGACGAAACCTGATTGGAAACGTGACAGGAGACTATTAGACTCGAGAAAGTCGAGGACTTTGGTCGCTATGCACCTTTCGAAAACTTTACCAACACAGCTCAATAAAGATATTGGTCGGTAGTTTGCAACTTGATTGGGTGACCCTTTTTTGAAGACTGAAGAGATGTTTGTTCTCTTCCACTCAAGAGGGAACAGACGCTCGCCGAGGAGTAGGTTGAAGATATCAGTCAATGGTTGGGATAGGGAAGTGGAACACTCTTTTAAGATTTTTGGACTGATATTGTCGGGCCCACACGCCTTAGACATGTTAAGAGATTTAAGTGATTTGATAATGTCTTCCCGTTGTAGGAAAATCTGATCAAGTGTATGTCGGTTTGGATCAAAGACAGCCGGTGGTAAAGAAGCCTTCTCATCATTTACTCTAGAAATTGAGCAAAAGTACTCATTGAGAGCCTCTGCTTTCTCTTTATCTTCGGCGTGAATCATACCGTTTGGGGATAGGTTGGGTATAACTGACTGCTTGTTGCTAAAAGTAGTCTGCGCGTTTTCCACCACGTTTGAGGGGGTGTCATGTGGGAGTTCAGTATATGCTCTATTTTCTGCAGGAACCTGTTTTTGGATTCTCGAATGGCGGTGGTTGTTTCATTTTTTTACTTCGATATTTTTGCCATGCCACTTCGGAGTTTTTACGTTTAGCGATACGGTGCATACGCCTACGCTGTCGCATGAGGTGTCTGATTGCATTACGCATTCACAAGGGTTCATCGGGACGGGTTGTAATTATTTTGCTGGGAACATGCTTAGTAATAAGTTTGTGAAGGTAGTTTGTCATGCGTTCGTCAATCTCGTCAGAAAAGGTTCTAAATAGCAAGTCATCCCAGTTTGTGTTGATAAGAGCATTGTTAAATTGTACAAAATTAGCTTCGGTGAAACACCATATTCTTCGCCGAATTGACATATGGGGTTTTGTGACAATTTTAGTTCGGTCATTATGGGACAATGATAGCGAATAAGATCTCCAAGAAAAGGATCCCCAACTTCGCATGATGCAATGAGATCTGGAGTGTTGGTAAGGAGTAAGTCAAGAAGTGAGGATGAGTTTTCAGTAAAGAAGGTTGGTTGATTAACTATTTGAGCCACGTTGAATAGTCTAAGGATTTTTTGTATTGGACCATTTAAAGTACATGTATTAAGCTGTTCCTCGTTGAAGTCACCCATGATAATTATTGGCATGGTTTGTGTATCTAGACTTCTCTCAAAGGAAGTGATTATTAGATCCCATGTTTCAGAGCCTGAGTTTGGTGGTCTATACGGGGATCCCAAAAAGAAAGTATTTTTTCCAGAAAGATTTGTAGCCAAATACACTCGACATTCTCGATCTCCAGATCAGGCCTAGGTTCAAAGGCAACCGTTGATTTTATATACACCGCAATGCCGCCTTCCCGAGTAGATCGGTCTTTCCTTATTGGATCTTGAAAACCCGAATATGGAGATCAGAATTATCATCAGTTGACTTAAGCCAAGATTCTGTAAAAACATAAATATCAGGTTTACTAACCTCACACTTGACAATGTCAAGTTTAGGTTTTAAACTCTGTATATTCATGTGAAATAAAGATAATCCACTGGAGTAGGTATAAAAGGCGGATTCCATATCACTTGTACACGATTTTGCACAGGTACACGTACATGGATGTACACCTCCATAGGGTTCAGTGTTAAAATCGTGTACAAGTACACAAAATGTCGTTTTTTATGGTGATACAGAATCGGCAATTGGTTTTGAGGCTCACAGATCGCACTTTTAACGTTCAAAGAACCGTTGGCGAACGCGTACATTGTACACGTCGCTCAAGAGTGAAAAAATGTATGAAATTTTAAGAAAATATAATTAAAAATTTGTTCTCTACGTTCCCATCGCGGATTAGACCATCGATCTATCGTTGGTGAACGCGAGCAAAAAACGTTTTGCCGATTCTGTATCAGCATCAAAAAGTGGTTTGCCGATTCTGTATCACCTAAGTAGGTATACGTTCACCAATGGGTATTTGAACGGTAAAGTGCGATCCGATCGGGGAAACCCATTTGCCGATTCTAGATCAGAAAATCGACCTCTGTACGGTACATGGACAAAAGGTGATACCGAACCGGCAAAACCACTGCCACGTTCCCGATCGTGTTTGGGACGGTATAGGGTGCGATTTGATCGGTGAAAAAACGATTTGCCGATTGATCTCTTGAGTTTTGTGAGACGAAATCGTGATACAATCGGTTTTGAGGAGAGAAAATAAAAAAAGTGATTGATATATAGGAGAGAAAAACAATATATAAATAAATAGTTATTTAAAAAAATAAATATATCAAATCGAATAGATAATAAAAATACGTAAATCATGAATGCTTCCCAGACTATTAGAGCAAGGTTTCTTTTAAAAATGCTGATGAGAGCCTACGCATTCTGTGTGAATGAACAACTAGGTCGCCTCTTGTTAGAACGATGCGTCGGATGTCGGGATCACCTAGACTACGATCATGAGAATCATTCGTGTCGGACGATGGAAAGGGAAGATATGGTCATCAAGTATTTCGAACCGGTGTTCAAACACGTTCAAATCGACGAAGTGATCACGTTCTGGAAGAGATTACGCTTCTGTAAGGATCGAGACAAGCCCACAGTTTCGGAAGAACTGAAATTGGCGCCTAGAAGTCTCACTTTAGAAGACAAGGGATGCATCATGAAATTATTGTTCAATGAAGCATACGTCTAAGTTTTCTCGTTGATATAAATAAGGGAGAATAGAAAATAAAAATAAATACACACATAAATTTTTTATCTAATATTAGAAAGAAAAAAAACACAAAGATGGAAACTAGAAATAAATTGTATCTGACGTTAGATGACGATGGGGACGAGAAGCCGAACGGCGTTTTGCCGGCGGCACCGTCGCTAGAAGAAAAAGAAAGAGGAGAGAGGTATCACATCGATCAAAGCAGTAGAATCCGCATCGATCAAATCAGTAGAATCCAAGCGTATCTAACTCAAGAGAGAGATTCTCGTCATTCTCTCAAGAAGAAGTATTCGCGTTTCGTGAAATTCATCAACGCGATTGACACGACACTCATCACGATTTCCATGGGTTTACACGCAGCTGGCATCGGATTGTTGTCGACTGTGGTCGGTATTCCGATCGTGTTAACCGTAGAAGGAGTAGCTCTCGCCGCTGGATTGTTTAGCATGCTCGGAAACTTTTTGAGTAGGAAATTATATCTGAAGGCGAGGAAACACGACAAGATTCACGTCTTGGCCGACTCCAAGATCGACACGATATCCGAAATGATCTCGATGACGATGAAAGATGGTAGGATATCGGACAGAGAATACTTCATGATATTGGGTGAGAAAACGAAATATGATGCCATGAAAGAAGCTGTGAGAATCAAGACTCGTCAGTTTATCAAGGAAGAGATGAAGGATTCTCTCGTGGAAAAGGGGAGGAAAGAGGCCAGGGAGGAATTCAGTAAGATGATAGAACTCAAGAGCAGCGATTGAAAAAAAATATATAATAAGAACAGAATTTTTAAAAAAGAAATATTAAATTTATATATAAAATAAAAACGAAATTAATTTAAATAACTCTCAAAAAATGTATTGCGTAAAGTGCAAGAGAGTTACCGAGACGAGTAGTTCTCAAGAAGTACGAACTAAAAATGGGAGACAGATGCTTCGCAGAATTTGCGACGTTTGTGGTTCTATCAAGACTCGATTCGTCAAAAAAAAAAAGAACGTGAGCAAAGGTAAAGGCATCGTGAATAAAATGATCAATAATCTACCTTTCAAAATGCATCTGCCTGGTCACAGTTTCACGGGACCTGGAACAAAATTGAACAAGAGACTCAACGCTGATCTGACTCCTAAATCTTGGAGCAAACCTGTGAATAGGGTGGACGCGGCCGCGTATGATCACGATCTATGCTACGCCAGACATCCCGACACCAAGACTCGCAACGATGTCTGCGATAAAAACATGTTGGCGAAATTGAGAGGTATATCGAATCCGACCACGAGAGAGAAGATAGAACGTTCGCTGGTCGGCAATTTGATCGGTGCGAAATGTCGATTCGGATGGGGTGTTCAAAAAAAAAAAGCGCATCTGAAAAGAAGAAGAAACGATTATTGACGAGCGAATTGGCCAAGAAGTTAGACAAACCCATCGTGCGTAAATTTCGAAAGAGAAGGGTGTTCGTGAAGGGTTTAGATGATATTTGGTCTGCCGACTTGGTCGACATGAGATCGTTTTCGAGGTGGAACGAGGGTGTCAAATATCTATTGACGGTCATTGACGTGTTTTCCAAATACGGTTGGATCAGAGCTTTGAAGAATAAATCGGGACCTTGCGTCGCCGAGGCTCAGAAGAGCGTGTTCGACTCGTCTTCTCGAAAACCAAATAAATTGTGGGTGGATAAGGGAAAGGAATTCAACAACAAGCACATTCATCAATCGGTCGACCTCTCCTCGATCGAAAACGAAGAGAAAGCCAGCGTGGTGGAACGTTGGAATCGAACGATGAAGGAAAAGATGCATAAATACTTCACGGAGAATTCGACCAAGAAATACATATACGCTCTGAACGGTCTGGTTAAAGATTACAACAACATGCGACACAGATCGATCACGATGACTCCTGTGGAAGCTAGCGATCCTCGAAATGAAAAACGGGTCTACGCGAATCTATATCCTGAGAGAGCTAAGATTAGGAAGAAGTCTAGAACGCCGAAATTTGCGGTCGGTGATCGAGTGAGAATCTACGCTTATAAGAAGCACTTCAAAAAGGGTTATACTCCTCGATGGACCTCGGAAATCTTCATGATAATCAAAATATTTCACACCGATCCGATGACTTATCAAATCGAAGCTTTGGATGGAGAAGAGATCACCGGAAAGTTTTACGAACAACAATTACAGAAGACAAAGTTTTGATAAAAAAAACAAATTTCTTTTATTTACTCTCTTTAACATTTTCTTGTTTACACATATATATATATAGGAGAGAAAAATAATAATAAAAAATAATTAAAACTATTTTTAGATAAAAAAAAGCAAGCTAATTAATAAACAAAAAAACAAAAACCCTCTAAAAAATGGCAAATATACTAGATATAGCACAAAGCATAGTGAAAGATGAAAGTATTCAAGAATATGAGGTTCACGAATACCAACCGGTAACCGGAACGAGTTTGAACAATGCAGGAGAGATAAGAATCAGCATCGAAACTCAAGATCTATTCATCCATCCTAGCGAGAGTTTCATAGTGGTGCAGGGACGTCTCACCAAGGAAGATGGGAGCGACTACGCCGACGATGACACGGTTACTCTAGCCAATAATGGAATCATGCATCTATTCAGTAATATAAAATACATGCTATCTGGACAAGAGATAGAATCTGTGTTTCATCCTGGTCAGGCCACCACGATGTTCGGACTCTTGACGTATCCTGATGATTTTTCAAAATCCAGAGGACTTAATCAATTGTGGGTGAAAGACAACATCGGCCCTGCTAACGCCGGCGCCGCCGCGATATTCGACTACATCATCAAGACATCCAGACTTAAAGGGACGTTTTCATTCAGGATACCTTTGAAACACATCTTCAGATTCGCGGACGATTACAACAAGATCATGTACAGATTCAAACACAATCTGACGTTGATTCGAAAAGGAAACGACGACGCAATAGTGAGACTCCCTGCAACTGATGCGGGTAAGTTAACTCTACACAAGATATCGTGGTTCATTCCGCACGTGGTGCCTTCGATCATGGAAAAAGCGCATCTCTACAAGATCATAGAATCCAAGAGTAAATTACCTGTGGGATTTAGAATGAGACAGTGCGACACGGCTAGCATTCCACGAATCACTTCGATTGGAGATTGACAGTGAAATCCGCTTCTGAGAGACTGCGTTTCATCGTGGTTGCATTTCAGACTGATAAGGATGGGTCTCAGGAAAAGAATGCTTCGCAGTTTGATCACTGCAATTTGAGAAACATGCAAATGTTTCTGAACGCCACGAGATATCCAGCAATCAATTATAACGTGTCGTTCGTCAAGAATGATTTCTGCAGACTGTATGGCGATGCCGCTGATTTTAGAAAGAAGTATCACAGTCTAGACGAATTGATGAGTAACCCTAATATATCTCCCGGCGAATACAAGTCGATGTATCCTATGTTCGTATTCGACGTCAGTAAACAGAGTGAATGACTCAAGAGTAGCGTCTTAGATATTCAGATCAAGATGCAATTCGATAGGAACATTCTGAGAAAAACCGAAGCCTTCACTCTGGTCCTGTCGGATAGAGAATTACAATTTGAATCGGATGGAAATAAGATGTCGATCATTCGATGAGAGACGTGTGTGAAAAAAAAAATAAAAAAAATAAAAAAAAAGTAATGAGTAATTATTAAAAACAAAAAAAAACAAAACAAAAAAAAATAAATAAAAGTAATGAGATCTAGAGAGATACTTTTTTGGGGGTTTTTAATAATCACACATTATTTTTTTTTAATTAATCATTTCCATGCGTTCACTGTTTGTTCAAAGGATCTAGTTCGATCAGTAGACTCACCACGGAAGTGGCGGCTTTGGGATTATTGGTTTTCATAACGAAATTAATCCTGTCTCCGGCGTTCACTTTGAGAGGTGTGCCGAACGTGCTAACATTCACGTGTTGATTCTCAGTCTTTTCAACGCTGTATCTCTTATCGCTCTCTACTCCATTCACCATGAGATTGACGACCACTCTGTTATTCAAATCCGAGGAAGCCAGACTCATTCGAATGTAATCAGGGTGCAGGCGTCCATCATGTTTACGGGATTCGGTAGATTTGTGAGCACGTGTCCACCCATGTATAGTTTACCTTCCATGATGTCGCCCTTTCTCCAGACCGAGTTGTCATCTACATAATTCGTGCTGACTGCACTGGAATCGAATTCGGGATCGTGATTGAGTCTGAATAAATTCTCACCGTTCATGTTGATACCACCCTCCATGGTTCTGCCAGATTGTTTGTTCAGGTAGAGATTGCCCACTTGTGATTCTACGTATTCTTGTGATCGTATCACGGCAGAATCTACGTAGCCTTTGTTGACTGCGGTTGAGTCCGCATCCGTGTCGTCGACCTTCGACAGATTCAATATCTTGTTGAATCCCGCATTCAGATGTGATTTCATTTCTCGTTTGTCAGACTTTCTCTGTTCCAGATCTACGTAGAGTTTGGTCGCCACGTCCTTGGGATTCGTGGGAGTGGCCACGTTCATTATCTTGTTAGAATTAGCGTTCAATTCCGAGTGCATCATTTTCTGAACATATCTATTTCTCAGGTGTTCGCTGAATCTCGCGTGAGAGTCATCAGCGTATTTCTTGGTCGCAGCATCAGTGGGATCTATGGGATTTGCGACGTTCACCAAACGTTTAGATTTCAGATCGAGATCGTCGGTCATGGCTTTATCAACGTAATTATCTAGCATGATTCGTTTGAAATTCACGTTCCCCCTGTCGACGTATTTTTTAGTCGCAGCATCTGCAAGATCTATTGGCTCGGGAAGATTGTAGAGCTTCTTATCATTCATGTTCAAAGGTTCCTCTTGAGGTTCGTACCTCCGAACGTAACGTTCGTCCAAGTTGGCAACGTCGTAACCATCACCGACATCGAGCGTCTTCCTCTTCTTTTTTAGGTTGACTTTTTCGTCATCACTTCTACCAAATTTATCGACTGGCATGTTGTTTTGAGATTTTTGTTTTAAAAATATATTTCAAACGCAGTTTATTAAAAATGAATTATTTCACTTAATTTTATTTTTCGTTTTATTTGATTAAAATTTTTTTAATAATTTTTTTTTACCTTTATATACTATAAAAAAATCTCTCTCTGATGTAAATCATTGAGAATGTCTTGAAACCGATCTCCTTCAGACCATCTCTTGAGAATGTAAAGACACAGGTGACCGCAAAACACTTGATCTGGTGATTGCACTCGTTCCGTGTTGTAACGAACCATTGATTTGTTGAAATAGTTCTATATTTCTTTTGGCGGTGAGATTCCGTAGCTGTCAAAATAATAATTCTTCTTCTTCCCGTTCTTGAACCACGCCACCCAGTGAGTGCCTTCACCTGATAAATCGTCTAGATTTAAAATTCCGCATTCCGATTGTCGAGGTCTTCTCTTCGGCAAGGCATCTCTGGAAAACATGCCTAAAAAATCTTTGATTTTCAAATCCTTCACCACACAGATCGATGTTGGATAGGGGTTCATTAGGTAAGATGACACCTTCTACGGATATCTCTATTTTCTTATTCATAAATGCGTATATTTTTTTTTTTTATTTATTTATTAAATTATAATTCACTAAAATGACGTTATTTTTTTAAAAAAAATTTTCTTTTCTTTTTAAACTAACTCTATCGACTTCCATAATCTTGAATCCATCTAATTCCTCGACTTCCATAATCTTGAATCCATTTAATTCCTCTTGATTTTCTGGAATCCTATCATCCTTAATCATATCTGGAACCTTATCTTATCATCCACAATCATATCTGAAATCCTATCATCTAAAATTAGATCCAAAGTCCAATGTCCGAGTGCTAAAGTGCTTATTTTATTGTCTAACACGAATCTCTTATCGTCATCAGCCGTCAGCGAAATCTTGTTCACTATTTCGGTATACAAGTCGTGATTTTCACTTCGAATCGATTTCATAGTCTTATACACCAGACCACTTCCTAACAGACAATCTTTATACTCTTGGAAAGAGATGTTTTTCTTCACCATGCACGGCTTAACCCCTTTGCACTTCTTGATCTCTTCATCTTCTAGACGATAAGCATACAGTTTAGGTCTCAAGCCCATGAATTCGAGGATTTGTTTACCACCGCTCTCATCCTTAAATTTACCTAACCCCTTCTTGTTGTCGTTCGATTGAATGATGGATGGGTGATCGACGGGATAATTGCTCGTGTCGAACCACGCGGCCACGTCCGGAGATATATCTTGGTAGACATCTTTCGTCTCTCTCTCATAAACTAAACTGTCTGTGTTTAGTTTACGAGAGAGAGACGAAAGATGTCTCTCTCTTGGCTTTATCACCAAATTTTCATTTGACATAATCGTAGTGAAACTCGTACATCAATCGCTTGCTGATATCTAAGATGATCGGTCCAAGATAATACGGTTTGTCAAACTTCAGGTGCGTCTTTTGCATGTGAACGGCCACTAGATTTTCATCGAATATGGTTCAGTGTTTGTAATTGGGTTTCACCACTAATTTTTTAGCTCTTTTCTCAGACGTGACGAGTCGAACATCGGTTCTCTTCCTGATGTTTTCAATCGATTTACTGTACATGCAGTTGTTCATGAGTTTGAAGAAATCTTTTTCGAAATCATCCTCGGCTCGAATTCTGAGATTCGTGTTGAGATCGATGTATTTTTTCATCCAAGGCTCTTCGTTGAATCGAATGATGCGATGTATGTTGACTAATTTCATCCCGTAATCGATGTATTGTTTCAAATTCTCACTGTAGACGACGTAGTTACGTTTGTTAAATAAATTGGGAATGAGTTTTTCCTCGCCTCCTTCATTCAGTTCCATTCGTTCGGGAGCCAGCGGATAATCGTTGTGTAGATCGTGTAATTCTTCCGGATAGTTCAAATCGACTTCTAAAATGCAAGGATAGTCTCTCCATTTTTGCATCTCTTCCGGTTCCGTTACCCATTCGAAATTTCCAATCGGTAAAGGATGACTCATAGCCCAACCATACAAATTATTAGCGTCCCAATACTGTATGTATTTATTCGACCATTTCGAATCAAAACCTTCTTTCATGTAGAGATTGTTAGCTTCAGAATATCTGTGGGAGATCATCGAGACGCCACCTCTCATAGCCCTTTCGAACATGAGCAACATGTCCACGTCAGATAATAATTCCAATTGGACTTTGGTGGTCTTCAATAGAGCGTCCCACGCCAGACCGGGTGCGGTGAAATACCAAGCGGGATCCAGATCATAATTTCGAAGACAGACATCTCGAAAATTTTTGAACACGTCTGCCAAGAGCAGAAAGTCAGTCTTTAGATAGAGATCATGATAATCTCTCATGGTTTTCATATCAAATGATTTCCACACGTTATTAGCGTGTTCGTAATTCTCATTGGACATGTTGGATTCATATAATTTCGAATAAAAATCATCTTTTGAAGGTAGTGCGGTGTCATCGAATCTCTTTAGATCGTTCATGTAATCAAAAGGATAGACTCCTTTCCTCAACATAACATCTACTCGTTCTCTGAAATGTTCGCTCGTGATTTTAAATTTATCCTTGCTCATGTTATCGACTAATTTTTTCAGAGCGGTTGACATGAATTTAAAACTGTTGATGAAACGTATGCCTCTACGCATGAATTTCGTTTTTTCTTTCAACGTCTCTTCATTGATTACTCTTTTCTTCTCCATGAGCTTCCATTTTGTGAAGGAAATTTATCTTTCTTCACTGTTCACTATGCAATTTAATTGTTCGTGGGAGGTGCCGAGATTTTTCACGAACAGATGACTGTCGTAACCCGAGAGATTGTGAAATATCACCGGATAGAAAATGGCATCTTGATATTTTAAATTACACTTGCTGTGAGCCGGACCACGATACAGACCCGTGTAATGATCGTGGTCTCTGACCTTCTTATTTTCCTCCAAATTCTCATTGAACAATTGTCTGCATACGTGACATTCAGTGGCTCTGTTATTTTCGTCCTGCTGCTCTCGTGTGATGATCATTTTCGCCGGAGTTTTGAATTTATCGTATAACATTTGAATTTTCGATTCTAACTCTTCCACAAATCTTTGAGCCATGTTGTTGTCTTTGCACTGTTTCGTATAGATGAAGGGACCCATGTTGTGTTACGAGTCTAAAGCGCATTTCACGTAAATGCAATAGCCTGAAGGTATGTGTTTTTTGATATCTTTCAACTTTGAAGAGCGTTAGGTTGGCAGGAACTCATTTTCACGGTGAAACATTCGAAATCGGCGTACACGACGAATGGTACTTTTAACCTTCTATTGCGATTTTCAAACTTCACGATGGTGTTGGGTTTCGGCATTTCAATGGCGACACCTTGATTTTCGTTGCAATATTCCTGATGTATCACTAACGATTTTTCGCTCTGAAACACGTTCATGCAGTTGCAACACAAACATATCTTTCCTTTATGTTTATTATTTTGTCTCGACAGTAATCAGCTCAGATTTTTAACCCAACAATAATGACGATTGTCACCATTTGAAATCAATAATAAAATAATGGTCTTTTCTCTTTCGAGATACGAAGTCTGTCTGAGAGGATAGATTGTTCATTTTTCATCGTCGTATCCCAAGACGTTCACCGCTATCATAGGATTTTGAGCCTCGAAACGTTCAATGTGTTTTAACTGCGTTGGAAAAGTTACTCCGGTCCAATCGACATTTTTAGAAGTCTCCTCGTAACGAGAAACTCTATCGGAGTTCATTTTGACAGGGTATAAAGTGGAGGTGACTGCCCATTTAAAACACTGATCATCTTTATTTCTCACGTTGATCACAGCATTTTTTTAGCTAAGAAATACGGTAATTCCACATAGGAAGACCCTTTCAACGAATCGTTTTCAGTTATATGAATTTCGAGTTTCAACACCTCATCGAACGTCCAATTACTACCTTCACATTGATAATTCGCGAAAGATGTCAATATCTTGTCTTTCATCTTTTCGAAAACGTCCGATAAATCTGAACCACAAAATACGGGTTCGACGTTAGATCTGAAAAATGTATTTGTCACGATGCTCTCGCCAGACTTCAAGTTGATTTTATTTATCATGCAATGGAGTATCATCTTAATTTTTAGTCCCACGTTCATGTGTTTGCGAAACAAATCCAATACTTTTTTCTTCACCCGTTCCATGAACAATTTCGGATCAATTTTTTTGAATGAGGGAACCACATCAAAAGTTTTTAAAATGCCTCTGATCGCACTCTCCCATTCTATAGGATTCGATTGGAATAGTTCTGTGACGAGTCGTGCTACATATTCTTCTCCTTTCCCTTCGTTGATTGCTTGTCGAATTTTGCTCGATATATCTCGTTTGTCTAGAATCTGAAGTACATCACTCGTTTTTGTTTTAGTTTTTTTTTCTTTTCTTTTGAAACTTGAAGTTCTTCAATGGCTTTTCGTTTAGTCATCTTCTTATTTTTCACAATCGAAATGTTTTTGTTTTTTTTCGACGTCGGCATTTCGATTCCTTTTACTATCTTTTTTTTCTTCTCATTTTTCACAACCGATGCATTTTTTGACATCGTTGCTATCGACATTTCGTTTGCCTTTCCATCGTTTTGCAAACAATATTCCTGTATGACTTCAATTTTTTTTGATTTACTTCTATGATTTCTGAAATGTGGAATTTTTAATAGTTTACAAATCTCGTTTAATTGAGGTACGGTTTTCTTATTTAAATTTTTCATTTTTTCATTTGTTTGCTCCATTTGTAAGAATACTTTTTTTGTTTTCGAATTTTGTATTTAATAATAATTTGTTAAAAGTTTTAAAATTGTTTATATATATATGTTTTAATTCCTTCAAAAAAAATTTTTTTTTTGATGAAATTAATCAATTTTTTATGTTCCTTAACGTGAAAACATTGAATTAATACGAGAAAAAAGAACATTAAATTTAAACTTTTATTTATATAAAGAGAAAAACACTTTTACAAACATTTTTTTTTTCACATTAAAGAAAATTAAAATTAAAAAAAACTTCTTTTTTTTATATATATATAAAGAGTAAAAAAAAAAAAAACTTTTTTAATAAATTATTATTTAAATACAAAATTGAAAATATATATTATTTGTAAGAATTCCTAAAACAAAAAAACCCAAATAATCGATCATGACAACAACACCTAAAAGATGCGAATTGAAATTGAAATGAGTTGAAATATGTAAGAAATTCGGTTTTAAAATCTATAGATTACAACGACACGATTCCATCGAATTGAATGAGGTCGAGGCGAAGGGCTTAGAGTGCAAATATGACAAACATAACATGCCTTTGAAATTAGACGAAGCCATGCTCGATTTGTTTTATGACTACCAAAGCGATCTACAGAAAATCGTCATCGCCAAAGATAGAGAATTCGACAAGGACGATTTGTCGTTGTCCTATGGAAGTTACATATATCCAAAAATCTCACTCGAACTCATGGACAAATCGGGTGGTGAGAGCGCATTCACCGATGTAAAAAAACTTAAAAAAGTAAAGATAAACATTCAACACATTTTCGAAAAAGGAGAATACACGAATGTCAACATGCTAATAACGGACTTGGAAATATAAACAATAGCGAGATTGATTTTTTAGCAAAGAAGAAGGAAAAAAAGTAATGAGATCTAGAGAGGTTGATCATCTCTAGATCTCATTACTTTTTTTTTTTGTTTTTTTTGTTTTTTGTTTTCCTTCTTCACTATCGCCCATATATTATAATAACATTTCCTTTTTTCTAAACTTTCAGCGTTGATTCTTCTTTTCTCTTTTTTTTGTGATATGTTACGTTTTTTTTATAAGAACACATTTGTTTATCTGAATCATAATTATGAATGAATGTTGTACATCTCTCGGTAACACTCGCATCATTACCATTCTCTTCAGAAGGTAGTGGTGACGGTAGAAAACGTCTCATTCTTTTAAATTTCAACCATCTATCCCGATCTTTATTTAACTCTTTTATCAGTTCTTTCCTAAGATATCCATCATTAGCGTCTAATCGTTTTTCCACATCTTTTTCGCACTCTATCTCGCGATATTCATCATTATCGTCTAATTGTTTTTCCACCTTTTTATCCATTTTATATATTATTTTATACTTTCTATGATTTATATTTTATATAATTATATAATTTTTACGTTATAATAACATACTCAAAATCGGTATATTCTTAAATGGTGCATTCTCACCAAACAACAAACCCTTGCCGAGTCGCTCAACGTTTCGACTACTCTTTAGATAGAGACCGTTTCCACTCAAAGAGTTGTCACCTCTAAAGGGTTCTAGATACAATCCTTTACCACTGTCATCTACGTGGACGCGACACACGGCTCCTCCCTTCTTCAAAAACAGTCCGCTGCCACCCATTAATTTCTCAACTTCTGAACTCGCGAGTCCTGAGAGAGCTCCCACGCCGAGAGTCTTTCCGAGAAAGGGTAATGCTTTTGTGGCAAAGGGTAATGCTTTTGCGGTGATTCCTGCCAATAGCGGTTGGAAACCGCCTTTCATTCTCAAATTGTATCTCAATTGAGTGGGACTCAATCTCACCGTCAACCCTCTTCCATCACGAATCGCTTTCTCCATCCTTTTGATTTGACTTCTGGTCCAGGCGATCGAATCCTGACCGCCACACATCAGATCTTCGTGAGTGAATTTGAATCTCACCGCCTTGCCTCGAGTTGTTAACGCTCTCATAAGTTTCTTCCTCTGTCCTGCAGATATGTTCACGTTTTTAACCACGTATTGTGTCATAATTCTTTTTTTAAAATATATTTTGTTCAATTGTTTTTTTGTTTTAATGATAATATATATTAAATAATTTTTGCAAATTAATATTACGTTTATTTTATTTTGTTATTTATATATACACGATATTTTTTTTTTGCTTTTATATTTCTCTTATGTGAAATCATATCGTCACCCTCTCTCCGCATAGATCTAACAGTTCACCATTTTGATCCATCAACGTGGTTTTGAGACTATACAATGTGTCTAAAATCACTGGTAGATAAACTAAATTTCGAGGTCATTCCACGATCTTATAACCCGGCGACACATTTGGAAAGAAGGAATAGATCGTCGGTTGAGCGCTACCATTCACGTAGCTTCCAGCAATCACATCCACGTTCACCAGAATGCTATTGACTGTGAGAATGTCAACCGTATTTTCAGATGCCGCGTGGCCTCGATACATTTTTCGATCGAATCCCAGCATTTTGCCTATAGAATCGTCCGTATTGAAATCCACTCGAAAATTATCTTCCAAATCCAACATTGTCTGTAAGGTATTAGGATTGGGAGTGAGTCTGATCTTGTTGCTTCCCTTTCCATCCGTCTTCATTCGCGTTTGAATGTAATTGTTCAAATCGTCTATGTCGTAACTTCCTTTGGGAATTCGAATCTCCAACCAATCCACTCTGTCAGAATACTTAAATGAGTTATTCTTTTCGGTGACGTTGGGAAAGGAATAATAAGTCTCCAGATTCACCAACGCCATCTCATATCTTTTCTCTCTATTCAATTCGATGGACGGTTCGAATTTCGTCGTGAATCGAGTCGAATCGCCACTCACCACGATTTGAATGGATTGTTTTGCAGCCGTATTCTCGGCTATCCGTTCTAACAATTCTCCTTGTTCGAACATTATATTTAATTTTATTTTTATTTTTCAAAAACTTATTATTTGAAGATTTATTATTTTCTAATTTTTTTTATTTTCATGCTCTATCTTACTATCAACAGAAACATAACACTTGTCAAATCCGCACCGATATTTTCCGCGATTAAATTCGCTAGTCAAATTGATCACGATGAAATTGTAAAGTCCTCCATCCCAAACCCTCTTACAGAATCTCCTGAATTCCACTGCGCTCATGTCGTTTGCGACGTGATCGCTGTAGATGTGATTGAGATTCTTGAGATCTTGGCGAAAGAGACATAGAAAATTAGCGTTCTCCCTTATCGTCTGTCTGGGCAATCGAAAATAATTCTGCGACAGGTAGAAACAGTCCACGTTGCTGTGACGACCCCTAACGTAATGCGATTCGCATCGGTTCTGCCTCTCCAAAAGCAGATCGTCAAAAATCATGAGATTCTTATCTTCCAGATTTCAATTCTCTAGGATCCGGAACGCCGCTAGCGTTCTCATAAAATCGACACTCGATGTTCGAAGATGCATTTCTCTTCATCAATTCCATCGCCGCACCGTCCAAAATGGTTGAAAGAGAAGCTTCACTTTTGTCGAATTTCTCCCTACTGTCAAAGATTCTGGCTATGACGTCCTTAGGCAATGTACGATCCTTGCATTCTCGAAGCAATCTGTATTCGGGTTGAAACAAGCTCTTGCCAAACACAAACAATCTGTCGTAATCCAACCAGTCGGGTCGGGACAACAGATTCATCAACAGATTGGTCTTTCCACAATTCGATTTTTCCACTATCAAGCCTCTTATGCTTTTGGGAAAGAACTCATTATTCGACCTCTTAGTCGCGGCGTCGTTCCACGACATATCTTTAATGTTCATCTTTGTTTATTTTTTTTATTTGTTATTTTAGATTTTTTCAAACACAATTTTTTATGTTTTTTCAAACTCAGTTTTTAATATTATTATTTATTTATATTACACCGTCACGAGTTCTCTTCAATCCAGATCCACTCGTCATGTTGGCTAAATCTTGTATGGGTACCACAGCATCCTTAAAATCTTTCCAACTTTTCGGCGTTCACTCTAACATAGCTCGCTTCGCCGGTGGACTGATCAACTTGTCGATCAATGCGTCGGCTGCCCTCTTGCCAGCCACAGAAGCTATCCTACCACTGGCTTCGGAAGCGGCTTTCTTACCAGCATCCAAAGCCGTCTTCTTAACAACCTCAAATGCGGTCGATGCGAGTTTTCTACCTGCATCACTCGTAAACGCTCGCATTATAGAATCGACGATGCCAGAACCACCTTGAACGTAAGTTCTAACGTATCCCCTATTTATTTATCACCAACATATTTTTATTTTATAATATATATTTTGTTTTCACTGGTAAATCGTTTGTTGTTTAAATACTTTTATTATTCTAGTGTAAAATTTACTATTTTTATTTTATATATTTTGTTTGTTTGTTTCTCTCTACTTATTATATACATCAATCCTTCAATTCGTTCATCAGCCTTTTATAATGGTTTTTATTCAAAACCTTCTGTCTTACCAATTCGTCAGATATAGTAACTATTTCATTATCTAACCCTGTGTTACCAGCACGTCTACTTGTCATCAACAAACTCAATCTCTGAGCCAGAGCGTCAGAATCGCTCGGAAGAAAAGTAGTTTTCACCCCTTTACCAGTCACCGATTCAACGAACTTCTTATTCATATCCCATATGGGTTTCACCACTTTCGTCCACTTGTAACCTCTGTTGGCTTTGGGTCTCGTCTCTCTGGCATCGTTATTTCTCTTCATGGCGAGAATATTTGAACCAGAATGTCACCATAATTGTCGAAATCCTGTTCCGTGTAATCTCCAGGCTTGTCGAAAAGGAGCAATTTGCGCAGTCCATCAGTTATTTTATACTTATTCGAACCGACAATTAAATCTTCATCATCCATTTCCACTTCTGTGTCGCCCACAAAAGTTCTACCGTTCGAATCCTTATAAATTCCATACAACAGATCTCTCTTACCACCATCCTCAGACGACATGACGCTATCAGTGGTGATAGTCGAAGCTGTATCATCGCTCTCGCTCAGATCGGTTTCTATTCTCATGGAAACGTAATCCGGTGCAGATTGAAAGGAAAACTGTTTTGTAAAACTACCGGGCAACGAACCCATTCTCAAATAACTCTCTTTTATGGGTCTCAATTCTTCAACTATCTCCTTCTTGCTTCGCTCTTGAACCTCCGTCACGGGTTTAAATATTTTTGTGGTCTCGCGTTTGAGTTCCATCTCTACAAGACGTCTGCTTCTGTCAGCCAATTGAATGCTCTTCTTGGCACGTTCATATTCATTTAAAAGCTGATCTCGACGTTTAGCATCCATCTGTAAAAACATTTTTTTTTGTTTTTAAATTATTAATATTTCCTTCGAGTATGCTAATGTGAGTTATTTATTATTTTCAAAATTAAATGTATAATTATTTTTATGTTTTAAGTATATAAAATTTTCTGTCTTTAATATAATAACAAAACAAACAGTTGAGGAAAACCATTTTACATGATAAAACCTCTATAGATGCGTTTTGCCTCTGAACGCGTTAAAAATCGCATCACAGGTTTTTCACTCAATGGCGAACTGGAGAACTTTGAAAAAGTTTAAAAGTTTTAGTGCATAAGAAACCGGTTTCTGATTTAACGCGTTTGAGAATAATTACATCTGTTAAAAGGGTTCATTCATATCTCAAATTATTCACTCAGTGACGAACTGGAGAACTTTGAAAAAGTTTAAAAGTTTTGGTGTATAAGAAGCCAGTTTCTGATTTAATGCATTTGAGAATAATTACATCCGTTAAAAGGATTCATTCATGTCTCCGAACATTATCACAAATATATTAAAAATTATTTACCACTTAAACCTAATTAAGTGGAAAATGCGCTTTTATTATCTATTATTAAAACGATCCATTAAACGAAAAACCTTCATTCAAACCAGAATAAACATGAGTGTCAGTTTACCTATTAAAATTCACTCAAGTGAAAAAAGTTTTATAATAGAATTTTTATTTGAATGAAACAATTCTACGAACTATTTTTTATTTGAATGAAACAATTCTATAAAGTGTTTTATTAAAATTTATTTCACAAAATTTATTTCACAAAATTCCTAATTTTATAAACTCAATTTTTTTTTCAATGTAAATGGAAAAACCTTCATTCATACCAAAACAAAACATGAATGTCTATTTTTTACAGATTCAATTTATAGTCGACTCTTTTGAACGAAAACCCGATTTCGTCTCACAAAACTCAAGAGATGAATCGGCAAATCGTTTTTTCACCGATCAAATCGCACCCTATACCGTCCCAAACACGATCGGGAACGTGGCAGTGGTTTTGCCGGTTCGGTATCACCTTTTTTCCATGTACCGTACAGAGGTCGATTTTCTGATCTAGAATCGGCAAATGGGTTTCCCCGATCGGATCGCACTTTAACCGTTCAAATACCCGTTGGTGAATGTATACCTACTTATACCTACTTAGGTGATACAGAATCGGCAAACCACTTTTTGATGCTGATACAGAATCGGTTAAACGTTTTTTGCTCGCGTTCACCAACGATAGATCGATGGTCTAATCCGCGATGGGAACGTAGAGAACAAATTTTTAATTATATTTTCTTAAAATTTCATACATTTTTTCACTCTTGAGCGACGTGTGCAATGTACGCGTTCGCCAACGGGTATTTGAACGTTAAAAGTGCGATCTGTGAGCCTCAAAACCAATTACGGATTCTGTATCACCATAAAAAAACGACATTTTGTGTACTTGTGTACACGATTTTAACACTGAACCCTATGGAGGTGTACATCCATGTACGTGTACATGTACAAAATCGTGTACAAGTGATACGGAATCCGCCTTTTATACCTACTCACTGGTGTTGAGATCATCAGTTCCATTTGATGATGGAAAAAAGGGTACATGGTCCCGGGTTTGTTTCAATATCACCAGATAAGAGGAGTATAATAAGGAATAATATGCATATGTAGATGGTACTAGGAAACACATCAACAGAAGGGTTGACGATGAATATACCAAAACCATCAGCTGCTTTGTTGGGAGTATTTGTGGCAGAATTTCTAGAAAGATCCGTGAGTTGCTGACACAAAGGGTATTTGTACGAAGGTTCTCATACACAGATATCTACTACCATATCTCAAGAGGAGATTCACAAATAGAACATCAAGTAAATTGCAATGTTTCTTGCGGTGCCTGCCGGTTTTCGCAACTGATAGGAAGAGACCCACTCGTGTTCTGTAGGCAACTAAGTCAGTCATTAGGCACAAATGGGCGACTATTAGAATTACCAGGTGGTATACTGGATTTATACTGGCAATGTTTGCAGATCAGAGTTGGCTGCCTATATGGCAACCAACATTGATATGCAAACTTGCTAAGTCATCTTTATGCATGCGTACATATAAGGTAACAGTTGTCATCAAAATTAAAAAGACAAGGGTTAAACTGTTGATATCACACTACTAATAATAATAACACTTTGGCCGGCCGCTGATTTGTCGCGGTTCTCGGATGAGAAGGCCTTGGTTACCCCTGTACTCCCAACTGCCTCCCTATTCCCACGCTTCTTCTCTCCTCCCAACACTCGGAGACGAACTGCCCCATTCTTCCCAGTCTCCCCGATTAGCATATTAACCCTCTCCTTTGAGTCTCCCACTAACCACATGTCCTTCATTCTCCCATCCCACCTCCCCATTATACTCCCAGTGAATCTTATTCTTTTAGACTGGAATTTTGGGCATTCTAGAAGAAAGTGTTTCAGGGTCTCCACCACGCCCAAATTACACATCTGGCACTCCTTTTCACTGTTTTTCCCAATTTTACCCATCGGCTCCAGGGACTGCGACCTCAGCTTGAACAACAGTGACCCCCCCCCGAAGGTGCCATCAAGGTACTCTTCAAAACCTGGCTTCTCTTTATCACGCAGGCCACCCAAAGACCTCTTTGGTTTGACCCCCTCTCGCCAAATACGCTTACAGTCCTCCATGACCCTTTCTCGGACGATTTTTTTACCCTGGTTTGCCCCAACGCCTGGGTCCGAGATCTCCAATGAGTAGTTCTCTCCTAGCTCCATCACTTCGACCAGCCACCCGTCTTGATATCTGAGTTGAAAATTCTCTGGAACATTACTTTACACCATCGGCTGTCGGGGAGATTTACCAAAGATTTAAGATAACCGAGTTTCAATAAGTCTATCCTGTCCTTGATCCTCATCCACCCAAGCTCACCGCGATTGCTTCTAGTGCTGCGGCATTACACGACCCCGCTATCCATCGGCCTGCGTCGTTCTGCAGGGTTTCCAAGCTCTTTACAACCGTCTAGTTTAAGGGTACCACTTCCGTACCATATGTTATACTTGGCAGACCCACCATTTCCCAAATGGTTTACCCACGAAAACCTTATTGAAACTGTTTCTGCCTATAAGTTTCATTTGGTTAAGGATTCACCTCCCCTTCAGAATCAATTTATTTGTGTGGTTTCGGTAGATGCCTCTTCCTGTGATGTTTATGTTTACCCCCAGATCTCGTAGTCACCTGTCTCTCCTACACTAAGAAGTTTGCTGCTACCTTCCAGAATGCAGAACTCCCCCACTCTCCACCTTCGAGCGGGGTCCACTTTGCGGCCCACAGGTATAACTTTGCTCTTGCTTTCATTAAGTTCGAGTCTCCATTTGCTCCCATATTTCCCCAAAATTCCCAGCATTTTCGCTAGCCCCTCTTCGCTTTCTGACACTAGCAACATATCGTCTGCAAAAAATAGCCCTGGGATCTTCAAGTCCCCAACTGCTACCCCCCCCCCCCCCCCCAACACTCCACCCGTCGCTATGCAAGAGTTACCTTTCCAAACGAACCGGTCAGAATTGGCCGACGAGACACGCGGTCTGTTCGTCGAGAGCTACTTCCACTCAATTAACTCTAACTTATGTAGAAACTTGGGAAATAACATTTTTTCAACATAATATCTTTCGATAACTTCGAATTTTCAACCCATGTAAGTCATTCCTCTCTCAGAGTTAATAATTAAAGATTGTAACCCTTGCAATTCAGTTTCAGAATTGTTCAGCAGAATATCATTTACAACAAAATGCGCGAATCTATTTTTGTATTTTGGAGAAGTTTAAGTAATTATTCAATTCCACAGCCATATGAGGCTGTGGGGTCAACGTATTACTGAATCTCCATTTCGTGAACAGATTTTTGTATATGCAAAACATTATGTACCTAAGCCGCGTGGACAGGGTCAACACACCCTGCACATTTATGAACATTTAAAGGCCGAGTACCGATGTAGGAGTTCTGGTAGTAATGTGTGAAGCAGCTCCAGGTGACTATCCACGACAGGGAGCTCTTGTAGTTTGCAGCGGCGTCACGAAGATGACCGGTTGGAGGAGGGATGGGGTACCTGATTTGGCCCGACTGACTTGATGATTAAAGTTAAAACACTTAAGAATTCATAGGAATGTATTAGTAAATAAATAAAATCCACACATAGTAGAGTGATGAAACTTCTTTAATTAATACGTACCGTTACTCCATATTGCTCATGCTGGGTCCTTAATAGCCCAAATCGACTACTACAAACCTCCATTGGTATGGTCGACTGTGTGCGTGACATAACTTCATGTATCAAATCTAGTATTGTAAAGGGGATGTAAACAGAAACAAAATGGGGAAAATCACCATGTAGCATACTGGGCATAAAGGGTTATTATTTCCAGATTGTAATGTATTTTGAATTTTAATTTGAATTCCATACAATACATAATATATACCGTTTTAGTTTTCACAATTTAAATATGTAATACATTCACTTTAAAAAAGGATTTTTTCTAAGCACCCATTTTCATCGTGGTGAGGTCCAACATCGACAAATCCGACACCAACGGTTCTGTCGTTTTGTGGTGTATATGAGCCAAGGTCTGAAAATTCGACATATTGAAAAGAAATGAAATTTGGAAGTTTTGAAAATGTGTAATGAAGCCTGTGTGAACAAAATCTTCCATGCTGGTGAGACCAACAGTTTTTGTTTAGAAAGTATGGTGGGTCTTTTCAGTCAATAATATTTTCTATGACAGTGTTTAACCCGTACAAGTACCATTATGCTGGGAACGACTCAATCCAAGGAACACTCAGATATGACCCAGGGATGTGATTTGAATCAACTTTAGTTTTCAATCAGATGGTTTAAGAGTACACATAAATTCCATTTAAATATTTAGCTGTATTGAAATAGAAATGCAACCAAATATGTTTATATTTCTAGCTCATCATAGCCAAACATTAATGTACTCTTTATGACACTTTTATTTAATGTGATCACAACTGTATGAGTTGCATCCCATCCAAACTAGAAGTGTGTTGTCTAAAAACAATCACTGAGGTAGCTGAAAAAATATACACCCGGCATCCATGAAATTGCTGTGTTTTTGTAGTAGTTTTCTCGGGGTACATGGTCCGACCACACTCTGGATTACATCTTCGATTTGTACAGCCTACCATACCTATTGAGAAAATCATTCATCCCAACATGCATCGGGGTCGGTTGTTTTCTGTATACATCAGCTTCATTAACATATTTACGAAACTTTCACTTTTATTTCTTTTATGACACAATATATAAAAATCCGGTTCTAAGCTTATAATATGCCGCGAAAAAGCGACCTGTTGACATTGGTCTTACAGAGGTTGTACCTCACAACAGTGAGAACAAGTTCCTGACAAAAAATCCTAAAAAGGTGAGTTTATTAAATATTTAAATCTTAAAATATTTTTGGAGACATTAGCATATCTTATATATGATAATGAATGCAATTGCACAAAGTGTGCATCATAAAATATAAATAAAAAAGAATGTTTGTACACGACGATTTCCGCCTAATTGTTCTTGGTTTTCATTCACATTCAGAATGTATATGATTACGACCAAGAGAGAATCGATATCTTAGAGTCGATCCTGATAAGAATGTCCCAACTGAAAAAATATATTGGGGTGTGGTTTGGTCGCACACCTCTAATTTCCCTTAGCAATGCCCCTGGACTAGTTTGGGAACGAGAATGGACTCATATCCACGAAGCAAACTGACCGTTGAGACACTTAGGACACAAGTGTTTTGTCTCTCAGCTTTTGATGGTTACATGTTCATCACATTTACACATATATTATTATATACCCAATCGAACATTATTGCACAGGTCATCACTGAGATTACAGTAAAATATTTCACGATATAGAAGTGAATGGCATCTTATTCTATCTATTTATGTTTCTCTCTAATGCAACAACTAAATGTTCCATTGGAAATACGGAATTTGAATTGAAATGATAATAAATATCAAACTCTGTTGTGTAAGCTTAAACTATGGCACAAAATCATACTTATAAAAATAAAGTATAACTCAATGTCAACATAAACTTGTATAATAAATCCCCATTAAAACAAGCAAGCAAATTTCTAAGGAACCACCGATTTATAGGATAAATGTTGTGTAAACAGATGTGTGTTATTTTCCAGTTGTAACTTATCACAATAAATTTGTTATTACGAAGCACATATAGAAGGTTGGTACCAAATGACAGGTAAGGATCTGCAGACATGAAATGCACTCTATGAATTGAAAATAAACCGAGTATCGTCAGAACGTTTATTGGTTAGAAAATAACCCTTCTGTTTTCACCGGCTTCTTGACTTGTCTTTTATGAGAAAACTCTCTTATAGAGAGCTTTCCAATAAATAAAAAGACAAGATTTAAATCTGATCTGTGAATGCAATTAACATGCGGATACAATTAACAAGCACTTGTTGTCATGACTATAAACTGCTATACACTTGAAAATATATATTTTCTGAGCACTAATAATGGATTGTAATCATTGTGTTACGTACTGACGGCAAGACAAGACACCGATAAAATGCAGAATTGTGAGTTTTCAAGTCCCCATTGAATCAGTAAGTTGTTGACCCTTGAATGGCAGTAGAGTTTTACTGGTCATTCTAGCACGGCAAGCCTCTGAGGTAATTTCTCGCGATTTTCGAGAGAAAAAATACCAGCACACTTTAGATTTCTCGCTAAGTGTGCTAGTATGCCATGAGTCGATACGCAACCTTTTCGAGTCAGAAATATGACAGGCAATTGAATCGCCGCGAGAGAGACTACGAGGATTTGTTCCGTCTTGTCGATGGAATATCGGAGATTAAGCGATATAAACATCATAAAAAAATTCCGGGATCGTTCGGTTCTGGCACAGTCGGAAAATTTATCATATTTTTTTCACGGGATGGCGGTGGAGATACGGGAAAATCTTCCGAAGCCGAGATGAAATCCCAAATCGAAGAGAGGTTTTTAAAAAAAATGACTTTTGGGTTGAAAGAGTGACGTATCGCCTTGTGGTTATCAGTCCCCACTTAAGCGGGAAATGCAAAGTGGGTGACGCCGACGTCACACTCATCAAGATGTGAAAACATGTAATTTTTTTGTAGTTTTTTTAAGTGCCTCCTCGACGGATTTCGTCAATTCGGTCATGTTCCCTCGGGTGTGAAAAATTCCAAATCGTCAAAGTATGCAAAAACATGTATTTTTCCATCGAATATTCGTAGTGTCTCTTCGACGGATGCAGTCAATTCGGCGCGACCTCTCGGATTAGAGAAATTTGTGACGGAGGAATATATATCATATGTCGGATTTTTTTGCAAATGAAAATATAAAATATTATTAAAAACAGAAAAAAAAATTAAAAAAATTAAATTTTAAAAATTTAAAATATTGAACATGTCATTTTTGAAAGATCCTAAGTTGAGAGAGGAGACTGTTCGTCGATTTCTAGAATTGAAGAGGAATATTCAAGAGATATAGTATGGGGCAACGAATGGACGACATCGAGATGTGATGAGAGACGACTAAGCCGTTCAAATCCGCGCTAGACACTCAGGATCGGACGAAGAGAGAGATCGTCGACGAATTGAGACCCATAAGGGAGGGTTCTCTGATGGGTTCGCTGAGAGGTATATCCGGATATTGTCCTACGAGAATAGAGACCGATCGAAGTAGCGGTGTGGACGATTCTGCCAGTGTTAAGTCTAGCGATAGCACGATAGAAAGTGTCAACAATGGAACCTACAGATTACGAGAATTTATATGCGACGAATTCATCGATGATGGTTCCTTTCTATAGTTTACGTCGATGATCGAATGAGCGTACCTTCTACATGGGTGACAAGATGGAGAAATAAACGACGACAATGATTTGATCATCAATTGTCGAACGTACAAAGGCACTAAGGGACTGTGGAATCTGATCGTTCAGGCTAAACCTAACTATTACAGTGACGAGGGTTATCAAAAATTATAAAAAAAATTACGGCGATCTCTTGGTTCAGACGAACGTCAGAAAAAGGAATAGCAGTCCCGGAGAGACGAGTCCTAACACGAACAGAGGTATGAAGTGGTAACAAGTGGTGATACCTGCATGGTAAGTACAAGATAAGGGAATGAGCACCAACACCACAATCATTCGTTACGATCCTAATGTGCTGCTGAAAAGCTTGGGTCTTTTGATAGTGAGGCGAGAAGATGGTAGGAAGAAACAAGTTCGTGAGCATATGCAACGAATTGATGTGACAGAAGGTTTTCAATAGGGATATGCAAAAATCGATCATCGACGTATTGAAAGAAGAAAAAAATTAATAGTAAATAAAATAGTAAATAAATAAAAACGAAAAAAAAAATATTAAAAAAAAATAAGACAAAAGAAAAAAAAAATATGTTGGTGATAAAGACCAGAGGATTTACGAGATCATGCGTCCATGGCGGATCGGGTTTGCTGGATTTGATAATGGGTGTTCTATGATGCACCTTCACCAGCGATGTGTCAAAACAGATCGCTTCTGCCGCCGTGAAGGTCGGAAAGAAGACCGCGATGGATATGGGTAAGAAAGCCGCGATGGAAGTGAGTGCTAGAATGAGGAGTGATGATTTAATTCAGAAGTTGATAAGACCAGCAGCTAAACGACCAAAATTTTCATCGAAATCGGAAGTATTTCTAGCAAACATGAAACTTGGATATTTTAAGGGCTCTGGCATCGTGCCGAGACAGGAACGTGCTAAGACGTTGAACAGCATTGGGTCAGGATTGAAAATGGTTTAAAGTAAGAAAATTGATTTTGTTTTATTACATACTGGGTCAAAAAAGAAAGTATAATAAACTTTGAGGAGTAATATTTTTAGTATTATCGACTTTAATCCCAAACAAATTATTGTAAATTCATATTTCGAGTCTAGCTGTATGAATTTGCATAATTTCATGTTCTTACTGTTGCCATCGTCACGTCAGGACGTCGCAATTCAGACAGGGGTGAAATGAAAAGTTCACACATGCAGTCAATAGCGTGCATGTCCACCGTTTGCCTCTTGGATGGCAAGACATCGACGGCGCATGGACCTAATAAGTCTCTGGATGTCACCCTGTGGTATGGTGTTCCACACCTGCCTTAGAACATTACGTAAATCGCCTAACGTCTGAAGATCAAGAATTCGTACCCGAGGGTCCACTTGATCCCAAAGATGCTAGATTGGCGACAAATCTGGCGAAAGTGGGGGCCAGGGAAGAAGTTCGATGCTCTGCTCCTCAAGAAAGTCACGACAGATACGCGCCACGTGACATCGGGCATTGTCTTGCATTAAGAATTTCGTCCCTATATCACTGACCATTTAGATTACCATCGATGAAGATCAATTGCGTTCGATAGTTCAAGGAAATTCCTGCCCAAACCATTACACTACCCCCCCCCCCCCCGCCTCAACGGTCTCATTGCGCATGCAAGCATCAGAAAACCGTCCTCCTCGTCGACGATACACTCTTGCCCTACCATCAGAGCTCCGTAGACAAAATCGTGATTCATCACTAAAACGAACTGTGCTCCAACGCTGCTGAGTCCAGCGAACACGTTAACCTACGCACTCCATTCTGACGGTACGATGGCGTTGGGTAAGGATTGGTCCGTGGTGTGGACGCCTACTTCGGATGCCGTGTTCAGCGAGTCTGTTGCGGACAATTTAGGCACTGATTCTATTCTACCAGGAGTAATTGCTGCTGTCCTCGTCGCCGTAAGGATGCGATCCCGCAAATGAGACGTCCTGATGTGTCGGTCTTGTGCAGGGGTCGTAACTCTTAGTCGACCTGAACGCGGTCGGTCGGCAGTAGATCCAGTGGTTCTATACCTTCCAATGAGACTGAAATAGTGACCACAGTGACTCCGAACTCAGCAGCGAGCTCATCAGGAGGTATCCTAGCCTCATGCATACCAATGGCATGCAACCTATGATTTTCGGTTAACCTTGGCATTTTCTAAAATGTCGAAGACAAAAACTAGCGTGTTTTCTCAATAACACAGGCTCTCTAGCACAACATAACACAAAGAAAATCATCGGTCACCCATTCAATTTGACATTCTCGGGTAGCACGTGCTATTCTGAAATCTGTAGTAAAATTGTATACGGATGGGTGGACAACAACAACATGTCATTAAACTCTTTGCACGATTTCTTGTCTACAAATAGGCAACATTAGAACTATTATATTTCATCCTTTATGCTATTTTTCACATTTGTTTCTATTATACTTTCTTTTTGGACTCAGTATATATAAAAATAAGTAAAAAAATAGTTAACTTAAAAATATTTTAAAATAAAAACCCACCGAGATGGAAATCAAATTTCTACCATGGAATGAAATGAAGATCAAGAGATGGAATCACAGACTCTTTCCCAGTGGCACAAAAGGATTCATAGTGGGAAAACTGAATTGCTGAAAGACGAATCTGTTGATGAATCTGTTGTTGCAACCAGAGTGGTTAGATTATGATAGATTGTTTGTATTCGGCACGAGTCTCTTTCAATCTGGATACGAATTATTGTGAAAAGCCCTGAGTGCAAAATTACTGAAGGACGTGATAACGAGAATATTCGATCACAGGGACGAGTTCCAAAAATACGATGTATCGCGCAAAACGGTCTTGCAAGAGACGTTGAGAGAACTCGTAAATAATAAAACATTGAATGTGGAATGTCGGTTTTACAAAAACGCGGATGACGTGCCTGATCCTCGTGACTTGAATTCGGCGGACGGAAATCTCAGGATCTCCAAATGACCTGCTGTTGGAGAAACAGAATCGATGCAAATCTTACTACGTTCGAGTTCGAGCACGTCACAGCAACGTGGATTGTTTCTATCTGTCTCAAATTATTTCAGATTTCCCAGACAGACCATACGAGAGAAAGCAAATTGTCTATGTCTGTTGCCTCAAGATCTCAAGAACCTTGATCACATCTACCACGATCACGTGGGCAATGACATGAGCAAACGAGAATTCAGGAGATATTGTAGGATGGCGTGGGATCATGGACCTTATAATTTCGTGGCCATCGATCTGACGTGTCGCAAATATCACGGAAAATATAGGAACGGATTTGAAAATTTTTATATTCTGCGATGCGATTAATAATGAATAAAGAGGAAAAACGATAATAATATTAAATAGAAGAAGTAAAAAAATAAAACTAAAAAAAATAATTATTAAATTAAAAAAAAATGTCCTGACAATACAAAACTTAATTATTAGAAAGGATAGCTGAGAACACTACCGCAAAAGATTATTTTTCGATTGTGGTGAGCGATAACAAGACTCGATTCATGATGGGATTCAGTCTGCCGATCGAACTGAAGAGGGATAAGAGATGCGAGATGGCACTTGTGAATCTCGAGACATACAATTCATTTCCAAACATCACGGAAAAAAAAGAAAATGTTCAGGTATTCCAAAGGAATGGATTGGTTAACGATTTCCATCCCCAAAGGCAGTTATGACATAGTCGATCTCAATGAATGCAGCCGGACGACAATGGAGATCGACGGTCACGCCGGAACCTCTATCAGTTTAACTGCCAACGTCAAAACTGCAAACGATACTGCACATGAGAGAGGGTTATCGAGTGGATTTCAGGGGAGATGACACTTTTGGAAAGATGTTGGGATTCGATCGAAAGACGTACGAGGGACACGCGACATTAGGAAATGTGGTGGACATTCTCTCCGCCAAATTGCCGTCATGCTCGGAAGTTTACTTCCTTCTAAGCGGCTTTCATTTTTGACTAATTCTAATTCCGTTACGTTAAGTGCCGTACCAATGTGTATCGCGTCATGGGAACGTAAAATTTAGCGTCACACAGATCCTAATTGTTGAATGGGAATTAGAAAATTGATCGAGATACGTGTACGTCTTACAGATCGATTTATTACTTGGCAAGTGGTCGCCTAGCTCCTGATCACGAACCCGTCTATAAGATCGCCGAATCATATCTTCCTTGGGTGGCAACAAGTAAAGTATTATTAAAATAAAAAAATAATGATGAGATACATCATACAACATGTAAATATATCCGAATGCCAGAAAGACAAACTTTGTAGAGCATCATAAAGTCATCACGACTTGAGCAATGGTCATGACAAAATCGGGTGGACTAAAATGCAATAGGATAGCCAAAGCACAATCCAGTCAAAGAGGATTGACAGTAGTAATAATAATAATAATAACACTTTGGCCGGCCGCTGATTTGTCACGGTTCTCATATGAGAAGGCCTTGGTTACCCCTGTACTCCCAACTGCCTCCCTATTCCCACGCTTCTATCCTCCCAACACTCGGAGACGAACTGCTTGATGACATCCCTAGCCCCATTCTTACCAATCTCTCCGATTAGCATATTAACCCTCTCAGTTGAGTCTCCCACTAACCACATGGCCTTCATTCTCCCATCCCACTTCCCCATTATATTCCCAGTGAATCTTATTCGTTTAGACTGGTATTTTGGGCATTCTAGAAGAAAGTGTTCCAGGGTTTCCACCACGCCCAAATTACACATCTGGCACTCCTTTTCACTGTTTTTCCCAATTTTTCCCCTCAGCTCCAGGGACCGCGGCCTCAGCTTGAACAACAGTGACCCCCAAAAGTGCCATCACGGTACTCTTCAAAACCAGGCTTCTCTTTATCACGCAGGCCGCCCAAAGGCCTCTTTGATTTGACCCCCTCTCGCCAAGTACGGTTACCATCCTCTATGACCCTTTCTCTGACGATTTTTTACTCTGGTTTGCCCCAACGTCTAAGTCCGAGATCTCCAATGAGTAGTTCTCTATTAGCTCCCTCCCTTGGACCATCCACCCTGTCTTGATATTTGAGTTGAAAATTCTCAGGAACATTACTTTACACCATCGGCTGTCGGGGAGATTTACCAAATAATTAAGATAACCGAGTTTCAATAAGTCTATCCTGTCCTTGATCCTCATCCACCCAACCTCCCCTGATTGCTTCTAGGGACGCGGCATTACTCGACCCAGTTATCCATCGGCCTGCAAATTCTGCAGGGTTTCCAAGCTCTTTACAGACGTTTGGTTTAGGGTACCACTTCTGTGCCATATGTTATACTTGGCAGACCCACCATTTCTCAAATTGTTTCCCCTCGAAAACCTTATTGAAACTGTTTCTCCCTATAAGTTTCATTTGGTTAAGGATTCGCCTGGTCTTCAGAATCAATTTATTTGTGTGGTTTCGGTAGATGCCTCTTCCTGTGATGTTTATATTTACACCAGATACTCGTAGTCACCTGTCTCTCCTACACTAAGATGTTTGCTGCTACCTTCCGGAATACAGAACTCCCCCACTCTCCACCTTCGAGTGGGGTCCACTTTGCGGACCACAGGTATAACTTTGCTCTTGCTTTCATTAAGTTCGATTCTCCATTTGCTCCCATATTTCCCAACAATTCCCAGCATTTTCGCTAGCCCCTCTTCACTTTCTGACCCTAGCATCATATCGTCTGCAAAAATAGCCCTGGGATCTTCAAGCCCCCACTGCTAGCCCATCGTCGCTATGCAACAGTTCATCTCCTAAACCCTTGATGTACAATGCAAAAAGAAACGGCGAAAGGATACGCCCCTGTTTTAGGCATATCTCCTCCCAAGCATCAAGCTTTCGCCACATACCCTCCCTCCATACTTTATCGTATGCCTCTTTAACATCCAAAAGGCCATAAACATCTTTTTCTTTTTTGCTTTCGCGGATTCTATCATTTGGGATAGCGAGATGGTCAGTGGCTCTCCTTCCCTTCCTAAAGCCATTCTGGATCTCTCCCCCAAAAAACTTCTTCTCAATCACCTCCTCTAATCTCCCATACAGGACTTTACAGAAAACTTTTCCAATGTTGCTACTGACAGAGATCCCTCAATAATTATCCAAAACGTCTTTTTCCCCCTTTTTGTGAATAAATGTCACTTTGCTTTCTCTCCACTCATTTGGGACCTCTTCTTTATCTATACCTAAATTGAATAGGGCAGTTAGGCTTTCCAAGCCTTCCTCTCCCCATTTTTTGATAAACTCGTTAGGAATTTCGTCCACCCCTCCCGCTTTTCCATTCCTTAATTTTGAGATCACCTTTCGCACCTCCTCCGTTTTAATTTCGCTGCACACGAAGTTCGATAGGTTTTCCTTGACCTTGTTCGGACACTCCGGTGGGTTCTCCATGCCCCATCGCTTATCGTTTACCTTTTACCAGTGCTTGACTAGTTCTAATGCGATTTGATCTTGATCGTCTGTAACTCTGCCATCTACTTTAATACTGTGTGGGTTACTTCTTTTGTCACGTTTATTCATCCATTTCCAAAATACGCTCGAACTCGACCCCCCTGTCATTCTTATCGTACTAATAAGACTGCTATTTCGCACTCCCCGATTTTCGTCTTTAATCTTATTTACATTTAGCTTTTCTTCCCTTTATGGCTCTTTTCAGCTCATTGTTCACTCTGTACCCAAGTTCCCGTGTAGGCACCCTAATCTTTCCTACACTTTCCTTCCCTGCCTCCACTAGGCTCGCAACTATGGCATCGGGCATCTTCTGGACACTGGCCCCCTTGTGTACGATTGCAAGCTTTAGTTTTAATTTTTCTTGAACTTCGCCCAGTCAGCATCCTTTTTGAGTTCCCAAATCTCCTTGAAGCTTCCTTTGCTTTTTACTAGGTTTTTGGCCCTGGTTCTCACTGTAATCAAGTTGTGATCGCTACCCACCTCCACTTTACCCTCATCATCCACTTCTACCACTATCATCTCCCTCCATAAATTAATATCTATGAGAATATAGTCGATTATTGATTTTCTGTCGTTCTTCTCCAAGGTCCATTTCCCCTTACACCTCGCGTCTCTGTTCAGAATCTTCGGACCGAGCTCATTTGTGAAGTTCAACAGCTTCCTTCCATTCCTGTGTTGACTTTCTTGTCCCGACCCTCTATGCCTTTTTCCTTATCATCTATGTGTCCATTAGAGTCACCCATCAGAATGAATGAAGTTTATTCAACAATATACCAAATTCACATGTTAGATTTGTACACAGAATTTTACATATATATGGTATAATGGTACATTGTTAGGAGACGACATAGCCACAGTTGCTGTCTTCCTGTTGTCCGCGGGAAATATATAAATAAAACTACGCTGTCATGGAGTAGACTGGATTATGGCTACAATTACCACTGCCTATGGCTCAACAGTTGAATAGCTGATGAAAAAAGGAAAGACCTCGAATCTGTATTTGGCCCTCAGTAGGTATAAAAGGCCGATTCTAGACCACATGTACACAAAAACGTACACGTACACGTACATGTACGTGTACCGCCATAGGGATTCGGTGTTAAATCGTGTGCAGAGTGTAAAAAATGTTGTTTTTACATGGTGGTCCAGAATCGGCAAACGCAGTTCCTCGCACTTTTAACCGTTCAAACAGCCATTGGCGAACGAGTGAAATTCGACACATCGCTCGGAAGGGAAAAATGTACGAAATTTGAAGAAACGTCAATTAAAAAAATTTTCTCGTCTTCCCATCGCGGATCAGACCTTCGATCTATCGTTGGCGAACGCCTGCAAAAAACGCTTTGCCGATTCTAGACCAGCATCAAAAATGCGGTTTGCCGATTCTGGACCACCGACGTTCGCAATCGCATTTCGAATGGTCGAGGGTGCGATCCGATCGGTGAAACCGATTTGCCGATTCTAGATCAGGAAAAATCGATCTCAAAACGTTTTCTCGACGTTCACCAACGGTGAAAAGTGGGTGTAAAGTGTAGTTACTCATCGAGGCTTTTTTTCCAAACTGATTGCGGCTTCCGGTACATCATCAAAAATGCGCTTTGCCGGTTCTGGACCACCGACGTTCGCGATCGCGTTTCGGACGGTCGAGGGTGCGATCCGATCGGTGAAAACGATTTGCCGATTTTAGACCAGCAAAAATCTCAAAACGTTTTCCCTACGTTCGCCAACGGTGTGAAGTGGGTGTAAAGTGAAGTTACTCGTCGAGGATTTTTTTTTCAAACCAAACGGAAAAAACTCGAGTTTGGAATTTTAGATCCAATGGAAATCGTCCGTCCATGTTTGTCATCGCCGTGTGCGATTGATCACTGATGAAAATGTTTAAATCTTCGCTGAACTGTTTATTCTTGTTCTTGATGTAAATGAAAGGTTTTTCATTCAATAAATCAAACTATAAAATTGCGTTGCACTTAAATAGTTTTAAGTGGTAAAATTTGAGTTTTAATTGACTCTATGAAATCTTTGCAAATCGTTTATTCTTGTTCTTGATGTAAATGAAAGGTTTTTCATTCAATAAATCAAACTATAAAATTGCGTTCCACTTAGTTAGTTTTAAGTGGTAAAATTTGAGCTTTAATTGACTCTATGAAATCTTCGCAAATCGTTTCATTTTTTGTTCCGGTGTAAATGAAAGGTTTTTCATTCAATAAATGAAACGGTAAAATTGCGTTCCACTTAGTTAGGTTTTTAAAAGGTAAACTGCGTATTAATTGACTCATGATAATGTTTTGGAGAGATGAATAAACCCTTTTGACGGATACAATACTTCTCAAATGCGTTAAATTAGAAAGAATTACTTAATCATTTTTTGAAAACCGGTTTTCATTTTTCATTCGTAAAATGGTTTTAAAACGGAATTTTCACATTATCTAAAATGCTGTTTTGAGGGTAACGATATAACTTTTCCGTTTTTATGCACTTAACTTCACATTTTTCAAAAGTCATCGCCAGTTTAAAAGGCAATTATAAATACTTCACTGATTATCAACGTATCCATGGAAAACAAATGAACTTTTACTGAAGACTGTTTTATTAACCAGGAGAAATCAAGAATGAGCAAAGATTGTTTACACGTAACCAAAAGCAACCAAGAAGTGTTCGATTTCATTGAGAGTAACTCCGAACTCATAAATATAGATGGTAACATGGATATAAAAGACTAACTGACGTGACTACTTTTCTCTTCTCTCTCTCTTTCTCTCTAATAACAGAACATATAAAAGGGAGCGAACGATGGATTGACTTAACACATTTCACATAACATAATCGCTAAAACGAGAAGAGGGGTTTCGTTGCCTGGTAGATCTCCTGAATGGAGGCTGACTTTCTGTTGCTGGGTCACAGATTGCAACTTGTATATTTTCAAGTTCAGTATTGGGTGAATCAATTGTTGACTGAATGGGGGTATCCAATTCAGTAGGTACAGGTAATTCTGGAAGTGTGGATCTTTCTATATGTTGAAGCTCTGGATTGGGAGGATTGGGAGCACCTGACTCAGTATCCGATTCACTATCACTGAAAATTACTGGAGGAGGAGAGGTGTGCAAGCAATCATTCCCGAAGGACGGTACTTTAAAACATTCCGAATGTTTTACCCTGTACGTAGCGGTACGGAGTTGATTGCCAACAAATTTTCGAATATTACACCAATCATTATCGATTACAACAACTAAGTAGCGGTCCCGATTATGATGTTTGGATCGATCATTTCGTAAGTAAACAAGATCACAAACACAAAATTTAGTTTTGGGTGGTAATTTCCCAACTGGGTTCTTTGCTTTTTCACTATAACTGTGATTGGTAAGCCGTAACTGATATTGATTCAAAATAATGTTCTGATCGTCTATAGGGATTTGATCATTGGAGAACTGGTCCAGTTGGGACCACATTTCGCACGCGGACAATCCACGATTACGAATACGCGTGTTCAAACGTGCAACAGCTAATTCAAGGATTAGCAGAGAGACAGGACCACCAGAAGAATCCTGGCGCAATAGCTCTGTTTCAAGTTCTTGTATTGCCTTTTCTGCGACTGGTTTTTTATTGATATTTTTGACACGTCCAATTTCTAAGATTACCCTGTGTTTTTTTAACAACTCATCGTTACGTAATCTAATAAAACCTGGTGCTGGGTCACAACGGACTACAGCCGGAGGTACATCGAGCGGAAGCAAGGAAACGCAAAGTCGAACTAAGGCGTCACGTAAGCAATCGTGCTGTTCATTTTCAATTAAACAAGCACTGGTGTAAGATGTTATGGTCTCTCGTAAAACAAGAATATTTTGTTTTTCGAGTTTCAGCACGTCAGTAGCAAAGAAACTGTGTTTACAGGCTAATGTATGGGCTAAAATGTTTCACGGCAGCAGCAATACAAAGAGCTTCAACTTCACAAGGAATCCAATCAGACTGACGTTTCCGTAACTTAGCACTAAAAAAACCTGCTAAGCGTGGCTTGTCGCCTCGCACAGCATAAAATGTTGCCCCAAGGCCTAGCGTTTTCATCGCGCCATCTGTTACTATCCAGAGTTGTTCATCGGGACGAGGAATAACAATAGTCTGACTGGAAGATAAAGATCGTTGTGCTGAGTGAAAGGCAGCAAGAAGACTATCTGTCCACGATATTTTTTCAAGCGATCCACGACCAGCAACTGCTGCGTCTAAATCGGCAAGAATTAACGCACAACCGGGTATGACTCGTGCTAACATTTTGAAAGCTCCAATGAATGAGCGAAGTCCGCGAACAGTATCTGGTGTTTTGTAAGTGGACAGCGTAGCAATCCGGTGGGGGCTGGCCTGAATAGAACCTTGACACCACACCCAACCCAAAATAGTTGTGCTTTTTGGGGCGATGACAGTTTTGGAAGCTGAAAGATGGAGGCTGTTTTTGCTCAACAAGTCAAGAACTCTACGCCAGATGTTGAGAAGTTCTGTTGGATAATTAGCTCCACAATATAAATCATCTGCAATCTTAGCTAAACAGCCCTCCGTCAGTAAGTCCCCAAAAACACGACACATGAGTTCTTCTAATGCCGTTTCCGAACCTGGCATTCCCATAGCACACCTAGTGTATACCCTTACGCCACGAAAAGGGGTAGCTACGCCGCAGTATTTCATTGATTCCCTGGACAAAGGTATTTGATAAAAAGCACTAGTTAAGTCGGACTTTATGATATACTTCCAACGTGTAATGTTGCGCAATGTACTATCCACATCGGGCAACAGAGAAGGTTGTGGTTTACTTACCTCCCCACATCAGCAAAGGCGGTCACAAGTCTCGCACCCCCATTTGGCTTTTGCACCAGAAAGGATGGATTCAAATATTCGGCAACAACGCCAATGTCTTCTGGACGCTTAAAAACACCCAACGATTCGAGAGTGTCAAACTTGTCCTGAAGTTCTTCCAACTTATCACGACTATACTGAGGAAGACGCCCTTTGCGTTGAGGGGGCTGAACAGGTCCCATATTGACAACAGCCTTGAAAGGACCAGAGGCGCCATTATAACCTGTAAAGCTGGGATTGAAAACATCGCAATATTCGGCATGAAGAGATTGAAATTCCTTTTTCATTTCGACAGAAAGACAATCGTCAGGATCAAGTTGAATAAGTGACGAATGTGGTAAAGTGGTGTGTGTTTCAGAATGTTTTACAGCTAGAAGAGAAACATTTGATGCAATACTAGGACTCTGTAAATTGGCACATGAAACAGCACGAACTTGACAAAAATGCTCTGTACGTCGTAAAACCCTGGACTCACTGGTATCATTGATAATGCGGAAAGAATTCCCAACAAAGTCAATGATGTCAGGTCTTGGCCAAGTGTCAGAAACTTTACGGCCAGACATACACGGTGAATCAAGTCTTGGTTCTAGCGCTATAACAGAATCTGGTGGAAAATCGTCAGAAACTTGAAGCTCTAAATAATCCCCAGGCCAAACTGTAGAGGACGAATGAGGGGCACGGATGAGTTGGCACTGTGTTCGTCGAACTGCGTGTGAAGCCCCACTCTTTTCGTTCGAAGCATATTCATGAATTGTACCATCTGCAAATATAATTTGGCGTTTGGCAGGACAAATGGTAATGTCATTGTGGTCCATAAAAGGGACACCTGCTAGAATATCAACATCCATATTCTCAACAACAAGGGCCTCTAAGAGAAACTCATTTTGATCCCTAGTCAAAATAAGTTTAGTTTCACCTTTAACAATGAGTGGAGACTCACCATCTGCCTGCAGAGCAATCTGGGAGCTCTTTGTGATTGTGGCATTAATATATTTAGCAACAGATTCACGAATCATGTTTGTTTCTGAGCCTGAGTCAATTGTTAGCTTAACTGTGTGGTGATGAAAAAAGGCATTAAAATGTGGAGACTGTTTCACATTAACACGACGTATTTGTGAATGAGGGAGTGACGACTGATCATGTGAAGAAGTCGACTCGACTTCCTTTACATTATCATCTTCACTGTCGGGCTCATTGTCAAATGATGCAATACACCGAGCTCGGGACATAAATTTTCTATCACTGGCAGGTAAAAAGGAACAGGTACTAAGACGACCAGCCTGTAAACACAGTGGGCAAGATCTGACAAAACGTGGTTGCCGCCCTGACAGGTGTGTGGACCTACTAAGAGAAACACTATGTTTAAGCTTACGAGATCCAGTGACAAAAGAAGAAGCTGCAGTGCGCAAGACTTTGGCATCCTCTGAAGCGTGAATCTCGTTAAGCAATGAACTCATTGCCAAAGAAATTTCGGGTTTAATTGAGGCGAGTGTGCGTGACCGTTATTCGGTAACATATCTTTGTTTCACAAGATGGGGAAGATCTTTGTGTATCAATTGAAGCCAAGTAAGAACAATAAAGTTTTCAAGTGAAGGAGACAGTTCTTCGTCATCATCTGGAAGAACACCATGATGGCTGATACCGCCGTGACGTTGTAACAGATTGTCGTCAACAAAAGCTGAAAGTCTCTGAAAAAGATCCTCGGGACTTTCATCATGCTCGAGACGAATTTCCGAAAAGTCGAGAAAATGTGCACCAGTCGACTGAAAACCGTAATGCATACGAATCGACTGCCATATCCCTTCAACAGTTGTAGATTGTTTCACAATGGCTGTTCTAGAGATGACAGGACAAAAATTGCCAATTTGGCCAAGCATAAGCTCAAGATGGGTTATTTTCTGATGTGCAGTCCTTCTCCGGTCCTGTGGAACATCATCACGATCATCGACGAATCCACGAAGTGGGTTGGAGCGAGCTTTTTTTTCCAACAAACATCACCAGAGAGAAAAACTGAAAAGTTTGTGTCCAGTGAAAGCGTATAAATTAAATTTTGTCGCCAATTTTCAAACGAATTTATTGTTTCTTTTTTAGTAAGGCACCATTGCTTAGGTGCATGACTGGAAGCCATGGCTAATACAAATAAACAAAAGAGTCTCATTCAAAGTCGAGTTTCATACACCGTTATTTCGACGGCACCACAGATTGAACAAAATTCTCGTGAAATATTCCAATTACATCGTGAACGTGAGTTCGTAGAGCTCTGCCACCACGCCAGTTTAAAAGGCAATTATAAATCCTTCACTGATTATCAACGTATCCATGGAAAACAAATGAACTTTTACCGAAGACTGTTTTTTAACCAGGAGAAATCAAGAATGAGCAAAGATTGTTTACACGTAACCAAAAGCAACCAAGAAGTGTTCGATTACATTGAGAGTAACTCCGAACTCATAAATATAGATGGTAACATGGATATAAAAGACTAACTGGCGCATTCTATTCATCATGATGTGAATAATTGGTGATGTGATCTTTAACACGTTCGAGGGCAATACGCATTTATCGAGGTTTCATTTTGTAAAATGTTTTTCCCTCAACTGGTTTTAGTTATTATATATTAAAGACAGAAGATTTTATTTACTTAAAACATAAAACATAAAAAATAACTATACATTTATTTTTTGAGAATAATAAAATAGCTCACGTTACCATACTCTAAAGGAAATATTAATAATGTTAGAGAACAAAAAAATGTTTTTACACATCACAGATTCCAAGCGGAGAGATGAACTTCTCGACAAATATGAACGAGTCAAGAAAAGCATTTGACACGCCGACAGAAGCAGGTGATTGGGAGAGATGGAATTAAGACGTGAAATCACAAAATTATTTAAACCCGTGACGGAGGTTCAGGAACGAAGTAAGAAGGAGATCATTGACGAATTGAGGCCCATAAAAGAAAGTTCTTTGAGAACAGGTTCGTTGTCTGGTAGTTTTACAAGGAGGCTTTCCTTTCAAAGATCATCGCCGGATTACATTCCCATGAGAATCGAAACTGATGTGAGTGAAAGCGCTGATGCAGCTTCGACTATCACCACTGATAGCGTCGTGTCGTCCGAGAATGGTGGTAAGAGAGATCTGTTGTATGAAATTTATAAGGATTCTGACGGTAAAACTTTCGTAGGCAACACTGAAGTGCTAGAGGATGATGATAATTTAATCGTCAGTTCGAATAGGTATGAATTAACTCCTGGACTGCGCAAATTGCTCCTTTTCGACAAGCCTGGAGATTACTCGGATCGGGATTTCGACAATTATGGCGACATTCTGGTTCAGATCCACGCCATTTAGAGAAATAACGATGTCAGAGAAACGAGACCCAAAGCCAATAGAGGTTACAAGTGGACGAAAGTGGTGACATCAATATGGGATATGAATAAGAAATTCGTCAAATCGGTGACTGGAAAAGGAGTGAGAACCACTTTTCTTACGAGCGATTCTGAGGCTCTGTCTCAGAGATTGAGATTGTTGATGGCAAAGTCGACGCACTGGTAATACTGGATTAAATAATGAGATAGTGAGCATATGCGACAAATTGTTGAAGGTATTGAATAAACAAGATTATAAAAGGGTGATGAACGGATTGAAGGATTGATATATATATATAATAAGTAGAGAGAACAAACCAAAAAAAAATAGATAAAATAAAAACAGTAAATTTTACACTAGAAAATAATAAAAAGTATTTAAACAACAAACGATTTACGAGCGAAAAAAATAACATATATATTATAAAATAAAAATATGTTGGTGATAAAGAACAGGGGATACGTTAGAACTTACATTCAAGGCGGTTCTGGCATCATTGATTCTATAATGCGAGCATTCACGAGCAATGCAGGTAGAAAACTCGTATCAACCACGTTTGAGGTTGGTAAGAAGACGGCTTTGGATGCTGGTAAGAAAGCCACTTCTGAAGCTAGTGGTAGGATCGCTTCTGTGGCTGGCAAGAGGGCAGCCGATGCATTGATCGACAAGTTGATCAATCTGCAGGCGAAGTGAGCTACGTTAGAGCGATCGCCAAAAAGTTGGAAAGATTTTAAGGATGCTGTGGTACCCATACAAGATTTAGCCAAAATGACGAATGGATCTGGAGTGAAGAGAACTCGCGACGGTGTAATATAAATAAATAATAATATTTATAAAAACTGAGTTTGAAAAAACATAAAAATTGTGTTTGAAAATCTAAAAATAACAAAAAAAATAAAAAAGATGAACATTAAAGATATGTCTTGGAATGACGCTGCGACCAAGAGGTCAAATAACGAGTTCTTTCCCAAAAGCATAAGAGGCTTGATAGTGGGAAAAACGAATTGTGGAAAGACAAATCTGTTGATGAATCTGTTGTCGCAACCCGACTGGTTGGATTATGACAGATTATTTGTGTTTGGCAAGAGTTTGTTTCAACCCGAATACGGATTGCTTCGAGAGTGCATGGATCGTAGATTGCCTAAGGACGTCATAGCCAGAATCTTTGACAGTAGGGAGGAATTCGACAAAAGTGAAGCTTCTCTTTCGACCATTGTGGACAGTGCGGTGATGGAATTGATGAAGAGAAATGCGTCTTCGAACGTCGAGTGTCGATTTTATGAGAACGCTAGCAACATTCCGGATCCTAGAGAATTGAAATCAGAAGATAAGAATCTGATGATTTTCGACGGTCTGCTTTTGAAGAGACAGAACCGATGCGAATCGTATTACGTTAGGGGTCGTCACAGCAACGTGGACTGTTTCTACCTGTCGCAGAATTATTTCCGATTGCCCAGACAGACGATAAGGGAGAACGCTAATTTACTGTGTCTCTTTCACCAGGATCTCAAGAATCTCAATCACACCTACATTTATCACGTCGCAAACGACATGAGCATGGTAGAATTCAGGAGATTCTGCAAGAGGGTTTGGGATGGAGGACTTTACAATCTCGTCATGATCGATTTGACTAGCGAATTTAATCGCGGAAAATATCGGAGCGGATTTGACAAGTTTTATGTTTCTGATGATCATAAAATACAGAGCGAAAACAAAAATTAGAAAATAATAAATGATCAATAATTTAGTTTTGAAAAAATAAAATAAAAATTAAAAATATAATGTTTGAACAAGGAGAATTGTTAGAATGGATAGCTGAGAATAGTGCTGCAAAACAATCTATTCAAATCGTGGTGAGTGGTGATTCGACTCAATTCGCGACGAAATTCGAACCTTCCATCGAATTAAATAAAGAGAAAAGATACGAGATGGCGTTGGTGAATCTGGAGACTTATTATTCCTTTCCCAATGTCACCAAAAAGAATAACTCACTCAAGTATTCCGATGGAGTGGATTGGTTGGAGATTCGAATTCCCAAAGGAAGTTACGACATAGACGATTTGAACAATTACATTCAGACGTGAATGAAGATGGATGGAAAGGGAAGCAACAAGATCAGACTCACTCCCAACCCTTATGTTGGATGTGGAAGATAATTTTAAAGTAGAAAATTGTGGAACGACCTCGAAATTTAGTTTATCTACCCGTGATTTTAGACACGTTGTATAGTCTCAAAACCACGTTGACGGATCAAAATGGTGAACTGTTAGATCTTCATGGAGAGAGGGTGACGATATGATTTCACATAAGAGAAATATAAAAAAGCAAAAAAAAAAAAATATTGTGTATATATATAAATTAGAATATAAAATAAATGCAATATTATTTTACAAAAATTATTTAATATATATAATTATCATTAAAACAAAAAAAACAATTGAACAAAATATATTTAAAAAAAAGAAATATGACTGAATACGTGGTTAAAAATGTGAACATATCAAAACGACAGAGGAAGAAACTTGAGAGAGTGTTAACTCGAGGCGAGCAGGTCCCACTCAATTGAAATACAATTTGAAAATGAAAGGCAGTTTCCTACCGATATTGGCAGGAATCACCGTAAAAGCTTTGCCCTTTGCTGCAAAAGCATTGTCCTTTCTCGGGCAGACTCTCGGCGTGGGAGCTTTCTCGGGACTCGCGAGTTCGGCAGTTAAGAAATTAATGGGTGGCAGCAGACTGTTTTCGAAGAAGGGAGGAGCCGTGTGTCATGTCCACTTAGACGACAACGGTGAAGGATTGTATCTGGAACCCGTTAGAGGTGGCAACTCTTTCAGTGGAAACGGTCTCTATCTGAAGAGTGGACAGAACATTGAGTGACTCGGTGAGGGTTTGCTGTTTGGTAGGAATATACCAATTTTGAGTATGTTATCATAATGTAAAAAAAATTATATAATTATGTAAAATATAAAAATATAAATCATAGAAAGTATAAAAAAAATAATATAAAATGGATAAAAAGGTGGAAAAACATTTAGACAATAATGATGAATATCATGGGATAGAGTGCGAAAAAGATGTGGAAAAACAATTAGACGATAATGATGAATATCACAGGATAGAGTGCGAAAAAAATGTGGAAAAACAATTAGATGCTAATGATGAATATTGCGGGATAGTGTGGAAAAAAGTGGAAAAACAATTAGACGCTAATGATGGATATCTTAGGAAAGAACTGAAAAAAGAGTTTAAAAAAGATTGGGATAGATGGTTGAAATTTAAAAGAATGAGATGTTTTCCACCGCCACCACTACCTTCTGAAGAGAATGGTAATGATGTGAGTGTTACCAAGAGATGCACCACATTCTTTCATAATTATGATATAGATAAACAAATGTGTTGTTATAAAAAACGTAATATACCACAAAAAAAAAAAAGAAAAGAAGAATCGACGCCGAAATTTGTGAAAAAAGGATATGTTACTATAATATATATGTCGATAGTGAAGAAGAAGAAGAAGAAGAAGAAGAAGAAGAAGAAGAAGCAGGAAAACCAAAAAAAAAAAAAAAAGTAATGAGATCTAGAGATGTTCAACCTCTCTAGATCTCATTACCTTTTTTTCCTTCTTCTTCGCTAAAAATCAGTCTCTCTATTGTTTTATATTTCCAAGTCCATTATTAGCATGTTGACAGTCGGGTCTTCTCCTTTTTCGAAAATGTGTTGAATGTTTATCTTTACTTTTGCGAGTTTTTTTACACTGGTGAATGCGCTCTCACCACCAAATTTGTTCACGAGTTCATGAGAGATTTTTGGATATATGTAAGTTCCGTAGGGCAACGACAAATTGTCCTTGTCGAATTCTCTGTCTTCGGCGACGACAATGTTCTGTAGATTGCTTTGGTACTTGTAAAACAAATCGAGCGAGGCTTCGTCCAATTTTAAAGGCATGCTATATTTGTCGTATTTGTACTGTAAGCCCTTCATCTTGACCTCATTCAATTCAATGGCGTCGTGTCATTGTAATCTATAAATTTTAAAACCAAATTTCTTACACGTTTTGACTCGTTTCAATTTCAATTCGCATCATTTAGGTGTTGTTGTCATGATCGATTATTTGTTTTTTTGTTTTATGAATTATTGCAAATAATATATATTTTTGAATTTTGTATTTAAAAAATAATTTGTTAAAAAAGTTTGTTTTTTTTTTACTCTCTCTATATATATATATATAAAAAAGTTTTTAATTTTTAATTTTCTTTAATGTGAAATAATTTTTTTTTGTAAAAGTGTTTTTTTTCTCTTCATATAAATAAAAAGTTTAAATTTTAACGTCCTTTTTTTCTCGTATTAATTCAATTTTTCTCACGTTAAGGAACATAAAAAAATTGATTAATTTCATAAAAAAATTTTTTGAGGAAATTAAAACATATATATAAAAACTATTTTAAAACTTTTTAACAAATTATTATTTAAATACAAAATTCAAAAAAAAAAAAAATTCTTACAAATGAAGCAAACAAATAAAAAAATGGAAAATTTATATGAGAAAACCGTACCTCAGTTAAAAGAGATTTGTAAAGAATTAAACATTCCAAATTTCAGAAATCATAGAACCAAATCAAAAAAAATTGAAGTCATACAGGAGTATCGTTTGCGAGACAATGAAAAGAAAAAAAATCGAAAGATCGAAAGTGAACAAACTTAAACAGACTCAAATTGTGAAAAAAATATGCTGATGACAGTAACGCCTGACAATAGAAAATGAAACATGGAGCATGATGAAATTAGAAAGATCATGCATGAGGAGTTCCGTAGTTGGTTCGAGAAGACAAAAACTATCAAGCAAAATTCACTGAGCACCGCTACTGAAAAGGACTCAGCGGACACCCCAAGAAATGGGGGCTCTGTTAATGCAACAGAGCCTACATCACCGGAAATAGTGAATGCGACAGTGACAACTAGCCCAACCGATAGCGCAATGTACGCTGATAAAGTAAAAGCCAAAATGCCCCCTAAGTTGACCAATAAAACCAACAAGACACAGAGCCATCCGCAACCAAACCCCTGTGTCGTAATCACACGCGTCCACCCCAAAACGGAAAAAAACTCGATTGATAAAGCCCTTCCAGGTTGCTCGTGGGAGAGACTAACCTCCAAAGCCATGGGCAACCATACTTGGAAAATAAAAGTAAAATGCCCTAATAGAGCAACGAAATTAAATCTGATAAGCAAAGGGGTAATTATCAACGGCAAAAAATACAAAACCAAGGAATATCGCGTTCTTCTGCAACCCGTTCAGTGTCACAAGTGTCAGAAATTTGGGCACTTGTCACACAAATGCAATGGGGAGCAACGATGTATGAAATGCGGTGACAAACACATCGCGAAGGCATGTAGTGCTACAACTCTGAAATGCCCCAACTGCGGTGGTCAGCATCCCAGCAACTACCGGGGATGTATCCACTTCAAAAAAGTTAAAACAAACATCCAGCTTAAAGCTCTAAATGTAAGTAATGTTGAGAACTCATCTTCCCCTTATTCCACGTGTACTCTAATGGCTGGCTCTATTTTCAGCATAGTGACACATGGACACCAGTCTTTCGGACGTTTGCAAAGAGATTAGTAAAACAGCCTCTAAGTTATATAATACTCAAATATCTCACACGCTATTAGAAGCGGCCGTCAACAAAATATAATTATGTAACAATATTACAAACAGTAATTAAACTTAACTAACATTCCTAAACCATTCATGGATACACTACAAATAGTCCAGTGGAACGCTCGAAGCGTCAATCAGAAAAATTTGCAAATGTCACATTATTCTCAAAAATAGGGACGTAATTGGAATTAGCGAAACATGGCTTAAACCAATCAAAAAATTCTCGTTATGTGGTTTTGATATTATTAGAAGAGATCGCCCCGTCCAAAAAGGTGGCGGTGAGGCTTTGCAAATAAGGCAGGAGATTAAATACAAAACAATACCATGCGACCACCTCAATGCTGAAGTGATTGCAGCTGATATTGAACTTGACCACAAACACGTGGCCATCATATCATATTATAACAAGCCGCAAGCAACAGTAGACAGTAAAGTATTTGAATTCTTTACCAAAAAGTACAAGCACTGCATATTGGGTGATTTCAATTCCAAACACCAGGTATTTGGTTGTTATAAGACTGAGCCTAATGGTGACGCCCTTTTCCACATCATTGAAGAACTCGATCTATTTGTGGTAAATAACGACCAAGACGTAAAATGCATAAGCAACAATCCACTCCATCAATCAGATATCCTAGACTTGATTATCACTAAAAATCACTAAATAGCCAAATGCAAGACATATTTGTAGGGGATGATGAGCTAGGCAGTGATCACCTGCCGGTTCACACCACTTTGAAATGTAATAATGGTCCCACAAGGTATCCTCCCGTGAATAGGAGGAACCTATCAAAAATTAACTGGAACCTCTTCAGAAACATTATCGAAGTAAAAATAAAGGCAAATGACCCCTTAAATGCTCATGAACTAGAAAAAGCCCGCACCCATCTTAACGAGGTTATCAACAGTACACTAGATTAAATTTGTCCCAAGCAAACAGTAAAGACGCGGATAAACAGAATAACCCAAACAACTCTTCATATTATCAAGCAAAAAAGAAAAGCCTTCCGGGCTTACCAATCAGAGAATGAACAAATGAAAAGAGCAGAACTTAAAACCGCGTATAATCGCTTACACGAAGAAGTAAAAAAGGCCATAGCTAACGACAATCGCGTGAGATGGGAAAAAGCAACAGAAAACCTAAATGGGCTGAGAGAACCCAAGAGGTTCTGGGATACATTTAAAACTCTTACTGGCCAAAAGAGCAAAAGTGCCAATAATAATGCGCTGAAGACTTGCAACGGAACTATGGCCATGGACAACAAGGCAAAGGCCAGCGCTTTTGCCGAACTTCTAAGGAAAGCGCATCGTCCACAAGAAGGGAACAGATATGACAACGATTTTAAGGTAAAAAACCCAGTTTTCAATAAACCGAACTTCGACCAAAGGCATGAAGACGGGGACGACCATGAATTAACCGAACCAATAAGCGTAGAAGAGGTCATGGGTATAATCAGAAAATGCAAGTCATCTTCGTCCCCAGGAGAAGACGAAGTCTCTTACAAAATAATGAAACAGTGCCCCAACATTTTCTACTGTAAACTTACCAAACTCCTAAACTGCTGTCTCTCCTGTGGGTACTTCCCAAAATGCTGGAAAGTGGCCACAGGAGTCATGATACCTAAACCCGACAAAGACCTTACCAACCCTTCTAACTACCGCCCAACCAGCTTGCTTAGCTGTGTTGGAAAAATATTTGAACGGATTCTCACTACCAGACTTCACAGCTATCTCGAATCAATCAACTTTTTCAACAAATGACAAAGAGCGTATAGGAGTCAGAAAGAGTCAGAAAGAGGGAATCGAACACGTATATAGACTGGTCGATTATATGAAAACAGCATTAAGTCAAAACGAAATCGGAACAGCGCTTTTCATGGATGTAGAAAAAACGTTCGACTCGCTTTAGCACAATGGCGCGAGATATAAAATGGGATTACCCAATAAAATTCTGAGGATCATACCATCATTTCTAACTGACCGAAAAATCAAGGTGAGGGTTAATCGCGAGGTGTCAGAGGAAGTAATACTCGAAGCGGGAACACCACAAGGGTCGATTCTAAGTCCGCTTCTTTTCATAATATATGTGAATGATATAGAAAAAGTAAGGAAAAACTGTGTTGAACTATCGCAGTTCTCAGACGACAAAGGCATTTGGACGGCCAGCAAGTCCCGAAACATAATTAAAAATCGTCTACAGGATACCATTCGAGAACTTGAGAGCTGGTGCGCCCTATGGCGCATCAAACTCAATGCCACCAAAACTAAAAAAGTTACGTTCTTCAAAGAAGCAAAGGAAAAAACCGGTCCCTAGTATCGATCTCCAGTTATACGATCACAAATTAGAAGCAAACAAAGAGGTCACATTTTGGGGATTTATCCTAGATAGCAATCCCAGTCTAAACAGTCATGTAAACTCCATTATGGTTAGAGCTACTAAACGTATCAATTTTCTGAAGATGATCAGAGGTAGAAATTGAGAAGCAAACAAAGATGTGCTTCTCACGCTCTACAAAACATTTATACGTCCGGTACTAGAATACGGTGCCATAATAACAAGTGACCTGAGCAAAACTAACATTCAGAAGCTACAGAGGGTTCAAAATTATGCCCTGTGTGTGGCACTATGCAAACCGAAATGGACACCGATAAAGGAACTTCACGAGCTAGCAAAAATAGAAACTATTGATACGCGATTAAAAGACATACAGAACAAAACCCTCAACATACTCCAAGACAGTGAATGAATGAACACCGATCCCTTAAGAGAAAAACAATATAAGTTTCCAGAAAATAAAAAAAAAGATAAAAAAAAAAAAAAATTATACAATATTACTAAATTGCGTGGAGTCAGTGAGGATTGACTCGCTACTCATTGAGAACTTTAGGATAGAGTCTGTGAGGACTGCCTCGCAACTCTGCTGAAGCGCGATTGAAATGCGTTTAATAAGATCTATATAACAAAACCCTCCACATACTCCAGGATTATGAAACAATGGTGAAGCTGAACGAACACCGAACCCTTAACAGAAAAACAAAATAAGCACAGTAAATTAAAATTACTCAATAGAATTAAACTGCGTGGATTCAGTGAGGATTGCCTCGCTACTCATTGAGATCTTTAGGATTGAGTCTGTGAGGATTGCCTCGCAACTCTGCGTTTTGGGAGTGGGCTCCGAAGAAACACACCCCATTACCCCACCTATAGCAACAATCACACAACAGTCACAATATACAATAGTGGATACCTATCTCTATATGAAAGCAATTTGACAAAATTATAAAAAGTATATGATGAAGTGTGTATATATAATTGACAATTTTGTCAAATTGCCGTCATGCTCGGGAGATTACTCCCTTCTAAGCGGCTTTCATTTTTGAATATTTCATATTCCGTTACGTTAAGTGCCGTACCAATGCATACCGCGTCATGGCAACGTAAAATTCAGTGTCACGCTTATCCTAATTGTTAAATGAGAATTAAACAATTGTTCGAGATGGGCGTACGTCTTACAGGTCGATTTATTACCTGACAAGTGGCTGCCTAGCTCCTAATCACGAATCCAGTTATACAATCACCGTTTCATATCTTCCTTGGGTGGCAACAAGTAAAGATATGTTCCGCATTTCACGTTGTTCTCTGTATTCAAGTGTAAATTATGCACAAAAATGCCGTATCATATCTTCCTTGGGTGGCAACGAGTAAAGATATATTCCGCGCAAAATTTGTTCTCAGCTTTGGAATTACGAACCTTCTACCATTTACCCCAACCTCGCACTGGTAACAGAGGCAGAGGCAAGTTCGCATACAGTATTCACACATCCAACCACTCCTTGACCCGAATCATTAAAACGCGTTGTTCTCCATTTTTAAGTGTATTGCGTGCAAAATCACCGTATCATATCTCCTTCGGGTGGCAACAAGTAAAGATATGTTCCCCATTTCACGTTGTTCCCCGTATTCACGTTGTCCCCCGTATCCGAGTCTCTTACGCGCAACATAACCGTGTCATATCTTCCTTGGGTGGCAACAAGTAAAGATATGTTCCGCGCTTCACGTTGTTCTTTGTAAATTATACAAAAAATACCGTATAATATCTTCCTTGTGTGGCAACAAGTAAATATATATTCAGCATTATTACGCAACAAGCAAAAATGAATTACACACTCTTGCTAAAACCTTGCCCAGGTAACAGAGGCAGAGGCAAGTTCGCATACAGTATTCACACATCCAACCACTCCTTGACCCGAATCATATATATATAAGTAAATAGTAACGAAGAAAAAAATAAATAAATAAAAAAAAATGGAAAGAAGAAATAATGCATATCTCGACTTTTCCGACTGTACTACCGACGGCACCTCCTTCGGAAGACGGAGGCAATGCATTTCGCATCGATCAGATCAATAAAATTCAACATTATTTGACAACGGAAATAGATAGACGTCTTCAACTGAACAAGAAGTATGCAAGAATGAGTAAATTGGTCGACGGACTGGATCTGACTCTCATCTGACTCTCATCGCCGTATCCATGGCTTTGGGTGCTGCTGGAATGGGTCTCATATCGACCGTGGTCATCATCCCACCTGTGCTGGCGATAGAAGGCGTCGCTTTAGCGGCGACCGGCTTCTTGAGCACAATCAGAAAATTCGTGAATAAAAAAATATTGTTGAAGACCGAGAAACACGAAAATATCAAAGTGTTTGCCGACGCATAATAATAAGAAGAATACATTTGACGTGTTGAAAGAAGGTATAAGAATAAAGTCTAGTCAGATTCTTAAAGAGATGAAACATCACTTGATAGAAAAAGGTGTAGAAGAAGCCAGGGAATCTTTTCGTAAACTCTTGGGAAAACATAAAGATCCAGAAATAGTGACAGATTTAAAACAAAAATAATGATATTATATAAGATAAAAAAATAAAAATAATAAAATAAGATAAAATAAAAACAAAAAATTAATAAAAAATGGATTGCATAAAATGTTAGAAAAAAAATAGTCACTGATAACTAGCGAAGAGTGCAAACTAAAATTAAAAGGCAAATCCTTTGTGACACTTGTAAAGTGTGCAGTTTGACAAAAACTCAATTTGTCAAAAGAGGTGGAGGAGCAGTAAACAGACCGTCAATAATATTCCCTTTGAAATGCATCTGCCAGGACATCAATTCACTGGACCAGACAAAAAATTGAACAAGAGATTGAATAATGATCTGACGCCGAAATTGTGGAGCAAACCCATCAATAGAGTGGATCGAACATCCTACAGTCACGATCTCTGTTACACGAAGCATTCCGATACGAAGATTCGATATGACGTGTGCGAAAATTGGTAAATTGTCCATCTAGGAACCAACAATATTGTCATTTCATTTGTCAAAAGTTAGCTTAATTGTTCATACTTTACTTCCAGGTGTTTATATATATATATATATATATATATATATATATATATATATATATATATATATTGTTTTAGTGTTGTTTTAGTGTTGTATAGATGTGATTTGTAATAAAAGATAGTTATATTAAAGTTTTGTTTAGTTTCTCTGTCGGATATAAGTGGCGTGTTCCCTATCTTCGCGCGGGTCATTTTCGGTGTTTTGTTTTGTTTACGTTTTCGACCGCTTTTTCAAATTTTAAGTTTCTCATTTTAATTTTGGCTATGGTTGCTATGGACGGTAAGTGTTTCTTGACGCGGGAGGTTCTGACTAGCAGTGTAGAGACGGTTAGTATAGGTGTACATGTGGGGGCAGTGGTTGAGGCCATCACAGGGGGTGGGGGGAGGCTAATGAGTTATCAACGGACGGCCAGCGATCGGATGTGTGTAAGCACTGTGATATGGTGTATGTGGATGGGCGTGAGCTGGGGGAGTTGGGAATGTGCGCTATCTCCGTAGAGTTAATGCAGCTGTTAGAGGCCTATGTAAAGTTGGAGGAAGATGTGCAGGAGGTGAGGGGGAAACTGGGGAAGGCAGGAAAGTCTGGTGTTACCCCAGTTAGGGTGGCATTCGATGGGGGATGGAAGGTGGTGGGTAGTAGGAAGCGGACTTTTGACGTGGATAATGGGTCTTTTGGGAATAGGAAGGTGCGTCGGGTTGAGGGTAGCAGAGAAGTAGAGGCTAGAGTGTCAAATCCCCAGGCTAGTAGTGTGAGTCGGGGGGGGGGGGGGGGCAAAAGGCCTATTCGTTTAGAATCGGATAGTGAGGGAGATAGCGATGACCATGTGGCGTCTCTCAGGGCAGGAGTCAGAGGGAAAGTTAGGAAGGTGGTAAACGAGAGCAAGGAGGCTTGTAGTGGGAGTGGGCAAAAAGTGGAGTGCAGGGTCCAAAATAGATTCAGTGTGTTAGGTAATTTCGAGAATTGTGAGGAGCAGGTGGGGTCTGAAGAGGTGGAGGTAGACTTGGAGGTTAGTGTGGCGGAGTGCAAAACTGCGAGCCGGTCCAATGGGAACAGAGGTGATAACAGGGGTAGTAGGACAGGAAAGAGGCAGTTAGTAGTTGCAGGGAGTAGTATAGTGCGGGGGTTAGATAGGGTGGTGTGTGGGCCCGACTGTGTCGACAGGATTAATTTGTGCTTTCCGGGGGGCTAGGGTGGATGACCTAAGAGACAGAGTGGGTGGATTAGTAAAGGGGTCAGGCCCAGACCCAGTGGTTGTTGTACACGTGGGGACCAACAACATCAGGGAGAGAAAATCAGTCCAGCTTATTGAGACTTACAAGGACTTAATAACTCAAATGAATGCCAAGAATGCACAGGTAGTGGTTTCGGGGCTTCTCCCAGTACTAGGTGGTGGGGCGAGCGTAATTCGCGGATCATTGGGGCCAATGAGGAATTGGGGGAGTATTGTAATGAACTTGGGATACCCTTTGTAGACAATTGGGGATCATTTTGGGACAGAAAGGACCTATACGGAAGAGATGTTCTCCATCTTAGCCCAAGGGGTACAGAGGTTTTAGGAAGAAATATGTTGCAGGTGGTGGAGCCTTCTTTGGTATAGGGAGGGGAGGGGGAACAGAGAAGGGAGCAGAGAAGGGGGGAATGAACACAGGAAATGTGTTACGAACCATAGTTGTAAAAAATGGGATAAGGGGGATAAGGAAAAGGGACCAAAATCCACTCCAATAGGAATAGCATTGCAAGGAAAGCACAGGTACACAAAATAGGATATACAAACATACAGGGACTAGATAATAATGGGACCAGTAGGCGGAAGCCAATGAATCTTGATACCCTGAAAGTGGGTTATAGCAACATCCAGGGCCTCCACCGGAAAGTAAGAGAAATTGCAACATTGATCGAGGCAGAGGAGTTTGACGTCATGGGCTTAAGCGAAACGTGGATAAGACACGAGGAACGGGTAGACCAAGTAAGGGGGTGCGTGTGGATAGGTGTAGGGCGAACGGAAGGTCAGAAAAAGGGGGAGGGGTAGGCATGTACATTAAAGAGGATTTAAAACCGTCGCCGATCACAGACCTGGAAGACGTCGGTACCTCGGCTGAGGTATCGAAAGAAATTGGATGGGTAAGGATTAATCTGAGAAACAAAAGTATTGCCCTTGGGGTTGTGCACTGTGCGGTGGAGGGAAGCAAACCCGAGTGGAATGACTCGATATACTCAACACTAAGCGCCAATATCACAAAGCTACAAAACAAGGGGCTCGGTATAATTCTGATGGGTGACTTTAATGGCCACATAGGTGATAAGGAAGAAGGCATAGAGGGTGGGGACAAGAAAGTCAACGGGAATGGAAGGAAGCTGTTGAACTTCACAAACGAGCTCGGTCTGAAGATTCTGAACAGGGACGCGAGGTGTAAGGGGAAATGGACCTTGGAGAGGAACGACGGAAAATCAATAATCGACTACATTCTCACAGATATTAATTTATGGAGGGAGGTGATAGGGGTAGAAGTGGATGATGTGGGTAAAATGAAGGTGGATAGTGATCACAACTTGATTACAGTGACGATCAGGGCCAAAAATCTAGTAAAAAGCAAAGGAAGCTTTAAGGAGATTTGGGAACTCAAAAAGGATGTTGACTGGGCGAAGTTCAATGAAAAACTGAAACCAAAGCTTGCAACCGTACTCAAGGGGGGCAGTGTCCAGAAGATGCCCGACGCCATAGTTTCGAGCCTAGTGGAGGCAGGGAAGGAAAGTGTAGGAAAGATCAGGGTGCCAACACGGGAACTTGGGTACAGAGTAAATGAAAAACTGAAAAGGGTCATAAAGGGAAGAAAAGCTAAATGTGCTGAATACAGGAGAAGTAGAAAACTTAAGGGGGCGGAAAGCAATGAGGCCACAGTAGCAAAGGAAGAATACCAACAAGCACGAAATAAAGTAAATAAGATCAAAGACGATAATCGGTGAGTGCTAAATAGCAGTCTTATTAGGACGATAAGAACGACAGGGGGGTCGAGTTCGAACGTATTTTGGAAATGGGTGAATAAACGTAACAAAGGAAGTAAGCCACAGAATATTAAAGTAGATGACAGAGTTACAGACGAGCAAGATCAAGTCGCATCAGAACTAGTCAAGCACTGGGAAAAGGTAAACGATAAGCGATAGGGCATGGGGAGCCCACCTGAGTGTCCGAATCAGGTCGAGGAAAACCTATCGAACTTCGTGTGCAGCGAAATTAAAACGGAGGAGGTGCGAAATGTGATCTCAAAATTAAGGGATGGAAAAGCGGGAGGAGTGGATGAAATTCCAAACGAGTTTATTAAAAAAGGGGGAGAGGAATTCGTGGAAAGCCTAACTGCCCCATTCAATCTAGCCATAGAAGGAGGTCCCAAAGGAGTGGAGAGAAAGCAAAGTGACATTTATTCACACAAAGGGGGAAAAAGACGTTTGGGATAACTATCGAGGGATCTCTGTCAGTAGCAACATTGGAACAGTTTTCTGTAAAGTCTCGTAGGGGAGACTAGAGGAGGTGATTGAAGAGAAGGGTTTTTTTTAGAAATCTAGAATGGCTCCAGGAAGGGAAGGCGAGTTACTGACCATCTTTTCACGCTATCCCAAATGACAGAATCCGCGAAAGCAAAAAAGAAAAAGCTGTTTATGGCCTTTTTGGATGTCAAAAAGGCATATGATAGAGTATGGAGGGAAGGTATGTGGCGCAAGTTTGAGGCTCGGGGCTTAGGAGGCGAGTTTGTTGGAATTATGAAAGCATTATATAAAGACGTACAGAGTGAACTTAGCCTGGGAAACATTACAACAAAACGTGTGCCTATGGAGATAGGCCTAAAACAGGGGTGTATCCTTTCGCCAATCCTGTTTGCATTGTACATCAAAGATTTAGGAGATGAACTCATGCATAGCGAGGAGGGGGTAGCAGTTGGGGACTTGAAGATCCCAGGGCTATTTTTTTGCAGACGATATGGTGCTAGTGTCAGAAAGCGAAGAGGGGCTAACAAAAATGCTGGGAATTGTTGGGAAATATGGGAGCAAATGGAAACTCGAACTTAACGAAAGCAAGAGCAAAGTTATACCTGTGGGCCGGAAAGTGGACCCCACTCGAAGGTGGAGAGTGGGTGAGTTCTGCATTCCGGAAGGTAGCAGCAAACTTCTCAGTGTAGGGGAGACAGGTGATTACGAGTAGTTGGGGGTAAATATAAACATTACAGGAAGAGGCATCTACCGAAACCACACAAATAAATTGATTCTGAAGGGGAAGCGAATCCTTAACCAAATGAAACTTATAGGGAGAAACAGTTTCAATACGGTTTTCGTGGGGAAAACCATTTGGGAAATGGTGGGTCTGCCAAGTATAACATACGGTACGGAAGTGGTACCCCTAAACCAGACGGCCGTAAAGAGCTTGGAAATCCTGCAGAACGATCCAGGCCGATGGATAACGGGGTCGAGTAATGCCGCAGCGCTAGAAGCAATCAGGGGTGAGCTTGGGTGGATGAGGATCAAGGACAGGATAGACCTGTTGAAACTCGGTTATCTTAATTATTTGGTAAATTTCCCCGACAGCCGATGGTGTAAAGTAATGTTCCTGAGAAGTTCCAACTCAAATATCAAGACGGGGTGGATGGTCCAAGTGGGGGAGCTAGTACAGAACTACTCATTGGAGATCTCGGACCTGGACGTTGGGGCAAAGCCAGGTAAAAAAAATCGTATGAGAAAAGGTCATGGAGGATTATAACCGTAATTGGCGAGAGGGGGGTCAAATCAAAGAGGTCTTTGGGTGGCCTGCGTGATAAAGAGAAGCCAGGTTTTGAAGAGTACCTTGATGGCACCTTTGGGGGGGGGGGGGTCACCGTTGTTCAAGACGAGGTCGCGATCCCTGGAGCTGAGGGGAAAAATAGGGAAAGACAGTGAAAGGGAGTGCCAGATGTGTAATTTGGGCATGGTGGAGACCCCGGAACACTTTCTTCTAGAATGCCCAAAGTACCAGTCTAAAAGAATAAGATTCACTGGGAGTATAATGAGGAAGTGGGATGGGAGAATGAAGGACATGTGGTTAGGGGGAGACTCAAAGAAGAGGGTTAATATGTTAATCGGAGAGATTGGGAAGAATGGGGCAAGGGATGTCATCAAGTAGTTCGTCTCCGAGTGTTGGAAGGAGGGGAGAAGCATGTGAATAGGGAGGCAGTTGGGAGTACAGGGGTAACCAAGGCCTTCTCCTCCGAGAACCGCGACAAATCAGCGGCTGGCCAAAGTGTTATTATTCTTACAAGAACATGTTGAGAGATTTAAAAAAAAATTAGTCAATCACACGCTGAGAGAGAAAATTCACTAGTCAATGATTTCATCGGTACGAAATGTCGATTCGAAATGGGAAATAAACAATTCACTAATGCATAAGCGAACGAACTGCACAATCCCATAGCGCACCGTTTTTGAAAGAGAAGAATATTTGTCAGTGGATTGGATCACGTGTGGGCAGCCGATCTGGTGGATATGCAAACGTTGTCGAGACACAACAGAGGCGTGAAATATTTAGATGTGTTTTGAAATACGGATGGATGAGAGCATTAAAAAGTATTTTGGGAACTAGCGTGGTCGAAGCTTTGAAAAATATCTTCAGTTCTTCTTTGCAAAATTGAGGGTGAACAAAGGTCGGGTATTTTACAACATTCACATCCGTAGACTCGTCGACATCTATTCTACAGAAAACGAAGAGAAGGCGAGCAGGGTCGAACGATGGAATAGAACCATGAAGGAAAAAAATGCGCATTTCACAGCCAACTCGACTAAGGAATACGTGAACGTTTTAGACGATTTGGTCAACAACTATAACAACACGGGTCACAGTTCAATCAAGATGACACCCTTGGAAGCTAGCAATCCACGAAACGAAAAAAATAATCTAAACGAATCTCTATCCATTTAAGATGGTGGTGGCGACGACGAAACGACCAAAATTTGCCGGGGTGATCGAGTGAGAATTTACAACTGGAAAAAACATTTCACAAAAAGGTTACACGCCTAGATAGAAAGAAGAAATCTTCATCATGGTTCGAGTGTTCCACACTGATCCTATCACTTACGAAATATACTATTCAAAAAAGGTAGGGGATGTATGATAAAAGTGAGATATATGAAGAAATATATTTATATTTTCATCAAAAAGACAGTTGAGGCATTGCACTGTGAAATCTGGTGAATTATTGCAGTTATAGTTGATTGTCTGACATGCACACTTTCCACCCACTGAGCCGTAGAAGACATGGACGGTCAGTCAGAGAATTTACCACATTCAGTCCAAGACCTCAATACCTTGTAAATCCTCCTCGGTTCGCGAGACAAGCGCGGATCCGACGTGGCATACTCCTCACCAAATGTCCAATATTAGCTTGACTGATGTTATTCCATTCTTCCAGCAGTTACCGGACATTGGTAGGAGCCGTTGGCGTTGTCGTAGGCGCCTGTCAAGCACATCCCAGACGTGCTCGATTGGTGAAAGGTCTGGACTTCGTGCTGGCCAAGGCAGTATATTGATGTTCTGCTCCTGGAGGAACTCTGTAGCGACACGGACCCTGTGTGCTCTTGCATTATCATCTTGAAAAATGAATCGACGGCAGTGGCGTCGCGCAAATGGCACCACATGAGCTGCTAACATGTTGTCACGGTAGTACTGCCCTGTGACATGCCCTTGGATGGCATGTATTGCTGTTCGGCTTGTCATGGTTATGCCTCTCCAAACCATAACGATCGACCACGAAAACAATCGCACTGCCTAACGGTTACGTCATGGTATCGTTCGTTCGTTCCGCGGCCACCACACTCTGTTTCGCCTGTCGTGGAAGTCGAGAGTGAACCTCGATTCATCGGAAAACATGACGTTGCTCCATCGACGATTGTCCCAGCGCTGCCGTGCTCCACACCAATTACGCCTTGCTGCGATGCGACGTTCAGTCAAACGTGGATTTATTCGAGGTAGTCGAACGTACAAATTCCAGGTGTGTAGGCGATTTCGGATAGTCTGGCCACTGACTCGCACATCTGTCGCTCGGTGCAGCTGCTGTCCAATTTCTGAGGCACTTTGATGGCGGTTACGTAATGCTGTGGTTCGGATGAAACGAACCTGATTAGCAGTTGTCGCCCTTGGACGACCTGACCGACATCTGTCATCAACATTGCCTGTCTGACAGTAGCGTGACTACAACCTGCTAATCACCGATTGGGTAACGTCGAGAATTTGAGCCACTGCAATCTGTCTGTTGCCAGCTTCCAACATGCCAACGGCACGAAAACGTTCGTCACGTGTCAGTCTTCGCATACCTCAAAAATTACGTTTCGACAAGAAACTATTAATGAACGAGTTTATACCAAGAAAAGAACGATGAGACCTTCAAAAAAGCCCGTCCAGTACAAATGAAAATTTCAAAACATACCCCACAGACATTAACGCGGCGCTCGTGCGAAAAACCTGGACGATGTTTCCGTGGCCCTGTAACATTCATAATCCACACTAAATTGGTAACATATTGATGTGTCCAATCACGCGTATCCAATACCATTTTCCGAAAATATCAACATCAGTTTGGATATCCCCTACTTTTTTTGAAAAGTATAGAAGCATCAGATGGCAAAGAGATCACGGGAAAGTTTTACAAACAGCAATTGCAAAAGACCGCATTTTAAAAAAGAGGAGAACAATTTTTTCACATATATATAATAATTAAAAAAAAAAATTGAACAAAAATAATTAAAAAAATTAGAGTGAAATAAAAAGAAGAAGAACATATTAGAAGGTATACTGAGATATGAAAGTTATCAAGAGTATGAAGTGCACGAAATATTTACCCGTGGCTGGCACTAGTCTCAATAATGGCGGAGTGATAAGACTCAATATCAAAATGCAATATTCCTCCGTTCCAGCGAAAGTTATCTCCAGATAGAAGGACATTTGATGAAAAGTATGGTAGCCACTACGCTGATGATTACGGCATTACTTTAGCTCATAACGGCATCGTGCATCTTTTCAACAGAATATCGTATAAACTCTCAGGTCAAGAGATAGAAACCGTGTTTCATCCCGACCAAGCTACTACAATTTTAGAACCCTTGAAATATCCCAATGATTTTTCTAAATCTGAAGGACTCAATCAACTGTGGATGAAAAACATTAGCTTAGACGCGACTGCCGACAACGTGGGTGCAGCGACGAGATTTAAACACATCGTTCAAGTGTCTTCGCCTAGAGAAAGTTTTCATTCAAGATACCTCTGCAAAGCATTTTTGGATTCGCCAAAGATTACCACAAAATCGTCTACGGATTAAAACACAACCTCACGCTAGTCCGTAAAAATGACGCCGATGCCATCGCGAGAGCTGCCGATATGGATGCCAGAAGGTGCATCTGAGCAAGGTATCATGGTTCATGCCACACATGCTACCAAACGACGAGGAAAGAATGAAACTCTTCAAGATCATCGAATCAAAAACCACATTACTGCTGGGATTCAGACTGAGACAATGCGACGTCACGAACATTCCAAGGTTGACCCACTTCCATTGGAGATTTCGGTAAAATCTTCTTCAGAAAGACCGCATTTTATCATAGCGGGATTCGGGCGGACAGGATCGGATCTCAAGAAACAAATCCATCTCTATTCGATCATTGCAACTTGAGAAACATACAGTTGTTTCTGAACTCCATGAGATATGTGGCCATTGATTACAATACCACGTTTGGGAAAAACAACTTTTCTAGGATGTAGAACTTCAGGTTGGATTTCGATGCTGTAATGTCGACTTGAACAACGGCGACAAATCGGGAAGAAGCTTTGTAGATATGAGGGGGTTTGATTCTTGAAAGAGGGAGCATCGTTTTTTTTTTGCTTTCATTCTAGGACCGAAATATATGTTCGTAGTTGTATCTCAGCATTCTGCCTTGAAGTTTTATTGCAATCTTGAAGTGTCTTGCTTTGTTTCGAGGTACCAAATGTTTTCATCACCGGTCATAAATGGATTTTTTTGGTCACACTCGAGCGCACAATCAATAAACATTGAACAGTGGTCTTCAATTGACGCTGTGTCCAAGTGGGTCATTGCACTAGACTATTGTTCTGTTTCCTGACCAACACTACAGTCGTAGGCAAAGTAGACAAAAAAATTACAAAAACAAGGGAGAAAGAAGTGATGAGAAGAAAGGCAAAGCAAAGCGTGTCGTCTATCCCTAAGGGAAAAAGCTGAGAAAACAAAACGTACCCTGGAGGAAAGGTTTGGTAGGAGCACGTCAGCGGTCGATGAGAGCCTTTGTAAAGTAATAACTGATGGGATGACAAGCCTAGATGAGAATATGAAAAAGAACCAGAAGGATACAGCAGACCAAATTTAAAGTTTGCAGGAAACTATGAAAACATTAGCCGCGAAAGATGGTATCGATCGAGTTGTGGAGAAAGCAGTAAATGAGAAATTTGAAGCTTGGAAATACATTTCTGACAATGAGTGGAAGCTTGAGATAGAAAAGATAGAAATGAGGATCGAAAGTGTAGAAACTGATAATGAACATTTAAGAGAAGAAACAGACCACCACAGAACAGAAAATGAAAAACTAGTTGGAGAGGTTGATAAACTGAAGGAATGTACGAGTGAACTTAGAAAAGAAAATCAATCACAGAAAACACACATTAAGAAGTTTCGGAAAGAAGTAAATGACCTGGAGCGATATTCTCGGAAATACTGCCTCCGAATTCCAGATATGAAAGTTACTAAGAATGATGAAAAATCTTTGAAGCAAGGATTTTGCGACATGGTTAATAACTCACAGGAGGAAGTGAAAATCCACCCTAAAGATTTGTCAGCAGCGCATCGACTCCCAAAGGGTGAAAGAGCGAAGGAGAGTGGACTATCTCCTCCTTGTGTAGTAAAATTCGTGGACGCAAACGTGAGAAATAAAGTGTTTAAGGTTACAAAAGTGACAAAAGAATCCTATCCAGATGGTACTCAGAATACAAGACAATTTAACAAAATGTAGCCTCGAACTGATGAATCAGCTGTTCAAGCCCCAAACTGTGCAAATTGCTTTCCACAAAATTGAGCACATTTGGCTAAATATAAAACGGGCAAAAAACTCAGATTCGACATTTATGACGATATAAATGCCAGAAGCAAAAGAAAGTGAAAAACGAACTAGATTTTATGATTCTGGAGCACCATGGCTTTTCCCGATGAGATTCCATGATTTGTCATGACCCCACAGTGTCTGATAAATTGTTTTTAACTGTCCCACTGAAGTTCCTTCATTGATGTTATGAGAAAGGTGAGTACAGTAGTCTCAAATGACACAGTTTGATAAAAAAAATTGTTTAGGTAAAAACCATCATTAACGGTGGAGTGGGTTAATGTCAATATCGTCGTCCAACAAGTCAATGACCGACAAAAGGAGTTATGTTTCTTTGACACATACCCACGGAGTGCTGTGTCTATTTGAAAATGGTCCATTGTATCTCAAATGTATCCAAAATATTGACGTCTGGCAGCTTGTAGAGTGTTAACAAGTGCTAACAGGAATATTTATTCATGCAACTGGTAATGTCACACCAAGAACTGTGAATGGTCATTTTTTCTTTAAAATCTACAAGATGTTTTCAGAGAAATCCAGGGAGAACATGAATTTTAAGCTTTTGATAGGTATAATTGTTTATCCAGCCCAAAACGGGTTAATTGTTGTTTTTTGAATACTCTTATTACTTCCCAAAATAATTCTCAGTGAATTCTACTTCAACTTATTTATCTCCTCTCAACTTCAGGCGCTGTGGGTACGCAAACACAGCTCATTTTATCAACATTTTAATGTTTGAGAACCTGCATAGGGTTAACAAATGCTTACAGGAATATTTTGTACATGCAACTTGTAATGTCACACTAAGATCTGAGCATGGCCATTTTTTCTTGAAAATCTACGAGATGTTTTTAGAGAAATCCTCGGATAATATGAATTTTTAACCTTTTGAGGAGTATGGTTCTCTAAACAGCCCTAAACGGGTTAATGCTTGGTTTGATGAATACGAATACCTTCATTACTTAAAAAAATGATCCTCGGGGAATTCCCCTTCCAAAGAAGGAGGTTATGTTTATCTCGCAGGTGCACATTGCGTGCAATGGGTGCCCAAGAACAGCCCATTTTCTCAAAATTTCTATGCTTTGCAGCCTCTGGAGGGTTAACTAACGCTTACCGGAATATTTTGTCTATGCAACTTGTAATGTCACTCCAAGACCTCCAAATGGTCAATTTTTCTTGAATAGTTACTAGATTGTTTGGAGAAATCCACAGAAAACTGGAATTTCAAGATTGCGTGCTGTGTGTGTCCGAAAACAGCCCATTTCAACAAAATAGTGGTGCTTGGCAGTCTGTAGAGGATTAATAAACGCTCACCGGAATATTTTGTCCATGCAGCTTGTAATGTCACACAAAGACCTGCAAGTTATCATTTTTTCTTGAAAACCTACGGAACGTATTTAGAGAAATCCACAGAAAATGGGAATTTTTAGATTTTAAGGGGTCTCTCTCTTTAGCCTGCCCAAAATGGGTTAAGACTTCGTTTTTTGAATACCCTTTCTACTTACAAAAATGTTTCCGTATAGATTGTGCGCTCGATAAAAGAAAGCACTTTTCTTTGTGGCGTACCCGTTGGGTGCTGTTGGTGTCCAAAAACATCCCATTTTATCACAATTTTGACTTTTAGCAGCCCGTTGAGGGTTAACAAATGCTCACCGCAGTATTTTGTCCATGCAACTTCTATTGTCACATCAAGGCCTGGGAGTGACAATTTTTTCTTGAAAATCTACAAGACTCATTTAGAGAAATCCACGGAAAACAGCTTTATGGGGGTATTGCTGTTTAACCAGCCAATACGGGTTAACGTTCGATGTTTGGTAGCCTGTGGAGGGTTACCATATGCATCGCCTGATATGTCGTGTGTATCAAAGGTCGTGTCACGGGCAGGTCTAGCAATAACGAATGTTTAAAAAAAATCTACAAGACGTGTTTCGAGAAAGTGCCGATAAACCCCAATTTTGGCAGTTTTTTACCAATCGTGACGAATAAGGGTTAAATCGAAAATTCCGCTTCGGTACATTTTTAGATTTTGTAACCGTCTATGAGTGTGCAAAATTTCGTGATAATCGGTTCGTAAATGGCTTCGGAATCGTACGGACAAAATGTGTGGAAAAAAAAATAATAATCCGCAGAAAAACAATAGTCTTTTCCAGAGGGAAAAGCCTAACAAACATTCATAACACTTAATCTGTCTTATAGTGAGTCAGAGTTACAGATATAATTTCCACTTACACTCACTTGAATTTTTTATCCTTTTCTTCCGAACCATAGCTTATGGCACCTCATTGGGACGAGCTCAACGAGATCGTTGCATTGGGGGACATGGGCCGTGGTCCGGAGAGAGTTAGTTTGAAACAGTTTATATACAACAGAAGTCTGGGATCTTTTCAAAACCGACCCGGTTGGATCAAGGGTTAAGTTCAAGGAACTCCCTTGAGGAAAGACGACGCAAACACAAACTGAAACACGTCTTCCGAATGTTTCACCATATGACGCCCCCATATATTGATAATAAAGTTCCTCCAACAGTTTCTGCTACCAGTCAATGTCTCAATCTCCGAGCAAGTAATAATCTCCGAGTTCCCTTCTGCAACACCCAACTGTACCAGTCTTCATTGATACCGAGAACAACATGCCTATGGGACGACATACCGTTATCAGTCAGAGAAAACTTATATGTCCATGCAAAATCACGAGTAGGACACATCTATCATTGCAGACTGCGGTTGTGTTGCAGTAAACTTAGCACCCATTTATTCAATAACCATCTGTCGTCATCGCCCCTATGTCATGTGGTGAAGTCGAGACAAGCGAACATTTTCTTTTGTTCTGTCCTGTCTTTGAAGGGGCACGCAGGTCAACAATAAAAATCACTTCCATTCCCATGTGACAACACTCCTATTTGTGTCCGAATTCCTTACCAGTGAAGAAAATTTGTCTGTATTTGAAATGGTGCAGAACTTTATTCTGCTTGGTAAACGCTTCCAATAATTGGACCCTACCGCTGCTCAGCTTATAGTTTACAATGGGTGGAATATGGGCCAAGTCGCCCACTGGGTGATCTCTCACTACAGCATCTCTTCCAACTGAGCATCTATCGTGTTATCTAACTATCTTTTCTAAAAGAGCAGCAAGTGGCTCTTCTGTTAATGGACCATCAAGCTAACCTGATGATCGGGTGGCGGAGGGTTTGCTTGTCTGTTTTACGTGGGTTTTTTTGTGAAAACCCACATCAAATGACATATCTGCGGGGTGAGTGCCTGGTTCACTATCCGCTTCTCACACCGTTGGGGTATTTCGTTCGGGGGGGGGGGGGTTCCTAAGGATTGTTTCTGGCGCTGTGTGCCGCAAGGGGCGATCAATGTTTCATATATTATTGAACAATACATTGCATGCTAATGAAATAATGCGTCTTACACTTGCGAGACATTGTACACTGTTCGTTTCCCGACGGTGCATTGTGCTGGCGGCGGTCCTCCGGAGCCGGGTTCTGCCCTGGAATGAAAAACTTCAACAATGCACGCACCCCCCCCCCCCTCCCCCCTCCGCTGTCCATTAGAATATTCTCCTGTCATACTAGCGTTAGGCTGCGATCTCCAGGTGAGTCAGTTCCCAAACTGTTGTTGATCAATGTTGATGTCTAGTGCATTCAAGTTTTCCTTTTCCAAATATCTTTCTTCTCTTTCACTCGTTCTCTCGTTCTACTTTTTTCATTTGTTTCAGTGTTTAAACAATATCCAACCAACCCACCCGTTCTATCTGTCTAATTGAAACTGTGTAATCTTACAGACTTGGAGACGGTTCTCATGAGCTTTCAGCTTTCTTCCGAATCCCCTACTACAACAATTTAGTTTGAAACATATGTGTTAATTGTATTCACCGAAAGTTATGTACAAAACATTCAATCCGTTTACATTTGTTCGCATGCATACAGTTAACCCGTTTTTTTCCCCAATAAATATTGTTTAAAGTTCAAGATATGTGCCCTTGAGTTAGCTGAGTGATTCAAGTTTTGGGATGTTTTCGAAACCGACCGGGTTCACCGTTGGATAAAGGGTTAAGTTCGTGTGCCCTTCAGTTAGCTGATTCTTCGACAAGCGCTGTACCAAAATGCGAAGTTTTACAGTTTCTCGCAACTTAACCAGTTATGGTATTTTGTTTGTCTAATGAATCAGTCCTCTCCATTACCCCCCCCCCCCCCCACACACACACGTGAACACGATGTCAGACCCTGAAAAGTATGTGTGAGCCTTTGTTTGATGTACGCAATATAGCATGATAAATTTTTGAATTGTTTGTCAAATTTATGTAACAATTTTCATTTGAACTTCAATTTTGAAGACAATGCAAAGTATAATAATAATAACACTTTGGCCGGCCGCTGATTTGTCGCGGTTCTCGGGTGAGAAGGCCTTGGTTACCCCTGTGCTCCCAACTGCCTCCATATTCCCACGCTTCTTCTCTCCTCACAACACTCGGAGACGAGCTGCTAGATGATTTCCATTGCCCCATTTTTCCCAATCTCTCCGATTAGCATATTAACCCTCTCCTTAGAGTCACTCACTACCCGCGTGTCCTTCATTCGCCCATCCCACTTCCTCATTATACTCCCAGAGAATCTTATTCTTTTAGACTGGTATTTTAGGCATTCTAGAAGAAAGTGTTTCAGGGTCTCCACCACGCCTAAATTACACATTTGGCACTCCTTTTCACTCTTTTTCCCAATTTCCCCCTCAGCTCTAGGGACCGCGACCTCAGCTTGAACAACAGTGGCCCCCAAAGGTGCCATCAAGGTCTTCCTCAAAACGAGGCTTCTCTTTATCACGCAGGCCACCCAAAGGCCTCTTAGATTTGACCCCCTCTCGGCAATTAAGGTCACCATCCTCCATTGACTCTTTCTCTGACGATTTTTTTACCCTGGGTTGCCCCTACGTATAGGTCCGAGATCTCCAACGAGTTGTTCTCTATTAGCTCCTTCACTTGGACCATCCACCCTGTCTTGGTATTAGAGCTGAAAATACTCTGGAACATTACATTGCACCATCGTCTGTCGAGGAGATTTACCAAATAATTAAGATAACAGAGTTTCAATAAGTCTATTCTGTCCTTGATCCTCACCCACCAAGCTCACCCCTGATTGCTTCTAGTGCTGCGGCATTACTCGACCCCGTTATCCATCGTCCTGCATCGTTTTGCAGGGTTTTCAAGCTCTTTACAGCCGTTTGGTTTAGCGGTACCACTTCCGTACCATATGTTATATTTTGCAGACCCACCATTTCCAAATGGTTTTCCCCACGAAAACCTTATTGAAACTGTTTCTCCCTATAAGTTTCATTTGTGTGGTTTCCGTAGATGCCTCTTCCTGTGATGTTTATATTTACCCCCAGATACTCGTAGTCACCTGTCTCTCCTACGCTAAGGAGTTTGCTGCTACTTTCCGGTATAAAGAACTTTCCCACTCTCCACCTTCGAGTGGGGTCCACTTTACGGCCCACGGGTATAACTTTGCTTTTGCTTTCAATTAGTACGAGTCTCCATTTGTTCCCACATTTCCCAACAATGCCCAGCATTTTCGCTAGCCCCTCTTCGCTTTCTGACACTAGCATCATATCGTCTGCAAAAAATAGCCCTGGGATCTTCAAGTCCCCAGCTGTTACCCTCACGTCCCTGCGCAGGAGTTCATGTCCCAAACCTCTGATGTACAATGCAAAAAGAATTGGCGAAAGGATACACCCCTGTTTTGGGCCTATCTCCATAGGCACACGTTTTGTTGTTATTTTACCCAGGCTAAGTTCACTTTGTACATCTTTATATACTCTCCCAAAAAAGAAAGTGTGCATGCTCAAAAATAACACTAAAAAAAGATATATATCATTTTTATTCATGGAAATTTATTCAATCACAGATGAATCAATTTGTGATCAACACGAGAAATTTCATTACGATACGACGAATACTCTTGGTGCCATGGAGAGTCAAAGACACTAAGGGTCAAACACAAAAGTCACACACTCAATATCTGGTATTACCTCCGTCTGCATCGACTACTGCTGTGCATCTATGCCTCATGGAAGCGAACAAGTTAGCATGGAAGTGTTGTGGGATGTTGTTCCATATTCTGATAAGCTGTCTTTGGAGTTCCACAAGCGTTGACGGTGCATGGGGAAGCCGGCGTAGCTGACGTTTCATTTCGTCCCATACGTGCTCAATGGGTGAGATATCGGGCGAATTTGCGGGCAGGGAAGAACATCCACTTGTTGTTGCTGCAGATACTGTTGAACAACACGAGCTGCGTGGGGTCGGGCGTTGTCCTGCTGTAGAATGACGCCGGTGCCGTGACGTTGCAGAAATGGGACAACAGGTGTAAGCACTTCATCACGATATCTGGCTGCATTGAGATTGCCATCAATAATGACCAGCTCAGTTCTGTTACGGGCAGTGATGCCACCCCGCACCATGAGAGACCCTCCCCCATAACGGTTTCGCTCCACGACACATGGATCTGCGTAGCGTTCGTTTCGACGTCTGCACACTCTCTGGCGGCCATCTGATGATGAAAGATGGAAACGACATTCATCTGTGAATAAAACACTTCGCCACCAGTGTAAGGGATGCCTGAGATGTTGTCTACACCACTGCAGTCGAGCACGACGATGACGTAACGTCAAAATCGGACGAATTGCAGGTCTTCGAGGACGTAAGCCGTATTCTCTCAGCCGGTTGATTACTGTTTGAGAATGTATCCGTCTCAGGTTAGGGATGTTCCTGGCTGTCGTCGTTGCCGTTTGTTGCCGGTTCCGGAGATGGACGACACGGATATACCGATCTTGTGCAGGGGTGGTAACTCGGGGTCTCCCGGAGCGGGGTCGGTCTCGAACGTCATCATGTTGTGCATGTCGATGGACTGGCCTGGCTACAGTGTTACGGTGGCAGTTCAAATGCTGGGCAACCTCTCTGTGTGTTCTGCCAGCTCTAATCATACCCAGGGCAAGGAGACGTTGATTCATTGTCAATCTTGGCATGCTAACGTGGAGTCGTTTTAACAGCAGCGCAAGTTTGAATGTGAACGATAGGAAGGCCTTACTTTAGTGTTTAAATACCCAAGTATTCACACTGCTGCATGAATTTTCGAATTTTCAGACTCTCCACGTGCAAAACATGCCTTTTCACAAACGTGCAGCACGTCATTTAACGTTAATGCAATTTTAACGGGGAAAGCTGTTTTTTGTTCAATATAACTTATTCATGAACAGGTTAACACTCTTTACACGTACGAAATTATTTTTTTGGAGTTTGATCAATTTCTGCAATGCACACTTTCTTTTTTGAGCGATATATAATGCTTTCAGAATTCCAACAAACTCGCCTCCCAAGCCCAGAGCCTCAAGATTTCGCCACATCTCCTCCCACCATACTCTATCGTATGCCTTTTTAACATCCAAAAAGGCCATGCACATCTTTTTCTTTTTTGCTTTCACGGATTCTATCATTTGGGATAGCGTGAAAAGATGGTCGGTGACTCTCCTTCCCTTCCTGAAGCTATTCTAAATCTCTCCCATAAAACCCTTCTTCTCAATCATCTCCTCTAATCTCCCATACAGAAAACTTCCTGGATAATTGTCCAAAACGTCTTTTTCCCCCTTTTTGTGGATAAATGTCACTTTGCTTTCTCTCCACTCTTTTGGGACCTCTTGTTTTTCTATGGCTAAATTGAATAGGGCAGTTAGGCTTTCATGGAGTTCCTCTCCCCCTTTCTTGAGAAACTCGTTAGGAATTTCGTCTACTTCTCCCGCTTTTCCATTCCTTAATTTTGAGAGCACCTTTCGCACCTCCTCGGTTTTAATTTCGCTGCACACGAAGTTCGATAGATTTTCCTCGACTTGGTTAGGACACTCCGGTGGGTTCCCCATGCCTCATCGATTATCGTTTACCTTTTCCCAGTGCTTGACTAGTTCTGATGCGATTTTATCTTGATCGTCTGTATCTCTGCCATCTATTTTAATACTCATTGGGTTACTTCCTTTGTTACGTTTATTCACCCATTTCCAAATACGTGCGAACTAGACCCCCCTGTCGTTTTTATCATCCTAATAAGACTGCTATTTCGCACTCTCCGATTATCGTCTTTAAACTTATTTACTTTATTTCGTGCTTGTTGGTATTTTTCCTTTGCTACTGTGGCCTCGTTGCTTTCCGCCCCCTTGAGTTTTCTACTTCTCCTATTTGCAGCACATTTGGATTTTCTACCCTTTATGGCCCTTTTCAGTTCTTCGTTCACTCTGCACCCATGTTCTTGGGTTGGCACCCTAATCTTTTCTTCACTCTCTTTTCTTGCTCCCACTAGGCTCGCAACTATGGCGTCGGCCATTTTCTGGACACCAGTCCCCTTGTGTACAGTTGCAAGCTTTGGTTTCAATTTTTCTTCGAACTTCGCCCAGTCAGCATCCTTTTTGAGTTTCCAAATCTCCTTAAAGCCACCTTTGTTTCTCACTAGGCTTTTTGCCCTGATCGTCACTGTAATCAAGTTGTGATCGCTATCCAACTCCTTTTACCCTCATCATACACTTCTATCTACCCCTATCACCTCCCTCCATACATTAACATCTGTGAGGATATAGTCAATTATTGATTTTCTGTCGTTCCTCTCCCAGGTCCATTTCCCCTTACACCTCGCGTCCCTGTTCAAAATCTTCAGGCCGAGCTCATTTGTGAAGTTCAACAGCTTCCTTCCATTTATGTTGACTTTCTTATCCCCTCCCTCTATGCCTTCTTCCTTATCACTTATGTGTCCATTAAAGTCACCCGGGGGCGCGGTGGCGTTGCGGTAACCGGTTCTCGTCAAATCACCGAAGTTAAGCAACGTCGAGCTTGGTTAGTCCTCGGATGCCTGACCGTCTGAGCGATCGATTCGGACTCCCGAGTTGTGTCCTTGGGCAAGGCACTTAACCCCGATTCTCCACAATGACGCCGTGTACTAAGGCGTACTGCACGTCGATGGTGCGCATGTGTAACAGGGGTGGGGTGAACGACTCCCCAGGGGCTAGAACCCTGGCCGAAATCTCCCTGTTGTTCTTTAGATTCGTGAGGATCTGGGTCAACTAGCAAACCATGGATAAAATATAACTCAACTCTAGAGGTCGAATAACCATTAAGTTATGTATTGTGGTCTGGATGAATTCACAATAAAATAGAAAAACAGTTTATACGTGGTTTATTAAGAAGCCAAAAACAGTATGACATGAAATGGACATGGATATGAATGACGGATCAAAAACCACGGGCCCACTACACTTTCAACCAAAAGGGGTTTAACTTCCACCCAACATGGGTTCAGTAAATGTGGATGGTTCCCATGGAACTTGGACCTGGAGAGAATCACTCTCAGAAACAGTGATTCTCACAAGGGCCGAGCTGAGCGGGTCCCAAAATGACGGTACCCATTACGGTTAACCTTGTTTACAGGTTACAAAGTGTCCCCATAACTAACCTCAACAGGCAGTTGTGCTGGCGCAGCTGAATTAGAGCTTTAATGCCAAGACGTGGGCGGCGAATTATGAGCGAGACCGCTCTTATATAGGATAATTTCGCGGGGAAAGATTTCGAATACTGGAATCTGATTGATCCTTCGCTTTCACCTCGACGAATGAAACAACAGCACAATGCACTACAGCGTGAACCAATTAGGTACATCGATTCATTTTAAACATGGAAATGACTTGATGCCAACAAAAATAGAATTAAACCTCTGTTATGAGCGGACGAATTATAATTATAATTTAGAACTTCTATTGTATATTATTTTTCAACTGCCGTTTCCAAATCCGTTACACTTCCCCCTCCTTAAAAAGAAAATGTGTAAACCATACGCCGTTCTGTTCTGGAGAAGTGAAGTTCTCTTCCATTACCTCCACTCATCTCGGATCTGCTGCAACACGTTCATGAGATTCTGCTTTCTCCATTAGCACCGAAAGGCATGGCAAAATTGCGTCAGCAGAATCACAAATTATTTTCTGACACACTGCATGCAACAGCCCTACTCCGCTGCCAGCTTCTTGTGATGGTGTACACTCCATTACTGTGAAGCAGACATTCACTTTCTACAGGGAGGAGCAAACAAATTAAATGTACAGTAGTGACAGCAATTCTAATTGCTTCCTCTGCTTCATAGTTTTACAGAAATTCCAAACTACGAAATATTGGATATACTGGTTAATTTCCCCAAAATATAGATAAAATATCCAGAATACAATTAATATAGATAAAATTCTGGATAAAATTAGTTCTCTGGATTTTACAATTCCGCCAATAATTCGAAAAACTATTCAAAATTTAATTGTAACGTTCTAAAGGTCAATAAGGCCACGTGGTTTCCACTAATTTAACACAAGTGATAGCTCCCCGGCTCTTCAACTATCAACCATATATTACTATCAATGGGAGATGTCAATATCCGAGCAGAATAAGCAGCTGTATTCAGCTTTTCGATATATATAGACTGCTCACAATTGTGCCCCATTTTAAATTTAATGGTCAATTTGGAAATTATATTTTAGGCTATCCATGGAGAACATAATTCTCAACAACCAACTATGTTACACTACCATTCAAGAAAAGTTTTTACATTTTAGTAAACGAACGAGAGATTGGCCATTACCCATAAAACTTCAGGATTGCAATATTTCCTCTACTGCAAATTATTTGCCCTATATAAGACACTCCAAATGTACACCTCTCAGGTTAGTTCAATCTGACATATCAGTAACAGCTTCAGTTTTCGCCAGAGCTAAATGATGTATCGCAATGACATCCACAAATATTATCTACGTAATACTAAAATAGCACCCAGACTACTGAAGGAAGACAAACCACCTATTATTATCGGAACCCAAGACGCCGGAAGCATAACTTAAAAGAGAATGTACAAATATTTACAAACTCCTACACTTCGCGATTACTGTTTAATGGGTAAGGTTCCACATACATCAGTGCCTATTGCCAATAGAAAATTGACACACCAACACACTGTGTACTACCTACTTTAAATAAGCAGACTACGATGTCTTATTTCGCTTTCTAGGAAAAACATCCCTTCTGGTCACAACCGAGTGTTACCTACAGAAACACAAAATACATCCAAACTAATGAGCAATGCAATCATCTAGCATTTTAGCTTTTAATATCGACTTACTAAAAGATTCTTTCTTGAATCAAGTTTACATAACAGTTAATGCCTTAACGAACATCTAACTTGGGCTTGTTTGTTAGATTTAATGTTGACCATAAACATTTCCAGAAGTTGAAAGAAAAATTATGGGCTTAAATCCCGCATGAACCCAATGCTACTTTGTACTAAAGGGCACATAACTCGACTTCCCTTCCTATTTGCCCATGGTTGACTTGCCTCAAATTCCCCATAGTTTGATTCACAAAATGAGTCATTTTCACAATGAACCCGGAGAGTGAAGATATTTCAGAAAAAAATGTTATTCAACTGCAGACATTTTACAAACTTCTACACTTCGCGATTACTGTTTAATGGGTAAGGTTCCACATACATCAATGCCTATTGCCAATAGAAAATTGACACACCAACACACTGTGTACTACCTACTTTAAATAAGCAGACTACGATGTCTTATTTCGCTTTCTAGGAAAAACATCATTTCTGGTCACAACCGAGTGTTACCTACAGTAACACAAAATACATCCAAACTAATGAGCAATACAATCATCTAGCATTTTAGCTTTTAATATCGACTTACTAAAAGATTCTTTCTTGAATCAAGTTTACCTAACAGTTAATGCCTTAACGAACATCTAACTTGGGCCTGTTTGTTAGATTTAATGTTGACCATAAACATTTCCAGAAGTTGAAAGAAAAATTATGGGCTTAAATCCCGCATGAACCCAATGCTACTTTGTACTAAAGGGCACATAACTCGACTTCCCTTCCTATTTGCCCATGGTTGACTTGCCTCAAATGCCCCATAGATTGATTCACAAAATGAGTCATTTTCATAATGAACCCGGAGAGTGAAGATATTTCAGAAAAATTATTATTCAACTGCAGACATTTTTTACGACCAATACCATTCACAGCTTTTCACGAACAAGATTTTTGAGCTACACTGGCACTTTCAATACCTTTACTAGTCACAAAATAAATCCATCTATAACAAGATGCTAAAAAGCCTCTATCGGGTAGTTTTCACCAGGGGTGGCGTCAGGGATTTCTCGACAGGGGGGGGGGGGGGGATCTCTCCGACAGGGGGGGGGGGGGCTATAATATTTGACCTCCCAAACGAAGGAAAATGAGTGAAAAATTTACGATAACCGATGATTAGGTATGTAAGTAATGGCACGCCAGTTGGATAACAACTGTCATAATGCCTTACAAAGAAGAACCATATACATCGTTCTTGATCGACACACGACGAGATATCTACATTCGATTGTCGGAAATTTCTCGTGAAGTCGGGTTTACGAGACTCCCCGACGGACTGACTAAAATCTCTGACGGGGGGGGGGGGCAGGCTGGGGGGGGGGGGGGGGGGGGCTGGACCTCTCCGACGGGGGGCTGTAGCCCCCCCTGGCGCCACCACTGTTTTTCACATTCGTGTCATAAGTGTTTGGACTGAGTTGTCTGATCAGCTCCGGCCCTCTCAAATTCTCTGGCTCAAATTACTCCGATCGCCGACGAGAATACAAAATATGCATTGTGTGTGTGTGGGAGGTGGGGGTATTTCGGTCCCTGTTAATCCCAGTATAGTGACATCTTGGGGGGTTAGTGCAGAGTAAAACAGACAACAGAATGAACAGTCTATAATCTTAGACTTCAACTCACTCATAGAATGACTTGTTGTATACCAAACTTTAATTACACCAAGCTTATGAGCTTCCACTTCACCAGCAGTGGTATACTTGGGGCTTATTATGCCACTTAAAACCACTAAGAAGGATTCCAAAGGTTTACAAGTGCATCCATCTGGGGAGAAGCCCTTGCAATTGTAATAATACAACAATAGCTAGTGAAATTATGCATACCAACAATGGCGCCCTAATTTCCCCATGAATTAAATTCATCTTAATCGTTCAAAGAATGCAGACCTTGTCGAGAAGAATTACACATAATGTAAGTAGCTGGAATAACCAGATCCTGGTAGCCTCGCCAATTTGTAACAGGGGTGGGGTGAACGACTCCCCAGGGGCTAGAACCCTGACCGAAATCTCCCTGTTGTTCTTTAGATTCGTGAGGATCTGGATCTACTAGCAAACCATGGCTAAAATATAACTCAACTCTAGAGGTCGAATAACCATTAAGTTATGTGTTGTGGTCTGGATGAATTCACAATAAAATAGAAAAACAGTTTATACGTGGTTTATTAAGAAGCCAAAAACGGTATGACATGAAATGGACATGAATATGAATGACGGATCAAAAACCACGGGCCCACTACACTTTCAACCAAAAGGGGTTTAACTTCCACCCAACATGTGTTCAGTAAATGTGGATGGTTCCCATGGAACTCGGACCTGGAGAGAATCACTCTCAGAAACTGTGATTCTCGCCAGGGCCGAGCTGAACGGGTCCCAAAATGACGGTACCCATTACGGTTAACCTTTTTTACAGGTTACAAAGTGTCCCCATAACTAACCTCAACAGGCAGATGTGCTGGCGCAGCTGAATTGGAGCTTTAATGCCAAGACGTGGGCGGCGAATTATGAGCGAGACCGCTCTTATATAGGATAATTTCGCGGGGAAAGATTTCGAATACTGGAATCTGATTGATCCCTCGCTTTCACCTCGACGAATGAAACAACAGCACAATGCACTACGGCGTGAACCAATTAGGTACATCGATTCATTTTAAACATGGAAATGACTTGACGCCAACAAAAATAGAATTAAACCTCTGTTATGAGCAGACGAATTATAATAGAGTAATTTAGAACTTCTATTGTATATTATTTTTCAACTGCTGTTTCCAAATCCGTTACACATGCCTTCAACCAATCTAACCCTGCCTGTACTGCAGTGGAGTTACGATGTTTGGGAGATGGCATCTGCTCGTCGTTGCTCGGTGGTTCTCTCCGGGTTCTCCGGCTCTCTCCACTCGTAAAACTGTCACGGTCATGATTAGCCATTGTGCATAAGTATGTGATCTTAAACACTAATAAATAAATAAATAAATAAATAAATAAATAAATAAATAAATAAATAAATAAATAAATAAATAGAGTCACCCATCAAAATTATACCGATCTCCCTGTTTTCTAGTTCTGTAATATTGGACCTTTGTGTTGAGTATATCGAGTCCTTCCATTCGGGTTTGCGTCCTTCCACCGCACAGTACACAATCCCAAGGGCAAAAATCCGGAGGGGAAGTGACATCATAGTCACGTGACCCAGTGGCGTCATGTTGTGTTTTCATGGTAGCTCGCGTGAGCGGCCATCCTGTGACGTCATCCCCATAGTGATATGTGGTGTTAGTGCGCATGCGCAGCGCATGTTGTTAGTGTGATACGAGTTTGCGTCGTCCATTTTGTATACTGGAGGCCGCCATCTTGGTTTCTATGGTAGCATGTGGTGGCTATATTACCCAATGGCTTACAACAAGACAGGGGTATGTTTGGAGGGTATGTTCCTTTGTACAAGAGTAATTTCCCAATTCGTAGAATTACCCAAATAAACCCGACAAGTTTTACTATTTCGAATTCTTTCAGAATGCTCTGCTTCTATCTATGCAATAGTTTTGTCTACCTAACAATGTTCCTTTGTCCTGGAGTATACTCCAGTAGAGTAGAAGAGCCTATCAACTGGAACAGCTTTGCTTATTTTTACTATTTTTAGTTTTTCTGGTCTGTTCTTGATAGTTCTGACCCTATTCCGAGTACTCTTGTTGTTTCATTTATCCAGATCACCCAATCACTTCACTTTCCCGACGCTAACTAACCAAACAGATTGCTTCACCCCCCCCCCCCCCGTATTCTCTATGCAGAGTTACCTCCCCTTATTACAACGAAGTCCGGTAGGATTTTCATCACCTCTATATCCAAGGGCCACGTCCAATGGAATCCCTTTTTGTGAAATGTCTCTGGTTATGGAATCCCTTTTTAGTCGTATGAGGCCATGAGGTCTATGAGAAATTCCCTCAATGAGGTCTAATTTACTATCCCTCTTAACCTCATTTCGATTGAGGTCATGAGGGCCATGAAAAAATCCCTAAATGAGGCCTCATTTACTATCCCTCTTAGCCTCATTTCAGTATTTGAGAATGCCTATGGCCTGGTATTGTATTATTTGAGAATACCTATCGAGGATACTTTCTGGATAATCCCCTTTTTAGTCGTATGAGTCCATGAGGGCTATGAGAAATCCCTCAATGAGGCCTCATTTACTATCCCTCTTAGCCTCATTTTCTTTTGAGGGCATGAGGGCCATGAAAAAATCCCTCATTGAGGCATCATTTACTATCCCTCTTACCCTCATTTCGGTATTTGAGGATACCTATGGCCTGGAATTGTATTATTTGAGGATACCTATCGAGGATACCTTTTGAAGAATTCCCTTTTTAGTCGTATGAGGCATTGAGGGCTATGGGAAAAGCCCCAAAATGAGGTCTAATGTAGTCTTACAAACGGCTTCCATCTTTTCTCCAAAGCTCCAAGGCCACTACTTGTCTATGGTCTGTCTGTCCTATCATTAGCTTCTACACCAGGCTTGTCGACTATAACATCTGTCTTAAATATGTGCTCAATGGGTGTGCTGACCGACGTGGACTTTGTGCCCCAAACATACCAAGTGTACTCTCGACGCCGGTTTCGCAACGAGTTTTCGCAGGGACTTGGTGTTCCACGGAGTGGTGAGGTGGGCACGATAAGCAGGTTGCCTTCTTTCAATTTGAAACCACCAGTCTCCAGCCGGTATAGGTGTAGGTGTAAGTGTAGGACGGAATTTGTATATGAAAGTAGCATGGACCCAGCTATGAAATTACCCATGCTCTGTCATCTTATATCAATTGCATGTAATCTGCTACATATAAACATTTTTTGGTCACAGTCTGTCTGCAATTCCAAGGGGGTAACAGGCAGACAGCCAATCTGGCTATGTCATCTCCCTCAGTATACACATCAACACTACTTGTACTATATAACTGTAACTGTTTTTTAGTATACTGTAAATAAAGAATCTAATCTAATCTAATCTAATCCGGCTCTCCCTCCGGCCAATAGGGCACATTTCATACATCTCCTACTACTAATGTAGCAATTTCACTTACTTTCCGGTGGAGACCCTGGATGTTGCTATAACTCACTTTCAGGGTGCCGAGATTCATTGGATTCCGCTTACTGATCATATTGTTTTCTGGTGCTAGCCTTAGTAAACTCATTCTGCCCTACCCCCCCCCCCTCGATCTTGTTCGTCCCACCTGTGTCCACCTCTTGCTATACTTGCCTCTGGCCTCCCATCCCGCTCCTCTCCAAAAAGGGTCCGCTACCTGTAGAATTTTTCCCCCAATACCCGTGTCCCCATCCTGCTAAGATGCAGCCCGTCACGCCCGTACATGCTCGCATTGCCCCAAAACGGGTCCCAATGGTCGATAAAGGGTATTCCCAGGTCGACACAGTAGTCCTCCAACTCCTCATTCAGCGCCAAAATCCTTGAGTTCCGTTCGCCCCTACCCCCTAGGACAAGAAGGACCCCGGATACAACTACTCTTGCATTCCTACTGAGCAGTTTGCTGACTAAACCTCTGTACGACTCCACCAAGCTTACTGTCCTTCTCTCCCTGATATTGTTGGTCCCCACGTGGACCACCGCTACCGGATCCGATCCTGACCCTGCCACAATAGCATCTACCCGTTCCCTCAGATCATCCACCTTCGCCCCAGGAAAGCACAAGACTCTTCGATTAGAACTATCAGGACCACAAACCACATTGTCAATCCCACGTACAATGCTACTCCCCGCTACAACTAATTTTATTCTTCTCCCACCAGTTCCTATATCATCTGCAACACGCCTCGTCTTGAATGCCTCTTGCCCCCTCTTTCTCTTCACCGTCCTCTTTACCCCATCTGTCCTATCAACATCAGCAACCACCTCCCCCTCTCAATGCCCCCCCCCCCCCCACTCTCATCCCCAGGGGTATCGGAATCTAAAACACTGAACCTGTTCTCTAGACACTACTTAGCAACATTGACAGCCTTACGCCGACTCTGGCCTCCTGGCTCTACGCTGCCCTGTCCTGACTCCACCTTCCGAATTTTCCGACTGGATTCCCCCTCCTCGGTTACACCTCCCACATCAAGCGCCCCCCCCCCCCACGTTTCCTGCTTCTCAGTTTCCTCCTTGAGTCGATAACGACCTTCCATCCACCTTCCATCTCACCATCATAGGTCACCTTCAACGGTGTGACTTCAGATACACCAGCCCTCCCCAACGCGACTCTTTCTTGGAAAGATAGAGACCCATAACAAACAAACATTATACCACTTACGCTGTCTCATAGTGAGTCAGTGTTACAGGCAGAATTTCCGTTTATTTCCACTCGAGTTTTTTATCCTTTTCTTCCGAACAATATCTTATGGCCCCTCACTGGAACGAGCTCGACGGGCTCGTTATTTTGGGGGTCATGGGCAGTGGTTCAGAGGAAGGAAATTTGTTTATGGTAGAAGACTGGAATGTTTTCGAAACCGACCATGTTGGATAAAGGGTTAAGTTCAAGATATGTGCCCTTCAGTTAGCTGAGTGATTCAAGTTTTGGAATGTTTTCTAAATCGACCGGGCTGGATAAAGGGTTAAGTTCAAGATATGTGCCCTTCAGTTAGCTGAATCATCCAAGTTCTTCGACAAGCGCAAAACCGAAATGCTAAGGTTGAATTGTATCACTCGCAAATTAACCAGGTATGACGTTTTGTGTGTCCCACGAAACCCTCTCCATTAACCCCCACAGGTGAACGCTATGTTAGACTTTGAAAAGTATGTGGGAGCCTTTGTTTGATATACGCAACACAGCAATGATAGTTTTTTTTAATTGTTTGTCAACATTCATCTAACAATTTTCATTTGAAGGCAATGCGATGTACAATACAAATTCTTCAACAAGCGCTATACCGTAATGCTAAGCTTTACAATTCACTCGCAACCTACCAGTTATGATATTTTGTGTGTCTAATGAATCAGTCCTCGTCATTACCCCCACCCCTCCCCCCGCCACCACCCACGTGAACGCGATATTAGACCTTGAAAAGTATGTGAGAGTTTTTGTTTGATATGCGCAACACAGCAATGTAATCTAAGACAAAATCGCCGTATATTCTCACTCAAGATTCCGATTTTTCTCTTCCGGGCCACAGCTTGTGGCCCTTCATTGGAGCGAGCTCGAGGAGTTCGTAGCAATAAGGGGTTAGGGTCAGTGGTTCGGAGGGGGAAGCTCGAAAACTATTTTTTAGCACGGATGACGTCAAGTTTTCAAAATAAATGGCCAGGTTGGGTAAAGGATTAACTTCAAGATATGTATCTTTCTTCGACAAGCGCTACACCAAAATGTCAAAGTTTATAATTCAATCGCAACCTAACTAGTTACGATACATTGTGTACCCAAGGAATCAGTCCTCGGGGAGGGCGTTGCAATGAACCAGTCCTCTCTAGTAACGCCACACGTGAAGGCGATGTCAGACCTTTTAAAGAATGTGAGAGCCTGTTCTTCTTATTTTTTTTTCAAAACCTAACGTGTACTACTTCGGATGTTTATGTTCACAAGTCACTTGTGATCTAATACAGTAATGCGTACCCTTTACATGTGGGTGTTTCCACCAATCGGCGTTCTTCTATACGGCACACTTGAATGAGGTCTTGTTGTGAAATAAGATAAGTGAAAACGTCCGCGTTGCGGCGCTCCAGATTGGAATGAATATTCCGGAGCAGGCCGAAGTGGTAACAGAGTTTACCGGAAGAAAACGGAGTCAACTTCGGCGAGAAGGTGCAACAGCCCTTGTCACTTTGCTGACGAATACCGGAGGCGAAGGACTTTTTTACCCTGCGAAAGGCAACTTTTGACAGAAGTAACAACTTAGAGAAACCATTACAAGCCATCACTAACTACAGTGGTGAGTATTAGTTACCTCGTCATCACAAGGTCATTGTAGCTTTGATATTCTAAACCAATGTTACTTTATTTGGCGACGATTTGTTAGAACTAGCGTGACCTTCCTCGGTACATTAATACAAATAGAAATGGCGTGTTTCGCGTGGTCGCCGCCATTTTGAATTGTAAATTTGACACTTGAGACATTTGTTGCTTTTGGTTCTTTTTCCTGAATTTAAGATGAAATTGCGTTTTCGTTTTGTTTAGGGAGAAGATAATGAATTTTTTCACCTTGTGAATTTTTTTTTCGATAGGTTGGTGCTTATTGAGATAGATTTTCACAAATTGAAAACAAAAGGTTTTGTCTTCGATACAGTTGTAGTCGAAAAAATTCGGTTGTCGTTTGTAAATTGATTGAACACTTGCTCAATCGGAAATTTATAAACAGTTTGGAGTGTCAAAGCAATATTTTCATTTGAGCATTACGTGATTTTGAGAATGTTACAGGTTTCTCAATAGAATTATTGCTTCAAATTTTCCTTGCAAGTTGATGTGAATCACTGAGTTTGCTTGAGCGTTCCGCGAGAGTAAACAAGTTGTATAAACATTGAATTTTTTGTGGGAAAAATTGAAAAAAAAAAAAAAAAAAAATTTTTTATCAGTGATTTACGACAATAAGCATGAATAAAATTAATGTCAATACAGCTTCTTTTCAAGAACTGTTACTGATTCCTCATGTAGGGGAAACAATTGCTGCTGCATTAATTGAAAGCAGAAAAAAGTATGGAGTGCTGAATTGGGATGATTTAACTCAAATCCCATATTTCAGGGGCTCAAAAGCACAGTGACAGGTTATTGACTTAAGTCGGCCACTGCATCCAGTGTCTATTGACAACAGGATTAGGCTTAGCCAAAGCCCAGGTAGGGGGGTTACCCCACCACCATCATTTATTGCCTCAACCTATGTTGGCCCAGAAAGTAGGGCAAGTCAACAGTATGCAGGGGGAGACAATAAATATACTCCATTATCACCTGTATCAACAGGGTCGAGCACCATAAGCTCGCATACTTCATCACCACGTGTACACAGTCTAGGTCAGGGCAAATACAGGGTACACAGTCAGCAAGCATAACAGACAGGGTAACTGTAAGTGATGGTTCAAAAGTGATGGAGGACGAGGAATGCCTGAATTCTCCTGAGCGGAACCAATCTGCCATGATTATGGAGGCACAGCAGGGGGTACCTGCAGACACGTCACACATACACTCAAGTAATGTAAAAGGGGTAGAGGGTATGAGTAGATTTTCACCCCAACCATCTGGTTCTCCAAATAGGGAGTACTGGGAGAATAAATTGAGTAAGTACGAAAAAATGAGTGTCGATTTGCTTTTTGAAATAAGGAAGGTGGAGAGGCAGTTGCAACTCCAGACGGCCACTCTCAAAACAAATCCCGATGTGCGACAGAAAGTGAATAGCACACATGACACCATGCACAGTCGTGCAGAAAATGGACAATCCAGGGTAGGATTAGGTCATGGTGGGGTTACCACACACTCGGGGTATGACAACCACTCACACACAACTCCGGGAAAAACGTTTGATGCAAACTTTGCGACAAATGAAAACATTTTAGATTCCCAGAATTTGGCAGGTTTTTCTGCCAGTAATAGTCAAAAAGTTGTACCGACAATAGCATGCTTGTCCAGTTATACACTGGCAGGGCATGGTTCTTTGGCATGTAATAGTCCAGCCGTAACATACACTTCTTCGGCTATTAGGGGAAAAATTATGAATACCGGAAGTTTGCACCAGATGACAAGTAGCCCGATTGTTAATGCCTACAGTCATAGGCCAGGGATTACCCAGCCTATGTATAGTCGTGGGTCACAAATCATAACGGCCACGTCCCCGGTACAAGTTAGTGCGTCACAGCAACAGGGTAATGGTTTAAACACACAGATTGATGACTTGCTGCAATTTGATCCAATTGTATGCTGCAGTCGAACACAAAACCATTTACCACATCACACTTTTATACAGACCAGACACGTGACCACTATCGTGAGAGTTATGCCACAAATGTTCAAAGGGCAACTCAAGGTGTGAGATATCAACATTTACAATATAACCAATCAAATGCTACTCGAGAGATCTCTGACAGGAGCGGATTGATTGGTAATACATATCTTTTGGTTGATGTTAAAACTGAGTGGTCAAATTCTCGAGGGATCTCTGACGAAAGGACGTCCACTCAAGTATGTCAAAATGCAGTGCAATTAGATCGTGAACTGATAAATTCCCGAAGAATACCTGAAGGAATTCAGTTCCACGATAACAAAAAAGCAGTTCTGGTCGAATCACCTTATGTAGATTCCCGAAGACGGCCTGAGGGAATCAGGGACACTAATTGCCAAATTCAGGAAGGCCGATCACCTTTTCATTTACGCCAAGATACAAATTTTCAGCATGCAAGGGGCTCAGGTCCACTGCATGTCCAGAATCAAAATGTAGAATTTCATTCTCATCCTGGCTATACTTTGGGTAACCAAGCACTCTGTCAATGAGAAGCCCGACCGATCCGGGACGGCGAGTATCTTGCAGACATTCAGCCCAAAATGAATTATCAAGGTTCGGAATTTCGTCAATTTGGTAATCAGGGTAAGTTTTATTCACCACAAGTGCGACTCCAAGGAGATGCACCCCAATTTAGTTTTCGAAATGTTCACCACACCGAAAACCGAAGACATTTGTATGTGCCTAAAGGTTTAAAGTTTGATGGCACTGAATCATGGAAAGCTTTTGAAACTAAATTTAAAAATAATAACTGTTCGACGTGTTAAATTTAAATCACCATCAGCGATTCATGTGGAGTTAGCTATTGGCGATCAAAAAACTGAAGCAGTTGTTGATACGGCTGCTGATGTAACTGTTTTATCGGATAAGCTGTTTAGGCGCATAATTCCAAAACCACCAGTCATAAAATCTGTTCGTTTTAACACTGCTGCCATAGACGGACGGATGACAGACAGTTTTGTAGGTCCTGTCTCCATTCAAATTGAAAATTTGATATTTCATGAACATGTTTACGTTGCGCCATTCGAAGACGATATTTTATTGGGAATAGATTTTTTGAAGAAACATAAGGCAGTGATTGATATTAAAAATGATTCATTTAAAATCGGAAATGTTGAAATTCCCACTGTGTCAAAAAGCCCAAATAATTCCACGTCCACGCGAATTGTTAGAATAACTTTGGATTCGGACACAATTGTTCCACCTAACTCAGCTGTATTAATAAAATGTGAGTTAGATAAACAAATGACAGAATTTGTAGCTGAACCGGCTGAGTCATTGCCATTAATCGGGTTGCGTTCAGTTCACCGTGGCGATGAGGGAACCCTGATTTGCCTGGTGAATATTAACAATCGCAACATTCGATTGAATAAAAATCACTTAATTGGTTTTGCTTATGAGGTTGATATGATCCTTAAGAATGAAAAAGAAGTCCCAATGTTTAACGAAATAGAGGCTGGCCGTGCGAGCGCAAGGGCAGTTAATGTCTCGGAACATAGAAAAAATAAAGTTCCTGATCATTTGGCAGACTTGTTCCAAAGATCGTCAAAATATTTAAATATGGAACAAGCTGATAAATTGGCAAACTTGTTGACGGATTTCGGAGACGTGTTTGCCAAAAATGAATTTGACATGGGTAACTTTAAACAAATTGAACATTCAATCGACACCGGAGGTCATCCATCAATTCGTCAACCAATGAGGCGAACACCTTTGTGTTTTGCAGATGAGGAGGAATCCCATTTACAAAACTTGTTAGAAACTGGGGTTATTCAACTAAGTTTAAGTGAATGGGCCTCACCGCCAGTTTTAGTTCGAAAACGGGACAATTCACTGAGGTGGTGCATTGATTATCGGAAAATTAATGCAATCACAAAGAATGAGGTTTATCCCTTACCCCGAATTGAGGAAAGTCTTGATTGGCTTTCAGGCAATTTATGGTTTTGAAAAGCGGATTGCATGAGTGCCTATCATCAAGTTAATCTTAGAAAAGAAGATAGGTGCAAAACGGCATTCAGTACCAAACATGGTAGTTGGGAATTTGTTAAAATGCCTTTCGGTCTTTCCGGTAGTCCCTATACATGGTCTAGGGTAATCAATTTGGTTCTCTAAGGGTTAACCTGGCCCACGGCTTTGAGGTATCTGGATGATGTGGTGTTCGGTGGACATTCATTTGACGGTCATTTGCAGAGTTTTAACCAGATACTGGGAAGATTTCGCAAATACAGTTTAAAGTTAAAACCCCAAAAATGTGAATTTTGCCAACACAAAATTGAGTTTCCTGGAAGAATCGTCAGTAAAGACGGTGTTGAATTAAATGATGAATCCAAGAAAACTATTAAAAATTGGCAAATTCCAAAAACTACAAAAGAGGTTGAAAGCTTTTGTGGTTTGGGAATTATCACCGAACCTTTATTAAAGATTTTGCCAAAATGGCTAAACCTCTTTATGACTTAACTGGCAAAAAACCATTTAAATGGAGACAAGACCAACAAGATGCTTTCGAAGCTATTAAGACTTGTTTGGTGTCTCCACCAGTTCTCACTCTTCCAAACAATAGTGACCCTTTCATTCTCGATACAGACGCCAGTGGGTGGGCGATAGGGGCTGAGCTATCCCAGATTCAGAATGGGGTGGAGAGAGTAATTGCATATGGGAGTTTTGTGTTAAAGACCAGCAAATACGTTACTGCACAACTAGGAAGGAGTTGCTTGCAGTGGTAAGATTTACTAGGCAGTTTAGGCATTATTTGCTGGGACGACCATTTATTGTTAGAACTGACCACAATAGCCTTAGGTGGCTAATGAACTTCAAGAATCCACAAGGCCAGGTGGCTAGGTGGATGGAGGAACTTAGCCAATATAATATGGTAGTCCAGCATAGGCCAGGAAAATTGCATAGTAACGCAGATGCCCTTTCTAGAATGCCCACAGGTCAGGGGTGTCCAGAGTATTTTTCGGGTTGTAAACTTTCAAAATTACGTTGCCGCGGGTGCAGTTATTGTGCTCGCTTACAGAAAAATTGGGCTTAGTTTGAAGAAGAGGTTGATTATGTAAAGGCTCTAGCCCAGGGATCATGTACTTTTGATGATACAACCGAAATTACAATATCAGAAATTACCCCAGATGACGCAATGACAGGTGACAGAATGAGAAATTTAACTTGTGAATTCCAATCAGAGGTTTCTGGGATTCTGCAGGGCTTCAGTGATGGTTGGACAGACACAATACCCAATACTGGTTCAATTTGTCCAGATTCTGGTTGGGTCCATTCCTACCTGGAAATTGAATCTACATATAATGGTCCTCAAATTTAGGGCAGTCACGGCTAATAATGATGTCGTTACTCTTGCAGCGGTCTGTTCTTCAACAGAAATGCAAGAACAACCCACTGAGGGTGAACTCTTCATTTGCAGCGATGCTACAAAATATATGTGGATTAACAGAAAAAGGTTTCTCTTAAAAGAGGGGCTTTTATATAAGGTTAGGAAAAATAGTTTAGATCAAGTTTTGGTAGTTCCCAGTAAATTTTCGGCAGAAATTTTGCCGTTAGCCCATAATATTCCTGCTTCAGGACACCAAGGGGAAGTACGTACCAGATATACGGCAACTAAAAACTTTTATTGGTATGGAATGAGTGAGGAAATCAGAACTTTTGTGGAAGCTTGTCCACAATGTTCAGTTGGCAAAAAGCCAACTAAAAAGTCAAAATGGGATATGACAATATTCCATTCAGGTTATCCAATGGGGAGAGTTCATTTGGATTTCCTGGGTCCATTACCACTTACTGAAAAAGGGAACAAATATATACTAATGATAATCGACCAATTTACAAAGTGGGTCGAATGTATCCCTTTACCAGATCAGACTGCGAAAATTGCCGCATGTGCTGCGGTTAATGAGTTCTTTTCACGATTTGGCTGTCCATTTCAAATTTTCACGGACCAAGGTCCTTGTTTTGAAAGCAAATTGTTTACAGCTATTTGCGAATTATTGCAAATTCACAAAGCACGAACATCACCTTATCGACCTTCGGCTAATGGTCAAGTGGAACGCCAAATCCGCACCTTAATGAACGCGGTTCGGTGTTTTGTAGACAAAAGTCAGAAAAATTGGGATAAATCTATTCCGCAGTTAGCCAGAGCTTTGCGGTCATCAGTGTACCGGTTAACTGGATTTACCCCAAATAAACTAATGTTTGGCAGAGAAGTAAACCACCCAACAGATTTGGTATTTAACTTCAAAAAAGACGTTCCATCAAAGGAAATTCCAGCGTATGTTCGTGATTTGAATTCTGAAATAAAAAGGGCTCATGAAGTTGCACGTAAGCAGTTAAAATCCGAATGTAAGAAAATGAAACGAAATTATGATCTCACTCTGAATAAGAAAACTTATAAATTGGGTGACGTGGTTTACATGTTAGATGATGCTACGAAAAAGGGTAGATGTAGAAAATTGGCTCCTTTTTTGAAAGGACCAGCCATTATTGCTGAAGTTTATACCCCATACTTATTCAAGGTTATTTTCAAAAAGTCTGTTTGTGTGGCGAATCATGATAGGTTAAAAAGTTGTCATGATAGGATTCTGCCACCATGGTTAGCAAAATGCCTTAAGAAATTTGAAGAAACAGGGGAGTTACTGTACTTAGAGCATCTACAGTTTTTTTTGCATCCGTCGTAAACCATATAGTGGACAGTTCATGATACAGTGTGATCACTGTCTAGAATGGTTCCACGGAAAATGCGTTAACATCACCCAAGAGGAAGGAAAGGAGATCGATGAGTACAGACGTCCTAATTGTTAATTCGTTTCATTTCAGAAAATGTCTGAAAACAACTCTGACATAGAACCAGATCTGGGTCTGGATGTGGATTCAGAAATGATGCTGGCACGTGACGGAGACCGGACCGGGTCAGTAAGTTCCATATCTGTGACAGATGCCATTGAGGAACTCCTGATAGGGTCAAATCAGAGAGAGAATTTACCAACGGTGGAACCTGAGGAGAACCTGACGGTAACACTGCAGTTGGAAATTCCTGAGATGGTAAGGACCACACCTTTACCTGATCCTACTCCTGAGGAATACCTGATGGAGTTGGTAGGGGAAGGTAGTTCTCCTAAAAAGGCGACAAAGGAAACACATGACGAATACCGGAGTGTGCTTCCACTTACTGGGTTCAGGGTAGAGAAGGCACAGGAGAAAGACCCAACTGTGCTGGAATCCGGTGGTGTGGAAAAAATGGAGATTCAATACGAAGCCATTCCCACACCCGACCCAGTGGAACAGGGATCAATTGAAAGAATAGAGAAAGGTACGTCTGTCCGTGAAAGGAAACTAACAGGCATGGCAGAACGTATTGCTCTATCGGCAATTGGAGCTAAAACTCAGCAGCAGGAACTGAGTGAGCTCTGTCAAAAATTAAATAGGCACGTAAAAGAAAATATTTTAATCAAACCTGCATCCAGGTTCATGGCCCTGCTATTAGGAACAAATTGGTCCCTGATGGAGAGGTTAAACGTGCTTAAAAGTCAATATCTCCTAGCCAAAGCACAGAAAAATAAAATCTGGCAAAAAGATGTATCGGCTCTCGCTCTGGAGCAGCTGTCATGTCGTTTTGGGGTCACAGAAAATTTGGGACCATTTCCTAAAATTAAAACACCAAAAGTTAGGACAAGAACAGTGTCTGCTACTCCCTTCACCAAGACATTCGGTTCTCTTGGAGAAGTCAAGTACCGTAGCTAGTGCTGCTAAGGCAGAGGCTAGGGTGGAGTCAGTAGACAGGGTTCTTGAGGAAAGGGGTGTTTTTGCACCCAAAGCGAAAGCCCACCTCGGCAAACAGATGTCTGTGGTCAAAGGTTCTCTGACGAATACCGGAGGGGAACAGACCGAGTTGGTGTCTGCTCAGCTGTCTCAGAGCAAGATCAAGTCGAAGGACACCTCGAGGACTGGCCTAGAGGGTTCAAACTCCGGAAGCCAGAAAAATCTCCCATAAAAATGAGGAAGGCCCAAAAGTTAGCAAAGGGCAAGATAACCAAAGAGGCACAAAAAGGTGCGGAACCCTTGAGGGAGGCCCAAAAGGGTCCCAAACCTAAAGTGGTGAGAGTTTGTCCCCTGGAAACGTGCGCCATGGAATTCAAAACGGATATACAGAGGCACTTTTCAGGGACTCACTTCCCACCAACATGGTGGATTGAATTTGGAATCACCACTCAAAAGCCTCTTAGGGTTAAAATGGTGCAGGACATGGTTCTGCTGGCTAGAACCGTGTTAGGGCTAGAAGAGAAATCATCTGACTTGGTGATTCTAACAAAATTATTAAAAAATTTAAGGGCCATAGAATCGTCTACCAAGTCAGAGCTTTTAAAAGACCTGGTCCCTAGTAATGGTAATGAGCTAACCATGAAGGCCATTTCTAAGGACCTAGGTATCGCCCTTCCTCCTGAAGGTATCCAAATGGAGCAATTGAATACAGTTTCTTGTTTGTTCCATTGGAAGGTGGTATGCCTTGTTCTGAACCAGGTCAGTCTTAGGGTTCAGAGCACCTTCATGAAGACAAAGGTGTCCACTTGGCAGGTGAAGATGCTGGTGAGTAAGGCTCGTAAGGGTGAGTTTGGGGCAGAAGAGTGGTTGACTGCTCAGGTTAGGGCGGCACAGCTGGATTATCCTCATGAAACTGAGGATGGACTGGTTGCTACTGCCTGGATAATCTCGGCGGTCGCTGCTGAGGAGGTGGCGCTGACGGAAACCGGAAGCGCAATACCCCCTGTTCCTAAAGCCTGGTCGGACCTCGTCACAGAAGTTGCAACAAGGGGAACCCCAGGTGCAGCTGCAACAGTGTCCAAACCTGAAACTTCCAAGTTTAAGTCACCTGAGAAGAGGGGCGCAAAAAACAAGGAGCCCACCATCAAAACAGAAGCGGCTGACCGATACGGGACGCTCTTCTGTTAGGGAACCCCAAGGTCCCATAATACAAAGAAAAATGGACCCGGTGACCTTAAAAATTACTGCAGAGAAACAGGGGGCTCCACAATTGAAGCAGAAGCGGCCGACCGATTCGGGAAGCTCTTCTGTGGTGGATTCCTCGGGTCCCTTCGAATTTGAAAGGAAAATGGACCCAGTGACTCTGAAGGTGACAGCCACTGGTAAAGAGAGAGACCCCATAGCCATAGACTCTCACTTTCATCTGAACAGAGTTCGGAAAAGCTTCCGCTTGCCAGGACTGACACTGGATCAGGTGCTGGCAAGGACTCGAGATCAGATGAACCCCCAGGTTCCTGTTCAATTAGAAGCTGCTGTCGACGTCTTGTGTGACCCCGAGGAATTCCCGAAGGATCCACAGGCGTTGAGTGGTATCGTAGCAGTAGGTTGCCACCCTCAAAGTACAATTTGTTAACTGAGGAGGTGAAGCAGCAGCTCAAGGGATTGGTTAATTCCCCCCAAGTTGCCGCCTTTGGGGAAATCGGTTTGGACCGAACCTATGTAAAGGGTCCAGCTGAAATTGAGGAACAGGACCGAATTTTCGGGGAACTGTTGGAAATGGCGCCAAAAGATAAGCCACTGGTACTGCATGTTCGTGGGGCTGAGGGATCTCTGATGTCCCATGATGTGTTGAACACGGCGCTAATCCAAATCTTGCAGACGACACATGTAAGTCAGGTTATCCAACTTCATTGTTTCACGAGCCTGGAGGTGGACGTTAAGGCCTGGCTACGTCATAGGGCCAATACATTTTTTGGTTCAACTGGTCTCTCCAGGAGTTTTCCCCCGGAAATGAAGAAAACAGTGGCTGCAATCCCTTCAAATCGTCTGTTCCTGGAAACAGACGCCCCATATTTTCCCATGGGGACCAGAAGGCGCTGGTCAACTCCTGCTCTTATAGGGGAGGTTTCCCAGGCGGTGGCTGCAATCAGAGGAGAAAGCCTTCATGAACTGCTAGAGGTCACTGTGGCCAATACCAAGACAGTTTATGGTATTCCATGAATCCGTTTGTGTATGTGTCAAAATCTCCAGGTTGATGTAGTCTTCAAGTAAAAGTGAAAAGATTCTGTGTTTATCCCTATATTTCTTTTTGTGACTGGGGTAGAGGCTTGGGTGGTTAGCCCAGAATAAGTTCTTTCCAGAATAAGTTTCAAAAATTACCCTGGGGGGGGGGGGAAGAAATAAACTATTTCAAATTGAGGTGGGTGACTTGGGTAGTTGTCAGAAGTGTGCTGACGGATCTCGGAGGTGCACGACGCTCCCCAATATAAGTCACATGGGTGTCTCAAGGAAAGGTTTATTAAGTATTATTTCACCTAAGTATTATTTTATAGTAAATTGGGTGGGGTCATTATTTAAATTTTTCCAGTATTTGAGGTAGGGTGTTTGGGCGGTTGTCCAGACTTGAGGAGGCCCAGAATTGCCTCAAGTGAATAATTTAATTATGGATCCACTAAAGTTTAACTGCAGTTATGTCAATTTGTCCCATATTGAGGTGGGAGGCTTGGGCAGTTGTGTGGTGCTGAGGGATGCCTGAGGCGCTGAAACACTACCCAGGATAAGTCTCACGGGTGCCTCAAGGGAAAGTTGCATGAGTGAGGAGGGGAGCTTGAACAAATACTCGGACCTGAAGAAGCCTGATGGGAAGAGAAATTGTCCAGTAGGAGCCTCCAGGGTGCCTCACTGCATGGTCAAAATCGGTTAGGTGGTTGAGGTTGAGGACTGGGCTGTGTACGGGTAGTCACTCGCCCAAGAAGAGCCTCAAGGATGCCTCAATGGTTAGTAGAATTTTTTCCTAGATTGAGGTGAGGTTTCTGGGTAGTTGGCCAAAGGTGCGTCAAGACAAAGCCAGGCGCGCTTCACTCACCCAGTTTAAAGCCTCCAAGTCGCCTCAAGGATAATGTCATTCTGCTTTTAAACCAGATATATATTTAGTATACTTAGGTGCAAATCCTCATATTTGGTAAACACACTTGGTATATCTCTTTTGAAAACCTCTGACTTGGTATATCTTATGAAATATGCATACTTGGTATACGCCATGGGTTAACTTGGAAACTACTGTGTGGAGAAAGAGATGTGTCTTGATCTGACGGATCTCGGAGGTGACGGACACAGTCTGGAAAAACACTTTAAGCACGGATTTCAGTGGAGATACCATAGAGGGAAGGCGAAGCAGCCACCTAAGAAATTTAAAGGGGATTTCCAGTTATAAAACCGGGTCAAGTTTCTCTTGAGGAAGACTGATAGGGAAACAAGAAAAAAATGGGACCTAGAAAAGGGCTTTTGGAAATGAGCTGTTCGCGTGTGTGACAGCTCAGCCCTTTAAAATAATTTGGGCTGTTCGAATGTTCGACAGTCCATTCACTGATTTTTAAAAGAAAAAATGAATTTAAAAAAAAAAAAATTAAAGTAAATTAGTAATTTTTTAGGATTTGGAACTGAATGCTTAAATACAGAAAATGGCCATGTAAATTAATTAACTGAAGAATGAAATTAAATTAAAGATCGGCCAGATTAATATATTTTCTATAAAGTTCCAAAATCCAGTAAATCACTCTTTCCCCGCATTTTTATAAGTAAAATGTAAGAGTAATTTAATTAAAACGGGGAAGAGTGTTGTGAAATAGGGTAAGTGAAAACGTCCGCGTTGCAGCGCTCCAGATTGGAATGGGTATTCCGGAGCAGACCGAAGTGGTAACGGAGTTTACCGGAAGAAAACGGAGTCAACTTCGGCGAGAAGCTGCAACAGCCCTTGGCACTTTGCTGACGAATACCGGAGGCGAAGGACTTTTTTTACCCTGCGAAAGGCAACTTTTGACAGAAGTAAACGAACTTAGAGAAACCATTACAAGCCATCACTAACTACAGTGGTGAGTATTAATTACCTCGTCATCATAAGGTCATTGTAGCTTTGATATTCTAAACCAATGTTACTTTAGTCTTAGCCTCTTAACGTATGTGGTGATGCGCTTGCTTTTGACATGTTGGAATGTGAGCGAGTAGTGGGCATGGCTAAAGTGGTGACGCATAATAAAAATTCCACTTCGTGGAGAAAATTATGGTAAAATTGGTTAAAACCATATGAAATACTGATTCAATAATAGCACTGACACTACATTCCACAATGGAATTAACATTGGACGTCCTGTCACTTTGAAGCTACATTACTGAATGACAACAAAGGGAGATTGTCCGCCAGTGAGCATATCAAGGGAGATAATATGTTACAATTATACATTAACCCAACAGATGCCTATGTACACACTACAGGAAGACCACCAGTACAACACTCCTCCCCTGCCTGTTTAGAGCTATTTACATTTATAATTGAACAGATGGGGGTCTTGATGTCCAAACGGGTGGACATACAAATTATCTACAAACAATAGATTATTTACAAGAAGACAGTGTCGTACTGGTAAGCGTAAGCTATTTACAAAACTGTTGGGAAATGACAACAATCACCCCTTACCACGTTTAGAAACAAATCGTGTAGCCAGAAATGGACATTCAATAAAGCTCATACTACAGGAGTGAGTTCAACAGAACACGTGTGTAATCATCGACAGATTCATTAACTGGAGCATGACAAGGTAGCAGAAATGACCTCCCTGTCAGACCTGTCCAGCCACTAAAACTGTCGACAATTGAAATGAATGCTGAGCCATGAATAAACATTTGAGACAAAAGTGAATTGCGCTTTTTACAAAATTTAGCAGATAGAGAACAATCATCCCCTAAAACCAGAGTGAAAATAAAACAGATTTCCAGTTGGAAACTTCTCTTATTGCTGAAATGGAAAATATCCAAATGTCAACGAATCTGGTGAGTGGATTCACTAAAGAAAGCAACAAAGGCCTTCCCTAAAATGGCACCACTCACCAAAAATGTTCACAACCGAAAGAGAAGTTTACACTGCATGGTTCATAGTACCTTAAAAATTACGCACTCTGTTTGAAATAAATTGACACAATTTTAAAAGTTTTAAAAACATTATTTAAAAGAAGATGATGATGTGGGTAAAAGGTGAGGATTTTAAAAGACATCTACAGACGACGAATGGTAACAATAACGGAGTGTGTGCTTGCGTTTGAGCGAAAGTTGCATGGTGTAAAGTGGGCGTAAACGTCCCGGTGAGGAAGTGATTAAGACCTCCCTACGGAAAACATAATGTGTTTGTGTATATCTGTTGTGTAAAGTGTTATGGGCGCTGTCAATGTTATCCAGGCAAGAAAGCATATAGAGCCTTCCCGCTCTGAAATGTATGATATGTGCAGTAATGCTATCATTGTGGTTATGTAATGTGTGTATCTCCGTTTTCCATAAACTCATTGCAAGAAAATTACTGGAATGGAAGGCTGGTAAAAAGGCGTAATTCCGCTGTAGGTCAGCAATATGTGCGGTCCGAAACTACGACCTGTACCAGGACATTGTTGTCTCGGTAGTGTTGGTGCCAGATATGCATTAAGCAGTTCCTGAGGCGCCTTGACTGCTGTGCTATTGGGTGGAATGAATTGATATGTACGATGCAGAAGTAGTGACGGTGTTGTAAATGTCAGTGGTAGATAATATTGTGGTAATTGGTTGTTTTGTTGCAAAAAGCCGTCAATAATTACCCGACCATCACAACCATGTACATTTTGTGACAACCGCAATGGAGGAGGGGGAGGTTCTCTGCTTCTCATTCTGACATTAGGGACCACATGGACTGGTTGGCTATTACAATGTCTTCTCCAACGAACGCATTGCCTCGGTGCTTGTTCAGTGTTCGATGCCCGTCTCGTGGAATACTTGGTTGGATTGTAGACTTGATCGAGTTGCACATCCGGGTGAAATGGCATGTCACTTTTCGATGACCGCTTCATCACAGAAGACTTAACTTTTCTAAAATATCTTTTACGCCTGTGTTTCTTGCACTTTCTTATGGCATCAGAGGCATGGTGACAGTCTATTTCAGATTCTGGTGTTTTCTCAAGCAAGATGCGCTGAAAACGGTTTAGTTCTGCTGGAATTTGCTCAGTGGACAGAGCATAATTTTTCATTTTGACGTTCATTGAAGGAACATTGTAGAGAATAGATTCATTTTCTTCACAGCGCTCTTCTGTTCGAGTTGACGAACCAACATCAACAACATCATCAGTCTTTTTATTTGTTGTTGGTGATTTTACACTGACCTTATCGGAACATACACATTTGCTTTGTTCACCAGGCGGGTGAAATAAACCGAGAAGAGACATTAATCTTTTAAATTCCTCTTCTACGGGCTTCTCGAACTCAAAGAACCATTATCAGCATCAACAGCTGTATTGGCATGGACAGGTTTTGTGATGTCATTTTCATCATGGCTACTCGGCTGTTCATCTGCTGTGGTTATCTGAGTGGCACATTCTTCCAAATGGTCTGGGAACGGTTTAAATGTTGGTGTTAGAATTTCCCCATCTGGAGATTTCAGGATTTCATTCTCAAGTGCCTCCGTCATTCTTTCATTTAGTTTTGTATGTTCTTGAAAGTAATGTTTATAGGCTTTACATTCTCTTTCTAACTTTATATATTTGTCCTCCCAGTGACACTCCGTTTCTTTCACTTCTTTTAGATGCACTTCGTGAAGAATGTAGTTTTGTTTTATGTATGATTCCTATTTACTATTGGTATCTTCTACCGCCATCCAATAATTCTCTTCACATAATTTTTCTTTGTGTTCCACTTTCTCCTCCAAATGCTTCACCTCCTCCCTCAAAAGCTGCACTATACTATACCAGTGGTCATTTTGCGGTGTATATTTGGTGTTTCGTGACACTTTGTCATATGATGTGTGTATGAGGTTTATTTGCCCTTTCACCAACAGATGAGACCAATACTCAATCGGCAAGCCGGAATTTCGTTCCAAATCATCCAGTTCCAGACATTGTTTCCTTTCCCTACATTTTAACAACTTGTAGGCTGTTCGCTCATCGATATTCTTTATTTGGTGAAACTCTTCGGCTGTGGCAGTTTGGATATTTACTAGCTTCATATATTTGGTGAAGTTTGCAATGACAAGAACAGACTAATAAAAAAGGTCTAAAGCAAATACAATATTTGCAGTGTAGAAGTGACTAAATTAAATTTTAAACAACTGAAATGGATGTCAAAATTTTACAGGAGCTATTTCAAGTGTTAAGTGTACCAAATGTGATAGCTACCAGAGAGCAACTGGGCTAAAAATTTACATAAAAGTGAACACAGTCATTGAACAGTAGAGCTTGCAGTGAGCTGTACTCATAATTCATCGACCACAATGACAAAGTTTTCAAACAATGACTGACAAAACAATGGTGCAGTGCAAATCAATATCGCCGAGAATCACATCAAAAGACATACAATTTACAAACGACGAAATGTTTTGAATAATGTTTACACAATAATTTAAATAACTGAACAATTTTTCTTCTGTGGAAGAGCCAAACAAGATCGTTTTCAAAAGAACAAATTACAGTTTTTGCACAAAATCAAATTTACAAATGGGAACATTGAAACGAAAGGACTCAAATTCCATGACAGAAAAACACACAACATTGAAAAAAAAAATACTGTTTTATCAGAAAATAACTAAACTCAATGTTCGTGGAAACGATGGCAAAATTTGAGAATCATGCAGCAATTAAGATCCGCCCGGTTCACATATGCTCTCATATCGTTCTATGAAGAAGAAAAAGAAAACAGTTTTACAAACCAGACCACGAAATGGCGAGAATAAAATCAAAATATACAAACAAGTTTCCTCGCAACCATTTTAAATCCTCGTCGCCAGTATGGTAAAATTGGTTAAAACCATATGAACAACTGATTCAATAATAGCAATGACACTACATTCCACAATGGGATTAACATTGGATGTCTTGTCACTTTGAAGCTACATTACTGAATGACAACAAAGGGAGATTGTCCGCCAGTGAGAATATCAAGGGAGATAATATGCTACAAATATACATTAACCCAACACTGTTTACGGACTGCAGTGTTTGAACATGTGCTGACCACGCAGTCCAACTAAAATGATGTTTGTTTCAGTTTTCGATAATTTTCATCTGCAGCTGAATCATTTGCCCAAAACACCAATCATGATTAGATATTTAATAAGTGCATTATGAGCACGTTCATTACAAAGTATGTTTTAGAAGGCAAATACCCCCCCCCCCCTCCCCCCCATCTCGAGTTACAAACTTTACAAGTCGCGGGGACTACGACATTACTGGGCTCGGTAAACAAACATGAATTGGTGTCAATTTGGTGAACGTCAGTTCATGTGTGTGTGCTGATTCAGTGTTCCTCCATATTTGGTAATTTTCTATTTTTAACACGGCCATATCCCTGAGTACCTTTTAAGGGCCTATATAAGTAATGAAATTTTGTTTATTTTGAAAATTCTCACCTCTGATATTCCTTAAATGCAAATAAAATATACCCAAATTGTACATCAAAATGACGACTGAGATGAAAAGAACACGAGACACATGTGTAATCAACTCATAGAGTCGACTGTAGGCACCACTGGTTCCTGCAAGTCTGCTACCGTATTCGTACCAGAACTGAGAATTTTCGTTATTATTCAGTCGTTCGGATCCAAATAGGAGTGTAGAGAGCTCAAGAGTAAATGGCAATTCATTGATTGTGGAATCACGAGCATCGTCATAGATTGGGCAGTGCACAAGAAAGTGCTCAGTAGTTTCGTTTCGAGATCCCCACACTGGCAACGTGGAGATGTTGAGAAATGGTTATCGTATAAGTGGGCGTTGATATTACTGCAGTGCAGGCGTAACCTGCAATGATAAATTTGGGCAGCACGGGATTTGGCTCCATAGTAAAAGATTGGTGGTCGTAGGTTCGCACTATTTATAAACGTCTTGAAGTTTATGAGGGAACAATTTTCTCGTACTGAGCGGGGTAATCTATTCCACTGGTCGGTAACTTCCGGGATAAACGAGGACTTATATAAATTGGCGTGACAAAAGGGAACACGGTGGTTATTTTCGAATCGGAGATTGCGGCTTTGGGTAATAGATGAAATAATTGGTGACACCTTATTGGAGATATATGGAGGTGTTAATTTATGATACATCTTAAAAAATTGGATAAGCTTATGGTTTCGGCGTCGTTCTTCCAGTGGATCCCATGGAGTTTCTGTGTAGAGAAGGTCTTTACTGCAGCTCACAGTGGCGCCAGTAACTATTCTTGCTGCAGCTACTTGTATTTTCTCCAGGTCAGCAGCTTGAGTTGCTGAGCAGTTATCCCAGACAGAGTCAGCGTATTCTAAAAGAGGTCGGACAAATGCAAAGTATATCTTTTCAAGGACTTTCCGGTCAAGTGTAAACTTATGGGCCCTGAGCATGTCAATACGTGTCCAGGCTTTAGCGCACACATGATCGATATGGTCGTTCCATGTACTACCTTTATTCAAGATTACAACCAGATGCTTGTGGCTACTCACCTCGGAAATTTGAGTTCCGCCTAAATATATAGGTAGGTGCACCGGAACATTACTTTTACGTGATATAATCATGGTTTCCGTTTTAAGGGGGCTGAACTCAACGAGCCAGGTGTTAGCCCAGTGTTTAATTGTGGCTAAATCACGGTTGAGTATGATGGCACCTTGGTCAGGATTCTCAATTATAAGATAAAGGGATGTATCATCTGCAAATAAACGTATACTGCTAAGTAGGTTTTCAGTAATATTTTTGATGTAAATCAGGAATAACACACTTTATATATCACTAGCTGTTTCACCCCCGGGGGGGGGGGGGGTGTATTTGTGCTGCCAAATTCTCGAGATACACGAAACTTTTAACCCGATGGAATCAAGATATAAGGAGATATGAGGCCGAGGTTACCAGTTTCGAGGTCAAGGTCACATTGCACGGGCTAGCCACCCGCTCCATGGCACTCCTCGGATCGAGGAATCCCCAGAGAGAGCATGAGTTCGGGTATCGCAGGTATGAGTGTGTGGGTGTGTGATTGTGTCGGTGTGTGTGTGTGTGCGTGTGTGTGTGTGTGTGTGTGGGGGGGGGGGGGTATTTGTGTGTGCATGCGAGTGAGTAAACGTGTGTGTGATTGAAAAAATACGCAAGATTTCAGAGAGCATGCGAATTATAAACATTTTTGTGACATATAGGCCAAGTTGGCCGGGTGCAATTTCCTGTTCAAACAACGTTTTATATTATTATGATGAAGATGTCACATAAATAAAGAAATACTTACTTACTTACTTACTTACTTACTTACTTACTTACTTACTTACTTACTTACTTACTTACTTACTTACTTATTCTATCACAGGTTACGCTGGAATGTTAACTACACCCCATCGATTCCCACCTCCATAAAAAGACAGCAGAAAAAATGAAAGAAAACAGAATAAATAAATAAATAAAATGTATAGACTACAATACTTTTATGCTTTGGCAATTTACTCATTCACGTGGCAATCGATGAACTGGGAATCAAGCATGAACTCAAGACGCCATTTGGTGTTTGCTTGCCAATTCAACGTGTACATGCACCGCCCTCATGTTGATGCTTTTTTTCCACGTGTTTTATCGGTGTTTACATAATCGCGTGGTCTACTACTTCATTCAAGCGAGCTCCTTCTTGGAGAGGTATACTCTGACATATATAACGTTAACGCTAGGGCATGGATAAATTCTCTTTCTGAAGAGTTATACATATTCATTCATTTTTCAGATTCCTCACCAATTATCTACCAAAGCATTTTTTTCTTGATTTAAAAAATATGCTGGGAGTAGTTTTTCTTTTATATACTTAATGTTCCTATTTGGAACACTGTTATTGTTGACAAAAAATTTAAAACAATTCAGATGTGTCAAACCATTATTTCTTCAACTGCAATTCTGCAACAGTTCAAATCCAAATCAATTCACTTCACTGGGTGTTGATACAACTACCTGTTTGGTAAATAATCATGGCTAAAATCACAGTTGGTAGTGTAAACTGTCGAGGTCTATCCTCGGATATTGTTAAACAACAATAACAACACCTTGGCAGGCCGCTGATTTGTCGCGTTTCTCGGTTTGACATTACCTTATTGGTAGATACACATTCTTGTCAAGAAGACAATCGGGTGAGATGGGAAAAAGCAACAGAAAACCTAAATGGGCTGAGAGAACCAAAGAGGTTCTGGGATACATTTAAAACTCTTACTGGCTAAAAGATCAAAAGCGCCAATAATAATGCGCTGAAGACTAGCGATGGAACTATGGCCATGGACGACAAGGCAAAAGCCAGCGTTTTTGCCGAACTTCTAAAGAAAGCGCATCGTCCACAAGAAGGGAACAGATATGACAACGATTTGAAGGTAAAAGTAAATAAATTTGTCTAAGATAACAACTCAATTTTCAATGAACCGAAATTCAACGAAAGGCATGAAGACGGGGACGACCATAAATTAACCGAACCAATAAGCGTTGTAGATGTCATGGGTATAATCAGAAAACGAAAGTCATCTTCGTCCCCAGGAGAAGACGAAGTCTCTTACAAAATAATGAAACGGTGCCCCAAAATCTTCTACTGTAGACTTACCCAACTCCTAAACTGCTGTCTCTCCTGTGGGTATTTCCCAAAATGCTAGAAAGTGTCCACAGAAGTCATGATACCTAAACCCGACAAAGACCTTACCAACCCTTCTAACTACCGCCCAATTAGCCTGCTTAGCTGTGTTGGAAAAATATTTGAGCGGATTTTCACCACGAGACTCCGCAGCTATCTCGAATCAATCAACTTTTTCAACAAATGGCAAAGAGCGTATAGGAGTCCGGAAGAGAGAATCGAACACGTATATAGACTGGTCGATTAAACGAAAAAAGCATTTAGTTACAACGAAAAATCGGAACAGAGCTTTTCTTGAATGTAGAAAAAGCGTTCGACTCGGTATGGCACAATGGCAAGAGATAAAAACTAGCGAAATTAGGATTACGCACTAAATTCTGGGGATCATATCATCATTTCTAACTGACCGAAAAATCAAGGTGAGGGTTAACCGCGAGGTGTCAGAGGAAGTAATACTCTAAGCGGGACCACCACAAGGATCGGTTCTAAGCCCACTTCTTTTCATAATATATGTGAATGACATAGAAAAAGTAGGGAAAACGGTGTTGAACTATCGGGGTTCTCAGACGATAAAGGAACGTGGACGGCCTGCAAGTCCCGAAACATAATTAAAAATCGTCTGCAGGATACCATTCGCGATCTTAGGAGCTGGTGCGCCCTACGCCGCATCAAGCAAAATGAAGCAAAACTCAAAAAGTTACTTTCTTCAAGAAGCAAAAAAAAAAAAAAAAAAAAAAAACAGTCCCCAGAATCGATATCCAGTAATACGATCACAAATTAGAAGCAAGCAAAGAGGCCAAATTTTTGGGATTTATACTTGATAGCAACCTCAGTCTATTCAGTCACGTAAACTACATTACGGTTAGAGCTACTAAACGTATCAATTTTCTGAACATCATCAGAGGTAAAAATTGGGGAGCAAACAATGATGTGCTTCTCAAGCTCTACAAATCTTTTATAAGGTGTCATAATAACAAGTGACCTGAGCAAAACCAACATTCAGAAGCTACAGGCAAAACCAACATTTAGAAGCTACAGAGGGTTCAAATCATGCCCTGCGTGTGGCACTATGCACACCCAAATGGACACCGATAAAGGAACTTCACGAGCTAGAAAAAATAGAAACTACTGATACGCGATTAAAAGACCTACAAAACAAAACGCTCAACGGACTCCAGGATAGTGAATTAATGGTTGAGCTGGACGAACACCGATCCCGGGGAGTATAATGGGGAAGTGGGATGGGAGAATAAAGGACATGTGGGTAGGGGGCGACTCAAAGGAGAGAGTTAATATACTAATCGGAGAGATTGGGAAGAATGGGGCAAGGGATGTCATCAAGCAGTTCGTCTCCGAGTGTTGGGAGGAGAGAAGAAGCGCGGGAATAGGGAGGCAGTTGGTAGAACATGGGTAACCAAGGCCTTCTCATACGAGAACCGCGACAAATCAGCGGCCGGCCGAAGTGTTATTAATATATTATTATCCCTTAACAGAAAAACAAAATAAGTTTTCAGAAAATAAAAATTATAGTATAGAATTAAATTTCGTGGAGTCAGTGAGGATTGCCTCGCTATTCATTGAGACCTTAAGCGTTGAGTCTGTGAGGACTGCCTCACAACTCTGCAGAAGCGCGGTTGAAACGCGTTTAAAAGGCCTATAAAACAAAACCCTCCATATACTCCTGGATAGTGAATCAATGGTAGAGCTGAACGAACACCGAACCCTTAACAGAAAAACAAAATAAGTCTCAGAAAATTAAAATTACTCAATAGAATTAAACTGAGTGGAGTCAGTGAGGATTGCCTCACTACTCATTGAGAACTTTAGCATTGAGTCTGTGAGGACTGCCTCGCAATTCTGCTTGTGGGGAGTGGGCTCCGAAGAAATCCACCCTCACCCATCCAAGCAACAATCACACAACAGTCACAATATTCAACAGCGCAGTTCTATCTTTCTCAAATAATGAAATGGAGCAGTGGAGTCATAGAGGATTGCCTGACTACTCATCAAGAATTCTAGGGTCGAGCCTGTGGTGACAGCCTGGCAACTCTGCGCGTGGGGCGTGGGCTCCGAAGAAACCCACTCCTCACCCCATCCGGCAACAATCACACAACAGTCACAATATACAATAGCGGATTCCTATCTTTCTCTCTACCTATAACTTTTCTAATTGAACATTCTCAAATTTTCTTGCAACACTCTCATCAAGAAGACGCATGGAAATTGTAGACGAAGTGTAGGAGCAATTGGTACAACCTACCTTTCTGTTAACATACACAGGAAACCACCAAACCCAGGCAAGCATTAAAATGATTGAAACAAGCTTGCCTGGCTGGGACGAGTGTGCATTTTAAATAAATAAACGTGTGTGTGTGGGTGTGTGTGATTTAAATCCCATATCGTCATTGTGCGAGTTCGGCGCGCTGAAACTTTTCATTCATTCATTCGTCAAGAAGTCGAGATATCATGGAGAAGTGAGTGGGGATACGAGGCTTTTTAGGTCCTGTTCCAGCTCCAGTAGAGGAACAGCTATTTTGCGAAAAACTCTTTTGGATTCTCAGTTAATAAGGTTATTACAGATAAAGGGGGAATTATATTATACTTGATATTACTACAGGCGATCAAAGACTGACACTTTCTGTGGCATATGGGCCAAATTAAGACAACCCATCCTTTTGTGACAATTTTCTCTCCAAGACAGAAGAGATGGGCAATACTAGATATTTTCTCCGTAAAGGACCTTTTGACAGAACAAAAAAGCTTTTTATCCTTTTCTCACTTCTCCGAAACATACAACATTAAGATGCCGTTCACAGTTTACCAAGGAGTCATAGATGTCAAACCCCAGTTGTGGAAAGAAGCTGCTAGACGAAATCATAATGTTTCAACAATAATTAACGAAATTATCTTAAAACTGAGATTCTCTCGAAAATGTTGCAAAACCTTGCACCCAATTTTTTTACAGTCAGTGGCAATAAAACCCGTCAAAACGCAGAAAAAGTGAAAACAACTTTTAGGTATTGATTTACGGGCCGAATACTGGGAATCAATAGATAACAGTTCTTTCACAATCTGCGATGACTCGTATCTGCAGAGTCTTCAATATAAACTCCTCCATCGAACGATTTACACAAATTCTAAATTATTAAAAAGCAAACACTCCGAAACGGAGCTATGCACTTTTTGCAATAATACCAAATAAACCCTAATACACCTGCCTTTGAGTGTCCTCATTCCAAAACAATTCTCCTAAAGTTTTGTGAAGATTTGAAGTTAAAAGGTAATGTAACCCCCATCTTACGCTACAATTTATTCTTTTGGGAAATCAAAACTCCTAGGAACATTTAGGTACAATGCAATTCTGTACACTGCTGTATAAGAAATTTATTTACTCCTGCAAAGTGAGACGATGCACACCGGCATACAGGTCATTTATAGAGCTCCTAAATCATATCATGGTCTCGATATAATGTTATTCAACATGTACTCTGGTGGAAACGCTCAGGCTTTGAGAGAGAGATGGGAGATGTTGAAATGTTTATTTTCATCGTGAGTGACATAGAATATTGAGACCATGAAATGTTTGTTTGTGAAAACAAAACAGATCGACTCTTTCTGCTTGAAAAGGCAAGATAACAATAAGATTAGTTACAGCTTCACAGCGACATTTTATTCTACGGCCTTTCAAAGTGAAACCGTTGTCAATCAACACCTAACTGATTATGTTTCATCTTAAAGGCTGTTGGACACAGCACTGCACTCGGGCGATATCACAGATGCAGGAGTAGGAACATGCTCTCTCTCGCTCTCTCTCTCTCTGTTTGTTATGTGGGGGTAGTGGAGTATTGGTGCTTATACCAGGGCGCTGACGCTACATGTTTTACATCAGAGTCGTGTTTTTTAATTTTTATTTTTTTGGTAACATGTCATGCCCTGGGGATGGTCTTCTCTCTTAAAAGCCCACAGTTTCACATACTATGCAAGAGCCTTTATTTTCAGAAACATGTGGACTGTTTATTTTTCTGTTTCAATAATTTCTACTGTTGTATACGATAACATATTTATATTTGACACAGATGGATAATAATAACCCCCCCCCCCCCCCAAAAAAAAAACAACACACATTTCTTGGATTTACAGTAATGCTACAGACGTCAGATCGAAATATCATCACGTGGACGAATTGATAAGCAATCCGAACATAACACTCAGGAAATACAGGATGCTCTATCCCCCGTTCGTGTTTGACATGAGCAAACAGAGCGAGAAAATCAAAAACACCGTTCTGGACATTATGACCAAGATGTTGTTCGACAAGATCGTACCTAAGCAAACCGAAGCTTTGTGGACGTTTCAATCGGACGGATGTAAAATATCTGTCATTCAATAAATGAAAAAGACATATAAAACTTTGAAAAAAACTTTAATTTTTAAAAAAAAAACATTTAAAATCTTTAAAAAAAAACTTTAAAAACTTTAAAAAAAAACCGAAAATCATGAAAAGGAAGGTTGAGAAACATTACTATTATATAACTCAAATGTGTCTCAAACTTCCTCTTTTTACGTTCAAGTGCTCGACGTGTTCAGTTCGATTAAAAGTATATCCCTTTTTATTCTATACATTCAAAGGACTGCATTCGATCAACACATATACCATAGAAGAGGCAGCCTCGGGATTAGTCGTCTTCGTTTTGAAATTAATTCCATCTCCCTCTTCGACTCTCAAAGGTGTTCAGAATTTTCTCTTATTAGAATATTGATTCTCCATCTGCTTGACTTGATACCTACGGCTTTTATGCCATTTACCATCACGTTGATGACAGCTCTATTCTGCGAGTCGGTAGAAGTCAGACTCATTTGAATGATGCGTCGGCACGGGATATCCTATCCTACCATATAGCATTCCATTCCCTCCATTTCCGAAGGACCATTCCAATTTGCCAGAATCTGATGCACAGCTTTCCTTGGCTCACGCTTTTATCAACTGAAGTGTCTGGCATATTTTATTTTTCCATGACCCAAATCATAGTACAGACATCTGCCATCAACTCAGGATCGGTTAGATTCGTGGTATGATTATCTCCTATGCATAGATCATCTTCCATGACATCGCCGGTTTTCTCGACTTTAGTGTCGTCCACATATTTTCTGCTGACTGCACGCGAATAGTATTCTGGATCGGCTACAAGACTGACCAGTTTGTTACTGTTCACGTCGATGCTGGACTCCATTGTTCCTCTTGATTGCTTATCGAGACAGAGATCATCCACGTGCTCTTCAAGTTTCGTCTTTTGACACGGGCGATTTGGAATCATCGTCGTCGATCTGCGCAAGATTGACGATCTTATTGAATCCAACGTTCAAATCAGTCTTCATTTCGTTTTTCGTGTCATTCACGGCATCAACCATCTTTTGATTTGTGACATCTACGTATTGTTTGGTGGTGGCATCTCTGAGATGACCCGGTTCTCCTAGATTCGATATCTTCTGAGAATTACCGTCCACTTCAGAATTCATGAATTTTGGAACGTAGCGTTCTCTCAGATATTTGCCTAAATGTCTGTGCGAATCGTCGGCATAATATTTCGTGAGTCATTCGAATCCATGGGATCTGCCATTTCACAAAATTATTTGGATTTCAAGTCTAGATCGTCGGTCATGTTTTTATCCTTGTAAGTATCTCTCAAATGCTTTTCGAAATCTGCAACTCTCTGATCTGTATACTTTTTAGTCGCGGTGTTTCTGAAATCTATCTTTTTTGGGAGGCTTGTAAAGCTTGTGATTATTCTTGTTCAATGGTTCCTCTCGAGGTTCATTTTTTCTCACGCAATGATCTTTACGTTTTCGACAGAGATTCTGCCGTCACCCCTTCCCCCTTCAACGGCAATCTTTCTTTTCGTAATTTCATCAGTTCTTCCAAATTTATCGACTGTCATTTTTTAAAATTTAATAATCATTCTTTTTATAATTTATTTCGTTTTTACCTCAAATATATATGATAATTTCTTTCTCTAAATGTAAATTGTTGAGGATGTCTTGAAACTGATGTCTTGAAGACCATCTCATGAGAACATTTAGACACAAGTGTCCATGAAACACTAGTAGAGTATAATGGGGGGGGGGGGGGGGCGGGGGGGGGGGGGGGGGGTTCTAGCTCACTAAGCCCAGGTTTTCGCTTAGGTAAGTTCTCGCGATATTCGAGATTATTTTTCTCGAAAAATCACTATGTTGGATACCGGTTCCCTTTAGACTTCTCACGAAATGAGCAACTATACCACGTGACTACACGCGACTTTTTCAAGTCAGAAATCTGATGGGAAATCAAATCATCGATAGAGATACGATGAGGATTTGTCCCGTCTTGTCGATCAAACTGATTAGAAAATCGTGGGATAATCCGGTTCTGATCCAGTCGGAGAATTCATCACATTTTTTCATGGAATGACAGAGGACATACGGGAGAAACTTCTGAAGCCAAGATGTCAATGACAGATTTTTGTAAAAATAGACTTTTGAGTTGAAATGTTGCATGTCGTCTCATGACATATTAGTCCACTTTGGCGAGAAATCTAAAATGGGTGATGCGAACGTCAGACTCGTCAAAATGTGAAAACATGTAATTTTTGTGGGTTTTTTTAAGTGCCTCATCAACTGATTCATCGATTCGGTGGTGATCTCTCATATGTGAAACATTCCAAATCATCAGAAAATGCAAAAACATGTATTTTGCCGTTGGTGCTTTTGCAGTGTCTCTTCAACAGATGCAGTTGATTCGATGGAGATCTCGACAGACATTGCAACCATGTGGCGTCTTGTTTAATTACGCTTTTCCCTCTGGAAAAGACTCTTGTTATTCTACGGATTATTATTATTTTTTTTTAGGCTTTTCGCTCTGGAAAAGACTGTTGTTATTCTGCGGATTATTATTTTTTTTTTGGGGGGGGGGGGGGGGGGGGGGGGGCTGGGTGGGTGTTTTTTTTTTTTTTTTTTCACACATTTTGTCCGTACGATTCAGAAGCCATTCTCGAACCGATTTTCACGAAATTTTGCACACTCATAGACGGTCTCAAAATCTAAAAATGTACCGAAGCGGAATTTTCGATTTAACCCTCATTTCCTCAGAATTGGCAAAAAAATGCCAAAATTGGGGTTTATAAGCACTTTCTCGAAACACGTCCTGTAGATTTTTTTTAAACATTCATCATTATTAGACCTGTCTGTAACACGACCTTTGATACACAAGACATATCTGGCGATGCATATGGTAACCTTCCACAGGCTGCCAAACATCGAAATTTTGATGAGGCCTCCACAGCACTCAAACGACACACGAGAGATAAACATAGCTTCCTTTATCGAAAGTGGAATTCACTGAGGATCATTTTTGTAAGTAATAAGGGTGTTCAAAAAACCAAGCGTTAACCCATTTTGGGCTGGTTAAACAGCAATACTCCCCATAAAGCTAAAAAAATTCATGTTTTCCGTGGATTTCTCTAAACGACTCTTGTAGATTTTCAAGAAAAATTTGTCACTCCCAGGCCTTGGTGTGACAATAGAAGTTGCAGGGACAAAATACTGCGGTGAGCATTTGTCAACCCTCCACGAGCTGCTAAAAGTCAAAATTGGGAAAATGGGCTGCTTTGGACGCCAACAGCGCCCTATGAGTACGCCACAAAGAAAAGTGCCTTCTTTTATCGAGCGCATAATCTAAATATAAACATTTTTTGTAAGTAGTAAGGGTTTTCAAAAGTCGAAGTCTTAACCCATTTTGGCCAAGGCTAAAGAGGGAGACCCCTTAAAATCTTAAAATTCCCCTTTTCTGTGGATTTCTATAAAAAAAAACATCCTGTAGGTCTTCAAGAAAAATTGACTACTCGCATGTCTTGTGTGACATTACAAGTTTCATGGACAAAATATTCCGGTGAGCGTTTATTAACCCTCTACAGGTTGCCAAGCATCGTAATTTTGTTGAAATGGGCTGTTTTCAGACACGCACAGCACGCAACGTGTACCTGAGAAATAGACATGATCTCCTTTATTGGAATTGGAATTCACTGAGGACCATTTTTGTTAGTAATAAGGCTATTGAAAAAACCAAGCGTTAACCCCTTTTGTAGTTGTTAATAGTGATACCCATCAAAAGCTTAAAAATTTATGTTTTCCCTAGATTTCTTTACAAACATCTGGTAATAGGTAGGGTTTTCAAGAGAAAATGGCCATTGATAAATCTTGGTGTCATATTACCATTGATTGGATAAATTATTCCGGTAAGCATTTGTTAACCCTCTACAGGCTGCTAAATGTCAAAATTTTGAAAAATAGTCTATTTTTGGACACCAACAACATCAAATAGGAATGCAACAGAGAAACATAACTTCTTTTACTGGACGCAAAACTGATAGGGAAACATTTTTGTAAGTAGTAAGGGTATACAAAGATCGAGGTCTTAACCCATTTTGACTGGTTAAGGTGATATACCCCTAAAACGCTTAAAAATCCAGTTTTTTGTGGATTTCTACAAAAATATTTTCAAGAAAAATTGACCATTCGCAGGTCTTGAAGTGACATTACAAGTTGCATGGACAAAATATCCATGTAAGCATTTATTAACCCCCCCGGAGGCCGCCAAGCATAGACATTTTGAGAAAATGGGATGTTCTTGGGCACCCATAACACCAAATGTGTACCTACGAGATAAACATAACCTCCTCATTGGAAGTGGAATTCACCGACGATCATTTTTGTAAGTAATGAAGGTATTCACAAAACCAAGCATTAACCCGTTTAGGGTTGGTTACAGAGCGATACCCCTCAAAAGGTTAAAAATTCATGTTATCCGAAGATTTCTCTAGACATCTCGTAGATTTTCAAGAAAAATTGGCCATTCTCAGATCTTAGTGTGAGATTACAAATTGCATGGACAAAATATTTCAGTAAGCATTTGTTAACCCTATCCTGGTTCTCAAACATCACAATTTTGATAAAATGGTCTGTGTTTGCATACCCACAGAACCAAAAGTGAAGAGGAGAGATCAACATTAGTGGAAGTAGAATTCACTGAGAATTATTTTTGTAAGTAATAAGGGTATTCAAAAAACAACCCTTAACCCGTTTTTGGCTGGATAAACAATGATACCCATCAAAAGCATAAAATTCATGTTCTCCCTGGATTTCTCTGAAAACATCTTGTAGAGTTTTAGGAAAAAATGGCCATCCGCTGTTCTTGGTGTGACATTACAAATTGAATGGAAAAATATTCCTGTTAGCACTTGTTAACCCTCTACAAGCTGCCAGACATCAATATTTTGGATACATTTGAGATAAAATGGACCATTTTCAAATAGCCACAGCACTCAGAGGGTATGTGTCAAACAAACGAAATTCCTTTTGTCGGTCATTAACCTGTCGGACAACGATATTGATATTAACCCTCTCCACCATTAATGATGGTTTTTACATCTAAACATTTTTTCATCAAACTGAGTCATTTGAGACTACTGTACCCATCTTTCTCATAACATCAAAAAGGGAACTTCAGTGAGACAGTTAAAAACAATTCATAAGATACTCTGGGGTCATGAAAAATTATGGAGTCTCATCTGGAAAAGCCATGATTCTCCAGAATCATAAAGTCGAGTTTTGTTTTAGGCTTTTCTCTCTGGAAAAAGACTATTGTTATTCTACGGATTATTATTAGGCTTTTCCCTCTGGAAAAGACTATTGTTTTTCTACGGATTATTATTAGGCTTTTCCCTCTGGAAAAGCCTCTTGTTATTCTACGGATTATTATTATTATTTTTTTGGGGGGCTTTTCCCCTCTGGAAAAGACTACTATTTTTCTACGGATTATTATTTTTTTTTTTGGGGGGGGGGGGGGGGGGCGGGGGCAGGGGGGAGGGGATTTTTTTTTTCCACACATTTTGTCCGTACGATTCAGAAGCCATTTTCGAACCGATTTTCACAAAATTTTGCACACTCATAGAGAGGCACAAAATCTAAAAATATACCCAGGCGGAATTTTCGATTTAACCCTTATTTCGTCAGAATTGGCAAAAAACTGCCAAATTTGGGGTTTAGAGGCACTTTCTCGAAACACGTCTTGTAGATTTTTTTTAGACATTCATCATTGCTAGAACTGCCTGTGACACGACCATTGATACACATGACATATTAGGCGATGCATATGGTAACCTTCCACGGGCTGTCAAACATAAAAAATTTGATGAAATGGGCTGTTTTCGGCCCCCACAGCACCCAAAATGATACAGGAAAGATAAACATAACTTCCTTTATTGGAAGTGGAATTCACCGAGGATCATTTTTTGTAAGTAATACGGGTGTTCAAAAAACCAAGTGTTAACCAGTTTTGGGCTGGTTAAACAGCAATACCCCCATAAAGCTAAAAAATTCATGTTTTCTGTGGATTTCACTAAACGAGTCTTGTAGATTTTCAAGAAAAAATTTGTCACTCCCCAGGCCTTGGGGTGATAATAGAAGCTGCATGGACAAAATACTGCGGTGAACATTTGTTAACCCTCCACGGGCTGCTAAATGTCAAAATTGTGAAAAAAGTAGGCTGGTTTGGATCCAACAGCACCCAATGGGTACGCCACAAAGAAAAGTGCCTTCTTTTATCGAGCGCACAATCTATACGGGAACATTTTTGTATTTAGTAAGGGTATTCAAAAGTCGAAGTTTTAACCCATTTTAGACTGGCTAAAGAGAGAGACCCCTTAAAATCTTAAAATTTCCATTTTCTGTGGATTTCTGTAATAACATCCTGTAGGTTTTCAAGAAAAATTGGCTACTCACAGGTCTTTGTGTGACATTACAATTTGCATGGACAAAATATTCCGGCGAGCGTTTATTAACCCTCTACAGGCTGCCAAACATCGTAATTTTGTTGAAATGGGCTGTTTTCGGACACGCACAGCACCCAATATGCACCTGAGAAATAAACATACTATACTTTGTTGGAAGGGGAATTCACCGAGGACCATTTTTGTAAGTAATAAGGGTATTCAAAAAACCAAGTGTTAACCTGTTTTGGGGTGGTTTAAGAGTGACTCCCTCAGCTTAAATAATCATGTTTTACCTGGATTTCTCTAAAAATGTCAAGTAGATTTTCAAGAAAAAAGTGGTCCCTCGCAGATCTAGGTGTAACATTATAAACTGCAAGGACAAAAATATTCTGATAAGTAACCCTCTGCAGACTCTCAATATCAACACTGATAAAATAGGCTGTTTTCAGCCCCCCACAGTACCCAACCTGTAGCTGGTAAATAAACATAACTTCCTCTGTTGGAAGTGGACAATCACCGAGGATAATTTTTGTAATTAATAAGGGTATTCAAAAAACCAAGCCTTAACCCGTTTTGGGCTGGTTAAACAGCGATACCCATCAAAGGCTTAAAAATTCATGTTTTCCCTGGATTTCTTAAAACACATCTTATAGATTTCAAGAAAAAATGGTAATTCATAGGTCTTAGTGTGCCATTACAAGTTGCATGACAAAATATTCCGGTGAGCATTTGTTAGCTCTCCACCAGCTGCTGAACATCAAAAGTTTGATAAAATGGGCTGCTTTTGAGACACCAACGGCACCCAATGGGTATGTAAAGGCTAAACAAAACTTCTTTTACTGTGCGTAGAATTCTCAGAGGATCAGTTTTGTATGTAGTAAGCGTATTTAAAAGAATGAAGCTTAACCCATTTTGGACTGGATAAGGAGAGGTGCCCCTTAGAAGCATAAAATTTACATTTTCCATGGAGTTCGCCGACTGCTTGTTGGCGATTTTCAAGAACAATTGGACATTGGCAGGTTTTGGTGTGGTATTACAAGTTGCATGGATAGAATAATCCGCAAATCGTTTGCTAGCCCCTCCACAGACTGCTAAACGTCATAATTTTGATAAAATTGGTTGTTTTCGGGCACCAAATGCGTATGTAATAGATAAACATATCCTCTTTTCAGAATCAGAATTCACGAGGGATAATGTTTGAAAGTATTAAGGGTATTCAACAAACCCCAGCCTTAACCCTGTTTTTACCGAATTAAAGACAGACAGCCCATGCCATGTATGCTGCCTGCATTACGTGTAAAATCGACACCCCCACTAAATCTACTGCGAGGTGGGGTGTCAGACCCACCTACCTGACCTCATTAGATAATACTCCTTCGTCGTATTTAGCAGCATGGATTTCCCCAAGAAGCAAAGATAAAAATACTTCATCGAAAAATGATGCCAAAATATTTTATTTAGTGTGTATTTTGTCCGTATACAAAATTTCTCACCCACATGTACCTAAAAATGATTCAATGATACGATTGGACATATTTCTCCCATAAAACGTGAACAAGACTTGATTTATTGCATTTTTAGGATTGCACATGTATATTTTTAGAAGATTCTCTGTCTGTTATTGATCTTCGGCGTCAATCTTTGATCTCGTTTGGGCCGACCAGTAATAAACACCTTTTCGAAAAGAGCCATCGAAATTTAAAATAAAAAAATAATCAAATTTCACTAAAACCTTTTGCAGAATCGAGTTTTTCAGAAAACTCTGTCGCGATTGCGAATGTCATTTTCAAAATTCCGATCAGTAATCATGAAATTATAAATATGTAGTTGGCAATAACAAATGGAAAGCATGTCGGCCAAACTTGCATGACGTCAGAACTCGATTCGGGTGAAATACTGCGGTGATGCACTGAAAGGTTGAGAGTAAGGAACGCTGATATCGAAGTAGGCTTTAAACTGTCTATGGAATGGTCCTAAAATCAAGTTCATGTGTGCAGCGTTACTGCAAATAGGTTTCCCGTATTTCTTGTTAAAATGTTGTTTCCGACAAGGCCAAGTACCATAGAAAATTTGGAATACTGGACAATGGGATACGGGCACCTGCCCCAAGAACAACTGCCTTCTATTAAAATTAATTAGCGGGAACGTCTGCCCCCCCCCCCCCCCCCCCAATCACCCTGCTGTTTTTTTTACCTACGGCACCTGTCCCCCTGCAGTTTTTTTTTTTACTTTTTACCTAGGACACGAGCCCCCCTGCTGTTTTTTTCACCAAGTACACCTGCCCCCGTTTGTTTGCTAACGGGCCCCTCCCCCATTGACCTTTCTATCTTTAGAATCACCCGGGCCGACAGGGAGAGGGCGTTGTTGCGAGCATAGCTGGCTAACTGCCCTAAATATGGGTTGCCCTGCCCGGTGGCCCCGCGAAGCACCTCTATTTGTCGTTATGTTAGATGTTGGGAGAATAAAGTAAAAATAATTTTTTTTGCGAGCCAAAATTCTGGCAGGGAATGTTGGGAATGTTGGCTAGATTTGAGAAGTCTGAAGTGCAATTCATAGGATGGGTAGCAGAGCATAACTGAGAAGTGTTGGTGGTCGATATACGATTTCCAGTGAATCCTCTCCAACATGAACTCAAAAGGAAGTGTATATTTATTTATTATCAAGAATAACCGCCCATAAGTTCCACACTCACTTTGTCCCGTTTCGCCGGTCAATTCCACGATGTCCCACGACATCGGTCGATTTATCCCAACAAAAATTAGCGATCTTACCACCCCCTCCCTGCCTCTTTCTCCAACCAAACACCATTTGAAAGGTACGCCTCACTTCATATTCCACACTGCACTGCATGAAATTATTTATTTGTTTATTTATTGGTGTTTAAGGCCATGTGTTTATGCACAATGACTAATTATGACCGTGACAGTTTTACGGATGGAGGAAGTCGGAGTACCCGGAGAGAACCACGAGCAACAACGAGCAGCTGCCAGCTCCCCAACATCGTAACTACGCACTGCAGCACAGGCAGGGTTAGATTGGTTGGAGACATGCGTGCCATCGACGTGCAGTACGCCTTAGTACACGGCGGCATCGTGCCCCCATGTGGACAATCGGCGTTATGTGCCTTGCCCAATGACACAACGCGGGAGTCCGAATTGATCGCTCAGACGGTTACCCACCCAATGATTAACCGGGCTCGACGTTGCTTAACTTCGGTGATCTGACGAGAACCGTTTACCAGAACGCCACTGCGCTCTGCCACAGCATGATAAGAAAGCAGTAAATAACGTTAGCTACAATCGGATCAGTTACTTATAATATCAAATACAGTGTTGACACTATAGCATTTCCCCGACAGTGGGTCCAGGTATATACTAGTCAGTAAAACGGCTAGACACTGCCCATCCTCCACCCCAGGGTGGCGACATGGAAGTATATAGCCATCTTATAGACGCTATGTTGTGCCTAAGGAACCTTACAATAAAAGGGGGAGTTCCCCAATATGGGAAGGGGTGCAGTTATATTTAATACTATGTAAGGTGGTTATCAAATGCAATGGTAGCGCCAAAATTTTCCCGGCAGTGGGGCTAGGCATATACTAGCTTGTAAGACGGATATACTGCCCATCCTCCATCCCAGCTTATATTTTATTTACATAGATGTACGAACAACACTATAACTTCATATTTCTCACTGTTGTCATTAACTGCAGGAGGTGTGAAAAGATGACATAATCATGCATAACAACTGTGGTCCAATAGGAGATAATTGATACAGGGACTACACATGACATGCTTAAGAACTTTCACAATGCCTGGGGAAATCTTCAAGTGGTTCTCACAGATTTTCAAGAATAAACTAGACTTTATGATTCTGGAGAATCATGGCTTTTCCCGACAAGATTCCATGATCTTTTTTATGACCCTGGAGTTTCTGAAGAAGTGTTTTTAATTGTATCATTAAAGTATTTTTATTGATGCCTTGAGAAAAGTGGGTATAATAGTCTCAAATGACCCAGTGTGATGAAAGAACGTTTTGGCTAAATCATCATTGTTTGTGGAGAGGGTTAATATTAATATCAGCGTCTGAGAATCAGCGTCTAATGCATATAGCCCATTGTATCTCAAATTTATCTAAAATTTCGATATTTGACGGTTTGTGGAGGGTTAATGAAGGCTTGCGAGAATAATTCTTCTCCAGGGTTTATTTGTTCTTGGAAATCTGCAAGAACCACTTGAAGATATCCACAGAAAATGTGAACTTCAAATTCTTAAGCATGTCATGTATAGTCCCAGTATCAATTATCTCCTATTAGACCACAGTTGTTATGCGTGATTATGTCATTTTTTCACACCTTCTAGAGCTCACCTGTCACCTGTCTGTTCATAGCAGAAGTAAATTTCTCTCCAATTGGTTTTTCCCCGTAGGATTAGTTTTATTTATTACAATGAAGATATCCATACATGCAACGACAAACATGAAGTTATAGACTACAATAATTACGTTCGTAAATAGGAAGTATTGTTTGTACATATGTGTAGATAAAATATACCATGGGGCGGAGAAGAGGGAGTATAGCCGTCTTACAAACTAGTATATTTCTAGCCCCACTAAAGGGGAAATGTTGGCGCCATGCACCACTGCATTTGACAACCGCCTTACAGAGTAGTAAATATACCTGCCCCCCTTCCCATGTTGGGGACACCCATCTTTTATTGTAAGATTCCTTAGGCACAACATAGCGTCAGTAAAATGGATATATACTGCCACGTCGTCAGATTACAAAAATGATCCTCAGTGAATTTCACTTCCAATGAGGAAGGTTATGTTTACCACGCAGGTACACATTGGGTATCATGGGTGCCCCAAAACAGCCCATTTTTTCAAAATGTCTATACTTTGCAGGCTATGGAGGGTTAATAATTGCTTACCGGAATATTTTGTCCATGCAACTTGTAATGTCACTCAAAGACCTGCAAATGGTAATTTCTTCTTGAAAATTTGCTAAATGTTTTGGAGAAATCCACAGAAAACGGGAATTTTAAGCTTTTGAGGGGTATATCTCCTTAACCAGTCGACAATGGGTTACGACCTCGATTTTGAATATCCTTACTACTTACAAAAATGTTTCTCTATCAGTTTTGCGTCCAGTAAAAGAAGTTACGTTTCTCTGTGGCATTTCCATTTGATGTTGTTAGTGTCCAAAAACAGACTATTTCTTCAAAATGTTTGACATTTAGCAGCCCATGGAGGGTTAACAAATACCTACCAGAATAATTTATCCATGCAGCTGGTAATGTGATACCAAGACCTATCAACGGCCATTTTCTCTTGAAAACCCTTCAATATGTTTGTAAAGAAATCCAGGGAAAACGATTTTTAAGCTTTCGTTGGGTATCCCTGTTAACAATGCTTGTGTATTTCTCAGACAAAATTTATCACAAGCAAATAGACGGTCTCTCGTTCAACGACGACATTCTCTGGTTCGAGGTTGGAACCAGCCACAAATTTCTTTTATGTGTGACTTACAGGTCTGAGAGAGAAAGTATTGCAGAATATTGGTCCAAATTAGAAGAGAAAATTGATCTTGCATTAACCATTAACCCGGCAATAGTTATTACAGGAGATATCAACTCTGATCTCCTGAAGCCTCAAAGTAAACTGTACTCTCTCATTACATCGTTCAACCTAAACAACGTAATAACGGAACCCACCAGAGTAACTACCACGTCGCAGTCACTGCTAGATCCGATAATTGTAAGTGACACAGTCAGCGTGGTCAATTCAGGAACACTTGGACTGGGGTTATCTGATCATAGAGCTACATATGCCCACATTTCTCATTCACGTTGCAACAAATCTGTGACCACACGCGACGTTTGGCTTTACAATAAAGCCAATTTTGAAAGAATGAATATTATGATAGCTGAAACAAACTGGGAAAATCTAATATGTAAAGCCCCAACAGTAAACGATTCTGTATCCAACTTTGTTTCTAAATTCTTGAAAATAGCACAACATTGCATTCCCAATTCCACAATAACAGTGAGGAAAAATGACAAACCATGGTTTGACAGCGCCATTAGAAGAGAGCTACGCCACCGTGACCGACTAAGGAAATCAGCCTTGAAAAATAATAAGCCCCAACTATGGGCAAAGTATAAGTCAGCCAGGAACAAGGTCAACAACATGAAAAAATTTGCCAAAAATGCGTATTTGGAAAAAGTTGACGATTCCTTATCCCATGATACAGAACCTCGGCAGTTTTGGCGTGTTGTTAAGAAGTTTTTGAACAACTTTCCCAGCTCTGCAGGCATCCCATATCTGCAGCGTGAATCTGATGAGGGCTGTGAAATAATCGAAAATGACACAGAAAAAGCAAACCTCCTAAACGAGACTTTTATTATTAACAGTGAATTAAACTCACATTCCAAAAAACTCCCACCCTTTATACGTAGATGTTCACAATCCATAAGTAACATATCCTTTTCTGAACAGGACATTATCGACATTCTAAAAAGCTTGAAAACCAACAAGTCAAACGGTCACGATGGAATAGGCCATAAAATGTTGAAGGAAACAAAGTTTTCTGTCAGTAGACCGCTTTTCCTTCTTTACGAGAAATCCCTATCTGAGTGTGCCTACCCAGACCAGTGGAAATTAGCTGATGTGATTCCACTTTTTAAAAAAGGTGACAAATACGACCCCAAAAATTACAGGCCTATATCCTTATTATGCTGTATTGGGAAAATCATGGAACGAGTTGTTTTTAAAGATATTCATAAATACTTCCTTAACAACAGGTTATTTTATAAATTTCAATCTGGATTTTTGCCGAACAATAGTACCGTATTCCAATTAATAGAAGTCTATCACAACCTTTGCAACGCAATAGACAAAAACATGCAAACCTGTGGCGTTTTCTGTGATATTTCCAAGGCTTTTGACAGGGTATGGCACAAAGGATTAATTTTTAAACTAAAGCAGTATGGCGTTTCTGGTCCACTCCTACGATGGTTTCATAGTTATCTTACAAACCGAAGGCAAAGGGTGAAAATTAACGGCTGCAAATCGGATTATAAAGATATAGAAGCTGGAGTCCCACAAGGTTCCGTTCTTGGCCCTTTTTTATTTCTCGTGTACATCAACGACATAGCCGACTATATCGAGTCTGTTGTTCGACTGTTCGCTGACGATACTTGTCTGACAGAGTCATCTTCTGATACTCATAGAATTCAGTCTAAAATGAACACCGAACTCCAAAAAATTAACAAATGGGCTGACACGTGGTTGGTCACATTTAATGCTAAAAAAACTAACGTAATACTATTTACACTCAGCAGGGATGTTATATTTCCAAATATTGTTTTCAACAGCGAAACATTAGATTTGTTGCTGTCCACAAACATTTGGAGTTATCTATTCAATCCAACTTAAGTTGGGAAGCCCATATTGATGATATCTGTAAAAAAGCTTGTGCAAGACTTTCTCAGTTGAGAAAATTGAAGCACATTTTTAACAGACAGATCCTGGGAAAGATGTATAATGCTTTCGTGCTACCAATATTAGAGTACGGTAGTCCTGTTTGGTGCGGTGCTCCGCAACATTTAATGAAGCGCCTTGAGGATATACACTGCGATGCCGCACGAATCGTATCGGGCCTGACACGATCAGTATCACGCGATCGCTTCTTGTTAGAAGTTGGGTGGAATAATCTAGAAACAAGAAGACACGTTCAAAAGATGTGTATCTTTTACAAAATCATACACAACGATGTGCCAGATTTTCTCTTTGAACTTCTTCCACCACGGGTTTGTGACACATCGTCTTATAACCTTCGCAATTCGTCAAATTTTATGCCTTACAGCATGCGAACTGAGCTATTTAAACGATCATTCTTTCCGTCTTGCACGGAAACGTGGAACAATTTATCCCAATCAGTGCGAAATTGCTCATCGCTTACTGAATTCAAAAAACTCATATCGCCCCCCGTATGCAGACCACCTGCATATTTCTCGCATGGTTCTAGAAAACACAATATCATTCACAGTAGAATTAGAAACGGTTGTAGTGATCTGAGAAGTGATAAATTCCTCAATTACATCTCTGAATGTCCATATTGTCCACATTGTATAACTGTTGTTGAGGACGCAGAACATTATTTCCTTGTCTGTCCATCTTATTCAAACGCTCGTAACGCTCTTATTGGTAATTTATCAAATCTTAATATTACTCTGAATTCGGTGGATAATCTACTTTACGGTGATCCGGTGTTAGAAACCAAAACTAACACTTTGATTTTTAAATTTGTGCAACAATTTATTTGTAGCACTGGGAGGTTCGACAACGAGTTTCCCATCTAGTAATATTTGTAAAACAATGCTGACTCAAGGTATCCACTTCAATACAGAAAACGCATGGAGGGGTTGCGGAATGGACGCGTCATTGGGGTGACGTTGAGCCAGCGCATCGGTACACAGATTGTGCAGTCACGATGATAGTCACGGTTGCGCTGTTTGTGGCCTGAGTCGCTGACTCGGCGTTTTCTCTACCTGTTGTGTGAATCAGCATGGATCTAATGAGACACGTCCCTAAGCTGTAGTACAGAAGGCGAAGAAATGATGATGATGATTATTATTATTATTATTATTATTATTATTATTATTATTATTATTATTATTATTATTATTATTATTTTAACACACCCTAATCAGATCAGCGCCCAAGGGGCATTTGGCTTTGTATATTAATTGATTCAAATCGAGAGAGATACAGAACGCAAAAGGGACATCAACAGCTTTTCTTTCTTTCTTTCTTTCTTCCTTTTTCTGTATTTGTTTAGTGCTACATATTCATATTTATTTATACACATACGCACATATATATAAACCCATTCAAATAGTTTATTTTACATGAATGAATTTCAAAAAACTTGTTTGTTTCGCCATTGTAACATTTTCTGTATTCATGTTATGGGAGCGGAGGTTTCTACTAAGTGGAAAGCACTTGTCCTCCTATCCCTTTTTGCTCAATAGTTATGGCAAATAAAATATGTTTAAAGTATCCCTGTTAACCTCCCCAACAGGGGTTAACGCTTGGTTTTTTGAATACCCTTATTACTTACAAAAATGGTCCTCTGTGAATTCCACTTCCAACAAAGGTGATTATGTTAATCTCTCGTGTATACATTGGGTGCTGTGCGTGTCCGAAAACAGCCCATGTCAACAAAATTCCGATGCTTGGCAGCTTGTAGATGGTAGTAGGTAATAAAGGCCGATTCTAACTCAAATGTACACGATTTCGTACATCGATGTACACCTCCATAGGATTTAGTGTTAAAATCGTGTACAGGTACACGATTTTTCGTTTTTTATGGTGATTTAGAATGGGCTTGCCGATTCTACATCACTGGATTCTATATAGACATCGCTCAAGAGTGAAAAAAACGTATGAAATTTTAAGGAAAAAGAGGTGTATCGTCTGATTTAGAATCGGCAAATGGGTTTCCCCCATAGGATTCAGTGTTAAAATTGCGAGCAACAAAACGTGTTGCCGTTTCTAAATCATCATCAAAAAAGTGGTTTGCCGATTCTAAATCATCCGTGTCTGTACACGATTTTAACACTGAATCCCTATGGAGGCGTACACGGAAATCCATTTGTGGATTTTACATCAGAAATCGACTTATATACGGTACACGGAAAAGAGGTGATTCTGAACCGGCAAACCCACTGCCACGATGCCCAAAAGCTCGAAGAGCTTGAAATAAGTAATCAACCAATCATTTCACGTTCCTAACGCTAATTAACCAATCAGATTGCTTGATTCTCATAAACTTAATCATACAAAGCTATCTCCCCTCGTCGTGGGAGTGGGGGGTCACGCCCATCAGAAAAATCAAAGTTTCGAGAAGGTGGTCACGTGACCTATCAAATTGAAGGTCTCGACGAGTGGATTAAGAAGATCGTAATTTTAACCCTCGTCGTGGGGTGGGGTCACGACCAGAGCCGAAAAACATCTTCCTTTTTACAAAGCCAGGCATGTGAGGTATTGATATGAAGGGCTCGATGAATACATTACGAAAATGACGTTTTTTATTTTATGTGGGGGTGGGGGTCACGCCCATCAGAAAAATCGAAGTTTCGAGAAGGTGGTCACGTGACCTATCAAATTGATGGTCTCGACGAGTGGATTATGAAGATCGTAATTTTAACCCTCGTCGTGGGGTGGGGTCACGACCAGAGCCGAAAAACGTCTTCCTTTTTACAAAGCCAGGCATGTGAGGTATTGATATGAAGGGCTCGATGAATACATTACGAAAATGACGTTTTTCATTTTATGTGGGGTGGGGTTCACGCCCATCAGAAAAATCGAAGTTTCGAGAAGGTGGTCACGTGACCTATCAAATTGAAGGTCTCGACGAGTGGATTAAGAAGATCGTAATTTTAACCCTCGTCGTGGGGTGGGGTCACGACCAGAGCCGAAAAAACGACTTCCTTTTTACAAAGCCAGGCATGTGAGGTATTAATATGAAGGGCTCGATGAATACATTACGAAAATGACGTTTTTCATTTTATGTGGGGGTGAGGGTCACGCCCATCAGAAAAATCGAAAGTTTCGAGAAGGTGGTCACGTGACCTATCAAATTGAAGGTCTCGACGAGTGGATTAAGAAGATCGTAATTTTAACCCTCGTCGTGGGGTGGGGTCACGACCAGAGCCGAAAAACGCCGTTCTTTATACAAAGCCAGGCATGTGAGGTACTGATATGAAGGCTCGATGAATACATTACGAAAATGACATTTTTCATTTTATGTGGGGGGGGGGGGGGGGTGGGGTCACGACCAGAGACGAAAAACGTCTTCCTTTTTACAAATCCAAGCATGTGAGGTACTGATATGAAGGGCTTGATAAATACATTATAAAAATGACATTTCCCACCATCGCCGTCGGGATGGGGTTAACACCGATCAGAAAATCAAAAGTTTCGAGAAGATAGTCGTGTGACCTATCAAATTAAAGCTATCGACAAGGATATTATGAAAATCATAATCTTTCCCTTCTTATATCGGTGGAGTTGGGACCATCTTGAAATCGAAAGTATTAAGAAAAGGTAGTTATGGAACATATTAAATTGAAAACACAACAAGTTGAATCTGATGCATCATTCATTTTTGATATCTGTGTTAAAAAACGTGAAGTATGTTTTCAGTATATGATTGTTATGCAAATTAGAGATGCACTAGTCACGCCTTAAGATGTTTCCTTCAATAATAACTCTGTTTACTGAACCATAGATTTGTCAATACAAAAATTATAAGTTGATCTTCTAACGTTTCTTCATATTGAGGATAGCCTATTTCACCATTTCCGAAAAAAGTGTCAATCCAAACTATTTTTTTTTTTAGGAAACAATGCCCACGTCGAGAAGACATTACAAACTGAACCAGTATAATCTTGACTAAATTCAAATAAAACAAAACATTTGTCACGTGTTAGAAAAGATTTGTAAACAGTCTAAACGCACGTGTGGAAAAGTTGTTTTGTTTTGTTTTTTACAACAGGAGTTAGAATATTTTAAGATAGGTGGCGTTATATAAATACAGCAACAACAAAAAGCAGTGTTTACAGTGTGTCAGCGTATGGCTGAATGAAAATGAGAAAAAGCTCTTTTTCTAACCACTTGATAGCGAAGCATTACATCAGTTGTCGCGATATTTAATGTCATCCAACAGCAGCCAAGACATTAAGCTTTTTACGTCGGCATACCACTTGTCCAAAACAATTCTCTTTTAACCCTAAACGGGTGAAATACATCTCGTTAACGACTCCCTTTTTTTTCTTGATCAGATACAGTTGTTGGTGGAAAGTTGCCTGGAGGGTCGTTCAAAACAATTGATCAAATATATCGAACGAAAACGACTCATTTTCTAACTATGATTGTCGCCGTATTCTAACGTCACCACACTAATCATACAATACGATATTGGAACTGCACTACCTCTTGAATATTACAAATTTACGATTTGTATTGTCTTCAACACAAATCGTAAATTCCTTCCCGCATCACCATACTTATACTATACCGCATCGAATTTGACATCGTCATCAACCCCTTGCTAGATAAACTTGAACTCGTCATCCGAATGGTGTTGCGAAATGAGCCTATAGGGGTTAATTAAGCTCGGTAAGAGCTTGAGCTATTGAGTTTTTATTTTGAGGATTCAGTGGACTCATGTTTATTCAATGAGCCTGATAACGTTTGGTAAAGAAACACAAAATTCTAGAGCTGGTGAGACCTCACAGAACTGCCAGTTATCACAACGTTTATAGTTCGATCTTACGATCTCTGATCGATAAATTTTCCCTAACATTCCGTAACAATGGTCGATAATAGAAATTAGTATAGAAAATCGTGTGAATTGTTCTCTGAAAATTGCATTGCTTGTGTAGTATTTCTGATTTTTACAGATTGCGTTCAGGATTTAGTTTAAAAAAAAACCTTGTCAAATGGTTAGGTTCAAGGGAAGTAACTCTGCTAGGTTCAAAAGGAAGTAACTCAGTCATCCATAGGTAGAGGTTCATTATGAGGTCATCAAGGGTCGTGATACAGGTTAGGTTCAAGGGAAGTAACTCGGTAACAACCCATCTCAAAGTAGAGGTTTATTATGAGTATATCAGTGGTGATGATACAGGTTAGGTTCAAGGGAAGTAACTTCGTAACAACTCATCCGTCAAACGGTTATGTTCGAGGGAAGTAACTCTGTAACACCTCATCCATAGGTAGAGGTTTATTATGAGGTCCTCAGGAGTCATGATACAGGTTAGGTTCATCAAATGATTAGGTTCAAGGGAAGTAACTATGTAACAACTCATTCATTCAAACAAAATTAAAATTCGATGCACCATACTAAGAAGTGCTTGAAATAAATAAACATTTTTAGGTTAGGTTCGAGGGAAGTAACTCTAACAACTCATCCGTTCAAACAAAAATTAAAATTCGATTCACCATATTAAGAAGTGCTTGAGAAAACCTAACAATGGTCGATAATAGAAATTAGTGTAGCAAATCGTGTGAATTGCTCTCTGAAAATTGCATTGCTTGTATAGTATTTCTGATTTTTTACAGATTGCGTTCAGGGTTTAGTTTAAAAAAAAAACTTTGTCAAATGGTTAGGTTCAAGGGAAGTAACTCTGCTAGGTTCAAAAGGAAGTAACTCTGTCATCCGTAGGTAGAGGTTTATTATGAGGTCATCAGAGGTCATAATACAGGCTTGGTTCATGGAGGTAACTCCGTTCATTCGTAGGTAGAGGTTTATTATGAGATCATCAAGGGTCGTGATACAGGTTAGGTTCAAGGGAAGTAACTTGGTAACAACCCATCTCAAAGTAGAGGCTTATTATGAGTATATCAGAGGTGATGATACAGGTTAGGTTCAAGGGAAGTAACTTCGTAACAACTCATCCGTCAAACGGTTATGTTCCAGGGAAGTAACTCTGTAACACCTCATCCATAGGTAGAGGTTTATTATGAGGTCCTCAGGAGTCATGATACAGGTTAGGTTCATCAAATCATTAGGTTCAAGGGAAGTAACTATGTAACAACTCATTCATCCAACCAAAATTAAAATTCGATGCACCATACTAAGAAGTGCTTGAAAAAAAAAACATTTTTAGGTTAGGTTCGAGGGAAGTAACTCTAACAACTCATCCGTTCAAACAAAAATTAAAATTCGATTCACCATATTAAGAAGTGCTTGAGAAAACCTCCAGGTTTTAGGTTATGTTCAAGGAAGTAACTCTTTAACAACTCATACGTTCAAATGGTTGGGTTCGAGGGAAGTAACTCTGTATAACAACTCATCCGAGGTTTATTATGAGGTCATCAGGGGTTATGTAACAATCAACTCACCCGTCAAATGATTAGGTTCGAGGGAAGTAACTCTGTAACAACTCATCCGTAGGTTCGAGAGAAGTAACTCTGTAACACCATAGGTAGAGGTTTATTATGCGGTCATCAGAGGCCATGATATGGGTTAAGTTCAAGGGAAGTAACTCTTGTCATCCGTCAAAATAATTAAATAAATTAATAAGAGAAATGTATATTTCGTGAAGTTATAAAACCGTTTCCAAATCTCGATGAGGTTAACACCTCTTGAATTGAATTAAAAAAAAGAAGTCTTCACGCGAAGGGACTCTAGTGAGGGAATGGAATAGAGCTATCCACCTTGATGTACGCGTAATAAAACCCTAACCTATCTCTCATAACAACAACACTACTATAAGTTAAAAACTGATTTTTTTAAAAAAAAATATTGATGTATTATTAATTAAATTAGACCATAAAAAAGAACGTCTGTTTTTCAGACTCGAGGACTCGAGCGAGGGAATGGAATAGAGCTGACATCCTTGATGTACTCATAATAAAACCCTAACCTATCTCTCATAACAACAACACTACTATAAGTTAAAAACTGATTTTTTTAAAAAAAATATTGATGTATTATTAATTAAATTAGACCATAAAAAGGAACGTCTGTTTTTCAGGCTCGCGCACATGGTTATTTTTTGCTGCGCATGCAACCTTTTTATGTCATCAAAAATTTTTTAAAAAAAAACATGAGATATTGTGCTCATTTCGGTAAATCTATATCGATGAGTTGACGAATTCTTTTTTTTAAATTAACACTTCAAGCTTTTTTCTACAATCATACTTTAATAAAGTGGGTGGGTTTCAGCAATATTCACGACAGAAAGTGTTTTATTTTGTAAAAGGTAAGTCATAATGAGAGCAGGAAGGAAGGTGTCTTTCAGTCTGACAACAAACAGTCACAAAGGGGAGTGGTCGATTCGCACCGCGTTTGATTCGCACCCATCTTCAGAAAGTTTGCAAAGTCAGGTTCTATGTTGAATGGAACACAGTCTCCTGGCATTTATTTTAGTAACATTTGTATTGTAAATGACTGTCATTGGGAATTTGTGTCCTAGTTTTTTTGTTTTTTTTTCGAATTTTGTTTTTAAATAATTTGTTAAAAAAGTAAATTTTTTTTTGAAGGAATTAAAAAAAAAATTTTTTTTTTTTAATGAAATTAAACAATTTTTTATGTGGTTAATAAAAACACGCAAACATTCGTTTTGTATTTCATTTTCAGATTTCCAAAAAATATGATTTATGGATGAACTACCCGTTCAAATGGGTTGTGATAATTTTGAATATAATGAGGGAAAAAATTGTGATTCACGATTTTATTAGGCAGGTTGTGAAAGGATATTTTTTTTATTATTGGTAAAATAAATCTGTGAAAGTTGACGCTTCGACATTTGATTTGTCCCAGAGACTTTTCATCCTGAGACGTTTTCACCCACGAGGCGTTTCGTCCTGAGTCATAATTTTCATGTTTCACTTAAAAACAAACATTCAAACCTCGCTTCATTTCTGGCCCAACACCCCTTACCTACGGCGTTACAAAGTTACTTCACTTGAACCGAATTATTTTGACGGATGACAAGAGTTACTTCCCTTGAACTTAACCCATATCATGACCTCTGATGACCGCATAATAAACCTCTACCTATGGTGTTACAGAGTTACTTCTCTCGAACCTACGGATGAGTTGTTACAGAGTTACTTCCCTCGAACCTAATCATTTGACGGGTGAGTTGATTGTTACTTCCCCGAATCTACGGATGATAGCGTTACTTCCCTTAAACCTCACCTGTATCATGACTCCTGATGACCTAATAATATACCTTGGTGTTATTGTGTTACTTCCTTGAACCTATGGATGACAGAGTTACCTCCCTTGAACTTAACCCGTATCATAACCCCTGATGACCTCATAATAAACCTCGGATGAGTTGTTATACAGAGTTACTTCCCTCGAACCTAACCATTTGAACGTATGAGTTGTTAAAGAGTTACTTCCTTGAACATAACCTAAAATCTGGAGGTTTTCTCAAGCACTTCTTAATATGGTGAATCGAATTTTAACTTTTGTTTGAACGGATGAGTTGTTAGAGTTACTTCCCTCGAACCTAACCTAAAAATGCTTTTTTTTCAAGCACTTCTTAGTATGGTGCATCGAATTTTAATTTTGTTTGGATGAATGAGTTGTTACATAGTTACTTCCCTTGAACCTAACCATTTGATGAACCTAACCTGTATCATGACTCCTGAGGACCTCATAATAAACCTCTACCTATGGATGAGGTGTTACAGAGTTACTTTCCTCGAACATAACCGTTTGACGGATGAATTGTTACGAAGTTACTTCCCTTGAACCTAACCTGTATCATCACCTCTGATATACTCATAATAAACCTCTACTTTGAGATGGGTTGTTACCGAGTTACTTCCCTTGAACCTAACCTGTATCACGACCCTTGATGATCTCATAATAAACCTCTACCTACGAATGAACGGAGTTACTTCCATGAACCAAACCTGTATTATGACCTCTGATGACCTCATAATAAACCTCTACCTACGGATGACAGAGGTACTTCCTTTTGAACCTAGCAGAGTTACTTCCCTTGAACCTAACCATTTGACAAGGTTTTTTTTTAAACTAAACCCTGAACGCAATCTGTAAAAAATCAGAAATACTATACAAGCAATGCAATTTTCAGAGAACAATTCACACGATTTTCTATACTAATTTCTATTATCGACCATTGTTACGGAATGTTAGGGAAAATTTATCGATCAGAGATCGTAAGATCGAACTATAAACGTTGTGATAACTGGCAGTTCTGTGAGGTCTCACCAGCTCTAGAATTTTGTGTTTCCTTACCAAACGTTATCAGGCTGATTGAATAAACATGAGTCCACTGAATCCTCAAAATAAAAACTCAAGAGCTCAAGCTCTTACCGAGCTTGCGAGCTTAATTAACCACTATAGGCTCATTTCGCAACACCATTCGGATGACGAGTTCAAGTTTATCTAGCAAGGGGATGATGACGATGTCAAATTCGATGCGGTATAGTATAAGTATGGTGATGCGGGAAGGAACTTACGATTTGTGTTGAAGACAATACAAATCGTAAATTTGTAATATTCAAGAGGTAGTGCAGTTCCAATATCGTATTGTATGATTAGTGTGGTGACGTTAGAATACGGCGACAATCGTAGTTAGAAAATGAGTCGTTTTCGTTCGATATATTTGATCAATTGTTTAGAACGACCCTCCAGTCAACTTTCCACCAACAACTGTGTCTGATTAAGAAAAAAAGGGAGTCGTTACGAGATGTATTTCACCCGTTTAGGGTTAAAAGAGAATTGTTTTGGACAAGTGGTATGTCGACGTAAAAAGGTTAATGTCTTGGCTGCTGTTGGATGACATCAAATATCGCGACAACTGATGTAATGCTTCGCTATCAAGTGGTTAGAAAAAGAGCTTTTTCTCATTTTCATTCAGCCATATGCTGACACACTGTAAACACTGCTTTTTGTTGTTGCTGTATTTATATAACGCCACCTATCTTAAAATATTTTAACTCCTGTTGTAAAAAACAAAACAAAACAACTTTTCCACACGTGCGTTTAGACTGTTTACAAATCTTTTCTAACACGTGACAAATGTTTTTTTTTATTTCAGTTTAGTCAAGATTATACTGGTTCAGTTTGTAATGTCTTCTCGACGTGGGCATTCTTTCCTAAAAAATAAAATAGTTTGGATTGACACTTTTTTCGGAAATGGTGAAATAGGCTATCCTCAATATGTAGAAACGTTAGAAGATCACCTTATAATTTTTGTATTGACAAATCTATGGTTCAGTAAACAGAATTATTATTGAAGGAAACATCTTAAGGCGTGACTTGTTAATAAGCGAGTGCATCTCTAATTTGCATAACAATCATATATTGAAAACATACTTCACGTTTTTTAACACAGATATCAAAAATGAATGATGCATCAGATTCAACTTGTTGTTTTTTCAATTTAATATGTTCCATAACTACCTTTTCTTAATACTTTCGACTTCAAGATGGTCCCAACTCCACCGTTATAAGAAGGGAAAGATTATGATTTTCATAATATCCTTGTCGATAGCTTTAATTTGATAGGTCACACGACTATCTTCTCGAAACTTTTGATTTTCTGATCGGTGTTAACCTCATCCCCACGGCGATGGTGGAAAATGTCATTTTTATAATGTATTCATCAAGCCCTTCATATCAGTACCTCACATGCTTGGATTTGTAAAAAGGAAGACGTATTTCGTCTCTGGTCGTGACCGCACCTCCACATAAAATGAAAAATGTCATTTTCGTAATGTATTCATCGAGCCTTCATATCAGTACCTCACATGCCTGGCTTTGTATAAAGAACGACGTTTTTCGGCTCTGGTCGTGACCCCACCCCACGACGAGGGTTAAAATTACGATCTTCTTAATCCACTCGTCGAGACCTTCAATTTGATAGGTCACGTGACCACCTTCTCGAAACTTTCGATTTTTCTGATGGGCGTGACCCTCACCCCCACATAAAATGAAAAACGTCATTTTCGTAATGTATTCACCGAGCCCTTCATATTAATACCTCACATGCCTGGCTTTGTAAAAAGTAAGTCGTTTTTCGGCTCTGGTCGTGACCCCACCCCACGACGAGGGTTAAAATTACGATCTTCTTAATCCACTCGTCGAGCCTTCAATTTGATAGGTCACGTGACCGCCTTCTCGAAACTTCGATTTTTCTGATGGGCGTGACCCCCACCCCCACATAAAATGAAAAACGTCATTTTCGTAATGTATTCATCGAGCCCTTCATATCAATACCTCACATGCCTGGCTTTGTAAAAAGGAAGACGTTTTTCGGCTCTGGTCGTGACCCCACCCCACGACGAGGGTTAAAATTACGATCTTCTTAATCCACTCGTCGAGACCATCAATTTGATAGGTCACGTGACCACCTTCTCGAAACTTCGATTTTTCTGATGGGCGTGACCCCCCACCCCCACATAAAATGAAAAACGTCATTTTCGTAATGTATTCATCGAACCCTTCATACCAATACCTCACATGCCTGGCTTTGTAAAAAGGAAGACGTTTTTCGGCTCTGGTCGTGACCCCACCCCACGACGAGGGTTAAAATTACGATCTTCTTAATCCACTCGTCGAGACCTTCAATTTGATAGGTCACGTGACCACCTTCTCGAAACTTCGATTTTTCTGATGGGCGTGACCCCCCACCCCCACGACGAGGGGAGATACTTTTGTATGATTAAGTTTATGAGAATCAAGCAATCTGATTGGTTAATTAGCGTTAGGAACGTGAAATGATTGGGTGATTACTTATTTCAAGCTCTTCAAGCTTTTGGGCATCGTGGCAGTGGGTTTGCCGGTTCAGAATCACCTCTTTTCCGTGTACCGTACATAAGTCGATTTCTGATGTAAAATCCACAAATGGATTTCCGTGTACGCCTCCATAGGGATTCAGTGTTAAAATCGTGTACAGACACGGATGATTTAGAATCGGCAAACCACTTTTTGATGATGATTTAGAAACGGCAACACGTTTTTTCGCTTGCAATTTTAACACTGAATCCTATGGGGGGAAACCCATTTGCCGATTCTAAATCAGACGATACACCTCTTTTTCCTTAAAATTTCATACGTTTTTTTCACTCTTGAGCGATGTCTATATAGAATCCAGTGATGTAGAATCGGCAAGCCGATTCTAAATCACCATAAAAAACGAAAAATCGTGTACCTGTACACGATTTTAACACTAAATCCTATGGAGGTGTACATCGATGTACGTGTACATGTACGAAATCGTGTACATTTGAGTTAGAATCGGCCTTTATTACCTACTGATGGTTAATAAACGCTCACCTGAGTATTTTGCCCCTGCAACTTGTAATGTCACATAAAGACCTACGAATAGCCAATTTTTCTTGAAACCCTACAAGTTACTGTTAGGGAAATTCACAGAAAATGGGAATTTAAAGCTTTTAAGGGATATCTCTCTTAGCCTACCCAAAATGGGTTAAGACTTCGACTTTTGAATACCCTTACTACTTACAAAAATGTTTCTTTATAAATTGTGCACTCGATAAAAGGAGGCGCTTTTCTTTGTGGTGTACCTATTGGGTGCTGTTGGTGTCCAAAAACAGCCCATTTTATCACAATTTTGACGTTGAGGAGCCCTGGGAGGGTTAACTAATGCTGAGCGGAATATTTTGTTCATGCAACTTGTAATGTCACATCAAGACCTGCGAATAGCCGATTTTTCTTGAAAACCTACAAGATGTTTTTAGAGAAATCCACAGAAAACGGGTATTTTAAGATTTTAATGGGTATCTCTCTTTAACTAGCCCACAATGGGTTAAGACGTCGAATTTTGAATACCCTTACCATTTTCAAAAATATTTTCCGATCAATTTTGCGTCCGATAAATGAAGGCCACTTTCTCTGTGGTATACCGTTTGGGTGCTGTTGGTGTCCACAACAGCCCATTTCATCACAATTTTTACATTTAGCAGTTCGGGGAGGGTTAACTAATGCTGACCGGAATATTTTATCCATGCAACTTGTAATGTCACACCAAGACCTGGGAGTGACAAATATTTCCTGAAAATCTACAAGACTTGTCTAGAGAAATCCACGGAAAACATTAAGTTTTGAGCTTTTTGGGGTATTGCTGTTTAACCAGCCCAAAACGGGTTAACGCTTGGTTTTCTGAACACCCTTATTACTTACAAAAAAGATCCTCGGTGAATTCCACCTCCTAATAAAGGAAGTTATGTGTATCTAACGTGTATCGTTTGGGTGCCCGAAAACAGCCCATTTCATCAATATTTCGATGTTTGGCAGCCTGTGGAGAGGTACCATATGCATCGCCTAATAGTGCACACCCACGCAGTGGCGTGTGCGCACATAGGTAATGGGTACGTGTCCATGATTTTATAATTTTTCTATATACTATGCAACAGAGTTTGGGGTGCCATCTGGCGGCGTGGCTCTCCCACTGGCAAAAAATCCAGAATCATTGTAACGGATACTTAATTGTTTTGGGCCTTTCAAAGGACATTATGTAAAATATATTGTTGCAGAATGCTGGAAACTATGATAAATAATCAAGTAATGAAGTGACTTTCGAAGTTGGGTAGTTGTTGGCGAGTTAGGTATTGTTTGAAAATTCGAAGTGCCAATGCCGTCCGTTGCCGGTTTCGTCAAATTTAAAGCCCAGTTTCAATTTTAATAAGCCAATTTCGAAACTGCCATCTTGGCTTTTAATCTATGCAAGGTCACAGGTCGCGAGGTATAAACATTCCAAGAAAACGCGTTGTTAGCAATGAAATCGCACTGTTTACACCTCGCGACCTGTGACCTTGCATAGATTAAAGTCCAAAGATGGCAGTTTCGAAATTGGCTTATTGAGAACGTACACTTCACAAATTGTTGACAACGAATAAAAAATAAAACAAGTGATTTATTGACACTTTTAGTGGGCCTTTTTCATTTGTGGGGAACTTAGCGCTATTTCCTTAGAAACAGCCGGAGTTCGGATGAATTCAAGTTATGTTGACGTACGGCCTGGGGAAATCTTTGTTCTCAAAACACGGGCATGCAGTCTTGTTGTAGTAAAATTTTACAGAAACAGACATGCACGCGAATAGCGATACCAATTCATTTATTTCCTAGATTTGTCTTCACAAGTTCACAGGATCCAGTCTATGAACTATTTTTACCAATGATACAATACAATGTCAGTTTAAGACTGTCAGAATTACAGTGTAGCGGCCAGCCAATTTTGTGATCCGACGTGTTTTCCTGAAGACTAAATACCAGAATCACTCGGAACTCGCATTTAAATTACATGCACACTTCCTCTGACTCTGTGTTTTGGTAAACAATGTTTTAATTCCTGGATGCTTTAGGCATTGCAACCAGAATAGAACTGAATTCACCTTCAAACTAGTCAATGTCGCCCTCCTCGTCTGACCAACATCTGGAGGTGGGGATTCTGATATTTAGACTTGAGTATGTTTCTCCAAAAATGGCAAAAAACTTTTGAAAAGCCTAAATACCAACCTCCCCAGAACCGACCTCTAAATAATATTTGGCACCGCACTACAGAATCAATATTTGATGGTTTCAGGCATTTTAATGGTGCTATGAGATAACACATGACATGCACTGTCATGCTGTTGGAAAAAAAATTCAAAAAATCAATGTGTAATGTTTTATCAAAGACATACCATACCAATGACTCAAAGTGCCTTAAATTAATTAAGAAATGTGAGGGATTTAAAATTATTTTTTTTTTTACAAATATTGCAAAATATTCATCAAACACAATGTGAAATATCTTAAGAAGCCAGAATGTGATTTAAAAACTATCAGAAATGTGAAATTTAATATCATAAGAGGTTTGTTTTGTGTCAACATCAATTAATTTATGAATTATATCATAATTTGTGATGAAAGTGGGTATGCTGGGGGTCTAGGGGACACATTCAGGGCTATATTTTACCACATCAATATGTAGAAGAAAATTTGACATAATTTGTTAGGATAAAATGGCACTGTCTATTGATATTGGTGATTTATATAGCTGCAACACCAGCTTTTAAATAAAAGTTGACATTCATTTTGTTTTGTGTGGAGTGGAGGGCGGGGTGGTGGTGAACACCACTCTTTCTCTTCTTGCAGTATGGTTAAATGAGACAGATTTTTCCCAAAACTATTGTCTGCTGATGCAGATTTTAGTTTTATTTTGGGATTGGGGTAGTTTTTAAAGAAAGCAGTGAATTCTCATGCAGAAATGACTCTTTTATCAAGTGAAAGAGATAAAATGCATCTTTGGAAGGATTAGAATGTAGGTTAACATCCCCCCTACAAAAAAATACCCCCAATCATTTGTACACACTTAGCAAAAATTCCCCCCACAGTTTTTGAGTAGTACCACATTCTCTCACATTATTTTAACAGCAGTAGAAAAATCCCCCTCCCGGCCTCTTACACCAAAAGGTTAAAAGGCAGTCCAAAAGGATTTAAAAACTTATGTATTTAATTTGTAAATTACATAAACACTCATCACCATTAACAAGAAAACATGCCTCAATAACTATTTATCAACACAGTTATTTAGTTATTGGAGTTTAAGGACACTTTCAACAGCCAGTGTCACCTCGTATCGGACAGTTTTATGGGTGGAGGAAACTAAAGTACACTGAGAGAACCACCTGGCAACAGTGAGCAATTATCCAACCTGCTAACTCCACACAAGCAAAGTTAGCATTGATTGAAGCGACAAGTGCTCGGCCTCAAGTGGTAAAAGGCTTTGGACATTTTTGTATGGCTTTAAATATACATGTACTTCTAAAAAATTAGGGGGTGGGGGGATTTTTGTTCACCAGAAATTATGGAGGGAGGAACAGGGGGGGGGGGGGGGGGATTTGTGCGTATTGTGTGAAAATGATTGTGGGGGGGGGGGGGGGGGTGAATTTTTGTCAGGGAAATGTTTTTTAGGTTACCCTTCGAAAGGTTTGGGTTTGATTATAGGAAATAAGTAAATGTACATTGTAAATGTACATGTATTTTGGCTTCCAACACTGATTTAATTATATTTTTAGGGATATTACACATATTTCACTTTTAAATGTTCATTCGAGAACCACAGACTGAATAATACTGTTTTATTTTTGGAAAAGTTATATTTTTGTCACAGTCGACAATAAAGGCCATATATTGCCAAAAATAATGCAATTAAATGCATCTTGAGCAAGTGTGGCATCCAGAACTGAGAAGCACACTATAACCTCTGGCAAATGACAAATACATGTACACATGTAACCACCTTTTTTACCCTATTATTAACACATCTAATGAAACCATGCTTTCCCCTCATTGTACTTGTGATAGAGGGAATTCCAATTATATTCCAATCCTCTCCCAAATCACCATCCAAACATTTATCCAGAAAACCCATACTTCACTTGTATTCGCTGAACAAGCTCATTCCAATAAGGGGGGCATAAGCTATGTTTTTGATGCCAAAAAATGCAAAAAAAAAATAACATTGAATGGCAATTTTGGTGAATGGTGCTAGCCGGTTTTGGCCATTACATTGAGTGAATGATTAATAGAAGCTTTCTCCATACTATGATGTTAACCCTTTACCTTACATGAAAAGAAGATAGCACTTTTGAATAACTAATTTCTTTTCATTTTTTTGCGTCAAAAACATAGTTATGAACCCCCACTGGATTGAGCTGAACGAACTCATTCCAATGAGGGGTCATAAGCTATGTTTTTGGTGCAAAAATAATGAACATTGAATGGCAGTTTCGGTGAATGGTGCTTGTCTGTTTTGGCCATTACATTGAGTGAGTGATTAAAAATGTTAAAAAACAATTTCTTCATTCACAGAGTATTTTGGAACATAAATTTGGGGAAGGGGGGGGGGGGGGGGTACAGTGGGAAAAGTAACAAACTTGCAAATGTGAATGAATGGCTTCTGTGCACAGCTACCAGTATAGTAGTCTGGTACTAGTGCTGTCAGGGTCCCCATGTTATAGCACAAAACTGCATTGCCAATTGTCCCTCTACCACCCATACTAAACCCTTCAGCTGATGAGAAAGTTAACAGCATGCACTCTCAGTTTCCTATGATTTGCTTTAGTACTGCAGCACTCAGGGTCCAATGAGTTTTTTTTCTGTTTTGACAACCCTGTCCTGGCTCTTCTCAATATATTTTTCATTGTATGTCAGTCAGTATTCCTATGTACATGTAGAATGTCACTTTCAAAATATGTGATTGCATGTCTGTCTGTCTGTCCATCATACCATTCCTATGTACATGTAGACTGTCTCTTTCAAGATATGTGATTGCATGTCTGTCTGTCCATCATGCAAAGTGTTGGTTTGTTTCCATTTGCACACTTCTACATTTTCAATAACTGGCAATTGACCCCCCCCCCCCCCCACACACACACGCACCCATACACACACACACACAAATATATTAAACATTAAAGAGCACTACATTCCTGAAGCAAATATCTGAGTCATCCTCACTGGATACTAGGCATGCATGTATTTTCCCTAATTTCACCCTTTTTATCAGAATGGGTGCCTGCAGGGATTAAATCCAAGGTTGTAAACAAGCTCTTGTGGGTACATGTACTTGTGGGACATGTACATCACTGCAGAATCAATATTTGAAGGTTTTGGGCATTTTAACAGTGCTATGCTATAACATAGGAGCAGTGCTCAGCTGGTCATGCTGTTGGAAAAAATCAGTGTTTAATGTTGTGTCAGTGCAATACCAATGACTCTAGGTGTCTTAACTGAGAAAGTGAGGCTTTTTTCACAAGAATGGCAAAACATTCATCAAGCGCAATGTAAAATATCTTCAGAAGCCAGAATGTGATTTAGAAATTATCACAAATGGGAAATTTAATATCACCAGATGTTTGTTATACAGTACGTGGAGAGTGTATTATCACTAAAATACCCACAGAGTGGAGATTCCACCCAACCAATAATTGCAAATTTGTTGCAAAGCATAACCAGCACAAGCAAAGTTTCAGCCAATGGACCTCTGGGTTAAACCCGGAGGTCCACTGGCTGAAACATTACTTTTGTATTTGTCGATATGTACAAAATTTGAAAGTTATAGCTTGGGTGATAACTCCACTTCACGGGAGATTTAGTTACAATCCACTCTCCACGTACTGTATGTCAACATCAATTAATTTATGAATTTTATCATAGTTTTTGATAAAAAGGGGCATACTAGGGGGACACCTTCAAGGCTATATTTTGCCACATCAGTATGTAGAAGAAAATTTGACATCTTATGTTAGGACAAAATGGTACTGTCTATTGATATTGGTGAATTATATACATGTAGCTGCAACCCCAATTTTTGAATCAAAATTGACATCTATATGGTTTCATGGGGTTGGAGCACCACTGTTTGTCTTGCTGTATGGTTAAAGGAGATAATTTTTTCCTCAAAGTATTACATGCTGATGCAGATTTTAGTTTTATTTGGGGATTGGGTTAGTTTTCAAAAAAATCTACATGAATTCCTTTAGGTAACAGAGCAAAGCAGAGTAGAAAAATGTATTGGAGGCAACAGCAGTTTTTAAGCCATTTGACACAGTTTGGACAGTTTTCTTTAAAAGAACAAATTTCCCATGTTTTTAACTCAGTGGAAGCCAAAAGTTGAATTCTCATGCAGAAATGACTCTTTTGTCACATGAAAGAGGTAAAATGTATCTTTGATAGGATTGGGGTTGATTAGGAAATACATAATTTGGCTTTAATTATTATTTTGAGAGATTATTTCACATTTAAAAATTCATTGGGGTACCACACACCTTACAATACTTTTTTATTGTTTTGAAAAGTATGTTTTTGTCATCATCAGCAATAAGGGCTATATATTGCAAGCAAATTCACATCTTGAGCAAGTGTAGCCTCCAGTGGCACACTACAGCCCCCAGCAAATGCCAAATAACAACCTATTTTACCCTACATGTACACATGTATTAATAAATGTAATTAAACCATGGTTCCCCATCATAGTACAGGGGCAGAGGGGGTTCCAATCATCCAACCCCTTCCAAATCACCATTCAAACCCACAGCCAGAAAACCCATATTGCACTTTTATTTACTGGCATTTAGATGTTTGCCTGAATTATGCTGTTAACCCTTTACTTACATGTAACATGAAAACCTGATTACCATTGCCCACAAACTTATTGACTTCCTAATTTTTTGTGTCAAAAACATAACTTTTCACACCATTGGAATGACCTCATTCCAATGAGGGGTCATAAGCTATGTGTTTGACACAAAAAACGAGAAAATAATGAACATGGAATGGCAATACTTGTGAATAGCACCAGCAGCTTTTGACCGTTATATTTGGTAAAGGGTTAAAAAGTGTTAGAAAATAATTTCTTCATTGAAAGAGTATTTTAGAACACAAATTTGGGGGTGGGGTACAGTGGAAAAAATAACGCAATAAAGTTGCAAATGTGAGTGAATGGCATTTGTGCACAGTCTAGTACTAACAAAGTAGTCTAGTACTAAATTTTCCCTCTTATTTGATGCACGACCCCCTGTTTTGGGGTCGGAAAAAATTCTCTGAAGTGTTATACTTGACAAAGATATTTGAATCCCAAAATTAAAGAGATGCGATCAAATTTTGTTCAGATCGAGCGTTGTTGTCACGGTTCCCATGTTACAGCACAAAACTACAGTAACAGCTGTGAAATATTGTTCTCTCCTTGAATCAAGTCCCCCACCCACCTGCCCAAACTGAAGCCTCAGTTGATCAGAAACAATTGGAAAGACTGTACAGTATGTTTTGGAAACTAAAGTCAATCTCATACACTCTCAGTTTCCTATGATTTGCTTAGGTACTGCAGACCTCAGGGTCCATTGAGGGTTTTTGTCCGTTTGACAATCTTGTCCTGGCTCTTCTAACAAAACTTTCCATTGTATGTCAGTTTTTATTATCTGTGTAGACTTTCAAAACACAAAAAAACCCAATTTTTTTAAGCAAATATCTCATTCATCCTCCTTGGAGACATATTTTCCACAATTTCACACTTTTTATCAGAATGGGTGTTTGTGGGAATTAAATCTAAGGTTGTGAAAGTGCCCTAATGGATACTTGCTGCTCAAGCACAGCACCACAGAATCAATATTGGATGTTTTTAGGCATTTCAACAGTGCTAAGAGATACCGCATGAGCAGTACTGGTCATACTGTTGAAAAAACAGTGTTTTATGTTTTTGTCAGTACCATACCAATGACTCTCGGTGCCTTAACTAGGAAAACTGGCTTCTTTAGCTCATCTTGACAAAGTCAAGCTGAGCTAATCTCATCGCTAGCCGTCCGTCATCCATCAACACCATGTTTTGGTCTTCTCCTCCAAAGCCACCGGGCCAATTCAAGTGAAAGTTTTTGTGAGTGATGGTCCCAAAGGGGCATTTCATTTTTGTTCAACTCATACACTCTCAGTTTACCATAGGGAGGGAGTGGGGGAAAATGCTCCAAAATATTTATAAAATCTTCTTCTCAAGAACCAGTGTGTTTTGGCCCCGCCCAAAATTTCTATTTTCTGAACCGATGGTCCGGTGTGAACCAAATTTGGTGTGTGGTATTATTAGGTCATAAGTACTTGACCCAAGCAAAAAAAAAAAAAAAAATTCCCGTATCCCCATGGGAACCCAGGGAGCTAAAAATAGAAATATTTTCAAATGCCCATATTTCCCACACCACATGGAACAGAGAGCTGTTATTTGGAATGAAGTATCCTTAGGACCAGTAGAATTGAATGGTAAAAAACAATTGCCATCGGTTATGTTAGGGTGCTCTGTAATGGGCATCGAAAAATGCTGAGTCAGCATATTTGCAAAAATTAAAAAAAATCTTTTCTCTGGAACCAATCATCAGAATCTTTTGATATTTGGTATACATCATTCATAGGGAGGGGAGGGGGGTGGGGGGGCAAATAAAAGTTTGTTGAAATAAAGCTCATTGGTTCATATATGGGCTCTACATGAGCCCGAAGTTTTAACATACATGTAGGGTAATATGGGGAATATTCTTTAAAAATCTTCTTCTTCAGAACCACCAGTCAGAATCTTTTGATGTTTGGTATACATCATTGTTATGAGGGTCAGATTCAAACCATTTCCCTAGGTTAATATTTGGGCTTCCTACAGAAGCCCAAATTTTATCTTTGTTTAATATGGAGGGTAATTTAAAAAAAATCTTCTTCTTCAGATCCACCAGTCAGAATGCTTTGATATTTGGTATGCAGCATCTCTAAGGGGGTCAGATTCAAGTTTGTTCAAATCAGATCCCTTGGTATATATTTGGACTCACTATGATAGCCCAAATTTTTACTTAAAGCAATATGAGTAAGTTTCTTTAAAAATCTTCTTTCAGATCCACCAGTTGGAATGCTTTTATATTTGGTATACAACATCTCTAGGGGGGGGGGGGGGGGGGGGTCAGATTCCAGGTTGTTCAATTCGAGTGTCTAGGTTAATATTTGGGCTCCATATGGGAACATGAAATTTAACTTGGTACAATATGAGGGAATTTCTTCAAAAATCTTCTTCTTGAGATTCACTCGTCAGAATGCTTTCACATTTGGTATACAACATCTCTAGGGGGTCAGATTCAAGTTTGTTCAAATCGGATCCATAGGTTAATATTTGGGCTCGCTATGGTAGCCCAAATTTGAACTTAGTGCAATTCGAAGAAATTTCTTTACAATTTCTCTTCTTCAGATCCAACAGTCAATAATGCTTTCATATTCGGTACACAACATCTCTAGGGAAGTCAGATTCAACTGTGGTCAAATCAAGAGCCTGGGTTAATGTTTGGGCTCTCTATGGGAGCCGGAATTGGCCATTTTGCTGAAGAATTAAAAATGTTGTATTCAGTACCCTCTAGAGGTGTGTAACTAAGATTAATCCACATAGGTTGTATCAAGGGGCTTCGTAGGTGAGCTCTACATTTTACTTTATGATCAACCGAAGAAAAGGCATGATGCCCAGATTATTTTTGTCACTCCTGAGGGACTCAAGGATTGACAGTGTAGCCTATGGAGATGGCTTGCTTAATGTAGACTCTTTCTTGGACTCTGTTTAAAATGTGTTCTGTTCAAGATGAGAGAGCTTCAGGCCCCGTGGGGCCTCTTGTTTCTTTTTTTTTTTACAAAAAATTGCTAATGATTCACCAAACACATGATGTGAAATGTCAGTCTTCAGAAGCCTGAATGTGATTTAAAAACGATCATAAGTAGGATATTTAACGTCACAAGTTGTTTGTTTTGTGTCAATATTAATTAATTTATGAATTATGTCACGTTTTTGATGAAGAGGGGTATACTGGGGGAGGGGGGGGGGGGGGTCACATTCATTGAGGGCTATTTTTTAAAATTGTTACCACATCAGTGTAAATTTCCCATTTGTGATAGCTTTTTCGCAAGATGTTTGTTTTGTGTCAACATCAATTAATTTATGAATTATATCATAGTTTTTTTATGAAAAGGGCTATCCGGGTGGGGGTGGGGGTGGGTGGTCCCATTCATTGAGGCCTACTTTTTACCACACCAGTATGTGGAAGAAAATTTGACATCAGTTGTTAGGATAAATGGCAGTGCCTGTATTGCTGAATAATACAGCTGCAACCCCAATTTTAGAAACAAAATTGACGTTCACGTTTGTTTCGTGGGGTGGGGAGGGGAGTGGGACACAATTTCTCTAATCTATTGGAGCAATGGACGCAAAATCTGTTTATTTAAGGACGTGTAAAAGGCATCAATAATTAGGCCACATTGAAACTCTTTTTAGCCCGACTGTTTACAGTGAGGGCTATAGTAATGACTTTTGTCCGTCCGTCCGTCCGTCTGTCCGTCTGTTAACTTTTAGAGTTCTGGTTAAAGTTTGTGGTTAAAATTTTTTTACTGAAGGTTCAAGTGGGTTTTTTTTTTTTTTTTTTTTTTTTTTCTTTTCCTGTTTAGTTGATATTTGGAGTTTTGGTTAAAGTTTGTGGTTAAAGTTTTTTATTCAACCTTCAAGTACAGGCTATACCCAGTAGTTCTTGTCGGATCATCACAAAATTTCATATGCAGGTTTTAGGTCAGGTGTACATGAGAACGTCCCCTTTTGGTCGTGATCGGTCAACCGGTATGGCTGCCCGAGCCCAAAACCCCAAAACCATTAACACAGTCTACAGGTCGTATTTATGAAGGGATTTCATTGCAACTTCATAGAATGCCTCTGTATAATGCCTAGATGAGAACGTCTACGTCTGGGCATGATCTGTCAGCTGTGATGGCTGCCCAAGCCCGAAACCCAAAAACTTTTAGCACAGTCTGCAGGTCATGTTTAATATGGATGGATTTCATTGTAACTTGATACGATGACTCTGTATGATGTCTAGATGAGAATTTCCCCATTTGGCCTTGATTTATCAACCGTGACGACTGCCCAAGCCCAAAACCCGAAAACCTTCAGCACAGTCTACAGGTCATATTTATGGAGGGATATCATTGTAACTTGATAGGTTGACTTCATATAATGTCTACATGAGAAAGTCCCCTTTTGGACGTGATTGGGCAACTGTGATGGCTACAGGTGCCCGAAGCCTGAAAACCTTCAGCACAGTCTACAGGTCATATTTATGAAGGGATTTCATTGTAACTTTGTAGGGTCAATCCACATGATGCCCAGATGAGAATGTCCCCTTTTGGTTGCGATCATTCAACCATGATGGCTGCCCGAGCCCGAAGCCCGAAAACCTTTAGCACAGTCTACACGTCATATTTATGAAGGGATTTCATTGTAACTTGATAAGCTGACTTCATATAATGTCTAGATGAGAACATCCCCTTTTGGGCAACTGTGACGGCAACATGGGCCCAAAGCCCGAAAACATTTAGCACCGTCTATAGGTCATATTTATGGAGGGACTTCATTGTAACTTGATAGGTTGACTTCATATAATGTCTAGATGAGAACGTCCCCTTTTGGGCAACTGTGATGGCAACAGAGGCCCGAAGCCCGAAAACCTTTAGAATATTCCACAAGCCAAAATTATAAAGGGATTTCATTGTAGCTTGGTAGGTTGACTCCAAGTTTGTGGTTAAAAACCCAGACAAACACCACCACCCCCTACCCCCCCCCCCCACCCCCAATTAGGCTTTTTTCTCCAATATGCATTTTGAACTATTTACAGTCAATACATGTGGAACCTTTTTTTTAAACTTACCCCCCCCCAATCCTCCCTCCCCCCCCACACCCGGGGGCCAATTAGGCACTTTTTTTTTTCGTCAAAAATGCTGGTTTACAGTTTTGGTTAAAAGCCCAGACAAACACCACCGCCCCCCACCTTCCCCCAAATTCTTTTTTTTTTTTTTTATTTCCCCCAATATGCATTTTGAACTATTTACAGTCACTACATGCAGAACCATTTTTTTCCTTTTGTCAAAAATGCTTTTTTACAGTTTTTTAAGTTTGTGGTTTAAAATCCAGGGGGGGGGGGGGGGGGGTGGTGGAGCAATTAGGCACCTTTTTTTCTTTCGTCTTTTTACAGTTTTGGTTGAAGTTTGTGGTTAAAAAACCAAACAAACACCACCCCCAGGTAATAGGTCATGAGGTATGTTTTGAAGTAGAGAAATGAAAAAATAGGATTTGAATAGCAAATTTTGTATATCACGAGTGCAGATATGGCAGATTCGTTAGGTAAACTGTTAACAAAAAATGGCTCCGACTATTTTGCGTCTAAGCATTGCCATTCCTGGGAAAGTCGGGCTGCATGCGTGACATCACTCTAGTTTCAAATTGATTTCCCCTTCACTTTGTGTGAGAACAATAATAATCTGTGTGAATAATTGAATTATGATCAATCACGAAACGAACGTCAACTCAACAACTCTATTTATTGAAATGATCCGCATCGCCGATGTGAGGTCGTATTTTCGTGGCTAACACAACGGTGAGTAACTATGAACCAAAAAGCTTGAGAGAACCTTTTTCTAAATAACTAATTTGAACAAAATGACTACGTCGACTCAATAATTCTGCGGTCATATGTCCGACGGAACATTTTCGAACTTGATCGAGATAATTATCCTGGAAACCCATACAATAAAAAAAGAATCAAATCGGTTAACAGTTGTTCAAGTTATGGCGCTTTGAATAGTACCATTAGTATCAAGCACAAAATTTGAATAATTCTTCAGCTGTACATCGGACCGAGCCCGTTTTCGAACTCGACCAAGACATTGGTCCTTGAAACCCACGTGCCAAATATCTGTCAAATCGGTTGACGTTTGTTGAAGTATCGCGCTATCAAGCATTTTAACAAAGGGCCATAACTCTTGCGAAAAAGCGTGGACACGCCCTATTTTGCGTCATCGGGTGTTGCACATGAATATCAAGCCACAAATCAAATATCAAAATCCGTCCAGAAATAACTAAGTTTTTTAGCAAAAAGGGCCACCTGCCCGGCGACCGTCCACTCGCCATACCAATAGTGAAGGTTTTTTTTGTTTGAAACATTCGACTGAAAATAGGAAACTAAATGAATAGAATTAAATGAGTATGTCTAATGATATCACACAAAATGAAGAGAAATGGTTGAACGGTTTGTGCTTTTTTAAAAACTGGCAGCAATTGCTTAAATTATATTACTGTCTTACTTTAATTTTGTTAACGATTCCTATTTTCCTACCGCCCCAAGAGATTCTTCTTTTATATAGCGAACCCGGACCAGAAGAAACGGATAAATTACCAAATAACGGCGACGTTATTTCGTAAATCCTCGACGGAACACCGGCGACGTTTTTTTTTTCTAGAGTCTGGCAAATAATCACAACATTGGTGTCATTAAATTGAGATAGGTCGGATATCACACATAAAATCTGCTATTACGCACCCCTCCCCCTTATACATCCTGCAAGTATAAATATCTCGATATTAAAATGTCTTGCCTGATGTTCCCTATATGGGTTAACTTGGAGGGGGGGGGGGGGAGCATATGGCTGATTTTTAGCTCACCGAAGGGGACTTAACTTATCACTTACCGTCCGCCGTGAACTTGACATTATTGACTTCTCCTCCCAAACAACTGGACCAAATTGAACCAAATTGAACCACAAGGGGCATTACTCTGCTAGCACCCATACATTTTTAAAAAAAAATTAAAAAATCTGCTTCTCCAGAACCATCATTGAGCTCCCTCTAGGAGCCCGAATTTTAACTTGGTGAAATATGAGGAAATTTTTGCATATTTGGTATGAATGCTTTCGTATTTGGTGTACAACATTTCGGGGGGGGGGGGGGGGGGGGTCAGATTCAAATTTGTACAAATCGGGTCCCTCAGTTAGTATTTGGGCTCTCTATTGGAGCCCAAAGTTTAACTTTGTGCAATTTGAGGAAATTTCTTTAAAAATCTTCTTCTTCAGATTCAGATCCACCAGTCAGAATCCTTTCATGTTTAGTATACAACATCTATAGGGTGGGGGGGGGGGGGGGGCAGATTCAAGTTTGTTCAAATCGAGTCCCTGGGTTTATATTTGGGCTGCCTATGGCAGCCTGAATTTTAACTTAGTGCAATATGAGGGAATTTCTTCAAAAATCTTTTTCTTCAGATTCACCAGTCAGAATCCATTCATATTTGGTATGCAGCATCTTGCGGTGGGTCAGTTTCAGTTTTTGTTCAAATTGGTTACCTGGGTAAATATTTTGGCTCCCTGTTTGAGCCCCAAAGTTTAACTTAATGCAATGTGAGGACATTTCTTTTAAAACCCCTTTCTTCAGATCCACCAGCCAGAATTCTTTCGTGTTTGCTATATAACATCTCATGGGGGATCAGGTTCAAGTTTGTACAATTTGAGTCCCTGGCTTATTATTTGGGCTCTCTATGGGGCGGGGGTGGGGGTGGCATGGGGAGCATGTTTAGGTTTGTTCAAATCGATTCCTTAGTGTTTTTCCATAAAATTTGCCTTTCATGACTTCATTTCTTTGTAGAGTTGATGAACCATGTATAACTGAATGTGACCCCAAATACTTCTTTGAACCACTTTGGCAGGTGAGCGATTACAGCCCCTTGGGGCCTCTTATTTAGTCAAGTTGTGACAAAGTCAAAGCTCGACTTATAGTTTGGTGAATGGCGGGGCGGGTGTGTAAACAGTTGGTTTCCGGATGATAACTTGATAATGGTTCGACCCACGTCATGAAACTCCATAGGTAGGTTGGCATCGGTGAGTGGAAGAACCCTATTTATTTTGGAAATGCTTGGTCAAAGCTCAAGGTCACAGTGACCATGAACATAGTAAATTGTAAAACAGTTGGTTTCCGGATGATAACTTGTCTACAGTTAAACTCACATTCATGAAACTTCATACGTAGGTAATGGTTGGCATTCATGAGAGGAAAAAACCCAATTATTTTGGACTCACTAGGTCAAAGGTCAAGGTCACAGTGACCCTGAACATAGTAAATCAAAACAATTGGTTTCCGGATGATAACTTGATAATGGTTCGACCCACGTTCATAACACTTCATAGGTAGGATGGCATCAGTGAGATGAAGAACCCTATTTATTTTGACTTGCTAGGTAAAAGGTCAAAGTCACAATGACCTTCAACATAGTAATGTAAAACAATTGGTTTTCTGGATGCTAACTTGACTACGGTTGAAGCCACATTCATGAAATTTCATAGGTACGTTGGCCTAGGTGAGTGGAAGACACCTATTTATCTTGGTCTCGCTAGGTCAAAGGTCAAGGTCACAGTGACCTTGAACATAATAAATCGTAAACAGTTGGTTTCCAGATGATAATTTGACAATGGTTCCACCCACGTTCATGAAACTTCATAGGTAGGTTGGCATTATTACAAGAAAGAGCCCTATTTATTTTGGAATCAGTAGGTCAAACGTCAAGGTCACAGTGACCCTTCACATAGTAAATTGTAAACAATTAGTTTCCGGATGATAAGGTGATAATGATTAAACCTACTTTTGTACTGTCACAACTCGACATTGGATCGGTGATCCTATTGGAATTATTTTTGTTTTGTGGGGGGGGGGGGGGGGTATGCCCCCAGAACGCCCCCATGGCTGTGCCACCGTGCACCCACTTGAGCAATCGTGATTAAGTGCCTTGCCCAATGACACAACGCAGTTACCCCTGCTGGGGATCGAACCGTGGATCTCTCGGTTTGATGTTAGTAGTAGATCATGTACCCGATCGACCACATTGGCCGGATCTCATGTGACGTCATAGGGCACATGGCCCAGTTACTTAATTTTTGGTTGTCATGGGAGCGTGCGTGAGCGCCATCTTGTGACAACATCCCCATAGTGATACGTGGTCCTAGTGTGCATGCGCAGCGCGTTTTGTTGAGGTGAGACGAGTGTACGTCGTCCATTTTGTATATCTGAGGGCCGCCATCTTGGCTTCTATGGTAGCACATAGTTGCTGTGTGACCCAAAACCTTCTAGTAGGAAAGGGGTGGGTTCGGAGGGTGTGTTCGATTGAAATAGGAGTAATTTTAATTACAGCAAACAACCCGACAATCCCTCTTAATAATCCAAAAACTACCGAGACGGACTTAGAAAACCCCCATCTAGGGTTTATAATAGTAGCACGTAGTGCTAAATGAATGATGAGAGGTCTCATGTGGATAAATTGAAGTGAACTAGAATACATCGAATTACCACAAACTTCCAGCCAATCTCTCTAAAACCATCAAAACAACTTTATTTGGCACGGATTCCTCAATACTGGGCTTAAAAGAGTAGCATACAGTGCTTTAAGGTGCGTTTCCTGGTATGAGTAATTGTATTTGTTCGAATACTTTGTAAAACTACCCAAATAAATCCAACAGTTCTTTTACTATTCCGGATTTCCCACTAAATATTCGATTTCTATCTGTTGTCCCCTAGAATTCTTATTTTTGCCCAACAATAGACACATTCCTTTTGTATAAGATTAACTTTATTATTTCTGATGTGCACCATAGGCTCGGTATTTTATCTATCCTGATATATTCTGTGGTTTATCCTATTTCGTGGCCTGTTTTGCCTTTTACTGGTCCCATTTCTGCCTATCCCAGCAGACTATTTTGTCTTGGCCGTCTCTGTTTTTTGCCTTTCCTGTGTATAACGAAGTCCTCTATGATCCTCAAACCCAAAATACAATCAAGCAGGGTTAGGTATTATTCGAACGACTCGAATCTTATCGAGCAAATAAGCTTTTGAGCAGTTACTGAAAAAAGTCACTACTCGAACGACTCAAATCCCATTGAGCAGAATGAGTATCGAAAGAGCGATTTTTTCTTTTACGACTCTTAATGCTCATCGGGGTATAGGAGGATACCTATGACATGATGATGCAGTACTATATATATACCTGATGATAATTTAGCTCCTAGCATCTGCCCAGTTCTAGACCTCTCCATGATCTTCATATCTCCAACACCACTATTACTGATTTTCCCAGTATTGCCATCGTCTGTCCTATGATTAGATTTTACAGTAGTCACCAAAACCCGCAGTCTTCTTCCATTCTTGCGGCCTTGTACCATTACTAGCACTAGTACAGGCTTGCTAACCCCTCTCAGATTGCACGAACGACCAGAATCCCATCGAACAAATGAGCCATAGAGTAATTGCCTGAACGAGTGACTCCACGTACGACTATTTTGCTTGTATAGGTATTGAAGGATGGGAAGGATCTTGGGAACTAACAACGTGATATAATAACCTTAGTTATTGAAATTGACGTACAGTCCCGCTTATAATATAGTATTTTCATATTATGTCATGTGTATCAATGGTCGTGTCACAGGCAGTTCTAGCAATGATGAATGTTTAAAAAAAATCTGCAGGATGTGTTTCGAGAAAGTGCCGATAAACACCAATTTTGGCAGTTTTTTGCCAATTCTGACGAAATAACGGTTAAATCGAAAAATCCGCTTTTGGTACATTTTTTAGATTTTGTGCCCCTCTATGCGTGTGCAAAATTTTGTGAAAATCGGTTTGAAAATGGCTTCTGAATCGTACAGACAAAATGTGTGGAAAAAAAAAAAAAAAAAACCAAAAAAAAAAAAACCCAAAATAGGACTTTATGATTCTGGAGAATCATGGCTTTTCCCGATGAGATTTCATGATTTGCCATGGACCCCACAGTGTCTGATGAATTGTTTTTAACTGTCTCACTGAAGTTCCTTCATTGATGTTATGAGAAAAGGTGAGTATAATAGTCCTCAAACTGGACTTTATGATTCTGGAGAATCATGGTTTTTTCCAGATTAGATTCCATGATTTTTCATGACGCCAGTGTGTCTGATGATTTGTTTTAACTGTCTCACTGGAGTTCCTTTATTGATGTTATGAGAAAGGTGGGTATCGTAGACTCAAATGACTCAGTTTGATAAAAAAATGTTTAGGTGCAAACCATCATTAATGGAGGGGAGGGTTAATATCAATATCTTCGTCTGACAAGTTAATGACCAACAAAAGGAGTTATGTTTTGTTTGACACATACCCATCGTGTGCTGTGGTTATTTTAACTTATATATCCAAAATATTGATGTCTGTCAGTTTGTAGAGAGTTAACAAGTGCTAACAGGAATATTTTTACATGCAACTTGTAATGTCACACCAAGGACTGCGAATGGCCATTTTTTCTTAAAAATCTGCAAAATTGTTTCAGAGAAATCCAGGGAGAACACAAGATTCCATGATTTTTTATGACCATGGAGTGTCTGAAGAATTGTTTTTTAATTTTTTTAATTGCATCACTAAAGTATTTTTATTGATGCCTTGTGAAAAGTGGGGAAAATAGTCTCAAATATCCCAGTGTGATAAAAGAAAGTTTTGGTTAAAACATAATTGTTGGTGGAAAGGGTTAATATAATTATCAGCGTCTGAGAATCAGTGTCTAATGCAAATAGCCCATTATATCTCAAATTTATCTAAACTTTCGATATTTGACAGTTTGTGGAGGGTTAATGAAGGCTTGCGAGAATAATTCTTCTCCAGAGTTTATTTGTTCTTGAAAATCTGTAAGAACCACTTGAAGATATCCACAGAAAATGTGAACTTTAAGTTCTTAAGCATGTCATGTGTCGTCTCTGTATCAATTATCTACTATTCGACCACAGTTGTTATGCATCATTACGGCATCTTTTCACACCTTCTAGAGTTATTGACAACGAGAAACATGAAGTTATAGACAAATATAATTACATATATAAATAGGAAGTGTTGTTCGTACATCTGTGTAAATAAAATATAGGCTGGAATGGAGGATGGGCAGTATAGCCGTCTTACAAACTAGTATATACCTAGGCCCACTGCCGGGGAAATGTTGGCGCCGCCACTGCATTTGATAACTGCCTTACAGAGTATTAAATATACCCGCACCCCTTCTCATATTCGGGAACTCCCCCTTTTATTGTAAAGTTCCTTAGGCACAACATAGCGTCTGTAAGATGGCTATATATTGCCACGTCGCCACCCTGGGGTGAAGGATGGGCAGTGTATAGCCGTTTTACAGACTAGTATATACCTGGACCCACTGTCGAGGGAATGCTATAGTGTCAGTACTGTATTTGATATTATAAGTAAATGATCCCATTGTAGCTAATTTTATTTACTGCTTCTTATCATGCAGTGGCGGGGTGTGGGGGGGGGGGGGGGGGGCAGTGGCGTTGTGGTAACCGGTTCTCGTCAGTTCACCGCAGTTAAGCAACGTCGAGCCCGGGTGACCGTCCGAACGATCAATTCGGACTCCCGCGTTGTGTCAGTGGGCAAGGCACTTAACGCTGATTATCCACATGGGGGAACGATGCCGCCATGTACTAAGGCGTGCTGCACGTCGATGGTATGCATGTGTTCAACCAATCTAACCCTGCCTGTGCTGCAGTACGGAGTTACGTTGTTGGGGAGCTGGCAGCTGCTCGTCGCTGACTGGTGGTTCTCTCCGGGTACTCAGGCTTCCTCCATCCATAGAACTGTCACGGTCATGATTGTCCATTTTGCATAAGTATATGACCTTAAAAACAAATAAATAAATAAATAAATAAATAAATAAATAAATAAATAAATAAATAAATAAATAAATAAATAAATAAATAAATAAAAAAATAAATATTATCATGCAGTGTAGTGTGGAATATGAAGTGAGGCGTACCTTTCAATGTGTGTTTGGTTGCAGAAAGGGAGAGGGAGGGGGGGGGGGGGGTAAGATCGGTAATTTTGTTGGGATAATCGACCGATGGCGTGGGACACCGTGGAATTGACCGATGAAACGGGACGCAGTGGGAGTGGAACTTATGGGCGGTTATTCTTGATAATAAATAAATATACACTTACTTTTGAGTTCATGATGGAGAGGATTCACTGGAAATCATATATCGACCACCGATACTTCTCAGTTATGCTCTGCTCCCCATCCTATGAATTGCACTTCAGACTTCTCAAATCTAGCACCCACCCCCACATCATACCCCGCCAGAATTTTGGCTCGCTAAAAACTTATTTTTACTTTATTCTCCCAACATCTAACATAACGACAACTAGAGGTGCTTCGCAGGGCCACCGGGAGCACGAGCGGGCAGGGCAACCCATATTTTCGGGGCTCGTTCCCCAGGGCAGTATGCCAGCTATGCTCGCAACTATGCCCTCTCCCCGATGGCTCGGGTGCTTCTAAGGATAGAAAGGTAAATGGTGGAGGGGCCTGTTAGCAAACAAACTTGGTGAAAAAAAAACAGCAGAGGGGCACGTGTCCTAGGTGAAAAAAAACAGCACGGCGATGGGGGTGGGGTGGGGCGGAGGCTGATGTCTCCGCTAATTAATTTTAATAGGAGGCAGTTGTTCATGGGGCAGGTGTCCATATCCCATTGTCCAGTATTCCAAATGTTCTATGGTACTTGGCCTTGGCGGAAACAACATTTTAACAAGAAAGAACGGGAAACCTATTTGCAGTGATACACACTGAATAAAATAATTGGCATTATTTTCCATGGACGTATTTTTATCTTTGCTTCTTAGGGAAATCCATGCTGCTAAATATGACGAAGGAGTGTTATCTAATGAGGTCAGGTGGTCGGGTCCGACAGCCCTCCTCGCAGTAGATTTAGTGGGGGAGGGGGTCGATTTCACAGGTAATATAGGCAGCATATATAGCATGGGCTGTCTGTCTTTAATTTTTAACCTTTAGAGGGGTATCGCTCTGTAACTACCCCTAAACGGGTTAATGCTTGGTTTTGTGAATACCTTCATTACTTACAAAAATGATCGTCGGTGAATTCCACTTCCAATGAAGGAGGTTATGTTTATCTCGCAGGTACACATTTGGTGTTATGGTTGCCCACGAACAGCCCATTTTCTCCAACTTTCTATGCTTGACAGCCTCTGGAGGGTTAACAAAGGCTTACCGAAATGTTTTGTCCATGCAACTTGTAATGTCACTCCAAGACTTGCGAATGGTCAATTTTTCTTGAAATTTTTTTTTGAGAAATCAACAGAAAACTGGAATTTTAGGCCTTTAAGGGGTATATCTCCTTAACTAGTCAAAAATGGGTTAAGACCTCGATTTTTAAATACATTTACTACTTACAAAAATGTTTCCCTGTCAGTTTTGCATCCGGTAAAAGAAGTTATGTTTCTCTGTTGCGTTCCCGTTTGATGTTGTTGGTGTTCAAAAACAGAATGTTTCAAAATGTTGACATTTAGCAGCCCATGGATGGTTAACAAATGCTTACCGGAATAATTTATCCATGCAACTGGTAATGTGACACCAAGACCTATCAATTGCCATTTTCTCTTGAAAACCCTACCAGATGTTTGTAACGAAATCCATGGAAAACATAATTTTTTAAAACTTTTGATGGGTATCACTATTGACAACCACAAAAAGGGTTAACGCTTGGTTTTTTGAATACCATTATTACTTACAAAAATGGTCCTCGGTAAATTCCACTTCCAACAAAGGAGATTATGTTTATTTCTCAGGTACACGTTGGGTTCTGTGCGTGTCCAAAAACAGCCCATTTCAACAAAATTACGATGCTTGGCAGCCTGTAGAGGGTTAATAAACGCTCACCGGAATATTTTGTCCGAGCAACTTGTAATGTCACACAAAGACCTGCGAGTAGTCAATTCTTCTTGAAAACCTACAGGATGATCTGAGAGAAATCCACAGAAAATGGGAATTTCAAGATTTTAAGGGGTCTTTCTCTTTAGCCTGTCCAAAATGGGTTAAAACTTCGACTTTTGAATACCCTCACTACTTACAAAAATGTTTCCGTATAGATTGAAGAAGGCACTTTTCTTTGCGGCGTACCCATTGGGTGCTGTTGGCGTCCAAAACAGCCCATTTTATCACAATTTTGACATTTAGCAGCCCGTGGAGGGTTAACAAATACTAACCACAGTATTTTGTCAATGCAACTTCTATTGTCACACCAAGGCCTAGGAGTGACAAATTTTTCTTGAAAATCTACAAGACTCGTTTAGAGAAATCCACGGAAAACACGAATCTTTTAGCTTTATGGGGGTATTGCTGTTTAACCAGCCCAAAACGGGTTTACGCTTGGTTTTTTGAACACCCTTATTACTGACAAAAATGATCCTCTGTGAATTCAATTCCCAATAAGGGAAGTTATGTTTATGTCTCGTGTATTGTTTGGGTGCAGTGGGGGACTGAAACCGGCCTATTTCATCAAAATTTCGATGTTTGGCAGCCTGTGGAAGGTTACCATATGCATCGCCTGATATGTCGTGTGTACCAAAGGGCGTGTCACAGACAGGCCTAGCAATGACGAATGTATAAAAAAATCTACAAGAAGTGTTTCGAGAAAGTGCTGATAAACCCCAATTTTGGCATTTTTTTGCCAATTCTGACGAAATAAGGGTTAAATCGAAAATTCCGCTTTGGTACATTTTTAGATTTTGTGCCCCTCTATGAGTGTGCAAAATTTTGTGAAAATCGGTTCGAAAATGGCTTCTGAATGGTACGGACAAAATGTGTGGAAAAAAAAAATACCACAAACAAAAATAAGGGTTAAATCGAAAATTCCGCTTTGGTATATTTTTAGTTCTTTTGCCTTCACTTGTGTGAAAATCGATTCGAAAATGGCTTCTGAATCGTACAGACAAGAATGTGTGGAAAAAAAAATAACAACCCCCCCCCCCCCCCGCCCCCCCCCCGCCCCCCCCCCCCCCCAAAAAAAAAAAATAATAATCTGTAGAAAAACAATAGTCTTTTCCAGACGGAAAAGCCTAAAAAAAATAAAAAAATAATAATCCGTAGAAAACAATAGTCTTTTCCAGAGGGAAAAGCCTAAAAAAATAATAATCCATAGAAAAACAATAGTCTTTTCCAGAGGGAAAAGCCTAAAGAAAAAAAAAATAATAATCCGTAGAAAAACAATAGTCTTTCCAGAGGGAAACGCCTAAAAACAATAATCCATAGAGAAACAATAGTCTTTTCCAGAGAGAAATGCCTAATAAACTGTCGAGAAGAATTATTCTCGCAGGTCTTCATTAACCCCCCACAAACTGTCAAATATCAAAATTTTAGATACATTTGAGATATAATGGGCTATTTGCATTAGAAGCTAATTCTCAGACGCTGATATTGATATTAACCCTCTCCACCAACAATGATGTTTTAACCAAAACTTTCTTTTATCACACTGGGTTATTTGAGACTATTATATCCACAAGGCATCAATAAAGATACTTTAGTGATGCAATTAAAAACAATTCTTCAGACACTCCAGGGTCATAAACAATCATGGAATCTTGTGTTCTCCCTGGATTTCTCTGAAAACAACTTGTAGATCTTTAAGAAAAAATGGCCATTCGCAGTCCTTGGTGTGACATTACAAGTTGCATGGAAAAAATATTCCTGTTAGCACTTGTTAACCCTCTACAAACTTCCAGACATCAATATTTTGGATATATAAGTTAAAATGGACCATTTTCAAATAGCCACAGTACACGATGGGTATGTGTCAAACAAACATAACTCCTTTTGTTGGTCATTAACTTGTCGGACGACGATATTGATATTAACCCTCTCCACCATTAATGATGGTTTGTACCTAAACATTTTTTTATCAAACTGGGTCATTTCAGACTACGATACCCACCTTTCTCATATCATCAATAAAGGAACTTCAGTAAGACAGTTAAAACAAATCATCAGACACACTGGCGACATGAAAAATCATGGAATCTAATCTGGAAAAGCCATGATTCTCCAGAATCATAAAGTCTTGTTTGTTTTTTTTTCCACAGATTTTGTCCGTACAATTTAGAAGCCATTTTCAAACCAATTTTCACAAAATTTTTCACACTCATAGAGGGGCACAAAATTTAAAAATGTACTGAAGCGGAATTTTCGATTTAACCCTTATTTTGTCAGAATTGGTAAAAAACTGTCAAAAGTGGGGTTTATAAGCACTTTCTTGAAACACGTCTTGTAGATTTTTTTTTAAACATTCATCATTGCTAGACCTGCCTCTGACACGACCATTGATACACAACAGATATTAGGCTATGCATATGGTAACCCTCCACAGGTTGTCAAACATCGAAAGTTTGATGAAATGGGCTATTTTCGAGCCCCCACAGCACCCAAACGATAAACGAGAGATAAACATAACTTTCTTTATTGGAAGTGCAATTCACCGATCATCATTTTTGTAAGGAATAAGGGTGTTCAGAAAACCAAGGGTTAACCCTTTTTGGATTGGTTAAACAGCAATACCCCCAAAAGCTAAAAAATCATGTTTTCTGGGGATTTCTCTAAACGAGTCTAGGAGATTTTCAAGAAAAAATGGCCACGTGCAGGACTTGGTGCAACAACAGAAGTTGCATGGACAAAATACTCAGGTGACCATTTGTTAACCCTCCACGGGCTGCTAAAAGTCAAAACTGTGATAACATGGGCTGCTTTTGGACAGCAACAGCACCCAATAGGTACGCCACAAAGAAAAGTGCTTTCTTTTATCGATTGCACAATTTATATGGAAACATTTTTGTAAGCAGTAAGGGTATTCAAAAGTCGAAGTCTTAACCTATTTGAGAAAGGCTAAAGAGAGATACCCCTTAAAAGCTTAAAATTCCCATTTTCTGTGGATTTCTCTAAAAACATCTTGTAGATTTTCAAGAAAAATTGACTACTCGTAGGTCTTTGTGTGACATTACAAGTTGCATGGTCAAAATATTCCGGTGACCATTTTTTAACCTTCTACAGGCTGCCAAGCATCGTAATTTTGTTGAAATGGGCTGTTTTCAGACACGCACAGCACCCAGGGTATACCAGAGAGATAAACATAATCTCCTTTGTTGGAATTCATCGAGGACTATTTTTGTAAATAATAAGGGTATTCAAAAAACCAAGCAATAACCCCTTTTGGGGTGGTTAATATCGATACCCATCAAAAGCTTAAAAAAATCATATTTTCCCTGGATTTCTTTACTAACATCTTGTCGGTTTTCAAGAGAAAATGACCATTCATAGGTCTTGGTGTCACAGTACCAGTTGCATGGATAAAATATTCCTGTATGCATTTGTTAACCCTCCATGGGCTGCTAAATGTCAAAAGTTTGAAAAAAAAATAGTATGTTTTTGGACACCAACAACATCAAATGGGAATGCCACAGAGAAATGATACTTCCTTTACCGGACACAAAACTGATATGGAAATTTTTTTGTAAGTAGTAAGGGTATTCAAAAATCGAGGTCTTAACCCATTTTTGACTGGCTAAGGAGATATACCCCTTAAAAGCTTAAAATGACCGTTTTCTGTGGATTTGTCCTAAACATCTGGCAAGATTTCAAGAAAAATTGACCATTCGCAGGTTTTGGAGTGCCATTAGAAGTTGCATGGACAAAATATTCTAGTAAGCATTTGTTAACCCACCAGAGGTTACCAAGCAAAGACATTTTGAGAAAATGGCTTATTCTTGGGCATCAATAACACCCAGTGTGTACCTACAAGATAAACATAACCTCCTTCATTGGAAGTGGGATTTCACCTAGGATCACTTTTGTAAGTAATGAAGGTATTCACAAAACCAAGCATTAACCTGTTTAGGGCTGGTTACAGAGCGATACCCCTCAAAGGGTTAAAAATTAATGTTATCCAAGGATTTCTCTAAAAAAATATCGTAGATTTTCAAGAAAAATTGGCCATTCTCAGATCTTAGTGTGACATTACAAGTTGCATGTACAAAATATTCCAGTAAGAATTTATTAACCCTATGCAGGTTCTCAAACATCAAAATTTTGATAAAATGGGCTGTGTTTGTGTACCCACAGCACCTGTTATACAAGCTAAAAGCTTACTGCTGAATCCTTTCAACAAATCTCGTTCTTGACTCATTACTTTAATGCATACCATTGTTTTGCGCACTCTGTATGACAATCATGTTGTAGTTTATTATATGTATGCATCATATTTTTCCATGAATAAATATTGTTTAAACTAAAACCAGTTTGGATTCAGAAAGAAAAGAAATATGATTAACAGTGCTTTTGTTCTCAAAACTGCAACCAATAAGTACAAGTCTCTTAAAAGGCCGTTATATTCCATCTTTGTCAGTTTTTGCAAAACCTTTGACACTATTAACCGTACTCTGCTTTTTGAAACATTAAGTTGTATCGGCATTCAAGGAGCACCTTTTAATATAATAAAATCTCTCTATGAATCTAGTTACTACCTCATAAAAACTAATGCAGGAACTGGTCCACCGCAATTATCTACCATTGGCCTGCGTCAGGGGTGCATATTGTCGCCAAATTTATAAAAAAAATGTATTGATAACATTCGTAAAACAATCGACGAAACATGTGCTCCTGTGACACTTCATGATGGGGAGATCAACCATTTACTTTTGACGGATGATTTAGTATTTATGTCCGACTCTGCCACTTGTCTTCAAAACTGCATTTTCAAACTAGAAAAATATGTAGGGATGAATATCCTCTATGTAAACACTGAAAAAACTGAATGTATGATATTTAAAACTATGAGAAGTATTCGCGCTCCGAAGTTTTACATGCATGGTATGAAACTTGAAATAACAACAGACTTTAATCAATTACGCATAACTTACAGTGACAACGGGAAACTACAAATCACTCAAAAAAGTTTAAGTATGAATGGACATTTACGTTTCTCGCAATGTATTCTCTGAACACTGCTTTCCAAACAAAATGCTGTCCTCCGGTTCCTATACTTTCTCGTCTGTTCGATAAACTGGTTAAGCCAATTTTATTGTATGATAGTGAATTATGGGCAGTTGAAGTAAAAAACACAAATGAAGCCCGTCAGCCGTATAAACAGATACATATAAAGTTCTGCAAATTACTTTTGAATGTCAGTACATATTCATCTAACCATGCAGTGCGAGCTGTGGTGGGGAGATATTCACTACTCATAGATGCCAAGCTGCAAATGGTGAAATTCGCTTCAAAGCTATCCTCGCTTGATGAATATTCTCCGGTGAATGATGCTCCAGTTAAATGCGGACAAATCAAAAAAGCGGATTGGGTCGGCAATAGAACGGTAAGCCTAGGTTTTAGTAACATTAACACTATTAACTGCAAGAAATTAAAGCTTCTGAAAGAAAAACTGAAAAGAGATCATTTTGACCGATTTGTGGCTGACATAAATAATGATTGTAAACGTCGTGATAGAAAGAAGCTAAGGATCTATCGATTGTTTAAAGACAATTATGAGCTTGAGCCATACCTAATCCACACCATAGCGTTGGAGGCAAGGACATACTTCACAAAGTTTCGCCTCGGTAATCACAATCTTGCCATTGAGAGAGCTCGACATGCACAGTAACCTGTTCCAGCGGAACAACGGGTGTGTGACGTCTGCCAATATGACGAGATAGAAAATGAAATTCATTTCATTATGGATTGCCCTGCGTATGCATCCTTGAGGAAGGAATTGTTTACTTCGATTGGGAATGTAAATGCAAACTTCCCAAGGATGGATGGGCAGCAGCAATTTCATCTTATTGTGCAAAATTATCAATCCGGTACATGCAGCACTATCTGCGACTTGATCTGTCAAATGTTTCCAATTAAGAGCGTCCAAGTTGACAAAATAATTTTATAATATTTTAATATTGACCTATGCTGCGTGTAATACGATAAAATGTTATATTTATTCCATGTTAAATATGATGATGGTTATATTGTATTGCATGCATATTGTACTGTTTCATTTTGCGATCTGCTTCACATGAGGTTTTAATTGCAATAAATACTACTACTATTACAAATAATTGAAGGTATAATAAGAGGCGAAGGTATTCAAGAGTACGACGCGCATGAATACTTACCTGTGGCGGGAACTAGTCTCAATAATGAGGGAGAAATAAAACTCAATTTCGAAAGGCAAGATTTCTTTCTCTATCCTAGCAAAAGTTATCTCCAACTAGAAGGATGTTTGACGAAAAAGGATGGTAGCGACTACGCCGATGATGACATCATCACTATAGCTCATAACGGCATCATGCATCTTTTCAACAGTATATCGCATAAATCTCAAGTCAAGACATAGAAACCATATTTCTTCCTGGTTAGGCAACCTCGTTGTTAGAACTCTTGAAAAATCCCGACGATGTTTCCAAATCTAAAGGACTCAAACAACTGTGGATGAAAGACACCAGCGCAGACGTGACTGCCAACAATGTTGGTGTAGCCACGAGATTTAAATACATTGTTCAAGCGTAAAAACGCCCAGAGAAACGTTTTCGTTCAGGATTTCTCTGAAACACATTTTTGGATTCGCCAAAGATTATGACAAAATCGTTGATGGATTAAAACGCAATCTCACACTAGTTCGTGAAAATGATGTTGATGCCACTGTGAGATCTGCTGCTACTGATGCCAGAAAGGTGCATCTAAACAAGGTATCATGTTTCATACCATATGTAATACCGAACGGCGAGGAAAGAATGAAACTCTTCAAGATCATCGAATTGAAAAACATTTTACCGGGGGGATTCAGAATGAGACAGTGCGATGTTGTGAACGTTTCAACATTGACTAGAGATCGTCGGTGAAATCTTCTTCAGAAAGACCACGTTTCTACGTAGTGGGATTTCAGATGGACGGGATCGGATCTCAAGAAAAGAAGCCATCTCTATTCGGTCATTGCAACTATTATTATTATTATTATTAGGGTTTAACGACACATTAACAGCGAGGGTCATATCATGTCGGTGACAGTTTTACGGGTGGAGGAAGCCGGAGAGAACCATCGGGCAACGACGAGCGGTTGTCAGCTCTCCAACATCGTAACTCTGAACTCTGCACCGCGGCACAGGCAGGGTTAGATTGGTTGAAGACATGCGCACCATCGACGTGCAGTACGCCTTAGTACACAGCGTCATCGTGCCCCCATGTAGGCAATCGGGGTTAAGTGTCTTGCCCAAGGACACAACGCGGGAGCACGAATCAGTCGCTGAAATGGTCACCCATCCAACTACTGACCGCGCTCGACGTTGCTTAACGTCGGTGATCTGACGAGAACCGGTTACCGCGACGCCCCCGCGCCCCCGACCATTGCAACTTGAGAAACATGCAGGTGTTTCTCAATTCCAAAGATATCCAGCCATAGATTACAATGCCTCGCTCGAGAAGTACGATTTCTCTAGCATGTACGTCGATGCCGCAGACTTCAGATCAAACTTTCCTCACATTGGCAAATTTATAAGCAATTTAAAAGTAACACCCACCGAAAACAGGATACTCTATCCCCTGTTTGTTGGGGATAGAGCATTTCCCACACACTTTTGGCAATCTCTCATGGATTTCATGTCGAATATTTTCCACAACGTATTGAGTTACATTTGGAACGAGTTTGTCGACTTTGTTCACTTCCAATTATTCGAGTGCCAACGGATTCGATGTGTGGATCGTGTAACAACGTTTCGGGATATTCTACATCCACCTCCAGAAGACATGGATAGTGTTTCCATTTATCCATTCTTCGCGTTTCTCGACCCTTTTAAATTTCCCAATGGTAACGGATGACTCATAGCCCAACCATATAAATTATGAACATCTAGATACGTTATGTATTTAATCGGTTCTTGTGCATCGAATCCTTCTTCCATGTAGCAATTGACGACGCTCCGTCTCTCACACCCCTTTCGAACATGAGCAACATGTCCACGTCGGATAATGATTCCATAATTCAGCAGGGCATACCAAGCCATATTATACCAAGCCAGATCTAGACCGTAGAGTCTCCAACATACGTCTCGAAAAATTTCGACCACGTCCGCCAGAGAAGGACGTCGGTTTACAGATCGTGATAATCTCTCATGGATTTCATGTCGAATATTTTCACACTTTTTGATCGTACTCATAGTCGACGTCGGAAATGTCAAAGTCATATAATTTTGATTAAAAACCATCTTTGGAAGGTAGCATCGACTTACCAAATCTATGGAAACCGTCCATATAATCGTAGGGATAGACCCATTTCCACAATACGCTCTCCAATTAGCGCTCGTCTCAAAAGTGTGTCATCATCCCGAATTTTTCCTTCCCTAAATTGTCGACTAGTCTCTCGAGACTGGTAGACATGAATTTAAAACTATCTATGAAATGCATTTCTCTCTTGATATCGCGACTGCTGACATCTCTCTGTCTATTTTTTTTCTTTTTGTCTATTCTTGTCTATACTCGACGTACTTCGATATTCCGTTTGTGTTCTTTTCTACGGGGTATAAGGCAGACGTGATGCCCATTTGAAGCATTGGCTGTCCTTTTTATTTTCCACGTTGATCACAGCTTTTTTGTTTTCTATGAAATAAGGCAATTTTATATATGAAGGCGTTTGCAATGGATCATACTTGTCAATGTGAATCTCTGGATTCAATACTTCTGCGAATTTCCAATTGTTACCTTACTTTTGAAATAGTGCAAAAGACTGTAATATCTTTCCTTTCATGTCATCGAAGTTATCGGGCATCAAAGAACTTACAGTCACGGTCTTCGTGCGAGATTGAAAATTAGCCATTTTTTCACCGACTTTACCCGTATTCGGATCGCTCTACTCCGTCCACTCCAATACTATTTTCGTTTTGATACCCACGTCTAGCATCCAACGAAATAAATCCAATACGCTAGATTTTATCTCGTTCAAGAAATTTTGGGGATGACACTTAATTCTACCCTCGATGTCGAGTGTTTTGAAAAATCCATTGATGGCCTGCTCTCGTTCTATAGGAGAGGGCAACAATTGTTTGCACATGACTTTAGCTTTTACTTATTCTTTGTCACTATCGTCACCATTTTTTTCGAGTTCAACCGTCGCAGATTTTACGATACTCGTTATTTGATCTTCTTTTTTCTCCTTTTTATTTCCACTGTCGTAGATTGAATTGAATTGTTTATCCATTTCCTCTCTGTCTTTCCACCCATTTGATTTGCATTCTCTCCCCATCGAGTGAGCAAATAGTCTATCAACTTGAGTCTCATCAGTGAACATGCGCCTTTCAAACCCAGCTAATTTGCTCTCAATTTTAATTTGGGCACTTTTTTCTGACTGATCGTGGTGTGTATGACTGTGATCATTTGCGGTTTGATTCGATAACTCGACGATTTTGTGATACGGAGATTCTTTATATAACTTTTCAATTGAGCTGAACTGCATGCATCTAATAAATGACATTTTTTGGAATTATTACAATTGTTTTAAATGTTAAAATTGTTTTAAATGTTAATTTTTTTTTTCCTATATATATGTGTGTGTGAGAAAAAAATCTGTTTTCCTTTAAGTTAATTTTTTTAACTTAAATGAAATAAAAATTTAAAATGAGTCCAAAAAATTCATTTCATATTACATATAGGAAATAAAAAAAAATAATCAAAAAAAAGAAAATGGCAGTAGTAAGAAAAATTGAATTGAAAAGAATCCTTCCATACAAGGCATATGGCAGTAAATCTTTTTATTTGAAACCTCATCCAATCCAATTGAAAGACGTCGAGATAACAAAGTTTGAATATAAATACGAGAATGATAGCATGACATTAATATTGAATGAAGATCAAGCTGATTTATTTTCAGATTTGGACAATTCGTGTCGCAAGCTCCTGAAGGAAGAAGAGAAAAATTTCAAGGAGTTGTAAAATAAAAAAAATGTTAATTTCTTTTTATTTTTACAAATAAATGTTTATAACATCGATTTTTTTTAAAACTTAAAAAACCATTCCAGTCTCTCTTCTTTCATTAACTAATAAAAGTCTGTTGTAATGATAAGTATCATCACACTCATTTATGCAAACACATTTAGGAGGAGTCTTGGTAAAATATTTTTCCATAGTCAAAGGAAGATTTTTTTTTATTCTTTCTCTGTAATATTGCATCATGATATTGTGATATTTATCATATTTTGAATAATCCATTATTCATTAATTTTTTTTCCTATTTAATTTAATATTTTTTTTTCTCCTTCACAAGATCTGAGTCGAATATTCTCTATCTGGTAATAAATGCAAAATACATCCTCGATCATAAGTCGTAAGATCTCTCGACATTTTCCGAAATCGCTCAATTTCGAACTGTAAAGGCCTCGGTTGCCCTCAACGCTCGATAATTTTTTCCACCAATCTATCACCTCGACCTCGTCGAGCTTTTCTGTTACCGACGCAAAACACCGGACTATGGTGTCTTTGTGGTGCGTGGTGTAACAGGTGTTCGCTTCAGTCAATCCCTCCGACATGTAACCCAGACATCTTTTGCTCATCGCTCTAGGAATGTTTATATCCGCGAGATGAGCACATGCCCTGTAGAAGATATCTCTGAGAAACTTCTCACACAGAAGGTCTCTCTTCCTATTCTCCGCTTTCTCGTTTGGATTGCTGGTCTTCAAAAATGAAATGCTCGTTATTTTGAGTTTTTTAAATTTTATTTTTATTAATAGATTATATTTTTATTTGAGAAAAAAACGACATATGATATATATTCGTCAGACAGGAAAAAACAAATGTCACGTGGATGCAAATGCCTCTCATCCGAGGGTTTGCCGAATCTCATCCGAGGGTTTGGAATTTTTCACACATGAGAGTTCACCCTGAATTGATGAAATCCGTCGAAGAGACACTTAAAAACCGACAAAACGTTACATGTTTTCGCACCTTGACGAGTGTGACATCCGCGTCATCCACTTTAGATTTCTCGCCAAAGTGAGGACTGATAACCACGAGACGATAAGCGATTCTTTTGACCCAAAGGTCGATTTTTCCAAAAATCTGTCATCGACTGGGGATTTCATCTCGGCTTCGGAAGTTTTTCCCATATTCCACCTCCATCCGATGGAAAAAATGCGATGAATTCTCCGACTGTGCCAGAACCGAGCGATCCCAGAAATTTTCTAAGATTTTCTAAGATTTTTATATCGCGCAATCTCCGAGATTCGATCGACAAGACGGAACAAATCCTCGTAGTCTCTCTCTCGGCGATTCGATTTCCCATGATCTTTCTGACTCGAAAATGTCGCGTGTCATCTCGTGGCATACTAGCACACTTAGCGAGAAGTCTAAAGTGTGTTAATATTTTTTCTCGAGAAAAAAGCTCGAAAGTCGCAAGAAATTACCTGAGGGGCTTGCTTGGGATAGAATGCCCAATTATACTCTACTGATGACCAACTCCGACGTTCATCATGCAACAAAACAGGTATCACAACATGCAGCCTTGGGACAAACTTGCAAGTTGCATTCCAAATACCTTGGCAGTTGTTTCTAGGCAAGTCTTAGTTCTTGGAAGCTTATACAGAAAGCAATTACTTGCATACAGACAACTGAAGCGCCACAGGCAAAGTGTAGCGAAAATGTACACAATTCTCCAGTCATTTAAGGGTTAAGGGTAAAGGTGGGAGTCCACCCCGTTGATGGCCAAGTACTAAATTACATTGAATGTATGTTATCTTCAAACTTCTATACTTTTTTTATAAAGCTTGTAAACGGAAAAAAATCAAACAGTATAAAATATATTACCTCACACATGTGAAATCTGGTAGATTGCACTGAATTTCAAATTGGCTGAGAGGAAGTTGTGAAACAGATTTCTCTATAAGAATAACGGGCATAGCTAGCGAGCCTTGACTGTTACTAACTCTACTTTAACTATGAAAAACAATTTTCAAGAATGTGAGTGATTCATTTATAAATAACCTATCATTAAAGGATCAAATGCCTTTAAATGTACCAACAAAAATATAAATACTTTGCGAGGGTAAAAATATTCGCGAAGGACGATGTAATAGGAAGGTGCGACATTCTGCTTCGTGATTTCATATTATATTCTAAATGTGGTAGACTTACCAAGTGATATCATACACTTATTTGAACCGAAGGTTTGTGGTTGTTACCTCACCTCGACCCTCAACCCTACATCCTGCAGTCAGCACAAACGGTGGCATTTTGATTGTCTTAGTTCGCACAGAGGGTGGTCGTGTGATTTTTCTTACAAAAGGAGGGGGTGGGTGGGTCCTCGTGGGCCGGAAAAAATATGTTTTGCTATTTTTTTCCTCAGATGAATAAATGTAAGATTTCTCTATGATTCCAATGTGCAACTACTTTTATACCTACAAATGCGTTAATGGAATGTGGTAGGCTACCATTTAAATTGACTTGGACCTTATCTTGGTGGGGTTAGTGGAACTCAGTTCAATCTATGCAACACAGCTGTATATGCATGTAATAATGTACCCTTCACGAACAGTGATAGCATCTTTGAGATTGATATTCAGTAAAACATGATTAAAATTTGATTTTAAAGTTAGAAACTCAACTCTTTCATTCCATTTCATCCTGCCTCCTTCTGTAACAACATTATTGCAGATATAGGTACATGTTGATAGTTACAATTGTCAACATCATGGTTGGTTAAGGTTAATGCAGGATGAGTTAAATTCCTTGACCTTTCACCAAGGAGGTCACGGTGTAAGAGGGGAATCAACTGTTGGACATTATCCTTTCACTGCATCATTTATGACTTCAAAAGCATCAGATAATGAGCTCATTAAGCATGCATAGATTGTGTGTGATAATTAAAGCCTCACACTGCCTTCTTCAAAATCTTTTAACTGTATGAAAAAGTTAGAATTCATTCATGGTCATCATGAGAACTTTCAGGATCATAAAACTCGCCGAGATAAAAGAGGGTTAAGCTTTCAACCGGAACCACGAAAACTTCATTTGGTTGAGGAAAGTAACCTATTAGGATGATTCAAACTGTGATTCTATACACACATTTATGATATGGACATCATGAAATCTTATATCGAACCAAGACACGTTCACATGGGTTGATTGGGCATTATCAACTCTGTTGAAGGAGGTGAGGTTGATGGAAACCATGTGTTCCAACTCACTTCAAAGACATCACCCAGTATTTTTATTTCTCTCTTTCTCACCAGTGATAACCCAAATCAGTCCAATTGTTCAACAGATGACCGTAAAATAATGCAATAACGTATATAAACATGTTTTTATTGTCGCAGTTTCTTTGAACTTTCATCTGTATTTCGAACAACAACACCCAACACAACATCTCATTAAGAATCCGGACAGGGCTAAATAGAATACTGCATACCATGCAGGTGACATGAGCTTTGTTTCAGTAATGATAGATACCTAATTACTACAATAATTAAGGTAGAAAAATCATTCAATAAATCTTGCTCTGTATCATGCCATTTGGAGCCGCATGGAGTTGGATGCAGAATGACGTTTACAAAGCGATGAAAATGAACTCTAAAGGTTAGGAGACTTGAGGAGATTGGATATTATGATGATAGTGGTTTTGGATTGGATTAAAAATAGAACAAGATTGGTCTTCGAGTTTAAACATCTGTTTTGGGCTTGGAAATGAGGTTATTTTGTCAAGAATGTTCTCGAAGAGGGGGTGGGTCCCAAATTTTACGTAGGCATTTTTTTTCACATAGACGGGTGGGTGGTGGTTCCTCAATGTCGAAAATTTTATTTTTCAACCTTGTGTATGTAATCTTTTTCCATGACCCTTCCCCAGGTTCACAGAGAATTTTCCTTTATGTTGCTTCATGAACAATTTGCATGTACATACCTCATGCATATCGTTTTGTATCAGTTGTTTTTTGAGGTAGGAGATATTATGGCGCATTGTCGCTTGAATATTGATGGTTGTTTGTAGGAACGTCGAGACGATGAACGAATGAGGGAACATGGAAGGTGTGGATGTCACTAACCAAATCCGAAATGAATGGAACTTTTTTTATGACAGTGGGCATGGGTCGTGTTTTGATGCCTCCCTACCAGCATGCGATGACGATGCGCATTATTTTCATTCTCCGGGTAGTCACATTGCTTTTCAGTAGAGGGCGGTTTTATGAGATTCTCTTATAATAACATCCCCTTCAAAGGCTTCTTTTGTCACTCGGTTCAGTGTTTCGTCGGATGTACATTGTGTTTATCACACTATAACTTGTAGAGCACTAAATTATTTTGGTAGTCTGTAATAATTGTTTGGTTGCAGTTTATTGGAGAGTGCTTTCAGGAACCCTCCCAAAAATGTTGAGCAAGGTTTTCCCTCGGCTATTTGAAAATAAATCATATGAGGGAATGTAAAGCATTTATTGTGGAATCAGAACTTTTCAGTAGTGCCTTAACAGTCACCCCAAACACAGAGACAGTTTAAAGAGACTTACGCATACCAATTTGAAACAATGATGCCGGTATGAAGCTGATCTCCAAGGAACAGGACCATGTCAGTCTGGTACGGAAGGAGTGACGAAAATAAATGTAGACCAGTTCAAAGTTCAGAAGAATGAAGATGCTGCCACTCAATTCACGAAAGAAAATAGAGATTACTCTAGAGACCAAACCAAGAATAAAGTTCTAATGACGCCGAGAATAATGAAGTTATGAAGACAGCCGAAGTGAAGAACGAAGTTTCGAGAATGGACTTACTTTCCTCAAAAACGCAAAACCTCAAAGCAATAAACAAAAACAAGCTACAAGCGTCCAATGAACGAATGTACTTTCTCGGGAATGAAGACTAAAGCAATCATAAGAAATTCGTCCAGAAACCAAACTGTAGTCCACTACATGCTTTTTATCCAACTATCAAGGCAGAAGAGGAATAAGAACAGTGGACTTCAGACCATTAAGACACGTGTTCGATGGAGAAGCCAAAAAATGTCATGTACGAAGTAAATGCATTGAGAAATTAATCATAAACAATGTAAGTGATCTGTATAACAGAACGAGTCAGAACGAACAAAGTAATTGCATATTGTAACTACAGCAGAAAAAAAAATCAACAGAATGTTATCTATTCTTATATTTGTTTGACCCTCCCCACGGCAATCCGACTCTGACCATAACGCTAAGATCTTCCGATAGTATGCCATTATGATCCTTTAATGATAGTGGGTTGGGCTTTGTAAAACTGTAAAACGATATGATTGGTCGATTCGGCTAGACTATATATGTTCTAGGGTTCGGAACAATAACACCAGTAGACTAAACAGTACGCGGAAGAAAAGAGAACAGAACAAATACCCAACAAAACTGATAACGCGCTAAAACTTGTCCAACTGAAAGTCTCTTCTGCTAGAGTATACGTCGGAAAAGTGGAGTAGGTTAGGGCAGACAGAAACAATAACATGGCCAGAAAATTCCAAGAATGGAGAGAATAGAACTTGGAAAGGTCAATGTTAGCACAGACGTGAATTCCGAAAGACCTCGAGCGAGCAGATATACTGGCTTTTAGTTGAGCACACCTTTTGGAGGCCTCTCACTTCTGTACCGCTACGTGCTATTCATGTCGCTCTAGTGCCATCTAAAGTGGCGGGATGCTAGAACATTTAGAGTTCATTGGGGTGAATGTTAGTCATTGTCGGGTAGTTTTCGGTAATGTTATGGATCTCCATAAATCAAACACACCTCCATACACATACCATATTGTCGATAGATTTCCAGGCTCATAGTAACCAACGCTGCCATATAAACCGAGATGGGCCTCCACGAAACAAAATGGACGACAGAAACACAAGTCACCATAACAATACGCATGCGAACTGACATCGCATTACAAACTGGCCATGACAAGCCGGTATGGCGTCACCGGACACGTAAGGTTTTACTTATGACGTCACTTTCTCTTCGTGCTTTCTCTTTCCCTTCCAAGGGAAGAATACAATTTCTGCGAAAATCTTGGTGCTGATCAACACAATGAAGGTTCCTTAACAAAGAAAACATGGCCAACCACTGTGATGTCCCAAAACGCCATGCTAAAACAACGTAGGTCCCTTATTAAAAATTATTATTACCATGGTGTTTGAGATAATACCACTGCAGTTTTTATTCATAAAGGATACGTAGAATTACAAACAAGCTAGTGAATTGTAGGTGCAGAAAAGATTAGCAGTAGAAATAATTTGTCATTAAATAATTAAAAGCTAACATAATAACAACTAATAACAATGGCTCGAAAAGCTTTTGGACAATAGCCTTTCGGAAGGGACTGCGTTAAAGTCTTAATGAGATATGATCACTGGAGAGAACAAATTGACATTTCCTTTTAGTTGTCCTACAACGTTTTAAGCGTACAGTAAATGTGGACTACCTAAAGTCAAAGCAGCTCATTTCAAGCAAAGGTTCAAGACTCAAGGTAAAAAGAAAACTAAACTTCAAGTTCAAAAGCTTTAGAAATCACGTGTTACTCTTACCAATAGCACAACGCCCCAATGGCTAATGCACAGAGAAACACGAACGGCGCTGGCTTAAAAGGTCAATTAATGTACAAATGTCTTTCCTTGTCTATTACAGATTTGTTCAGAACCACAATTCCCGATATCCACGTACGATGTAACCATAACCAAACGAGGGCTATGTTTCAGTTTCAAAGTCACGGAAGTTAAATAGCGCAACAGCTGTATAGGATAATTAAAAAGATCCTCGAATGAACACTCTCCATCCCCCAGATATAATGATACCACACATTCTCTTTCCACACAAATTTCACAGCTATTATTTGTCAATGTTAGATGAAAAGCTTATTTTTGAAAATGTATAATGTATTCGGATCTAAATGTTTGGTGGAAAGAGTTGTAAAGCAGGAGTCAACATAGATTCTACGGGTGACAAGGTTCACAACTCAAGGCTGGCTCCCTGACAAAATTGTCAATTTCATATTGAAATCCTATTAACCATTCCTGTCACCGAAAATTTAGATAAGTAGTCAGTCATTTCTTCTGAGGTATGGGGTCTGCAATAAATATAGAACCGCCCTTACGTTTGAATAAGGTAACGATCACTGGACTCAAGAGAGTCGCGCTAGAATGCTACCTTAGCCAGTGATTGTAGTGACATCCTTGCGCGCATCGCTTTCGCCCAGTGACCGAAACTGTTCGGAGGGACAATCAAGGATGTCAAGGAAGTTGGAACTAATAAGGTGGGCTGATGGCACGTGCTTCTCGATTTTTTTCTCACAGACATGGATTCTACATGGATACACAAAGGGTAGAAATTTGAGAGCATACAAATGTATTAAAATAAGGCATACCTGTAATATATATAGGTTATTACCCCCATGCGGGTTTCTGAGATGCTGTATTGAAGTCGATATCTCGTCTCTGGGCATATGTCGATGAGTTCGATGAGGCCTGTTATATACGTCGCACTACCGTCCTTTCGAATTCAATTAATTCCAATTAATTGAATTCGAGTCGACAGTAATGCGACGTATATAACCATTAAATGCGAGTAGACGAACTTCAGACGAATCTTCGTGTCAGCCAAACGAATCTAATTCCAAAACCAGAATTAGATCCGTGTTGGTTAGAGACGTGGCATCACCGTCGACACGAATTAAATGCAAATGAAATGATAATTATATGCTACTCAGGAAAACACCGAATGTCGTGACTTAATTACATTTTTCAATAACGTCCGAAGTGAAATTGAATTCGTGTCGATATTGATGCATCATCTCTAAGACCTGTTATATACGTCGCACCACCGTCGCGTCGAATTCAGTTGAATTAGATTCGTCTGAAATTCGCCAAATCTTCATCTGATATACGGACGCACTGCCGTCGCGTCGAATTCAATTGACGCTCGACCCCAACTCACAATGTTTGAGTCTATACACAAATCTCAGTTGATATCTATACATATATTTTAACTGTGTACACGAATAGAAATACAGTATACTATGGCTTAATTTTATTTATACTGACGTTACATCGCCGCTCTGAATTTATTTGGAGATTTGTCTTTCATATGATAAGTATTATAAGTTTCACCTTCATATACAAGCATGTTTGCTTTCAATTTATATTGTTTTAATTGGGTAACATGACGCATAGTATTGTAAAAGAAAATTGCCGAGTAGAGTCTGTATAGCTTAGTTGGCTGCCTCCCTACCCCCGCCCCAAACCAAGGAAGAAAAACAATCCCAAATTTGAATTAGATCCGCGCGTCTAATAATTTCAAGGGAGAAAAAGTTATCGAAAGTCAATTTTCATAACGATAAGTCAGGTATGGTGTTTTGTGTACTTCCGTCATCTCACATCCAAAAGACGTACAAGAAATGAACGAATCATGACCAGACTCCGGCATGTACATTTAAAAAGAGTGATCATTGGGTAATCGTACATTTGATGATACACGGGAAATTTCTAGCAGGACAGAAGGACTGAGTGACTTTATCACAGACTTCATATTTATGTTATTGATGTACAGAATTACTGTTGAAAATACTGTAAAGTACTGAAAATTAGCTGTCGGTATACGACCATAAAATGTTATCGTAAAAGCAGGAGTAATAAAAATTGCAGGAAGGTATGTAAAAAGTTTGTGCCGGGCCATTTTCGGACCCCCCACCAGTAGTAGTGCTCGCACGTTTCACCCCCATTGGCAGTATCTCATTGCAGGATCTCATGTGACGTCATAGTCACGTAACCTAGTGCCGCCATGTTTGGTTGTCATGGTAACCCGCGTGAGCGGCCATGTTGTGACGTCATCTCCATAGTGATACGTGGTGTGAGTGCGCATGCGCAGCGCGTGTTGTTCTGGTGATACGTGTTTCCGTCGTCCATTTTTTATACTGGAGGCCGCCATCTTGGTATCTATGGTAGCACGTGATTTCTATGTTACCCAATGTTTCTGCAATGGGACGGGGTATGTTCAGAGGGTGTGTTCGATTGTAGAAGAGTAAATCTAATTACCACAAACCACCCGACAATCCCTCCAAATCACCAAAATCCACCCAAAATCACCGAAATTGACTTTATTTCCCCAATTTATCGGCTTAGCAGGTAGTGCTATAGTACCGAGAGGGTATCGGGGGTGCATTCGACTGAAGTGGAGCAATTTTCTGGTTCGGATTTTCCCAGAATCCCCATTTAATTACCCAAATAAACCCGGCAAGTTGTATTATTTCAAATTCTTTAAGAATCCCTTTTTTTGGATCCCATGACGTTTTTTCCCATTAAGAGTAGCACGTAATACCGAGGGGGTGTGTTCGTTTGAAGTGGAGTAATGTTCCCATTTTTTTTCCCTATTAAGAGTAGTACGTAGTGCTATAGGACAAATTCACCCAGAATCCATTATTTAAATTGCAAGTAGCAGATTGCTTGATTTCCCATAATCTGTATACAGAGTTATCTCCCTCTTGTATAATAAAAGACTATATCCAATGGCCATATCCAATGGAAGCCCTTTTTTTGAAAACACCTGTGGCTATGGAATCCCTTTTTTGTCATATGTGCTTATGTGAAAAAGCACAATGTGACACAATGTGCCCTAGCACAAAGGCACATGCTTTATGTACCGTTATGTGCTTATGTGAAAAGGCATAATGTGACACAATGTGCCCTATCACATAGGCACATACGGGTATTTGAGGATACCTTTGGCCTGGTATTGTATTATTTGAGGATACCTATCGAGGATACCTACTGGGGAATCCCTTTTTGTCATATGTGCTTATGTGAAAAGGCACAATGTGACACAAAATGCCCTATCACATAGGCACATACGGGTATTTGAGGATACCTATGGCCTGGTATTGTATTATTTGAGGATACCTATCGGGGATCCAAATTTTACTGACTCGTCGGCTAGGCATCTCAATAACGGAATGCCTTATATGTATACAGGGGAAATCTGATTCAACCTTGATCAATGTTATAGTCCAGACTGAGATAGGTATACCTAGGAAGTAATGGATGAGATATGGGGCAGAATAACAGAAGCCAATAGTACTGGTACAAGGCCGCAATGGAACAAGACTGTTGTAGAAGCTAATGATAGGACAGATAGATCATAGCCCTGTAATGGCCTTGGAGCTTTGGCGACAAGATGGAAGCGGTTGGTAAGACTACATTAGACCCATTGAGGGCCTAATGCGACAAAAAAAGGGATTCTCCAAAAGGTATCCTCGATAGGTATCCTCAATAGGTATCCTCAAATAATACAATACCAGGCCATAGGTATCCTCAAATACCCGTATGTGTCTATATGATAGGGCATATTGTGTCACATTGTGACTTTTCACATAAGCACATATGACAAAAAGGGATTCTCCAGTAGGTATCCTCGATAGGTCTCCTCAAATAATACAATACCAGGCCATAGGTATCCTCAAATACCCGTATGTGCCTATGTGATAGGGCATATTGTGTCACATTGTGCCTTTTCACATAAGCACATATGACAAAAAGGGATTCTCCAGTAGGTATCCCCGATAGGTATCCTCAAATAATACAATACCAGGCCATAGGTATCCTCAAATACCCGTATGTGCCTATGTGATAGGGCATTTTGTGTCACATTGTGCCTTTTCACATAAGCACATATGACAAAAAGGGATTCTCCAGTAGGTATCCTCGATAGGTATCCTCAAATAATACAATACCAGGCCAAAGGTATCCTCAAATACCCGTATGTGCCTATGTGATAGGGCACATTGTGTCACATTGTACCTTTTCACATAAGCACATATCGGCACATAAAGCATGTGCCTTTGTGCTAGGGCACATTGTGTCACATTGTGCTTTTTCACATAAGCACATATAACAAAAAAGGGATTCCATAGCCACAGGTGTTTTCAAAAAAGGGGATTCCATGGGATATGGCCATTGGATATAGTCTTTTATTATACAGAAGGGAGATAACTCTGTATACAGATTATGGGAAATCAAGCAATCTGCTACTTGTAATTTGAATAATGGATTCTGGGTAAATTTGTCCTATAGCACTACGTGCTACTCTTAATAGGGAAATAAAACGTCATGGGATCAAAAAAAAAATGGGAACATTACTCCACTTCAAACGAACACACCCCCTCGGTATTACGTGCTACTCTTAATGGGAAAAAAAACGTCATGGGATCCAAAAAAAGGGATTCTTAAAGAATTTGAAATAATACAACTTGCCGGGTTTATTTGGGTAATTAAATGGGGATTCTGGGAAAATCCGAACCAGAAAATTACTCCACTTCAGTCGAATGCACCCCCGATACCCTCTCGGTACTATAGCACTACGTGCTAAGCCGATAAATTGGGGAAATAAAGTCAATTTCGGTGATTTTGGGTGGATTTTGGTGATTTGGAGGGATTGCCGGGTTGTTTGTGGTAATTAGATTTACCCTTCTACAATCGAACACACCCTCTGAACATACCCCGTCCCATTGCAGAAACATTGGGTAACATAGCAATCACGTGCTACCATAGATGCCAAGATGGCGGCCTCCAGTATACAAAATGGACGACGGAAACACGTATCACCCTAAAAACACGCGCTGCGCATGCGCACTCACACCACGTATCACTATGGAGATGACGTCACAACATGGCCGCTCACGCGGGTTACCATGACAACCAAACATGGCGGCACTAGGTTACGTGACTATGACGTCACATGAGATCCTGCAATGAGATCCTGCCAATGGGGGGTGAAACGTGCGAGCACTACTACTCCCACCCCACCCCCTTTTATGCAAAAACAGTCTTTTTTACCTCTCAGTATTTTGACAACCACCCCCTCAGATCTGTAAAACCTGTCTTCTCTAGAAATTAAAGTTCCAAATGATCCTGAACGATGAGTGTTATTGTCGTATATTTCGTAACCAATATAGATTACATCGTAAAAGAGATTAGTTGTACATTTCATCTCAGATGTCCTAACTATCACCATTTCCACCTATTGTTTACAAAATAATGGATGAGTTTTCAACATTTCACCTCCCCAAATACTTTAAAAATGATTGAAATGTCGCATTCAAGCGCCATCAAAAGACTATATTTGGCTCCTTTCCAGTTAGTGTTGATAACATTATTATTAACATTGCCAGCCTTTTACAACACTGAATTGTCTTCGAAGCAATTCCTAAAACTAAAGTGCATACTTGTTTCAGCAGCTTTATTTTTGTGAGTAAATTTTGTAATAATTCCCCTCCTCTCACTGGCCCCCACTAAATTTTCTACTGATACTGTGTTTATTGTGACTTATAAACATTTGGGAAGGAAATGTCAAATTTACAATGGCTATTTTTTCATAAAACCTTTGAGATATCCAAGGCTTTTATAATTCCCTTCCAAATACAGAGTTACCTCTCCTGAACTATACTGGTAATTTGTGTTTTATAGAATAAGCTAAGTTAATGCTATACGAGACCATGTTATTGCTATATTTTGTGCAAAGCCAGACAGGCTTTTGAAATTATATAAATTTGAGTTTAAATACGGTTCAATCTGATTCCTTCAAGGTTTTCTCCAGCTCAAACACTTTACATGTTTTCTTCTGAGTAGGTTCGATTATTTACCCTCATCAAACAGGAGCGATGAAAAATAAGAGGTGATAAAATAGTTACCTATTGTCTGTTAATGGACTGTATTGACATATAATATTTTTTCATCAACCCAAAATTGCTGAATTTTGTCTTTAAAAGTGAATTTTAGGTTGAAAGTAAAAAATTTACAAGAGGGTGTTTAAAAATTTCATTCGGCCTTCTCTGACGAAAACCCACCCACCAACCCACCAACCCATCCAACCACCCACCCACCCATCCACCCACCCACGCATACCTTCCAGCATTTTTTACTCTGCTCTGCCCCCCCCCCCCCCCCCCCCCCACACACACACCTGGTAAAACCCGTATTATTTTTAAATGAAGGCATTTTGTTCGGTCAAGAAGCAGAACCAAGGATGCATATATTGCTCCACTTCACTAGACGCTCGTCCAAGCGCCATCAGGAGTAGACCAATTAATATATATAATTAATAAAATATTAATTGGTCTAGTTAGAAAAAGGACTCAAGTCGACGTGGTTGGTGCTGTTTGGCAAAAGAAGTCGTGAAAGAATTACAACCCTTCGTACTGTAAAAAATAACTTCACTGAACATAAGTATTCCTCCATTGGTGTGATTGCACTTTGAGGAGAAACAATTGTTACCGTAAAATCCACAGCGACATGACCTGCAGCCCATTGCTAATATTTTACAGATAATATAACGGTAATTTCTAGCCTTGTATGTGGCGTTACGCAAAATGACATCGCGAGCGGTATCACGGATTCATCGCCTCACCTTTCACACACACACTTCTTAAAACCTCCAATCGCACTCATCCAGAAATAAAAATGATTGAAGTCCTATTTGTTTGGATCCATGGGAACAATGTGATCTGATTGAAACTTCGAGCAATTGAGGCTCAAGGAACTGATTGAAACAAATCTTATCTTGGGCGATCGTGGGGTGGGAGCCGTTTCCTGTCTGTATCCACCATTGCAGAAAGCGGAGGAATCGAAATATTAGAATAGCATATAGGCAGGGCATTCTCACTCAATCGATAGTGATTTGGCATCGAATTCTTTGATTGATCGTTAGTCAAGCAAATAACTGCTTTGGTAAACTTCAATCTTCTAAGTTTCCAGCCATTGTTTTCGTAAAATGGTATAAATAGTGTAATTTATCACAAGAAAACTGAATTGATTTTTCATGAAAAAATCTCCAGACTAAACTAAAAATAACACAAATGTACGGCTAAATTCGACGAAGAAAAACCATATAAAAACCATAAATGTTACAGCTGAAATTTTGCACGTGCGTCATTTGCTTGCTTGTAGAATTTGTAAAGTTATTGGCTGACGACATTAATACGCGAACAATGGTAGAGGAACTAGGGGTGGGGCACAGGAGGAACGTACTTCTTGCCACTTTTTTCACACACCCGATGAGTTTCAAGGATCTGAGAGTACACTCTGTGTTGATATACAGCCATTCTGTTATACATTTTCCTCCAATAAACAAAACTGATTGCACTTAAACAATGAACTACCCTTCTTCTGTCTCACCCATCTCAAACCCGAAGATGATTCACGTAGAACAAAGATACCAAATCCTGACCAGATCGTGCCATGCACAAAGGGAGACTACTTTAATATACATTCACAACTGGACCGTGACAGAGAAGGACGTCATCACTCATCAGCTGTTTCGAAGGATTTTAGGATAATTACCCACGCCCCCATTCCCCACCCCAAACACACAAGCTTTAACACTTTCCGTCAAAGAGCAAAACAAAGGACGACGTTTATGTGTCGGCTGTTCTCTAAGCCTTTATACCAAGACAGTAAAACATATCAGTATTACTCTGCTTTCCTCGTACCTCTTTTATCTACCACGACCGGCAGACGACATTTGAAATAAAAAGAATTATTAAACAAATTTATTTTTTCCCTCAAAATCATAGCTTATGACACCCACCTTGAAACAAACTAGTGAGCACTTACCAGAGGAATGGTCATAAGCTTTGAGGCAAAATTGAGAAGAAAATATTCATGATGGTGTTTGTGAATTGCGATGGCCCTTTTACATTGTTACCTTAGGTCGAGGGTTAACCTTTTAAAAAAAAGCACACGATATCAAAATTTGTTTTCCTCATTCCAGTGAGGGTCGTGTGATATGTTTTTTAAAATATGCAGAAAAAATAACTTTTTTCAACTGATCAGCCTGCAAATTACACAGACAGGTGCGGCCAATCCGTTTGGTAGAGGGTTATCAGTTATCTGAAAAGTGGGTTAACCGAATAGGTTATGGAAACCTTTTCTTCGGCCGCTTTGACTTCTAATTTGTACAGGCCTTAAGCTAATTAATTAAGAACCTACCTATCTGTAAATTTCTCTCGCAGTAATCTGGGGACTTTTCAAAATACACTAAGTCCGATCTTGTTGGTCTTTTATGATTTCTGTTCGCAACAATTAAACTGGTTCCTTTTTGATTCATCATTACTTGTGTCGCCCCGTTGTATTTGTTTTTTAAGTATCTTCCAACTCTTCTAAATTCTTGCATCGCAAGCCAACAAGTCCTTATCGAACACGACCCACTCACGCCGTGGCACTTACACTCTAGCTTCATAAATTTCTTCACACTCTGAAAAATAGAAAGGGGAAGAAATAATCAGTTTTGATTCGTCCATTGTGGACATTACCTGTCTCGTTGTCGGATTTGCCTGTTCATCCCACTCTGTTGACTCAATTCATTTTATGAGGCCTACCCAGGGAGGTGGTTACGGGAGTGTGTGTGTGGGGGGGGGGTGGGAGAGGGGGTGGGGGTGGTGGGGGTGGGGGAGTGGTTGGGGCTGAGGCTTAACATTTCTAACTATTGAAAAAAAATTAAATTTCCTCTCCTATGGTAGTTGATTTAGTGGTGTTTTATCTGCCTCTCCAATGGTAGTTGATTTAGTGGCGTTTTGTCTGCCTCTCCTGTGGTAGTTGATTTATTGGCGTTTTATCTGCCTCTCCTATGGTAGTTGTTTTCGTGGCGTTTTATCTGCAGCTGTGACCGTTTCTAATAGACATTTAGTGATTTTTTAACCACATTTCATAGGATTTTTCAAGGGGGGGGGGGGGGGGTCAATATTTCGTTGCTTTTTGCACTCAAGAGCCCAACATCTGGAACCCAAAGGCTATCTATTTCGAACACAAGGGGAGTAGGTGCATTCGACTTTCTTCAGCAGATGGGAATTCACAGGTAGCAGATGGAAAATTCTCACTTAAGTGTGTATTTGGGGTTGCACAGTTGGAAAATGAGAAGGGGAGCAGCCCCTGAACCTAGACCCTTTAGCCAAGTTCCTATCTTAGACACGGCGTGACCTTGGCTGTTCAAATTGTCATCATTCCTTGGTGGAAACAGCGTACCCTGTCATTCTTACACTGACTCTTTCAAAAGTAAACAACGCCTTTAGCTGTAAGTAAAATGTGTTGCAGTGTCGTATACAGCATTTTTTCCGAGAGAAGGCAGAGGTGTGGTGTGACCATGGAGTTTCCAGAAGAAATTATCGATGCAATGAGTAACTCTGCCGAGATGCAATGTATGATTCTATCGCTAGTATTTCGTGGTTTTTTTTTCATCTCGAACCCTTTTACATTTTATTGAAAAATATGTCTCCCACATAAGATAACATGGAGATGACTGAAATGAACAATCTCCTTCATTTCCTCCATGCAGAGTCTATGCATAGTCTATTCTAGGTATGTGAAAGAGGTCTAATGAACTGATCTCTCGAAACAATTAATGTGTGTTTGAGGTAACTTTCAGCATCTATGGCTATATCATGATCGTAGCACAATTATGAAGCCAATTTCAGCCAATGGTTTATCACTGTGAAGTATCATAGTTACTGTTTTCTAGCTTTTAAAAAATTACACAAATTTCCAAAAATATTACTAATTTGCTCCATTCAAAAGCGGATAACTCATACAGGTTTAACTATTGTTGCGGGGGGGGGGGGGGGGGGGGGGGGTAATATCATAGTTACTGTTTTCGAGATTTTAAAAAATTACATAAATTTCCAAAAATATAATAATTTATTTCCTATTAGAATAAGCGACTATTAGTTAAATCTGTATGCGCAAAACATCGGCTGGATAAATGGCTTATACAATTCAACAAGCAGTTAATCAAAGCTACTGCGTTATCCTTTCACACCTTGTACGCTTTTGAATAAACCATATTAGTAATATTTTTAGAATGCCTAAGACCCTCAGAGGAACTCTATAGATTGTAATGATTAAAAACATCTTAAACCTACCTGACAAGTTTGAAAACAGTACATTCCGCTACCCGGCATATAACAGCTTTACTCAATCCGCTAATTGTTACTTATGGTCTATTGTTGGCGGCTTTTAGCACATAGCTCTGTTACTGTGGCAGCAGGTAGGGGCCCAAATGTATTTAAAGGACACGATCAGTGTTAAACTCAAACTAATCTAAATACGGTCGAAACCAGCGAAGGGCATAACAGAAACACCCTCGGGTGTGGTTTAGTGTCTAAACCTGTTACCCTCCCGCTACAAACTCAGTCTCAGCCTAAGAAGGTGAGCTAACAGGCAGATTAACAGCTTAACTGTGGCCTTCTACCAGAAAGGGCTGCCTTCACCGACTCAGCTAAAGATTAGATCACAAATTAAAACATAATGTGCTACTTTTATCTTTTTTTATTTTTACATATTCTAATGAAAACTAATTATGCCTTCTTCTTGTAAGCAGGTACACAGAAGATGCTTTTTGACCAGCACCTCAATAACCGCTATGGACAGTCTAACCTTTATAGAAACGGTAACCCCCATGGTTCCTGAACATCCTCCACTCCATCCCTAAAAGTGGTCGGCCACTTTAAGGGAGGTGAGCGTTGGTCCTGCGTCCCGCCTCTGTCCCTTTTTGTAGGCGCATCGCGCAACTCTTGTCCCAACCCAATAGGATTACAATGCAGGCCTGTCCCCGAACCAGGGAAGTTCGGGTCTTCTTTCTGGTGGTCCCCGAAAGGGGTCGTTGTTGTTTCCTTCAAAGACGTCCTACCAAACAGAGACAGCCTAAGGCAGATTATACTTGCCAGTGATGGCCATCACTCAATATCATCTCCATATCGACTGCACCCTCGGGGAGAGGTAGTACCTTTGGTAGAGAACCCAATCTCTCAACCTGGTCCTCACCCGAGGACTCAACCGACATCAGCCAAAGAGACCACCACGCCACAGTCGGTGACACCTGCCGAGTACCTGAACCTGTTCCTCCTTCAACACGAGTAGACATGTGGAAATTAGTCATTTGCAGTCACTGGGGGTCGAAAGGGGCTTGTTCCCCATACCGTCACTGCGCGCCTTCGGCGCGTTAAACCATTCCATTCGATTGAACGTCATTCCACTCGGCTATTCACACTTCTGTCTTCAGAGCGGTCACACCTAATCAGCCACGGATTTCCCGCCGAAGAAAATTAAGGATACTTTGATGGTGTTGGACACCAGTTCACTTCTCAATTGGGATGTCCATGTTTAGAGTGGCTGAGTTCAGCTCGCCGCCAAGTATCGGATGAAACCCACCTCTGGGAGTGGTAGCACCTTTCGCGGGCCCCACCCGCACTGGTCCACACCAGAGGAAGGATAAGAAAACACCAACCACGACCACTGAAACCACAAGAGCCAGAGGAACATAGACAAAGAAACAGAGAAAGAAGAAGAAATCTCGCCCTGATGCCAGGCGAATGGAGGTGTGGCTAGAGAGGAAAAGGGCTGAGACCGGGAAACAGGAGATGGAGAGGGTGACAACTGTCTACTCACCTCCAAAACCTACATCACCAATCCCAAACCGTACCTCTACACCAAAAAGGTCGGAGGGAGAGGAGAAGCAGGAAGTGGAGTCTGAGGGGATGGAAGTCGTCCAATCTGTACCTGGATCTCCTATCAACCCCCACCAATCGGACCGCAAATCCAGTTTGATCTCGGAATCGAGTATAAAACTGTGAAGATGGAAGATATAACCATGGGAACCTACACAGAAGGCTTGGACGAATTCGCCATTGGTCGCCTCGGCGAGCTCAAGTTGGACTTTAAAGGAACCACGGACGACTACTGGGACTACCTAAAAACACAGAATGGATGGGCTGAAGGAAAATTCAACTTTCTCCTCAACAAACCTGGACACTTGGAAGCAGACATGGTCCGCAACCGCTTCTTTCATTAAATGGCTTCAACGGAAAACATCAGAAACATCAACTGCCACGATCTCTCCTTCACAGCCACCATCTGCTAAGAAGAAGAAGCAGAAACGGAACAAGCGCCACTGAACCCCTGACACTGTCCTACTTTGACGCGCTCAGACAAGAAACCAAAATTCATTCTACAGTTAAAGAGGGTCGAAAGGGACTTGCTCCACAACCTCCCTGCGCGCCTTCGGCGCATAAAAACAATTGATTCGCAATTCGTGATTGAACGTCATTCGTGACATTTCAATGCTGATCGGGTGTTTTATTCATTTCATTCGTATATACTGGTCCCGGTACGCTGTTCCCAGATCCCGGCAAAGCTAGTTCCCCATAGAACCAAAACGTCTCTACTAAAGAAGCCCATTTTAGAAAACTCCCACCCTAGGCGTTGGTTAGCATTTGCTATTTAACTCGTGAAATAGAACTTGTTTATCACAGTAAACAAGTACTGTTCCACTTACCGGGGTCCCCCACAGGAGTAGGGTTCGTAAAATGGATAAAAACCCTTATAAATGTGCTTTCGTAATAAAATAAAGACCTTTATTTTGAAATGTTCCATCAACCTAGTTTCTTGGACAATCTGGTATCTAATCTCCACATACATGTCATTTGTTTCTTATTTTCTGATATGAATTTGTTACAGTAATATACTGAGGAGAGTTGGTATTGTAATATCTTAAACTTGTGTTGAACCCGATAAAATCAGTGTTAGAGGACAAACGATAACAGTAAATTGATATACAGTACGGTCATAGTGGATTGGTCAAAATTAGATATAACTAATATTAACACACAGCAAAATTTCAATTAATGAAACACAGGGTGGAACCCGATGAATATTTAAATGAATATTCGCAGATAATGTTTATGTTTTATGTTAAAATTCTAATGTTATTACAGGTATGGAAATCCCATGCACGTGTGCATGTTAGACAATCCACAGCGGCCGCACTGTAGTAAATTTGAAAATGACCATTGTGAAAGTATACTAACGGAAAAAAGAAACGTAAGTCCAGTTTTTGGTAATATAATTTTTTTACACATAGTACTGCCTAAAGAGTGTTTGGTTAAAATTCATTCAACCATGACCACATGCGACGCTGCATGCTTTAAACAGATTTTTCGACGAAGCGTGCATCCTGGGCACTCCCACGTGCTATGGGCTTGAAAACCATACCAAATCGAAGTTGCACTCCCACGTGCTATGGGCTTGAAAACCATACCAAATCGAAGTTTTGAACAGTACACATCGATTGCACAAAATTTCATTTCAACTTGACTGAAAAGTAAAATGCCGCGAATGTCCGAAGTTGATACGGGTAGGGCTTTTGCTTTAATTATGCAGGGCCAATCGAAACGTCTCGTCGCCCAGCAATTTGGAGTCCATGAGTCAACGATAGCTCATTTAGTTGGGCGTTTCAGAGAGCAGACGTCCCAGGAGCAGACGTCCGCGCGTTACGTCGCCACGTCAAGACGACAGGGGCATACGTCTTTCACACCTCCGTAACCGATTTCAGATGGCGACAGAGGCGGCGAGTCAGGTTGTAAGCACCCATGGTCGCCGAGTGTGTCCAAAAACAGTCAGGAATCGGTTGTGGGAGTTCAATGCACCTACGTTACAACTACAACGCTACAACACCCAGGCGACGTCAACGTCGATTGCAATGGCTTCGGGCACATGTGCCAAATCGGTTTCACTTGGCCCACTGGAGACGTGTGTTATTCACTGACGAGTCTTGGTTCACGCCTTACAGGTCAGATGGACGACAACTTTGCTATCGACGTCGAGATGAGCGATATTCTGACGCGTTCGTTTAGGAAAACGACCGATTCGGGGAAGGGTCTGTTATGGTTTGGGGGTGGGGGGATTTCTCATGGCGTGAAAACATCTCTCATGGTCACCCAGGGCAAACTTACAGACGTAAGGTATCGGGATCAGGTTCTCATGCCTCACGTTCTTCCACTTATCCATGCGTTTAAACTTATGTTGCAGCAGGATAATGCGAGGCTGCGCGTTGCTAGGGTTTGTCGTGACTTTCACAACCAAAACAATGTCCCAGTTCTCGATTGGCCACCCTACAGCCCAGATTTGTCCCCGATTGAGCATTTGTGGGACGAGCTGGACAGGAGTGTCAGGAAGCGTGTCAACAACCCGCATAGGACGATAAACAACTTGATGGGGCCAATGGTAAGGAGAGTTAGAGCAGCGACTGAAGCCAGCGACTGAAGCACACCCGCTATTGATTTTGATCAGGAAATGGCGTAGCGTACCCACATTTGAACGTTATCCATGCAAACGCCGTCTGTGTTAAGACGACAAAATTCGTCAAAATTTAATCAGTAATGAAGAAATAACATCAAAATCCAAACAATGAAATAATCATCCATAACACATTTGAAATATTTACCACAGAAAACAACTTGCGTTTCTTTTTTCCGCTAGGATATATTTGGAAAATATGTTGGGTGAAAGTAGAAGATGATACGTTTTGACCAATCGATGTGTCCTTTATCACGATAATACGTGAAATGTGCTATATGATACTTTGATAGGGTGATTCGGATGCTTCTTATATTCGAATAAAACCCTGTAGTTCTTTTTCGTCTTTCTGATAAAACACCATGTTTATACATATCATAAATAGGCCTCATACTATAATACAATACTAGAAGAAAACAGAAACAATGTAAAAGAAACTTGGCAAATCCTAAATTCCGCAATTAAAAAAAAAAAAACAGTTTGTCTTCTCAAACAGTGCAACATTTTAGGTCAAACAATATTGAATACTCAGAACCCCAACACATTCCTAGCAAATTTAATGACTTTTTTCCGATATTGGAGTATCAAATACTGCTGAAATTCCACCCACAACTAAACACTATACTGATTATCTAAACAAAAATTACCCGAACAGTTTCTCTGTAATCCCAAGAACTCCAGATGAAGTTATGGATGCAATAAAAACTTTAAAATCTAAACGTAATAAAAGACTCAGATGAGATCTCAACATTTCTTATCAAACAGGTTAGTAGTGAAATAGCTAATCCATTATGCAACATTATAAATCCGACGAGAGTTTCTAGACATTCTGCTAGTCTGATAGACCATATCTTTACAAACAATACTTCACAAACAGCACTACCGAGAATAATTTTATCGGATGTATCAGACCATTTTGGGTTTTTTAAATTGAAGTTACACCCAAAACATGTAATGCGTCACTGTTTACTCTGAAACAAATTATATACGCAGAAAGAATCGCCGAATTCAAAACACTTCTCTCAGAGAGTGATTTTAACACGGTAATGGAGTTGAATTGTCCCCCCAACGAGTCATAGGAAACCTTTCTTTGCATCTATATGAAAGCCTACGATCAAGCTTTTCCGTACAAACGTGTTAGTCTGAATAAGAAATTTATTAAGAAGCAGCCTTGGATGACATGGGGCTTATCATATCCTCTGTCAGTAAATAAAAATTCTACAACAGAAAACTTGAGGCCCCCAACGAACAGAACGTATTAAATTACAAAAACTATTGTACAATCTTCAACAAGGTCAACAAGAGCACCGCCTAGCGGGACATTATACGCCCGTTTTGTATTTTTGAAGGGTTGGGGTAAGGATGGGGGTGAGGGTGAAAATTGCTCGGACCAACCCCATATTCGAACTTGACCTGTATTTTGTTGTGATTAAACAACATACCAAGTTTGGAACCAATCGGAAAACAAATAATAAAAGTTATCATCCGGAAACCAAATATTTAATGCATTCTATGTCCAACAAGGGCCATAATTCAGGGGAACTTCGAAGTTCGAACTGTCCCCATATTCGAACCTGACCTGTCTTTTGTTTTGATTAAACCACATACCAAGTTTAGGAGTCAATCGAAAAAAAAATACTAAAGTTATCATCTGGAAATCAAATGCTGACGAACGGACAGACCGACGGATGAACAAATGGATGGACAAATGGACAGACAGACAGACATACTGATTCCATAATTCGACGGCTTTTCAACAGGCGTATAAAAAATCAGTCAGGCCATACTAAAGTTATAATCCGGAAAAACAAAATGCACAAATGCAAGAGGAATAACTCTAGAAAGGTACATGCGATTTTGACCGAAAGTGAACTTAAGCTGTATTTTGTGGTCATAAACAAAATCTGAGAATTTGAAACAAATTAGTCAAGGCAAACTAAAGTTATCATCCGGAAACCACATAATTCACAAATTTGCAATCATTGATGGGGAATAACTATGGAACGGTACATGCGATTAAGGCCAAAGGTGAACTTGAGCTGTGCTTTGCAGTAATAAACAAAATCTGAGAATTTGAAAAAATAGGTCAAGGCAAACTAAAGTTATCATCCGGAAACCACAAAATCCACAAATTTGCAATCATTGATGGGGAATAACTATGGAACGGTACATGCGATTAAGGCCAAAGGTGAACGTGAGCTGTGCTTTGCAGTAATAAACAAAATCTGAGAATTTGAAAAAAATAGGTCAAGGCAAACTAAAGTTATCATCCGGAAACCACAAAATCCACAAATTTGCAATCATTGATGGGGAATAACTATGGAACGGTACATGCGATTAAGGCCAAAGGTGAACTTGAGCTGTGCTTTGCAGTAATAAACAAAATCTGAGAATTTGAAAAAAATAGGTCAAGGCAAACTAAAGTTATCATCCGGAAACCACAAAATCCACAAATTTGCAATCATTCAAGGGGAATAACTCTGGAAAAGCATATGCGATTGTGGTCAAAAGTGAACTTGAGCTGTATTTTGTGGTCAAAAACAAAAAACTGAAAATTTGAAATAAATCGGCCACGGCAAACTAAAGTTATCGTCCGGGAACGAGACGTTGGGCTACATTGCCATAAATAAAGAACCATAACTCTACTGCAAATGGCCCGCTAGAAACGGAAATCGAACCTATCCTGTATTTTGTCATACTAAATCCACATGCCAAATTTAACTCAGCTCAAACCATTACAACTAAAGTTATCCTCCGGAAACGAAATGTGTCCATGGTCGGACAGACAGACAGATGGGTGGAGAGACCATTCACATAATACGCCCCGTTTTTCAAACGGACGTATAAAAACAACATCTGAAAAATTTGGTGTCAATCCGTCAAGGCATTCGGCTTTAAATGAACGGAAACCAATTTTTTTTCAAAAATTGTGTTTTCAAAGGGCCATAACTCTGCAGCGGATGGACTGAGAAACACCAATATCGAACTTGACCTGTATTTTATTGCTACAAACAACATCTGAAAGTTTGGTGTCGATTCGTCAAGGCGTTCGACTTTAAATGAAGGGAAACCAATTTGTTTCGAAAGATTGTGTTTTCAAAGGGCCATAACTGCAGCGGATGGACTGAGAAACACCAATATCGAACTTGACCTGTATTTCATTGCTAAAAACAACATCTGAAAAATTTGGTGTCAATCCGTCAAGGCGTTCAGCTTTAAATAAACGGAAACCAATTTTTTAGAAAAATTGTGTTTTCAAAGGGACATATCTCTGCAGCAGATGGACTGAGAAACACCAGTATCGAACTTGACCTGTATTTTATTGCTAAAACAACTTCTGAAAGTTTGATGTCGATCCGTCAAGGCGTTCGACTTTAAATGAACGGAAACCAAATTGTTTACGGACAGACAGACGGACAGACGGGCGTTCTTACATGTTCTTACTTGTGGGGTTTTTCCCATGTTAAACCCTAACCCCACAAGGTAAAAAAATTAACCCCACAGTGCAAAAAATAACCCCACAAGTGGCCACTGTACTAACCCAACCCCACAACTACCACTGACCCTAAATTGTAAACCCCACAATGTACCTCTGCTAAGCTCGGATAGACGGACAGACTGATAACATAATACGACCGTTTTTATAAACGGGCGTATAAAAAGCAGTGCAAAACCATTTATTATAGAGACATCTTAAACTAAAATAGAAACAATATGCGAAGAACATGGCAAATCTTAAACGAAGCTATAAATAAGGGAAAACGCGAAAGAGGGTTGCCATCATTTTTTTATACAGGATGATATAGAAATAAAAGAAGCAAATAACATAGCAAACGAATTGAACAATTTTTTTTCTCAGCATTGGAAACGCTGTAGCCGACCAAATTCAGAAACCAAACAAGTCATATTTAGACTACATGAACACTAATATCTCCAACAACTTTTATCTGTTACCCACAGATCCCACAGAAGTCAGCCGAATAGTAAATAAAATGAAGCCCAAATTATCAAAAGACTGCGATGGTATAACTAGCAGTCTTCTTAAACAAACAATAAACGAAGTACTGGATCCCCTCACACATGTTATTAATAATTCTTTTATTAATGGCAAAGTACCTGATAGGATGAAGATTGCAAAAGTGATACCTATATTCAAAACAGGCGACGCGCATAGATTTACCAATTACAGACCTGCTAGTATACTTCCCGCGTTTTCAAAAAGTACTGGAAAAGCTAATGGAAACGAGACTTACAAATTTTTTAAATAGATTCAATATTTTATATCCCCACCAGTACGATTTAGAAAACGCCATAGCACCATTCACCCAATCCTCCAACTTCTGAAAAGCACCGCAATAGAAAACAATAGACAAGAAAAGAACAGCACTTTCGCACTGTTCTTGGATTTGTCAAAGGCCTTCGACACGATAAATCACGAAATTTTATTATGTAAACTCGAAAAGTATGGTATCTGAGGCCTCGCGAATAATTGGTTCAGAAGTTACCTGTCTAACAGGCTTCAGTATGTTATGTACGAAGAACACAAATCAGATTCAGCGAAACAAAGCTGTGGTGTCCCACAGGGCTCAATTCTAGGCCATGTACCCTTTCTTTTATATATCAACGATATTAGTAAATCAACATCACTCGATCTATTGTCGTTTGGGGATGATACCACGGTACACTGCTCCTGTCTGGACGGGAATGCCATAACACACTATTTCAACAACGAAGTTCAAAACATATTTGAATGGTGCTCGGCGAACCAACTGCTGTTGAATGCTGAAAAAAAACACTTATATTATACTTAACCCAAATAAAAGTAAGAATAATAATTTCTGTCAAGAGATAAAAAAAAATAATCAAAAGATAAGCAAAGTCGGGGAAAGTGAGACAGAAAAAATTTCTTGGAATAAGCATTAATGAATACTTAACCTACAAAGCTCATATATCTAGGCTATGCTCGAAAATAGTTCACGCAAATTATAACCTCAACAAAGTAAAACATATTCTCCCACGCAAAGTCCTGAAAACATTGTACTACGCCCTGGTTCATATCCATCTGGTATACGGGATTTTAGCATGGTGCGCCCACCGATATAGACCCCTCGTCCAATTATAAAGATCATGATCTTCTCTAGTTGGAACGATATTATCCACTCGATTTGACTGATTGTGGCTCTTGAACTTTACGCGGAGCAATGATGGTAATTTAGCAAGCAGGTTGCTCTCTGCCTAAACAGAAACACCACCCTCCCGCTGGCTTTTTATCCTAGCTTCTCACACTTGAACATAGTTTCGACCCAAGGAACGGAAAAACCGGCATCCCTATCATAGACCGGATGGATCGCTCCATGTTTACTCATCTAGTCACAGTCTGTTAGCGAGTTCTGTTTCCTTTAGGGGGTGGCAGGTAGACAGCCAATCTGGTTATGCCACTTCCCATGGTATGCTATTTGTTATTCGTGTATAATATTTATTTTTGTTTACATCTTACATATATGTATACCGTGAATAAAGAATCTGAAGGAAGAATCTAAATCTCTCATTCCAAACTGGAACAGTCCCACAAAAAATGAAAACGGCAAAAATCATCCCAATATTTAAAACCGGCGATCGACACACATTTAATAATTACAGACCGATAAGTATTTTACCCACTTTATCGAAAGTTTTAGAAAAAATCATGTTAAAAAGACTGTTATGTTTTTTGGAAAGCAATAAAATCCTATACCCTCAACAATTTATTTGGATTTAGGAAAGGTTACACGACAGTACACCCAATTCTCAAAATGCTTAAGCACATAGCGGACGAAAACAACAAGACAACTAAAAACAGTACTCCTTGACCTGTCAAAAGCGTTTGACACCATTCATCGTGAGACTTCTCTGGCAAAACTAGAATATTATGGCATTAGAGGGATTGCCAATACTTGGTTTAGAAACTATCCCAGTGAGCGCACCCAATTTGTAGAATATTCCGGATGTAGATTGCACCCCAACCCAATTACATGCGGGGTCCCACATGGCTCAATCTTAGGCCCTATTTCATTCTTATTATATGTTAATGATATACCCAAACTCAACGTCCCTTAACTTATTGTCTTTCGCTGATGACAGTACAGGATTCTCATCTGGACATGATATAGACCACTTATTTGAAACAGTCAGTGCTGAATTAAGCTGTATTTTTGATCGGTGTTCAACAAACAAATTAAAACTAAATGCAAATAAAAGCAAATTTATATTAATCAACTCTCCCCATTTCAGTGTAACTGATGCATCAAGACAAATTGTTATTAATGGTACACAATTTGGTAGGGTAGGAGCATCGGAAATTGACAAAACCGTTCGATTTCTTAGCATACATTTTGACGATAGATTACAGATATGCACATATCCACCATATGTTCAAAGGTGTCTAGATCTCTTAATGTAATCATCCGCGTAAAGAATATCTTAATCCATCGCGCCCTTCTTTCCCTTTATTATGCTCTAGTTCACAGTCATCTCCTATATGGAATACAAATTTGGGGACACTCTAAATCGATCAATAAGTTATTCTTATTACAAAAACGCGCGGTTCATATCATAAACAACAAACATTAAAGATCCCATATACCAATTCTTTATTCCACAAAGACAAAATTCTCAAACTACAAGATCTTCATACCCTACATGTTTTACTACTTATACATGACTGGAAGCACAATAAAATTCCACCAACCTTTGACAATTATTTCGGTCTTAATAACCCATACAATCCGGAAATTTTGCAGTAAAAAGAACAAGAAACAAAGCCTTAGACCAACTCCCGGTAACTCTGTACCCTAAAATGTGGAATAACATGGACAGTGCCATCACGAAAATATTTAGCAGAAAGGTCTTCAAAAAAATCTCTTCTGAACAGAATATTGGATCAATACCCTACTACGATAAACTGTACCAATACACACTGTAGAGACTGCAGCGTTCTCCTTAACTCTCTCTCTATATATATACATATATATGAGTTCATATATACACCCCATATATACACTTGTCATGAGATAGTCAGCAGAGATGGTTTTGCCTGGTATGTTTCAGTGTATTCATCGCTTTAGGTATATCTCAGGAGATGAATGCATCAAGTTAGGTTGTTGGGTGGGGTTGTCTTTGGCAACTGCTTTGTGTTAGGTTAATACTCTCTACATAGATGTTACTCGGGTTTCCTTGGGACCGTGTGAGTGTGTGCGTGTGTGTATACATATGTACACAAACGGGCACACATATGCATACATATGTATAGTCCCCTTAATATTTATATGTATTATATAATACATATTATGTCTGCATGTGTGTGTGTATGCATGTGTGTGTGTGTGTGTGTGTGTGTGTGTGTGTGTGTGTGTGTGTGTGTGTGTGTGTGTGTGTGTGTGTGTGTTTGGGTTTGTCTTACCAACTTGACGAGGTAACTAGACAAAAGAGTTTGCGTGTTTCGCCTTACCGAGGTACAAAAGACAAAAGAAACCCTTTACCTCGGTTGTTTTCCCAGAACTGTACCGGCAAAACGAGGTAGAAACCGTTAGTCCACACAAAGGACAAACAATGGGGTACCTCGGTATGTAGGGAAAACAAGACTGTGTGTGTGTGTGTGTGTGTGTGTGTGTGGGGGGGGGGGGGGTTTGTCTTACCAACTTGACGAGGTAACTAGACAAAAGAGTTTGCGTGTTTCGCCTTACCGAGGTACAAAAGACAAAAGGAAACCTTTACCTCGGTTGTTTTCCCAGAACTGTACCGGCAAAACGAGGTAGAAACCGTTAGTAAACACAAAGGACAGACAATGGGGTACCTCGGTATGTAGGGAAGACAAGACTGTGTGTGTGTGTGTGTGTGTGTGTGTGTGTGTGTGTGTGTGTGTGTGTGTGTGTGTGTGTGTGTGTGTGTGTGTGTGTGTGTGTGTGTGTGCGTTTGTCTTACCAACTTGACGAGGTAACTAGACAAAAGAGTTTGCGTGTTTCGCCTTACCGAGGTACAAAAGACAAAAGAAACCCTTTACCTCGGTTGTTTTCCCAGAACTGTACCGGCAAAACGAGGTTGAAACCGTTAGTCCACACAAAGGACAGACAATGGGGTACCTCAGTACGTAGGGAAAACAAGACTCTGTGTGTGTGTGTGTGCGTTTGTCTTACCAACTTGACGAGGTAACTAGACAAAAGAGTTTGCGTGTTTCGCCTTACCGAGGTACAAAAGACAAAAGAAACCCTTTACCTCGGTTGTTTTCCCAGAACTGTACCGGCAAAACGAGGTTGAAACCGTTAGTCCACACAAAGGACAGACAATGGGGTACCTCGGTATGTAGGGAAAACAAGACTCTGTGTGTGTGTGTGTGTGTGTGTGTGTGTGCGTTTGTCTTACCAACTTGACGAGGTAACTAGACAAAAGAGTTTGCGTGTTTCGCCTTACCGAGGTACAAAAGACAAAAGAAACCCTTTACCTCGGTTGTTTTCCCAGAACTGTACCGGCAAAACGAGGTTGAAACCGCTAGTCCACACAAAGGACAGACAATGGGGTACCTCGGTATGTAGGGAAAACAAGACTGTGTGTGTGTGTGTGTTTGAGGTTAAAAAATCGCACTGGCACAGACATTTCCTACTGAAACGTTTTTTTCTTTTAATATGCCGCCGAAAAATTGTTTTCATTTACTGAACCCTGATTGGTTTCAAACCTGACAAAAAAGTACATAAAATTGATTTAAACTAAGTGATGAGCTTAGGAACTGGTTAAACTGGCTGGCAAAAATTGATGTTATTCATTAATGGGCTCTAATTTAGTCCTTACAAGGATGTTACGCAAGCTGTTGTTTTTCTTATAGGCGATGACAGGTCGAAGATTCAAAGGTTCATTTAATTTAGCATTGGTAAAATTGAATTCATCTTTCAACATTTTTGCTATTTCGACATTCATTCTGTTGTACGTTAAAGTGAAAGGAATGATGGACCTCCTCTCGCATTCGCCCTCTGATATGTTCATACCAAATGGCCAGAGGGTTTGAAGCGTATTGATCCAAAAAGCTTCACGTTTTTTTCTAAATTCATCCGTTTCTTCTAATGTGTCTTTAATTGGTGGTTGTTCAATTGGGTGGATTTCGAAATCGTCCAAAGAATGGCCAGGAAGGTTAAAATGTTGTGCTACTGGGGCATCAGCATTATGTTTTATATCCTGTTTGTGTCTAGTAGCACGTTCTCGGAAAGGATTTTGACTTTGACCAACATACTGTTTCCGACATTGCTTACAAGTGATAAGGTAAATAATGTTTGGTGAATCACAATGGAGGGGGTTACGGATCTGATAATGATTTTTCGTTTGTTCGGAGGAAAATTCCTCTTTTTGATCAGGCATAAAAGTATGCAGTCTACAACGAGGCTTTTTGCAATTAAATACCGCGCCACTACCATTTTGCAACGGTCTGTTGTGTTCAATCTTCAGTGGTTCGAAATCGGTAGTTTCAGCTGGACTTTCGAGCTTTTTCAGGGTTTGGGATTTCAGGCTACGCAAAAGGCGCAGCGAGTACCCTCTCGATCTGAGGGCGCCAAATAGAGTAGAACAAGCCTCATTGAAATTTACCTTATCACTTGAATTGCGGTGGAAACGAATGAGCTGTGATTTGATGATACCTTTAAATGTATGTTGAGGATGAAATGATTTTGTGTGCAACAATTGATGTGAATCAGTTGGTTTAAAATATACTTTATAATCTAAATGACCGGACGCCTGAAATTGCTTGCCTTTATACACGGTCACATCGAGAAAATCAACAGAATTTTCACTGATAGTAGCTTTCAATTTAATATTTGGATCGTGATTGTTCAAAATTTCTAAAAATTCATCAAAATCTTCTTTTGAATGTTCCCAAATAATAAAAATGTCATCTAAATACCTGAGATATATGAGAGGATGCTTTGCACATTTGCTTAAGGCATTTTCCTCCCATTCCGCTACATAAATGCTTGCAAAATTAGGACTGAATCTTTTGCCCATAGGACAACCCATTATTTGTAGAAAATATTCTCCATTGAATTGAAAGTCATTACCTTTTAAGCTCAGCTCTAAAAGATCCAAAATTTGTTCATCCGGGCGTTTCGCATCCGGATATTTTTCAAATGCATTTTTAACTGATTTAACACCTTTATCAATGTCAATGTTCGTATACATACTGTCGATATCCAAAGTAGCCAGAATTGCATTTCTCGATATTTTCAATTTCGAAATTTTTGACAGGAAATCCTGTGTATTTTTTAGATAGCTCGGATGTCTATTTGCTATTGGTTTCAGATGATAATCAATTAATTCCGAGATCGCATAAGATTCCGAATTACAATCTGATACAATCGGCCTCCCGGGTGGAGTTAAGTCATCCGTCCATGAAGAACGGCCCTTGTGGGTCTTTGGTAGGATATAAAATTGTCTTGTTTGAGCACTGAGCTTAGCTGTTAAATATTTCAATTGTTTTTTAGTAATGTGACCTTCGTCGAGGAGAAATTTTAAGATCTTATTGAATTTTTCGATATTACTAGGCCAAATAAGTGAATCTATTTTCTTATAATGTTTAGTATTGCTGAGTTGTCTCATGGCTTCCTTTATATAATTATCCCGAGATAGAACAACTACCGACCCACCTTTGTCGGCTGGTTTTATTACTAATTTCTTATTTTTTCGAAGTTTCGTGAGGGCTCTCCGTTCACCAGCTGTTAAATTGTCTTTATCGGAGAGTATGTTCATGCTGAACACCTTTTTGATGATTCGTTTGCTAGCCTCAATAATTTCGGGATCTACTTCACTATCTGGAGGTGACCAACCAGATGATTCTGTAAAAGGAAGTTTCCGACCGCTGGAGTTTCTAAAGCGGTCGGCTAATTTCATTTGCCTAAGAAAATTACAGTTGTATGATGGTAAATTTGTTTGGGTATCAGTTTTAGGCTTTGGTGCTGGTACAAAAGTTAAACCGCGATCTAAAAGAGATTTCTCTTGGGTTGTTAGGTCATTGGTGCCAGACAGGTTAACCACATTAGTTCCTAATCCCACATCTGTTAGGCGGCTGTTACCTTTGCCTTTACTTAGTTTAAATTTAGGTGGTTCAACCAGTGATCGTACATAATATTGGCGGTTCTCGTGGTCCAATGGATTAAATCCTGAGCAACATCAAACTTCGCGTCATCAATTTTTGGTATCACGTTAACGTCCTTTACTTTCCGAATGGTTTCGTTGATGATGCTCAGGGTTCTCCTCTCAGCCTGAGGGAGTTTTTGCGAAAAGTTTAGTTCAGCGAAATAAATTTTTGCTGATCTAAACTTGACCCTGATATCGCTAAGCATATTCCGCAACTGCTTAACTACGAGATCAGAATTATCGTTTCGAGAATTCACGCCAATATTTAATAATATTTTTTGGGGACTGGACTGGCCCCTGTGCCCTTTAAACATAGAGCGCAGATGATTGAATTTGGCGCCGGGGTAACACTCCACCTGGATGTCCGGATGGGGATTTCGATCAATGCGTCCTAAATTTGAACTTCCAATCATAAGGATGTTTTTACAAACATCGGGGAGGCGCCAATTCCTTTTGTCAAAATTAACTCCGCTTTTATGCCGAAACTGGGAGAATTTAGAATCAAATGAGCGGCCCGAGTTGCGGCTCGGTGATTTGACTTTCTCTGAGTACGATATACCTGGTTGAACCACACTAGAGGCAGGAGAAGGGGGAGAAGAAACAGAAGCAGGAGAGGAAACAGAAGCAGGAGAAGAAACAGAAGGAGGAGAGGAAATAGAAGGAGGAGGAGTTCTAGTGAGAGCACTAGGAGAACCAGAGAAGAAAGGCTGAGGAGGAGTAGGAGGTAGAGGAGCAAGACGAGGCGAGACGGCGTTACTCAATTTGCGAGCATCTTCAGTCACAATATGGACCGGAGATGTTTGCAAATTGAGGCGCTTACTCTAAGAGAAAGAAGAAGTAGAAGGAAAAGAAGAGGGAGAAGTGCTTTGCCTTGATCTTTTCTTATTTTGCTTTTCGCGTTGGGGTAGAGGGACAACACGGGCCGGAGTTTGCTTGCTCACTTCAGTATTGTTCCTTACTCCAGACGCTCGGCGAAGTTCCGAAATGTAAGACTCATAGGCCGAAATCGTCTTATCTGTCAACTTATTTTTAAAGTTCTTTTTAGCCCAGATCAAGGTACGCGCCGAAGCGCTGTTGAAGTCTATTTTTTCGAGTCCAGGAGGTGGTCGAATAGCCAAAGTTATCTTAGACTTCAACTGGTTTAAATTTATTTTATAATGCTCAACTAAAGCATTTAACGTTTGATTGGCCCATCCCACACTAATCTGTCGAAAAACAGAAAAAATGTGTGGGGTGGGAAGAGCTGGCTTTAGAAAGTCACCTAACTCATCTACTTTCTTCTCCAGCTGTTTCTGGAAATCCCGATTTGCCAAATGGTGCTCTAATAGCCCAATGTGGTGCAAACATTGAAGCACCTGAAACAAAGCCTTGACCAGCCTAGAATAAGCCTGGGACGATTGTTCCTGGCCAGTTCCGGACTGGGCAACTCTCTGCCTCTGATGCCTCTGCCCTTTTCTTGCCATTGTTAAAGAAAGTAGCTGAATTAAGTATAAATAAAATATAAAAGTGATGAAATAAATAAAATTGGAAAATTAGATATTACCTATTAAAGAAGATACCTGGATTGGTTGCAGTCTTCAGCAAAGGTAGAAAATAATCCGTCTGTCTCGACGCGTTTCGCTTGGTTTGGCAAACCGTTAGTCCACACAAAGGACAGACAATGGGGTACCTCGGTATGTAGGGAAAACAAGACTGTGTGTGTGTGTGGGGGGGGGGGGGGTTTGTGTGTGTGTGTTTGTGTGTGTGTGTGTGTGTGCGTGCATATGTATCTATATGACGTCGGCCTGTTACCAGTTACTTGAGCATTTTCATTTTCATAATCATTCTATAATTCTTGTGAAATGTATTATTCGACCTACGATACTTTGATCACTTGCTTACCCCCTGAATCTGTCCCGCCAATCTGCAAACAATCCACAGGGAATAGCAGGAAGACAAACAATATGTAAATCATTTTAAATTGGTAGATAAATTGCTAATATTGTTCTCTGTGAAACCATGATGCATTCAATGTATTTGTATATAGATATATGCTTGTGCCGCAAATAAAATTACAATAGGATCCTTGTTTCACCGTATGATTTTTAAAAGATGCTATTTTTAAAGGTTTGTCTGGATCCAACTTTCAGAAGGTAACATTTGAAACATGTTTAGCTGAAAATTAATAATCAGTAAGTTGGAAAACGTTGATGGTTTGAATGGATTGAAGTCAATGGAATGGTAGTAAGTGGGATCGGATCGCAGAAAGTCGTTTTGTCATTCAAAATATTTCGAAATAAGTCGTTATCCCTTTCAGTCACTGCAGTGTAACAATCTAACGACAGGAAGCTCAGGAAATTTTCTGTACTTGCATAAAATATATAAAACAATTATTTTTGAGTCCTTCGAAAACCGCCAGAGTGAAAAGTCAGAGGAGAGAATATTGAAATATTCTTTTCAGGATAAGGTCAATATGTGAAATTTGATGTCCCCTTGTACAAAACGTTTTACTGGATAGCTGTTAACGTTTTGTCCACAGCTGCTGTTATATTTTCGACCTTGTTTTGTGTTTCTCTCCGTGTCCACTGGCGGAAGAGAGCAGAAGCACAACATAAAGTGCAAAAACCCAAAACACAACAGCATATTTTTAAGCGACAAAAACGAACGCAACTCCGGGGTTATCTTGTTTAAAAAAATTATATGATACGCACCCAACTTTAAAAACACTCTGAATTAGCTTGTACAGTGGTGTTTGTTGCTAGAGCCTTTTTAATACTTTTCTTAGATCCAGAACTGGGGTGATGAGCGTTGAGAAAAAATCACAGAAAGCCAAGTTCACACCCTTTTTATACCTTTCCGACAGAAGTGCCCGGATATAGCGTGAAGTACCTGGATGTAGAAACCACAGGTTTCTACTACAACTATCCCCCAAAATGTATTCTCCAAAAGGTATCCTCTAAAACTCAAATAGAGCAGCATTTTGTCATAGATATCTTCCAATGCACACATGTGTCTATTAGCCCAAGAACATTAGGTTTCACTAGGGAAAAAATCGGAGAAAGCTGATTTTTTCAGGGAATGTCGAGTACATGTCACTGAACGATTAAACAAAAGTCCCCTAAAATCCCAGTTGAGCTTTTTTTCTACAGCCATTTTTCGAAAACGCGTTTGAAAAAAATCAAAAAAAATCGCACGAACTTTGTAACCTCGAATTGATCCAACTGTATTTTTTGTTTACGCGTATTTCGAGCTACATAATGTCTAATATACATTTACCTAGAGGAAAATGTGCATTCTGTGACAATTTCTGCGAAAAATTATTGAAAATTCACAAAAAAGTATCGGATTTACGCAAAATATGACGATTTTCCTAACGGATTTGCCCAAAGGGTCGTAGTACAGAACGGGATGTTAGTTGGACAGACGATAAAAAATCCACCACCATTTGAAGACTTTTATCATTGCTTACAAAATAGACATTATGGAAGACCCCCTCTGCTTCTGGCCGAGTTCCCCTTTTGGCATAAAATTCGTCAGCATGAGAACTCAACTATTTTCGGGCTTGGGACCGAACAGACACGTCTGTGTCTGGCAGCATTAGATCAATAAATAATATTTACAGAATGTACAAAAATCAATAAATAATATTTACAGAATGTACAAATCAATCAACATGGATTAAGTTACATTGACTATTATCAACGCTATATACAGAAATGACATGACCTATATACATATTATTCATCGAACTCAGAAATTTCCGACAGGACAGTGTTTCTGTGGTTGTTACAAGAATCCGAACTGCAATTACACAAACCTGAGCAAGAGAGTCCTGCCTTCTTACACCCACACCTTTTTGTACAAGCACTCTTGCAACCACAACTGATCAGATTCAGTAGGTTATCGGGGGCACATGGCTTTGTGGCTGCAGTCGGTACAAGAAGTCCATTGTCTAGCGACCACCCCCAATCCGTCGGAGGAAGCGAAGTGCCCAGCCATTGTTGGACCTGGAGATAACATCTGTAGACATGTTGTTGTGCAGCATCGCTGCTTGGTGGGAGTGAGGCTAGGTCGATGGGTTTATTCAGTTTAGATTTTGCTACATAACGCTTGTAAGTGACATATCTATATTGGTCGAGAGAGGAAACAGTTTTACTCCCGTATAAGATCAGGAGAAGTTGTTCCCCGGCAGCGGCTACTGCACTTGGTGTACTGTCATCCGCCAAAATTGTGTTGACATACTGTTGTGAGTCGCTAGTAACATCGGAGACAATTGTACTGAATACTTTCTTCTTACCAACTCGAAAGAGTGCAGAAGTAGTGTCACAACCACTTATAGAATGTGCTACAAGGAGGTTGCTTCTATGGTCACCCATTTTGGTTGCTATTTCACTAACTGAAACTAGTAAGTTTGGGGTAATGGAATACATCATGTGAATATTACATCGAGAGGTAAGAATGACTAACAAGTCTGTGTCTGTTCCCACAACGACAACATTGTTGTCATCTTGAGCGATGTCAAGTGCAGTTTCGGCTATCAGTACATCAGCATCAGCCTCGGCCTGCTTGGACTGAATATTGATAGCAGATAGCTCCTGCATTAGAAGATCGATCAGTTGGGTTTTGTTCTTGGCATTTGGAAGGAAATCGGATTGGGGTGTGGTGGCTGGTAACTCAGGTGAGATATTGATATCAATGGAATACCTGTCTTTAGATGTACGGGCTTGTTCCATGCCCTTTGTCGACATTGTACAAGCATAACCATCAAAAACAACCACGACGTTCGCCCCAAAATGTCTCACTAGATAATTGGAATATGATGTACATATGTCCTTATATGACGACTGTTTAGGCCATACAACTGCCCTCAATAAAAATCCACCATCTACAACAAACAGAGAATGTTCTGGGATTTTAGTTTGCTCGGAACCGTATGTTTTGAGGATCTTACCGAGCGTGCTTTTCTGTGTCTTCCTCATTCCAGCAGAATCAAACAATGCTGGTGGTTTCGGGGCGAGTTCATATTTGAGATACTCTTCCATCTCTGCTTGTGACTGAATAACACATGTGATGCGGTTGAACAGAATTGTGGGGTCAATCACTACCTTACTTCCACGGACTTTGATGCTATTTGCCATCGATGCGAAAGACTTCACAGTGTCAACACGTCGTAGTTTGATGCTGTTGAACGTTTTGCTTACAACATTCGATACGCAACATTCACCAATTTTGCGAACTTGGTCACAGTTCACAGTTTCGTCGGCCACAAGCCCGGCCGCTATAGAGACTAATTGTAGTGGATCTCTATTCTGAAAGGGGGAATGCACTCTGAGCCAGTTCAATAATTTGGTGATATCATTGGCATCAGTCAATTGTGAACTTTGACGGAGATCCCGATGTTGTTCGCCATGACCAGTGTGAACAGGAACAAACTTTTCGAGAGCATTACATATCGGAAGGCAAAGAGGTAGTCCATGTACCCATTTCGCAACAGTGCTATCGGTTATTCCTCTGCCATGTGTGAGACCACCAGGGAGCTTGAACATTCTCATTAAACACTGCTCTATGGTCTGATCAGAATATATCCCGTCCCAGAATTTATCTGAGCGCCTTATGGTAAAGTAACCTTTCTCAGTGAACAACTTCAAATCATCCTGTTGCATTATTTCTGTTAGCTCATTCATCTGCTGCAAAATAGAGATGAGAACTTTTTGCGCATGCAAAATGACCACCTGCGTGAAATACTGGAATCATATTGCGAACACAATATGTGTGGAGTTCCCAGTCGCCTGTGCGCTCTGCTCTCAAGAACAACTGGAGAAGACCTATTTGCTCGTAGTATTGTACCCAAAGCTTTCCTGTGCGTCCTACGGACGCATTCTGGAGCAGTTCGTGTAATTTTGACAGTAGATGGTTGACACTTTCTTGATTGACAGCGTCAGATGTTGTACAGTCACCTCTGGCAAGTCCACAGAATATTTCATTGACTTCTGTGCAGTCTATGTTATCTGGTGTTCGGCTTTCTTCAAACACAAGTTTTGTAATGGCAATTTGTGTTAGCAAATGGGCACGAACTGCTCTTGAATATGCATGACCACTGATCAAATGATGGATTGACCCACCAGCATAAACAATCCCCCAAAGTTCATCCAAGCCGCTACCAGCCATGATCGAACCAATTGCCCCTAAATATGACATAATCATATGGAAGCCGCCGAGTCTAACGAAAACTTTTGTCAACTTATCTGACGAAGACACAATCAATACCACATTATGTGATTTAATCGAACATGGAAATTGAAACAATGATGCTATAATACGGTATTTGAATGAGAAAAGTCGATGCCGTTTGAATTTGAGTTTAGGGGGTATGGTTAATATTTCACACGTTTCACCAGTTCATTATGGAATAAATGACTATTGTTATATATCATTATAAAGCCACTGCTTTTCTGCAATTTTTGATATATAATTTAACTCCCAAAGTAGTCGTAGATTTGATTTAATGGACGTTGTGTACCGTTGTGTGTATGAAAACAATAAATTTTTTTTCGTAATTTTGTACAGTTTCGTGAATATTTCACCATTGAGAGTGAGGATTGGTACAAAGTTGGCATTTTCTGTTGGGGATATGTATTCTCAATATAATTCAGTACGATATTTATGATTCTCACCCTACTAAGGCGAATAAGAATGAGAAATATGGAGCTGGGTCGAACTTTTAAAAAAAATTTTTTTTTCATCAAAAAAACGCTATAACTAAAAAAGCTCAACTCGGATTCGCGGGGACTTTTCACACTTTATCCGCAATGTGTGTCCCGGAAACATATAAAAAAATCAGCTTTCTCCGATTTTTTTCCTTACTTTCTCATTTTTATGTCTAATGTGCCTGGACTAAATAGTTAAAACAGATTTATTTCAAACGCATAGCCCATTGTCCTATCATTGAAATGGCCCATCAAAATCATTTCAGGAGAGGCATAAGGAAGAATATGTTTAAATAGCGACACTGTGAAATGTCCGGGTGGATTATACTGGACTTGACACAATTGTTATGTAAAGGCTGAATTTAGGAGTTTGTATAATATTTTGGATTCTTGTCGAAATACATCATCATCTTACGATATTAAGAAGAGTTCACGCTTCGTACACATAATTCAGATCTCGGAATCGTATGTGTGTAGTTCATTTGCACCGTTTCGTCCTCTTCAATCGTTCCAAGTTGTGGACATTAGACTTCACACTTTAAGGTTTTGTTCTATAAGTTTGTATTTTAATAAACAAGCCAGAACGACTCAACAATCTAATAGTCCAGGCACATTAGACATAAAAATGAGAAAGTAAGGAAAAAAATCGGAGAAAGCTGATTTTTTATATGTTTCCGGGACACACATTGCGGATAAAGTGTGAAAAGTCCCCGCGAATCCGAGTTGAGCTTTTTTAGTTATAGCGTTTTTTTGATGAAAAAAAAAAAATTAAAAAAAAATTCGACCCAGCTCCATATTTCTCATTCTTATTCGCCTTAGTAGGGTGAGAATCATAAATATCGTTCTGAATTATATTGAGAATACATATCCCCAACAGAAAATGCCAACTTTGTACCAATCCTCACACTCAATGGTGAAATATTCACGAAAATGTACAAAATTACGAAAAAAAAAATTATTGTTTTCATACACACAACGGTACACAACGTCCATTAAATCAAATCCACGACTACTTTGGGAGTTAAATTATATATCAAAAATTGCAGAAAAGCAGTGGCTTTATAATGATATATAACAATAGTCATTTATTCCATAATGAACTGGTGAAACGTGTGAAATATTAACCATACCCCCTAAACTCAAATTCAAACGGCATCGACTTTTCTCATTCAAATACCGTATTATTATATTAGATGAATGAGCTAACAGAAATAATGCAACAGGATGATTTGAAGTTGTTCACTGAGAAAGGTTACTTTACCATAAGGCGCTCAGATAAATTCTGGGACGGGATATATTCTGATCAGACCATAGAGCAGTGTTTAATGAGAAAGTTCAAGCTCCCTGGTGGTCTCACACATGGCAGGGGAATAACCGATAGCACTGTTGCGAAATGGGTACATGGACTACCTCTTTGCCTTCCGATATGTAATGCTCTCGAAAAGTTTGTTCATGTTCACACTGGTCATGGCGAACAACATCGGGATCTCCGTCAAAGTTCACAATTGACTGATGCCAATGATATCACCAAATTATTGAACTGGCTCAGAGTGCATTCCCCCTTTCAGAATAGAGATCCACTACAATTAGTCTCTATAGCGACCGGGCTTGTGGCCGACGAAACTGTGAACTGTGACCAAGTTCGCAAAATTGGTGAATGTTGCGTATCGAATGTTGTAAGCAAAACGTTCAACAGCATCAAACTACGACGTGTTGACACTGTGAAGTCTTTCGCATCGATGGCAAATAGCATCAAAGTCCGTGGAAGTAAGGTAGTGATTGATCCCACAATTCTGTTCAACCGCATCACATGTGTTATTCAGTCACAAGCAGAGATGGAAGAGTATCTCAAATATGAACTCGCCCCGAAACCACCAGCATTGTTTGATTCTGCTGGAATGAGGAAGACACAGAAAAGCACGCTCGGTAAGATCCTCAAAACATACGGTTCCGAGCAAACTAAAACCCCAGAACATTCTCTGTTTGTTGTAGATGGTGGATTTTTATTGAGGGCAGTTGTATGGCCTAAACAGTCGTCATATAAGGACATATGTACATCATATTCCAATTATCTAGTGAGACATTTTGGGGCGAACGTCGTGGTTGTTTTTGATGGTTATGCTTGTACAATGTCGACAAAGGGCATGGAACAAGCCCGTACATCTAAAGACAGGTATTCCATTGATATCAATATCTCACCCGAGTTACCAGCCACCACACCCCAATCCGATTTCCTTGCAAATGCCAAGAACAAAACCCAACTGATCGATCTTCTAATGCAGGAGCTATCTGCTATCAATATTCAGTCCAAGCAGGCCGAGGCTGATGTACTGATAGCCGAAACTGCACTTGACATCGCTCAAGATGACAACAATGTTGTCGTTGTGGGAACAGACACAGACTTGTTAGTCATTCTTACCTCTCGAGTTCAACCGGGATGTAATATTCACATGATGTATTCCATTACCCCAAACTTACTAGTTTCAGTTAGTGAAATAGCAACCAAAATGGGTGACCATAGAAGCAACCTCCTTGTAGCACATTCTATAAGTGGTTGTGACACTACTTCTGCACTCTTTCGAGTTGGTAAGAAGAAAGTATTCAGTACAATTGTCTCCGATGTTACTAGCGACTCACAACAGTATGTCAACACAATTTTGGCGGATGACAGTACACCAAGTGCAGTAGCCGCTGCCGGGGAACAACTTCTCCTGATCTTATACGGGAGTAAAACTGTTTCCTCTCTCGACCAATATAGATATGTCACTTACAAGCGTTATGTAGCAAAATCTAAACTGAATAAACCCATCGACCTAGCCTCACTCCCACCAAGCAGCGATGCTGCACAACAACATGTCTACAGATGTTATCTCCAGGTCCAACAATGGCTGGGCACTTCGCTTCCTCCGACGGATTGGGGGTGGTCGCTAAACAATGGACTTCTTGTACCGACTGCAGCCACAAAGCCATGTGCCCCCGATAACCCACTGAATCTGATCAGTTGTGGTTGCAAGAGTGCTTGTACAAAAAGGTGTGGGTGTCAGAAGGCAGGACTCTCTTGCTCAGGTTTGTGTAATTGCAGTTCGGATTCTTGTAACAACCACAGTGTCGGAAATTTCTGAGTTCGATGAATAATATGTATATAGGTCATGTCATTTCTGTATATAGCGTTGATAATAGTCAATGTAACTTAATCCATGTTGATTGATTTGTACATTCTGTAAATATTATTTATTGATTTTTGTACATTCTGTAAATATTATTTATTGATCTAATGCTGCCAGACACAGACGTGTCTGTTCGGTCCCAAGCCCGAAAATAGTTGAGTTCTCATGCTGACGAATTTCATGCCAAAAGGGGAACTCGGCCAGAAGCAGAGGGGGTCTTCCATAATGTCTATTTTGTAAGCAATGATAAAAGTCTTCAAATGGTGGTGGATTTTTTATCGTCTGTCCAACTAACATCCCGTTCTGTACTACGACCCTTTGGGCAAATCCGTTAGGAAAATCGTCATTTTTTGCGTAAATCCGATACTTTTTTGTGAATTTTCAATAATTTTTCGCAGAAATTGTCACAGAATGCACATTTTCCTCTAGGTAAATGTATATTAGACATTATGTAGCTCGAAATACGCGTAAACAAAAAATACAGTTGGATCAATTCGAGGTTACAAAGTTCGTGCGATTTTTTTTGATTTTTTTCAAACGCGTTTTCGAAAAAAGGCTGTAGAAAAAAAAGCTCAACTGGGATTTTAGGGGACTTTTGTCTAATCGTTCAGTGACATGTACTCGACATTCCCTGAAAAAATCAGCTTTCTCCGATTTTTTTCCCTAGTGAAACCTAATGTTCTGCGATTTTTTTCGATTTTTTTCAAACGCGTTTTCGAAAAAAGGCTGTAGAAAAAAAGCTCAACTGGGATTTTAGGGGACTTTTGTCTAATCGTTCAGTGACATGTACTCGACATTCCCTGAAAACATCAGCTTTCTCCGATTTTTTTCCCTAGTGAAACCTAATGTTCTTGGGCTATAATACGATTAAGGATGTACATTTACGTATAGGGCATCTGATTTTCGACAGCAGCTTCTTCTTTCTGGCAAATGTATTTTCTCTTGGTGGGTAAAAATAATTGGCCGAAATCCGGTTTTAATGACCTTGTGCTTTATCGGGACCAATATTTGAGCGCTCATATTGTATCATTGATTATCTTTGTTTAACTAATTCAAGGAATCGGCCTCGCCCATTCTTCGTCGTGCACAGAAATCTCCATTCAAATCTCATGTTCGTGTTTACGTTTGCTCGTAAAACACAGCATGTGATACCTTTAGTGGAGCGAGCTCCTTTTGGAAGCGAAAAAAAAAAAAAAAAAAAAAAAAAAAAAAAAAAAACAAGAAAAGAAAATCAAAAAATAAATCTATTTATAGAACAGGTAATGCAAGTGCCGTCCGCAAGTCTAAGGCCTAGATATTGAAATGCGGCGCACCCCTCAAATCCAAATCCTGCTCTTCCTGAATCCTTCACTGCTGTGTAGCTATACAGACATGTGTCTTGAAATGACGACTGAAAATTTCGTCAAACATAGTTGTTAACTGTTACAGAATGAACAAGAAGTACACAATTTTGTTTGGGTTCAAAAATATACACTTGATATCCGAAAGGCAACCTATAAGTTCTTTCACTAACACTTATAGACTTTCGTCATCAATTATAAGAGTTCAGATCGATTAAAGGTACAAACTTCCAGATGGCCCGAGTATCTATTTTCGTGCATTAACATCACTGAAAACGTACAGTGTACGATATTAACACCACTACGATTTTAAACTGACTGCTGTGCGGCTAAAATTAAAATTGGAGTTACGTGGGCTTGTTAATTTTCTTAGAATAATTCTAAATATTCCCGAGGGAGCTTAACGATGATTCCAAATATAGCGTGGTTTTCGGAAAATGCGTTTTGTTTTATCTTACTCTGCGTTCAACAGCTGTAGTGATCAGTTTGATGTGTCAAAATCTAGTAGTTCGGCTGACGTCGGAAGGCATTTTGGGATGAGTCAAGCAATCTCACAGATGGTATCGCGGAACTAAATATTGAAATTAGAGTTGACCGACTTAAAATGTTGCACTCGGAAATGATGCAATCTCTAAAAATAAACAGCCTTGGGGAAATATATTGTTTCAATAACATTCTACTGACATCTTGCATTATTGTTGAATATTCCTGACAAAAAAGAGGGTGATTTGATGACTTTTGGACCTAAAAAATACAATTTACTTTTTGTGTGTTTTTGTAGGGAATTCCCTGAAAAATATGTGCACGTGACCGGTACTTCCCTTTGTGTCAGTTTTTCTCTCTTATTTGTTGCATGACCCCCCTGTTTTCGGAGCAGAAAAAGTTGTTTGAAGGGCTATACTTGACAGAGATATTTGAATGCCAAAATTAAAGTGATGCGACCATATTTTTTTCCGCCTGAACGTTATAATGGTCTCCTATGGGAAAATATTTAATTCCGTGATATCTATAGGAAATATGTTTTTTGACTTCCAAACCAGATTCTGTTATTATTTGGGGAATTATTTCACATTTAAATATTTATTTGGGGACCACATACCTCACCAAACTATTTTATTGTTTTGAAAAGTTACATTTCTGTCACAGTCTGCAATAAAGGCTAAATATTGCCAAAACTAAGGCTGTTCATGCAAGCAAATTCACATCTTGAGCAAGTGTATTCCCCAGGAGCACACTATAACCTCTGGCAGCTGCTAACTAACAGCCATCTTACCCTATTAACATATTTATAAAACCATGGTTCCCCCTCATAGTACTGGGGGCAGGGAGGATTCCATATCTTCCAACCCCCTCCCAAATCACCATTCAAACACAGACAGAAAACCTACACTGCACTGCTATTCACTAGTATTTAGAAGTTTTTCTCTTCTATATTATGCCCTTCAAAATGTTGGAAAACAATTCCTTCATTGAAAGAGTATCCTGGAACACAAATTTGGGGAGGGAGTGGGGCCACAGTGGAAAGGAACACAATAAAATTACAAATGTGAGTGAATGGCATTTGTGCATAGCTACCAATATAGTTGTCTAGTACTAGTGCTGTCATGGTTACCATGATACAGCACAAATTTACAGTGGCAGTTGTGAAATATTGCTCTTTCCCTAACCAAGCCCCCCCCCCCCCCCCACACACACACACACATATTTAACCCTTCTGCTGATGATAAACGTTTGGAAAGACTGAACAGTATGTTTTTAGAGGCTGAAGTTAGTATCATACACTTTCAGTTTCTTATGATTTACTTTGAGACTGCAGCACTCATGTGCACTGATATGACGTACGAACAGGGTCATAAATCAGTGAATTAAGCATGAAGCTAAAATAATAGAGTATGATACTCAATTAATATAGTATGATACCCAAATAATATAGTATGATACTGAATTAATTCAGTATCATACTCAAATAATTGAGTATCATACTGAATTATTTATGCAGTATTTATGAAATCCTACCAAATAATATAGCATCATACCAAATTATTAGAGTAACATACTAAAAAAACAATTATGACCCTCCCGTACGTGAAACTGATTTCAGTATCATGCTATTTTATTTATGCTGCATTCATGAAATCGTGCACAATAATATAGTATGATTCAAAATTAATTGAGAATAATACTAAAATAATTAAGTATCATACACAAATAATATAGTATGATTCTAAATTAATTGAGTATCATACTAAAATAATTAAGTATCATACACAAATAACATAGTATGATTCTAAATTAATTGAGTATCATACTAAAATAATTAAGTATCATACACAAATAATATAGTATGATTCTAAATTGAGTATAATACTGAATTAATTCAGTTTCATATACAAATAATACAGTATGATGCTAAATTAATTGAGTATCATTCTGAATTAATTCAGTATCATACACAAATAATATAGTATGATGCTAAATTAATTGAGTATCATATTGAATTAATTCACTATCATACACAAATAATATAGTATGATGCTAAATTAATTGAGTATCATACTGAAAACCTGTCAATCAACACATTCCGCTAACCAGTCAGTGGCGCCGATACATACGCGATAGGCGTCTGGTCGGATGGGAACAGTGGCGCATGCCCTGGAAACAAGAAAATGTTGATGCATACACCAAGCCGCAGAGTTAAAATCTTCCAGAAGAATCTTACGTATTCATACCATGAATCACTTCAATGAATTCTCTTCTAATGATACAGTAGGTCGTCGTGGACTGCTCGTAATCCATGCCTTGCAGTGTTGTCCACGCAAACGTATACCAGGCAATAAACAAATCATAAACGGGAAAATTTTCTTTATTGAAACACCGGGTTCTGATATAATTAGTTTTTAGAAAGTAATGTTATTGTGTCCGTGGAAATATTGTCCACCCGTAGAAAGTGACCAGTCCACGGCGGTAGCAGTGTACATTATAAATTAAATATTAAATACCGGGAATTGTTTACCGTCGAAAAAAGGTTGTACTGTTGAAATATGACTTGTCAATGAAAGTCTGGTGTGTGTTTGCTTTCTGAAATGGGCGTGATAGGTAGGGAGGGTTTGATAAACTTGATATTGTACTTGTGTTGCGGCCATACTATAACTACAGAGGCTTAAAGCAGCTTAAAAACCCAATAAATAAACATAAATCTGAAAATCCCCAGCCACCAGAAAGCATGCAGTCCCCCGAGTCCGAATGCCAATGAATGAGTTTTTCTTCAAACCCCACCACCACCCCCCCCCCCCCCCCCCACACACACACACACACGCACACTCGCTATCTCATTATCTTAATCAGTTGTGAGTTTTGTGATCCCAAAAAGGTAGGAGCCGATATTACACAAAGTGTATGCTCGAAGGTAGCTCTTTTGGATTGAAGAGGCGGTATTAATGGGTCGAAGTTGGGGTAAGGCTAGATATACAAAAGAAAGGGAAGAGATGCCACTGTTTGATTGCCAGGATGCAGTGTATTCAGCGACCGCATGCAGGGCACTGGGAGACCTGCAACAGCATTTATACGTGTACATGTATTCTTAAGCATATAGAGCAGTGAATGTGATTCGGTGGCATTCATTATTTTAGTTTCTGTCAATGAAATAGGAGTGCATTGTGTTAAATTTACAAGAGATGAGGGATTTACGTTCTCGCTTGGGGATGTCATCTGGACCAGGCTCGAACACATGTCTCACCACCTTGTCAACTCCCAGTCCGTTTTGGGTTGTCCGTACCCTCAACAGGTGATTGACTTTAAGCATTAAAAGGTGATCGACGATGTTCACTAGAAAGATGATTTATCTACATGCCTAACAAAACCCGCCGGACGCAATAATTTTACAATTTCTTTGTTCCAATTATAAAAGCTGTGGGCATGTACCTTCAGATCCTAAGATCCGCATAACATAAGACCCTCTGATAATTAATAGCATCTACTTACTGACATACTATTAGTTCATATTGAAGCTAGTGCTTTTCCCACAGGTGGATGGGCCACCTTTATGATACTTTTATATTTCCCTTTAATGCATATTTTGTTTTTCATTTAAACTTGCTATTAATCTGCAACTATTTGCTTGTGTAAAAATGGACAAAAGAGTGTCAAAATCACACAATCTTAGCTGGTCTCGCGTTGTCTCGCCACGAATAAAGTTAAACATTTATCGCAGTTTGCACTTCCTGTTCCCTTTTGCAATTATTTTATCGTTTGAAGTTCGTCTTCTGGACTAATACCAGCACTTCAGGTCTGGGGTCGCCATGGTTGCACGCAGTGCTTGATAACGTGTCACTGAAGCGTGTTTGAATGTCTTGTATCCTAGTTTAACAGAGATTGCATGTGCCCATTTTGCAGTGGACAGCTAGAAATTCCTATTCATGGAGGGCCATATTTTTTAGGGGCGCTAGATCGATATCCGAAGACTGTATACCTAAGGTGGAGGTGGGCATGGGTCTTCTATTGTCCACTCACTAACTGGCAATATAAAATCATCTTCCGTGACTGAATAAATGAGAATGCCGCCTCGATCTGCGCACTAATAACTGCTGTTTACCCATATTAAAGTGTGATTATATGATAATTCATCGGAATGCAGACCGGATGGTCCGCAGACAAGACGATTCAGTCCGGCCCGGTCCAAACCATTCCATTCGGTACTATTGCTGGAACCGGTCAAAATGAACCGACCATTCCACTTGTAAAAAATTGCTCTTTTCAGAAAAATGTTTATCATAATATGCGTGGACAAATCGAGTTACTGTCTTGAAATAAAGTTTCCACACATACTAATATCATTATGTGCCAAGTGCCCCGTTTACCCACATTGCATTTTAATATTACCTAGTATATGTGACTGTATAAATTGAACAGAAACTATTAAAGAGTTTCTAGTATTGTTATGTGTACACATCTTTTTATTAGGCCCCTTAGCTTTGGCTGGAGCATAAGCCATTTGTGACTTTTTGCGTAAATCCTGCTCTATTCTGAAGGTGGGCCAAGTCTGTTCTACAGGACTCAGCCTGCCTTTTCTGCACTGTGTCATGTTCCCTCTTGAATTCGAACCTCTTCTTACAAAGTTAATGGTGTTTGTGAAGCTCATCAATACACATCACAGTTAATTAACCTACGCAACTTCACGACAGCCCTGTTGGTTAGCCTTACCCGTTTCCGCCTCTCACATAGACCTACCATAGAGTTGAACTTCAAGAGGCCGTTATGTGCGCTGGTATATGTATCTGGAGTATCTAATGCCCAATAGGGCCAATAAAGATACACTTCGTTTTTCGACACAACTTATGGGAGGTCCCGAATATTATTTAAACAGTGCCAACAATATTAACGCGGGACAGATCCCAGTACATACCTGCATGCGTAATATAATATCGGTATCATAATACATCATTCGGTGTCAATTTAGCGGTGGTTTTAAATAAATGATCTGAATATGTATAGTGAATCGTTTAATTTACTGAGAATGCGTTTTGAGATGTGACCAAAGAGGGTGATCATCAGTAGCTTCCTTGACCCAGTCGTAATATTATAGGTCCATGCAGTAACAACTTGAATATCAACCCGGACCTCCCAAAAGTTATCCGAAGCGCTACTTGCACCTCTAAGGTTGTATACTAGGTATAGTAGCTTCAGCGGTGAGATAATGACCCCCCATGGATATTTCTCAGTATTATGTCGTGCAAACGACAAAAACACGAACTTTAAAGCTGAGGGTGTCGAATCAGCCAAACACTGGTATTGCTTGGCGCACTCTAGAGTGATTCTACAACATAATGTTATAGGTATCACAGCAGTAAATATTTTCAATTTGGCGACCATTACAACTTTCAAGCGAAAGAGGTTATGATTGCTTCACTTTAATGTTGACATTCAAATACCTTTGTCAAGTATAGACCCGTAGACAACTGTTTCTGACCCGAAAACAGGGGGTCATGTAACAAATAGAATAGAGAGAAAACCTGACCGGAAGGGAAGTACCGGCCACGTGCACCTATTTTTCAGTGAATTCCCAACAAAAAAATCAATACTGTTTTTTAGTTCCTAAAGTCATCAAAACACCCTCTTTATTCATCTGGAATATTCAACAATAATGCTAGCTGTCATTAGAATGTTTCAAATGTTTACTGAAACAATATATTTTCCCAATGTTGCTTATTTTTAGAGATTGCATCATTTCCGAGTGCAGCATTTCTAGGCGGGTAACTCTAATTGAATTATTTACTGCAGCGATACCTATAAGAACAAAGATCTACAACAGAAAAAAGCTATCTGCTTGGACCACACTACACCTCATACAAGATTCGCCCAGCAATATCCACTTGGCGCTTTACATTGGCAAAGTTTCCTTTGTCTTTCCCAGCCAGTCTCATCGGTGAAGATCGGCAAAGAGCCTATCTCGAACGATGCTACTCACTGGCAATGACAATGGAAAGTTGGTATACATTTCACAGTTCGGACATACTGTAAACATGCAGACACGTTGCACTCTATTCCAATGCACTCGTGATGCGTTTCATTCAGTTAAATTATTCACTTGAGTGGTATATCTATTCATCGTGAATTTCCCAACTCAATTGAGAAATTAATTATGTTTAATTTCAGCGGAAAGTGATGAGTTGACATATCAGACAGAGATACGTATCTTTTTGGTGTTCATTCGCACTCCTTTCAGAGAAGGCACCACAAAACTGAGACTAAATGCTTATGCAGCAGGTGGAAATGACACGAGAGAAGACGATTTTAGTTTCAGGCTACTTTTGAAGGGGATGGTGGACTAGTGTAAAGCAGTCCTGCAATGGCGATCCGATACGATCCGCGGTCTAGACCACGTGAGTATTTACGTGGCGTACGACGGTAGTTTCGAGGCCCATTATTCTGTTCAACGAATCGAAAAAGATCTCTGCTTCATACATTACTCACAAAGCCAATGGAATCTAAAGATGTGGTTTACTGATATATGATGAGTATTCGTAGAAACATTCAGATATGTTCAGTTAAAAGAGCATGTATAGTGATAAAGAACCATTTCTGTCCTTTAACATTAATTTTCATAGAAGTAGTTGCTAGGTAAAAAAAAATATCATTACTCGGGAGTGAAACAGTTTAACAAAAGAAAAACAAAGCAGAAGTCTCTAATCAGAACGAACGGCAACGACAAATTCAAAGTATTTAAAACGTTTATTTGCATTACCTGTTACATGATTCGCCACAAATTCTGAAGAGAGAGAGGGAGAGCGAGAGAGAGGGGGGGGGGGGGGGAAATATGCTAGGGTTATCCAAATGCCTCATACAGAAGCACTGTTTTCCGAAACTTTTGTTTGAGGAAGCATCAGATTGAACTTCTGTTAAACTCAACAGAAAGAGTGGAAACCTTGGTGCCTTCAACAGAAAGTATTACCAGGGCACCATGATTTTCAGGAATAACAGAGTCGAATAAGTTCGCATGACGTATCGGGTGCCATCAGTTTACACCATTGCCCATGAAGGTACTACTGAGCGATAGCGGCATTGTCTTTACATAATCCCGCCCAACAAAATGGAAACAAGCAGGGGAGTGGTGGTTGTAGTTGTGGGAAGGAGGCTTACGTTGTGCTCGTTAGGGAGGTGGGAGACGTTGACAAACAAATCTGGCATTTAAGAAAATAATATCGCTAAGAAAAGGAAAAGGAAATTTTTACAATAAAGATAGAGGTATTAAATCCTTCTGAGGAGTTTTCAGGTAAGTTCTATTTTTTAATTCCAAAATATTTTGTCATTATTCCAAATACGCAGCTACCAAGATTTCAGCTGACCTACCTCAGGTAAACAACGAAGGCGACCCTCCTTTAGGTACATTAAAAGCTTTGATGTTCTGAACTTTTGAACCGCTAGTGTAATAATCAAGACCGGTCGGCAGTTGCAAATTTGCGAAGTTCGCAATTGCCGATCTGGCTTGATTATTACACTGACGGTTCAAAAGTTCAGAACATAAAATCTGTGAAAGTACCTAAAAGGCAAATGCTTCTAACGGCTTCTTGAGGATTAACGTCGACGTTCTTGGCCTTTATCTTCAGAAACAATATTTTTTTTCATCAATAGTTTGTAATTATTAAACGTCTGAAGCGGGGTAAAATTGACCGATTCTTCAACAACGAAAAACACTAATCCATTTCGGCGTGACCGATCGACAATCGATTAATAGCGAGGGCCTTAATTATTGGGTATTAAGTACTTAACTCGTGCAAAAAAAAAAAAATTCCTGCGTCCCCATGGGAACCCCAGGAGCTAAAAATGGAAATATTTTCAAACGCCCATATTTTCAAAAACCACATGGAACAGAGAGCTGCTATTTGGTAAGTTGCATCCTTGGGACAAGTAGAATTGAATGATAAAAAAAATTGCCATCGGTTTTGTTAGGCTGTTCTGTAGAGGGCATCGACAAAAATGCTGAGTCAGTATATTTTCAAAAAATGAAAAAAACTATTTTCTACAGAACCAATGGTCAGACTCTTTTATATTCGGTATACAGCCTTCATATGGGAGACATATACAATTTTGTTAAAATAAAGCCCATTGGTTCATATTTGGGCTCAGTACAGGAGCCCAAATTATTTAACTTGGGGCAAAACGGGGAATATTCTTTAAAAATTTTCTTCTTGAGAAAACTGATGTGCACATATGCAAAACCGATGTGCACACATGTAAAACCGATGTGCCCGTATGTAAAACCGACGTGCACGTTTGTAGAACCGATGTGCACATATGTAAACCGATGTGCACATATGTAAAACCGATGTGCATGTATGTAAAACCGATCTGCACACACGTAAAACCGATGTGCACATATGTAAAACCGATGTGCACATATGTAAAACCGATGTGTACATATGTAAAACCGATGTGCACATATGTACAACCGATGTGCACGTATGTAAACCGATGTGCATACGTAAAACCGATGTGCACATATGTAAAACCGATGTGCACGTATGTAAAACCAATGTGCACGTATGTAAAATCGATGTGCACATTTGTAAAACCGATGTGCGCATGTGCGTATTTGAGGGTACTCTTCACTGTCTTATAAATCGTGATGTGCGCCCAGTTCTCATTTGTTCTCAGAGCGTTCTAAGAGAGAAGACATGCCGAGCCACAACTGTAAATTCTGTAGGTACACGCCAGACGTACTCTGTGGGTACACGCCAGATGTTCTGTTGACAATATCAGGCATACCTTTGCGAGCCAATATTGTCAACAAGCAATAACATTTGAGGATTTGTTGACAGATGGAACAATAACATTCGGCAGTATTACTGGGATGTTGGTGTTCGAACTGTCTAACAAATCATAACTTGTACCTGGTGAGACTCCCCGTTGAATTGGGGACGCTGAGTTGCATTTTTGCATCAGTCACCGGGACATTCCGCCGGTTAACTGGCGCCCGGCGGAATACTATTTAAGAGCCGAGATTCCATGGACTGCATGCAGACTGACCGACAGTCTGCATGGCAGGATAAGAGTCTACAAAATGGCGACTGCCACGTCAGGGGACATTCCCTCAGTTTCCCTGAGGTCAGGGAGAAACTGCTGACGGTCGTCACGTACCCCAAGTATTGCATCAGAAATTTGGTGTATATAAGCACAAATTTCTGACTGCTTAGACAAGTTGTCTCTGGACTCCTGATGAATGCTGAACTACTCCACCAGAAGAAACCTGGATGCCGCCGCTGTGTTTAAGGTACGGACTTTGTTACTTGTAAAATTGTATACTTATTGCCAGAGACATCGACACTTAGTCGCGAAGATTTATACGATAAAGATTTGATTAGTTTAAATAAAATAGTAGATAATTTGGAACTGGTCTCCGTTGTGTTATACACGACAAGTTCGTGCAGTTACTGAACCCAGAATCTGGAGCCTGTGTCTAATATCGTCTGGTAAGGAAACACAAAACGGGCTGGTGGATCATCACAGAACCCCAAATAAACACAACGTTGAAAAATCAAACTTGACGATCATAGATCGATAAACGTTTCCTATTATTCCGCTACATATGTCCGAACTGTGAAATGTATACCAACTTTCCATTGTCATTGCCAGTGAGTAGCATCGTTCTCGATAGGCTCTTCGCCGATCTTCACCGATGAGACTAGCTGGGAAAGACAAAGGAAACTTTGCCAATGTAAAGTGCCAAGTGGATATTGCTGGGCGAATCTTGTATGAGGTGTAGTGTTGTCCCAGCAGATAGCTTTTTTCTGTAGTAGATCTTTGTTCTTATAGGTATCGCTGCAGTAAATAATTCAATTAGAGTTACCCGTCTTGAAATGTTGCACTCGGAAATGATGCAATCTCTAAAAATAAGCAGCATTGGGAAAATATATTGTTTCAGTAAACATTTGAAACATTCTAATGACATCTAGCATTATTGTTGAATATTCCAGATGAATAAAGAGGGTGTTTTGATGACTTTAGGAACTAAAAAACAGTGTTGATTTTTGTTGGGAATTCACTGAAAAATAGGTGCACGTGGCCGGTACTTCCCTTCCGGTCAGGTTTTCTCTCTATTCTATTTGTTACATGACCCCCTGTTTTCGGGTCAGAGAGAGTTGTCTACGGGGCTATACTTGACAAAGATATTTGAATGTCAACATTAAAGTGAAGTTATCATAATCTCTTTCGCTGGAAAGTTCTAATGGTCGCCAAATTGAAAATATTGATACCTATAACATTATGTTGTAGAATCACTCTAGAGTGCGCCAAGCAATACCAGTGTTTGGCTGATTCGACACCCTCAGCTTTAAAGCTCGCTTTTTTGTGTTTTGTACGACATAATACTGTGAAATATCCACGGGGGTCATTATCTCACCGCTGAAGCTACTATAACTAGTATACAACCTTAAAGGTGCAAGTAGCGCTTCGGATAACTTTTGGGAGGTCCGGGTTGATATTCAAGTTGTTACTGCATGGACCTATAATATTACGACTGGGTCAAGGAAGCTACTGATGATCACCCTCTTTGATCACATCTCAACACACATTCTCAGTAAATTAAACGATTCACTATACATATTCAGATCATTTATTTAAAACCACTGTTAAATTCACACCGAATGATGTATTATGATACCAACATTATATTACGCATGCAGGTATGTACTGGGATCTATCCCGCGTTAATATTGTTGGCAGTGTTTAAATAATATTAGGGACCTCCCATAAGTTGTGTCGAAAAACGAAGTGTATCTTTATTGGCCCTATTGGGCATTAGATACTCCAGATACATATACCAGCACACATAACGGCCTCTTGAAGTTCAACTCTATGGTAGGTCTATGTGAGAGGCGGAAACGGGTAAGGCTAACCAACAGGGCTGTCGTGAAGTTGCGTAGGTTAATTAACTGTGATGTGTATTGATGAACTTCACAAACACCATCAACTTCGTAAGAAGAGGTTCGAATTCAAGAGGGAACAAGACACAGTGCAAAACAGGCAGTCTGAGTCCTGTAGGTAATATTGAAATGCAATGTGGGTAAACGGGGCACTTGGCACATAATGATATTAGTATGTGTGGAAACTTTATTTCAAGACAGTAACTCGATTTGTCCACGCATATTATGATAAACATTTTTCTGAAAAGAGCATTTTTTTACAAGTGGAATGGTCGGTTCATTTTGACCGGTTCCAGCAATAGTACCGAAAGGAATGGTTTGGACCGGGCCGGACTGAATCGTCTTGTCTGCGGACCATCCGGTCTGCATTCCGATGAATTATCATATAATCACACTTTAATATGGGTAAACAGCAGTTATTAGTGCGCAGATCGAGACGGCATTCTCATTTATTTAGTCACGGAAGATGATTTTATATTGCCAGTTAGTGAGTGGACAATAGAAGACCCATGCCCACCTCCACCTTAGGTATACAGTCTTCGGATATCGATCTAGCTCCCCATGAAGAGGAATTTCTAGCTGTCCACTGCAAAATGGGCACATACAATCTCTGTTACATTAGGATACAAGACATTCAAACACGCTTCAGTGACAAGTTATCAGGCACTGTGTGCAACCATGGCGACCCCAGACCTAGAGTACTGGGATTAGTCCAGAAGACGAACTTCAAACGATAAAATAATTGCAAAAGGGAACAGAAAGTGCAATCTGCGATAAATGTTTAACTTTATTAGTGGCGAGACAACGCGCGACCAGCTAAGGTTTTGTGGTTTGATAACTGATTTTGACACTCTTTTGTCCATTTTTACACAAGCAAATAGTTGCAGATTAATAGCAAGTTTAAATGAAAAACAAAATAAACATTAAAGGGAAATATAAAAGTATCATAAAGGTGGCCCACCCACCTGTGGGAAAAGCATTGGCTTTAATGTGAACTAATAGTATGTCAGTAAGCAGATGCTATTAAATACCAGTGGGTCTTTCTTCTTTCATTGTGTTATGCGGATCTTAGGGTCTGAAGGTACATGCCCACAGCTTTTATAATTGGAACAAAGAAATTGTAAAATTATTGCGTCCGGCGGGTTTTGTTAGGCATGTAGATAAATCATCTTTCTAGTGAACACCGTCGATCACCTTTTAATGCTTAAAGTCAATCACCTGTTGAGGGTACGGACAGCCCAAAACGGACTGGGAGTTGACAAGGTGGTGAGACATGTGTTCGAGTCTGGTCCAGATGACATCCCCTAGCGAGAACGTAAATCCCTCATCTCTTGTAAATTTAACACAATACACTCCTATTTCATTGACAGAAACTAAAATAATGAATGCCACCGAATCACATCCACTGCTCTATATGCTTAAGAATACATGTACATGTATAAATTCTGTTGCAGGTCTCCCAGTGCCCTGCATGCGGTCGCTGAATACACTGCATCCTGGCAATCAAACAGTGGTATCTCTTCCCTTTCTTTTTTATATCTAGCCTTACCCCAACTTCGACCCCATTAACACCACCTCTTCAATCCAAAAGAGCTACCTTCGAGCATACACTTTCTTTGTGTAATATCGGCTCCCACCTTTTTGGGATCACAAAACTCACAACTGATTAAGATATTGAGATAGCGAGTGTGTGTGTGGGGGGGGGGGGGGGGGGGGGGGGGGAGGGGGGGGGTTGAAGAAAAACTCAGTTATTGGCATTCGATTCGGACTCGGGGGACTGCATGCTTTCTGGTGGCTGGGGATTTTCAGATTTACGTTTATTTATTGGGTTTTTAAGCTGCTTTAAGCCTCTGTAGTTATATCATGGCCGCAACACAAGTACAATATCAAGTTTATCAAACCCTCCTTACCTATCACGCCCATGTCAGAAAGCAAACACACACCAGACTTTCACTGAAAAGTCATATTTCAACAGTATAACATAACCTTTTTTCGAAGGTAAACAATTCCCGGTATTTAATATTTAATTTATAATGTACACTGCTACCGTCCTGGACTGGTCACTTTCTACGGGTGGACAATATTTCCACGGACGCAATAACATTACTTTCTAAAAACTAATTATATCAGAACCCGGTGTTTCAATAAAGAAAATTTTCCCGGTTATGATTTGTTTATTGCCTGGTATACGTTTGCGTGGACAACACTGCAAGGCATGGATTACGAGTAGTCCACGACGACCTACTGTATCATTAGAAGAGAATTCATTGAAGTGATTCATGGTATGAATACGTAAGATTCTTCTGGAAGATTTTAACTCTGCGGCTTGGTGTATGCATCAACATTTTCTTGTTTCCAGGGCATGCGCCACTGTTCCCATCCGACCAGACGCCTAGCGCGTATGTATCGGCGCCACTGATTGGTTAGCGGAATGTGTTGATTGACAGGTTTTCAGTATGATACTCAATTAATTTAGCATCATACTATATTATTTGTGTATGATACTGAATTAATTCAGTATGATACTCAATTAATTTAGAATCATACTATATTATTTGTGTATGATACTTAATTATTTTAGTATGATACTCAATTAATTTAGAATCATACTATAATGTTGTGCACGATTTCATGAATGCAGCATAAATAAAATAGCATGATACTGAAATCAGGTTCACGTACGGGAGTGTCATAATTGTTTTTTAGTATGATACTCTGATAATTTGGTATGATGCTATATTATTTGGCATGATTTCATAAATACAGCATAAATAATTAAGTATGATACTCAATTATTTGAGTATGATACTGAATTAATTCAGTATCATACTCTATTATTTGGGTATCATACTATATAAATTGAGTATCATACTCTATTATTTTAGCATCATGCTTAATTCACTGATTTATGATCCTGTTCGTACGTCATACACTGAGTTATTTTTCAATTTTACAACCTTGCCTTGGCTCTTCCACTATATTTTTTATTGTATGTCATTCAGTACTCTCAAGTAGACCTCCTACATGTGTGACTCCAAGCCTATCCGTCTGTCTGTGTGTCTGTCTGTTCATCAGACATGGTGTTTCTTTGCTTTTCATTTGCCTGGATCTACATTTTCAATAATTGGCAGCTGACTAACTGTCACCCCCACCCACCCCCCACAACTATATTAAACATCAAATACTGCTATATTCTTGAAGCAAATGTCTGATTCATCCTCTTTGGAAATATTTCTTTTACAATTTCATGCTTTTTGCCAGAATGGGTGTCTGTGGGGATTAAAACAAAAGTTATGAAAGTGCACTTATGGGAACTTGCAGCATAAGCATAGCACTATAGAATCAATATTTGATGATTTTAGGCATCTTACCAGTGTTATGAGATATCACATTAGCAGGTACTGGTCATTCTTTTTTAAAAAACACTGTTTTATGTTTTGTCAGTGCCATACCAATGACTCTATGTGCCTTTACATGAGAAGACTGAGGCTTTTCCTTTACAAAAATTGCAAAATATTCATCAAACACAATGTGAAATGTCTTCAGAAGCCATAATGTGATTTAGAAACTATTACAGATGGGAAAGTTCATATCACAGTTGGTTTGTTTTGGGTCAATATCAATTAATTTATGAATTATATCATAGATTTTGATGAAAAGGGGCATACCGGGGGTCCTATTCAGGGCTATATTTTACTACATCAGATGGTAGATAAAATTTGACATCAGTTGTTAGGATAAAATGGCAGAGTCCTTTTATATTGGTGAAATATATAGCTGAATTCCCAGTTTTGGAAACAAAATTGACATCCATATTGTTCCATGGGTGTTGGGACACTGTTTTGCTTGCAGTAAGGTTAAATGAGATAGATTTTTTCCAAAAATATTTTGTGCTGATGCAGATTTTAGTTTTATTTTGGGATCAGGGTAGTTTTTTAAAGAAAGCTGTAAATTCTCATCCCTCTCAGTTAATTTATCAAGTAACAGGATAGAAAAATCTTTTGGAGGCAATACCAGTTTTCAAGCCCATTTGACAAAGTTTGGACACTTTTTCTTAAAATATATGATTATAGGTATCGCGGAACTAAATATTGAAATTAGAGTTAACCGCCTTAAAATGTTGCATTCGGAAATGATGCAATCTCTAAAAATAAACAGCCTTGGGAAAATATATTGTTTCAATAAACGTTTGAAACATTCTATTGACATCTTGCATTATTGTTGAATATTCCTGGTAAACAAGAGGGTGATTTGATGACTTTTGGACCTAAAAAATACAATTTACTTTTTGTGTGTTTTTGTAGGAAATTCCCTGAAAAATATGTGCACGTGACCGGTACTTCCCTTTGTGTCAGTTTTTCTCTCTTATTTGTTGCATGGGGGCTCGGTGGCTCAGATGGTAGAGGTGCAGGCTGCAAGCGGAGAAGTCCTCGGTTCGAATCCCACCTGCGGCAACCGCGTTGTGTCCTTGGGCAAGACACTTCACCCCCATTGCCCACGTGGGGGCACGGTGACGTTGTGTACTAAGGAGTACTGCGCGTCGATGGTGCACCTGTCTTCAACCAATGCGAATCCTGCTTGTGTGGAGTTGGTATGTTGGGGAGCTGACAGTTGCTCGCCGTTGCTCGGTGGTTCTCTCCGGGTACTCCGGCTTCCTCCACCCGTAAAACTGTCACGATCATGGTTAGCCATTGTGCAGAAATATGTGACCTTAATCACCAATAAATAATAAATAAATAAATATTTGTTGCATGACACCCTGTTTTCGGATCAGAAAAAAGTTGTCTGAAGGGCTATACTTGATAGAGATATTTGAATGCCAAAATTAAAGTGATGTGATCATATTTTTTTTGCGCCTGAACGTAATAATGGTCGCCTATGGGAAAATATGTAGTTCCGTGACACCAGAAACAAGTATCCACTTGGTGCTGATTTGATGCGCACCATGACACTGTCAAACACGCGAGCAGTTTTCCTTTACGCATGATATTTTCTAAGACTATTTTCGTTGCTAAGCAATTAACTCCTACAAGCCTGAGAATGAACATTTTGAACATCATATACAGCTCAGACTTATGACTTAATAGATGGACAGCAGAAGACACCAGATTAGAAACCACTGCTCAGCTTTTAAGTCTTTATCTGATCGCTGTTGTTCGCACCGTCAGTGCCAGGGCACCTTCTGTATAACATCACGGATGAACAGATTGCACTTTAGGGTTTGAATTACTTTTTCACGAATTCTGCAGATGTTTTTAAAAATTCTGTTATGATGTTGTACAGTAGACTTTTGGACAGTGGCGTACATAGAGGTGGATGTTGGTGGAGGCAACCACACTGTGACGTCTCACAATCTCAATAACTTGAAATATGTTTAAATTCTATTATGAAATTATTTTGATTTTCATCTTAGTGTATTCATGCATGTGATCAGGGGTCGCGCGGGGGGGGGGGGGGGGGGCGTCTACAGCCTCCTGTCGGGAGGTCTACTCTGTCGGGGAAGTTGCATTCCACCTTGTGGGCTTGTCGAATGATATTCTATCCCCTCCCCACCATCGGGGAACATGAGCCCCTTGTCGGCGAAATGTTGTCGCCATCGTTGCATAAGGTAACTCGATTGCCTAAACCAGAAAAAACTACAGAGCCCGCACAACCATGAATCCACATTTTGGATACATAAGAGTCAATTAGTTCAAGCATGCTCAAAGCCGTAACTAGCCGTTACGTCCCCTTATTAAAAATAAAAGATTGTTCCAAATAACAAATAGATATTCCAAATCATGGCATTTCAATAATCTATTCACAAATATTAATCATAACCTCTGATTATTACTTTGTGAGTTCGATGCAGGGTGTCGCTAAGCAGGGTTGACGGAGAGTGATACCCGCAATAATTTTCCAGTCGGGGTAGTTTCATCTGGATTGGAGTCTTAGATATCATTTCGCGCTTGCTTGCTTACTATTTATTTTTTTATTTATTGGCGCTTAAAGCCACATTAGCATCTAAATCTATATCGTGGCGAGAAAACGGTAGAAAATAAAATACATCATTGTCAATGACGAAGGAAAGTGATTGAATAAAAACAGGAAATAATTACAATTATAATAGAATGACAAAGACCTAAGTAGTTTCAACAGTAATGAGCAATGACTCTACAGAGAAAATACCTTATAAAATCAACCTGTAGATTTGAGACTTGAAGAGTCGAGTTTGAAAGAATAAAAACAATAATGACATTTATTAAAAGGTCACTCTCAGAAATGATAGAATTTTGCGCGGGATCGAATGATAAAATAGATCTCTAAGAGACCCTGCAGTAAAATACTATCCACTGACATTATTAAAATCATTGCAATATAAAAGAATGTGCTGCACTGTCAACCCCTGCTGACAAAGAATACATCCCGGTCGCATATTAACTTCTAATAAAAAAGAATGTGTAAGTCTTGTATGACCAATATTACGCCGCGTCAGAATTACACGATCTTTTTAGCAAATGTTACCTGAAGGATATGGATGATGGAGTGATTGAGCTTGTTATCTGTCGCCCCATCCCAATCTGCCTGCCACACAGATTTGATATCTTATTAATATGTGGTTTAAAATCATTGAAAGGAATTATAAAATCAGTGAGAGGCTTGTTTAAATCCTGTTTCGCTCCACTGTTTGCCCCGGTGTTCCCGGGAATACCATCATATCCAGGTAACCAGCAAAAGGCGATATCACATTGGTCAGACATGAAAGTATTCACTTTGTAACCATCTTTAGATCCAACTGCATAAATCCTTTTATTCGCATTATACTTAGACTTTATTTCAGCATAATTCTGCTTAAAGTGCAAAGAATTATTTCTTTTTGATTTTTTGATAGAAGCAAGGTTAAAAATAACTGTAGGTTTTCTGAGATGTCAAGGAGGAATATGTGGTTCACGGTTCTCTTTTATCAAATCAGATTCAAGTGTAGCGGACTCCATATGGAGTTTAATTCTAATTCCCATTGAAGGAATATGTTTCTGATGTCGTTCAAATAATTCAACCTTTTGAGGGTCTGAGACACAGTTATGAGCAGGGTTTGAATGATTAGCTGACAGGTTAGAAACATATTGTAGTGACAGTTTAATTCAGCGCTTCTCACGAGAAGGCTCCTCTGCCTCAACGAGAATTGAATCTATTGGTGATGTTTTAAAAGCACCCAAGCCAATTCTAATACCACTGTTATGAATTGCATTAAGTGGTTTGAGGTATGACTTTCTCACAGAACCGTAAACCCCACAACTGTAATCCAATTTTGATCTAACAAGTGATCTTTACAGATGGAGTATTGTTTTATGGTCAGCACCCCAATCAGTGCGCCCATCTACCTTGAGAAAGTTAAGTGCCTTTTTACATCTCAATCTTAGTTGTATTATATGAAAAGTGAAATTCAGTTAATTGACAAACAATAGACACAAGAATTTCACTACTTTACCAAATTTAATGGTACTCCCATCTATTTTCAACTCAGGATCGAGATGATGTTTCCGACGTCTACCATATTCTATTATATTGCATCAGTGCCACACTTGCTTGTAATCATGCACTTTATTACGAAACTAGATTTGCAACTTAGACTTGTGTCACACACACACGCAGTCGGACACACAATTAGAGGTCTGTAGTCCTCGATTCGGGCTGTTGAGGACCTAGTTGTTTCAACACTTAACTACTTTTGTTTTAGCTCACTACCATCATCAAAATCAACAACTTTTGTCACAACGACCCCCTGGACTGTTTTTGTTACAAAAAAAAATCGCTCACCACTTTTGTTACAACATCGCCAGCTTCTGTTACAAATTTTGATATTGTGGAAAATAAAGTAATCTGCAAGTAGTGGGAGACGTGACGTCAAATGCTGATTATCTAACCTAGTCCTTGTTGTGCGTGTCCGGTAGTACCGATAACGTCTACCACCGGCGTATTACTGGGTGATATGGTAACCTGCCGCCTTGCGACGTCATTGTCATGGTGATGTGATGTATCGTGGCACGCGCCGACCGGCACCAATTTTATGAGATTCCAGAACCTTCGACCATGGGCCCAACATTTGATCATTATTGTTTTTTTTTAAAAATTTTTGTTGTTTTTTTTGAACGCGTCTTCTATAATGAGGTATCTTTTTACCTAGAAGGGGGAGTTCCCCAAATTTGCCGCCATTTTCCCGCTTTTTCTACCCATAAACTGACAAAATTGAGCAAACTTTTCACAACCAACTTTCTACTATATTTCGTATTTAACACTTCGCTTATTACTATGTTATACCATACCCCTCAGAAACAACTCCGCAACGATATGACACACTCAGTTGACTAGTTTAACGACTGTAGAAATCCCGAAAACCAATGCCTAATTCTGTACGAATTTCATCTGACTGTCACCTCATTGTCCAATGCAGAGTAGGAATGTAGTTTGCCCTTTGCAACCACCCCCCCCCCTCCACTCCTCGCAGAATGTCTGTCAAAATTACATACTCGTCAGGAAAATCGGAGGCTGTTCAAAACGTAGCGTGTGCCATGCGACTTCATTTCGATTTGAAAACGGTAAGTACTGATAAAATAAAATCTCACAGCCCTCAATCGGTCTGTTAGACAGTAGTATTGTATATTTAATTATGTTATCATATTGAATTAAATATTGGAGTGTACTATTGTATGGATAGTCATATAGTTGGTATCGGTGAAGGTAGAGAAGATGTGGAAAAGTGCATACAGAATAGTACTACAATACAATAACAAAAATATTCAATTCAATATATTTAATTAATAAAATATATATTGCTACTGTCTAACAGACCGATAGAGGGCTGTAAGATCTTATTTTATCAGTAAGTAGGATGTCATGTACCCGGTCACTCACATTCTGGATGATCTCATGGATGATCTCATGTGACGTCAAAGTCACAAGACTCGGTACAGTAGTATATCAGTGGAATGTCTTGTACCCGGACACCTTCTGGTTGAATGACCTCGATGGATGACCTCGAAAGTGACGTTATGTCACGTGACCCTGTGGCGCCATGTTGGGTTGCTATGCTAGCTTGCGTAGGCGGTAATGTTGTATTGACGTCATTGCCATAGTGATACGTGGTGTTAGTGTGCATGTGCCGCGCGTTTGGTTAGGGGGATACGTGTTTCCATCGTCATTTTGTATATTTGAGGCCTCCATCTTGGTTTCTATGATAACACGAGGTTGCTATGTGACCTAAAACCCTCTAATAGGAGAGAAGAATGTTCGGAGGATATGATCCTTTGTATGAGAGTATATCTAATTACCCAAATAGAGCCGACAATTTTCCCCAAACCACCCAAAACTACCGAAACGGACTTGGATTCCTCCATTTCGGGCTTATAAGAACAGAACCAGTGCTATAAGACGCGTTCCTTTGTATAAAAGTCATTCTAATTAATCTTGGTTAGAATTACTACAAAACAATCCGACAACTGTTTATTTGGCTCAGATTCCTTCGGAATCGTCTGCTCTAATTCTATCAAACAAACGAAAAGCTATGCTATATTTTCCGTCTATTCAACCCTATTCGTTTGTTTAGGAGTATACTTCAGCAGAGTAGAAAAGTCTACCAGTTGGAACAGCTTTACTTATTGTTACTAAATTTAGATTTTCTGCTCTGTTCTGGGCAGTGCTAACCCATTCCGGGTACTCCTGTTCTTGTTTCGAACAGCACATTTCATTTATCCAGATCACCCAATCATTTCAGTTTACTGCAACTAACTAACCAATCAGACCTCTCCATTCACCAAATCCCTCACCCACTGTCACATCGTTCTCTAATACAAGGGTTACTAAGTCCAAGAGTCAATCAAGAAGTGACTCGAAAACGCATTACTCGAACGAGTGACTCCGCATTCATACTTGTTTTTTTCAATACTGCTTGCTCAAACAACCTTTTGATACTTATTCCCTGTTCTCTTAATAAGCTATCGAGCAGTTACTGAAAAAGTCGTTGCTCGAACGACTCGAATCCCATCGAGCAAAAGAGCTATCGAACAATTGCTCGAACGAGTGACTCTACATACTGCTCTATGACTCGTCTCGGTATTTGAGGATATCTACAACATGGCTCCTATACAGTTTCTAGCTCCTATATGGATCCTAGCGTATATGCAGATCTGACTCCTATATAGCTCCTAGTGTCCCTGCCCTGGCTTCCAGACCACCCAAAGCCTTTACTGGTCCAAGAACACTGCTGCTGACTTGTCCATAGTCTATCTGTCCTAAGATCAGCAGCAACTTTCTTCACCCAATACTTTAGTATTCTAACACTCGTTCAACCTTAGTAACATATAACGTACCCACACAATATCGTGGTTCGGTGTATATACTGCATACAGTAGTATAGCACTTATGAATCGTCCCTGATTACCCAGAGCTTTGCCGGAGCAGCTAGTATTAAATTCCCATAGGAACCTGAAAAACGTCGGCCCCATTCTGCTTGATCCGACAAGTTGGGGACGTGCTGCATATATATTATGCCATGGCATGCATTCTGATATATGTACTCACAGGTCTATGGGTATACAGTATGGGTATGTGGTGGGATATTGATGGGGTAGGTGAGTCTTCTTGAAAGGTTTCCTCGCGAAACGATTGACGTTGCTATTGGCGCCGTGATGTCATGATGCCCCGCGACGTCATAGAAACGACGCCATAGAAACGTTGACCGCTGTTGTTGTCCGCTGTACATTCCGGCATTACGTTGTTCGGGTAGGGGCGTGTAGGGCTTCTCCTACTGGACTGATAGCGTAGCATAGTATGGGTGATATATACGCCCAATTGTCTATTTTTAGCCTTTGGTACTACTAACCTACCGAATGCTTTGTATTATCGTATGACAAGTATTGGTACTACGTAATTCTGTGCCAGGCAGTATTGTGGAACAATGCATAGTTGTTTAATGCGGGTGTATAAAATGTACGGCCCGTACCCTTGCTGGTTCAATGTCAACTCTGAATACTATCGGCCCTCTCAAGGTGTAGTACTGTCCTACATTTGCTATAGGGAGATCGGAATGTTATGCTGGGTGGTATTGTGGGCAATGCATAGTTGTCTGGAGCGGTAGTAGAAGGTGTACAATCCGTACTCCTGTTTGTATGCTGTTAGATTTTTGGTATTAATAACCCATTAAATCCTTTATATTATCCTATGTCTGATATAAGTAGTACGGCATGCTAGGCCAGGCAGTTTTATACTTGGTTGTTTAGAACGGTAGTATAGGATGCATTGTCTGCTGGTCTATTATCCCCTTAGTTCTACTAACCCATCGACTGCGGTTGGGGGTTACTATTGATAGTACGAAATATGGACTGGTGTTGGACTGACTTGAGCCTTCTGTGGAAGTTTGGGGATTTAAGGACCGATTGGGGGAGGGTGGATCGAAGGCTAGTGGGGACTTTCGGAGACTGAACATAGAGCTGGTTTGGGGACTATTTGGGGGGTGATGTTGGCCTGGCGTGGTTTGGCTTCTGATCACAGAAAGTCTTTTAGGCCTCTTACTTCCCAGCTCCCACACCACGACTTTATGGCCCCATTTGCCTCGTAACTCCTATATTGTCCCTATCTCCATAGGGTTCCTGTTTGTTTCCTAGAATTGATCCATGATTTGTGAATAGCAGATCAAACGTGGAAGAGTTCCAGACAGGGAAACAAACTGTGCGGGTGAAAAATAGATAAGAGGAGCCTTTTCAACATTCAATACATTTTATTCTGTTTAACAAAATATACAATATATAACAATAATTTTACAATATATACTCATCTGACAAAACACGATCTGATTAGGTCTTTCATGTGTACAAATAAATATACACGGCAAATTAATGACGTATAAACTTTTCAACATTCAATACCTTTTATTCTACTTAACAATTTACAATATATTACAACATGTACAATATATTACAATAATTTTACAATATTTATAATTATCAATATTTTTATTCTGTTAGTAGTAGGGGATGTGCTGATCTATCCACTTTTTCCGCCGGAGCAACTGGAGCTGTCGATGAGGTCATTTTTAATTGTTTTGAATTTTTTTGAATTGTTTTTTTATTGTTTTTATTTGTTTTTTTTATTTGTTTTTTAATTGATGTTTTAATTGGTTTTAAATTAGTTTTAATTAGATTTTTAGGAAAGCCAGCTCATGGTCATCTAAGGTCAAAGTTCGGCTCAGGGTAATTAGCCACCTGTTCGATAGTGTTCCGACTTTTGTTTATAAAACCTGTCAATTACCTGTGTTTACTTAATGGCCGGTCTATTTATATACAGCAGAGAAGCAACCCCCTTCTGTTAAGTGAGATTCCCAAAGACATCTGGACAAAAAAGAAAATAATGTAAAGGGATGAGTACTGGTTTGTTTGTCTTTTCATGACAAAAGACTTGTAATACACATTGTGTTTTAGAGAATCGCATTTTAAGAGTGTGTGGGACTTTTGTGGGACCTGAAACGGGCCGGCACAAAGCCATTATGGTGGTTAGCAGCACGCTCCACCCATCTCTGCCTCTGTGAAGCATTCTTCTTCTCGGTTTTTTTCCCTACTATCACGTCTTCTTGAATTCATATGGGGAGTTCAAATCAGTGTTTCGGCCTGTTTTACTCTTATGTTTACAAATATGTCCAGTTGGAGTTCATTATAAACTATTACCGGGCGATCAGAACATGCCACCAGCTTTTATGATTAGATTTTAATAGTAATTAACATACGATCGTCTCCACGTCTTGTGTATGTTACTTCTATCAGTAGTTCTTTCAGGTTTCTACATCAATTCAAAAACATTTTTGAAAGACTGTGGTAGTTACTTGTCGCTGTACAGTGGTTCTTTACTGGCACGGCGGCAAGTTGTATGCGACACCCCAAATTCTGCACATTCAATAGATATCTAATAGACTTTAACAAAAACAATAATTTATTGACATATATTTGTTATTTCACACATTTTACATTACAATTTTTCATTTTCAGTACAGTGTTCGTCGACTGGAACTCTATGTCCTTACCATGAGCATCCATTGACACGAAAAGAGGGATTCCATCGATCACCACGTTTACTGGAATCCCACCTGTGGAATCCCTTTTTGGGATACGTCTGTGGTTACAGAAACCCTTTTTCGTCGTATGAGAGTATGAGACTTTTTTTTCAAACCCTTCATACACTCATACGACGAAAAAAGGGATTCCACCAATCACCACGTTTTCTGAAATCCCACTTGTGGAATCCCTTTTAGGATAAGTCTGTGGTTACAGGATCCCTTTTTTCGTCGTTACCGATAACCCCATATATCCTTTCCATCCATTAGTCCAGCAAACCATGTAATAGATTTGTGCCCCAGTTTAAATCTACTGGAAATTGGTATTGTAATAACTTGTGTCTTTTTGGACACCTCCTTTTATCATCCTGTGCAGTTATGGAGAGAGAATAGAAAAGGGCTTTTTCTAGCACTGTGCAAGGTGATGGTAAAGATGTTGTATTCATGTTGGAGCATATTGTTCAACAAACTGTTTTGTAGTATACTCAAACTCGGGGAGATAAACTGAAGTGTTTTTGCTTCAGCTGTATCTAGTAGAACTATTTTTATATTCATTTTTAGGCCTATCTACCATAGCTAAGAATATGAACGCTGTGTGCGGATAATGTATTCGCCAACTTTAGGCACTTATCTAGTGTAATCCGGGATTACACCAGATCTGCAGTTGGACTGCATGTAGTCTGGGACTTCAGAGATTAATAGAGATTATCCTGGTGGTGAGACTTCTCTAATTGGCTCATTCTTGGGTTAATAACTACTAATAATCATCAATCAAAAATCATTCTTTGTGCAATATCCACTTGCTCTTTATATACATGTTCACTTTCATGTTGTCGTGTTTCGATGTTATGTGTCAGTATTTGTCCTGTGGTCTTTTGTCTAGTATGAAAGAGTGAGTGGGATTCCCCATGTTGTACATACTGTAAATAATATTCCAAGTTCTTGACAATTAATAAATTATAAAATCGACGTATTCTCTTCTCATTTACCTTAACAGTACACTTAGTCTACTGGTGTCGGAATCCTGACAGGAGTTGTTATTGATTTATTTGGACATTAGGCTTGTGGGAAAAATATCCCTACTTTAGCTTGGCCAACGTTCCTGGATTATGTGATACAGGGCCCGTGTGCGATTTTTGAAGATGAATGCTAACCTAAATTGAAGGCTCAAAATATTAATACAAGTTTTTTATTTGTCACAGATAAAAGAAGTGACTTGTCCCAAAGTTACTTCTTTTCTTCCTATTCATCTCCACTTTCAAGCCAAATTCATTCCTGGTCCCAGTTATCTCCCTTAATATTCTTGTATATTCAACCTTCCCACTGCCATTGTCCCAATTCCTGTCCCTACCGGTGTAACCGTTTGCATATTTAACTTGTCTTTATTCATGTAGGTGGTTGGTAACTAGTGTATTAGTGGAGCAATCACGGAGGATGTATGACTGGGGTTAGCTGTTATCGTTGTCTGAGTCGGGGCCATTGGTATACTGTTACACTGGGTTTGGGTGTTGGGCTGTGACATCTCTTAGTAATTGGCCTATCTATGGGCTGGTCACTGAGCAGGGATGACAGGCGGAATATCACCACGTCAAGAGTGCAGCGACAAAACAGCAGATGATCAGTGTAATATCATGTCAACGTCTATTTATTCAGTGGTTTGGTCGAGGTTTCACCTTTTTGAACTTTTCTCTTCGCGTAAAAGTACGACAACCCATCTTTGATCGGCTGTAAGAGTACATGTGGTTATTGTTGACCACAAATCAACGGATCACTCCTGTCCCACTCTTTCAACACGTGCAGATATTTGTTCTTCGTCAAGTCGTTTTGGCGTTTATTTATTCCTTTGGAGCTGAACTTGTTACTCGAGCCGAAACAGTAGTAGGTTTTTCTACGGAGGCCTACAATTCCATCTGCGCTTCATTCAAATTTGAGAAGGCCAGGTGTATTTTTATCGAATGCTTTCAGGTCCCTGAAGCACAGCCTCTTAGCTGACCATATATCGCCTCTAATCTTAGTTTGAACAAAGTCTTCTCTGTGCTCATTGTATGATTCTGACGGCAGCCGTTGAGGATACTTTCTACAAAACTGTTCTTTTTGTCAGATTTGGAGAATGAGATGTGTCCAGAATCTGTATCCATTAGGCAGTATTGAAAATCACGTCTGTCAACGAAGGTATCAATAAAATCGTAGTAACTGCAACATCCCCATCTTTGCGTATTGGTTGCAAGTTCAGCTTGATGCAGGTCTTGCTCATCTCCAACTCTAATAGTGTTTCGCTCAACAGGTTCGTTTGTCGGAAGTGCACGTAGTTTACTGAGCGAGAAGCTTCGTAGTCATTGCAGTAAATGATATTTCTGCGTTTTTGTTTGTTGGTTACTGTCTTTCCGTACCCACTATTTCCAGGTTGTTTCATTGTGTCAGCAACTATAGCCTTATCCTGATTCCGATCACTGTCTCTTCTGGCCTGTGATACCTCTTCCCAAAACTTCTTGAAGCACCTTTTTGGTTCATACAGTATGACTTGGTACATTTGTGGCACACCTCGAGGCCATGATCGAGGTACCATTTCAAGAGTGGCTTGCCAGCAATATCTTCTTCGCATGATAAGTCCTGATCAGACTTCTTCTCGGCTGGCTCATGACGTGGTTTTTCTCGGAAAACTTTCTCATGTGATCTCCAATGTCTTCTGTGCTGATGGTGGTATTTTTAAAGAGGGTATCATTTCTTCGAAGAGGTGTCTGAGGTGGTCTGGAACATGAATGTCACACTCAACTAATCCGAACAGATTTCCCAAAATAAAATGTTGCGTTACTTCATCCTCGTTCATTGTCCATGTTAACGTGTTGTCCTCAACGTTTTACCACAGGATCCTTTCTCATTTTCAACCACTGTCATTCCCAAATTTCAACAAGTTTGTATCCTTGATCTGTAATGTATTTGGAGTTCTTGCTAGTCTTTGTGACGATCTTCCATTTGTCTTTCTCGAACACTGTTGAACTGAATTGCTTCTCCATTTCGTTTTGCATTAGTCGACAATAATTATTGTGACCGTTGCCAGAAGCAACCGTGAAATTAGTACACGGTCTGCTTTTCTTTGCATCATTCATCGACGGGCAGACGGCTCCTTTTTCTCTTCTCCATTGAACCGATGACGGATTTCAAGACTGTCTCTTGTGTAGATACAGGTCAACCACTGATGTGCCATTATGCCATATTTGTGAGAATACCTGGGTTTAAAGTCATGTTCGTTACACCTTCTTATATACATTCCAGCTGACATCTCTTGCATTAAACACCACAAGTAAAGTGCGTTGGCATTATACTCAACTGCACGTCCACACGTTTTCTGTCCATCCTGCATAGATCTAATTTTTGTTAGTCCTTTTCTTGATGACGGTCGAAAATTATTGAAGGGCCTCCTACAATGTTGTCTTTTACCAAGTGATGTAAATCTTTGTTCTTCTCGTTGAAAATGGTAAAATGGGTGTCATTGTCGATCGTGCGGAACAAATACTCCAATGTGAGGCCCGGAACATCTTTAAACATGTCGATGTGGCGCTCTTTGAAGAAGGCAAATTATTTCTCTAATGCTTCTAGAAATGAATGGCTGGACATCACGATTGTTGCACCAGAAGAGAAAATCGCGAAAGGAGTTCATCTTGTGGTTTTTCCATGTCTGCTGACAGTAATGGTACTCTTCCTCAGACATATTTTTCCTTTTGAGCAACTGTAGAATGTTTCGTACTCCGGTAAGTGGTCGTGTTTAAGTTTTTTTTCAAATCGTCAGTCCACTCGCATGGCAGGTAGCCTTTCGTAATTGAACATCCGAAGGCCTTCAGAAATTTATCATACGAAAAACCAGGTGCCAGATAATTCATAATGTCAAGGAATTTGAGCTGACTTGTTTTAACCCTTAAAACACTGGCGGTATCTTCCATGTCAGTTCAATGGTTGCAGTTGGAGGAGTTCATATTTATTATGTGGGGGTAGAACAATTAATATTTTCAACGTGCAGCCTTTGGGCTGCACGTTGAAAATATTGATTGATCGATCCCCACACATTCATTTAGCAGCCATCATACTTAATGAAATTATGACATATCATAATCATAGACCGGAAAAACGGCCTTTCGGGTTCAAAGGGTTAAGGCACAAAAAATTGTTGTTTCTCGCCACAGTGAACCCAATATCCCGTTTTGTTTTCAAGAAAGTTTGTAGCTCGTTTTTCGCATGGCTGAAAGCATACTTTCCAGAGTTGAATCCCACAGCCGAGATTTCCTTCAGATAAGTAGCAATTCGATTACGTAGCTCCTCCAATGGATGTGATCTGGAACGTCCTCTTCACATATCAATGGATCAGTCATCAATGTTTCTGTGATCTTCGTTTTGAGTGCACCAAGATAAGGTTGATATTCTGACTTTAACCCTTTACCTAACGTAACGGCCAAAATCGGCCAGCGCTAGTCACAAAAATCGCCAATTAATTTTTATTATTTTTTCATTTTTTGTCTCAAAAACATAGGTTATGACCCCTCTTTGGAACGAGCTCGTCGAGCTCGTCCCAAGAGAGGTCATAAGCTATCTTTTTGAGACAAAAAATGAAAAAAAATAGTTATTCAAGAATTTTGTTTGCAAGTGTCGTCTGCTTTTCATGTTAGGTAAAGGGTTTTATTACATATTCATGTACGTATTTCGTTTTTATCGCATACGGTACGGGGTGTGTTGTAATCATTTCAGTACCACATAGTGGAATCCGCCAACGAACTATTTCATTGTTCATAATAAGCTGGTTCTCTCCAGTGACATCTCTCAACTGACATTTGTACCGCCCCAGTTTTTGTTGATTGGTTTGTTTTCATTGTTTCTGGGTCAACACCCTCTATTCTTTTCAAAACATTGCCCGAGTAAATGTGAAAATAAACAAAAATGAAATAAAACTAAAATATAGCCCAAGAACATTAGGTTTCACTAGGGAAAAAAATCGGAGAAAGCTGATTTTTTCAGGGAATGTCGAGTACATGTCACGGAACGATTAGACAAAAGTCCCCTAAAATCCCAGTTGAGCTTTTTTTTCTACAGCCTTTTTTCGAAAACGCGTTTGAAAAAAATAAAAAAAAATCGCACGAACTTTGTAACCTCGAATTGATCCAACTGTATTTTTTGTTTACGCGTATTTCGAGCTACATAATGTCTAATATACATTTACCTAGAGGAAAATGTGCATTCTGTGACAATTTCTGCGAAAAATTATTGAAAATTCACAAAAAAGTATCGGATTTACGCAAAAAATGACGATTTTCCTAACGGATTTGCCCAAAGAGTCGTAGTACAGAACGGGATGTTAGTTGGACAGACGATAAAAAATCCACCACCATTTGAAGACTTTTATCATTGCTTACAAAATAGACATTATGGAAGACCCCCTCTGCTTCTGGCCGAGTTCCCCTTTTGGCATAAAATTCGTCAGCATGAGAACTCAACTATTTTCGGGCTTGGGACCGAACAGACACGTCTGTGTCTGGCAGCATTAGATCAATAAATAATATTTACAGAATGTACAAAAATCAATAAATAATATTTACAGAATGTACAAATCAATCAACATGGATTAAGTTACATTGACTATTATCAACGCTATATACAGAAATGACATGACCTATATACATATTATTCATCGAACTCAGAAATTTCCGACAGGACAGTGTTTCTGTGGTTGTTACAAGAATCCGAACTGCAATCACACAAACCTGAGCAAGAGAGTCCTGCCTTCTTACACCCACACCTTTTTGTACAAGCACTCTTGCAACCACAACTGATCAGATTCAGTAGGTTATCGGGGGCACATGGCTTTGTGGCTGCAGTCGGTACAAGAAGTCCATTGTCTAGCGACCACCCCCAATCCGTCGGAGGAAGCGAAGTGCCCAGCCATTGTTGGACCTGGAGATAACATCTGTAGACATGTTGTTGTGCAGCATCGCTGCTTGGTGGGAGTGAGGCTAGGTCGATGGGTTTATACAGTTTAGATTTTGCTACATAATGCTTGTAAGTGACATATCTATATTAGTCGAGAGAGGAAACAGTTTTACTCCCGTATAAGATCAGGAGAAGTTGTTCCCCGGCAGCGGCTACTGCACTTGGTGTACTGTCATCCGCCAAAATTGTGTTGACATACTGTTGTGAGTCGCTAGTAACATCGGAGACAATTTTACTGAATACTTTCTTCTTACCAACTCGAAAGAGTGCAGAAGTAGTGTCACAACCACTTATAGAATGTGCTACAAGGAGGTTGCTTCTATGGTCACCCATTTTGGTTGCTATTTCACTAACTGAAACTAGTAAGTTTGGGGTAATGGAATACATCATGTGAATATTACATCCCGGTTGAACTCGAGAGGTAAGAATAACTAACAAGTCTGTGTCTGTTCCCACAACGACAACATTGTTGTAATCTTGAGCGATGACAAGTGCAGTTTCGGCTATCAGTACATCAGCATCAGCCTCGGCCTGCTTGGACTGAATATTGATAGCAGATAGCTCCTGCATTAGAAGATCGATCAGTTGGGTTTTGTTCTTGGCATTTGCAAGGAAATCGGATTGGGGTGTGGTGGCTGGTAACTCAGGTGAGATATTGATATCAATGGAATACCTGTCTTTAGATCTACGGGCTTGTTCCATGCCCTTTGTCGACATTGTACAAGCATAACCATCAAAAACAACCACGACGTTCGCCCCAAAATGTCTCACTAGATAATTGGAATATGATGTACATATGTCCTTATATGACGACTGTTTAGGCCATACAACTGCCCTCAATAAAAATCCACCATCTACAACAAACAGAGAATGTTCTGGGATTTTAGTTTGCTTGGAACCGTATGTTTTGAGGATCTTACCGAGCGTGCTTTTCTGTGTCTTCCTCATTCCAGCAGAATCAAACAATGCTGGTGGTTTCGGGGCGAGTTCATATTTGAGATACTCTTCCATCTCTGCTTGTGACTGAATAACACATGTGATGCGGTTGAACAGAATTGTGGGGTCAATCACTACCTTACTTCCACGGACTTTGATGCTATTTGCCATCGATGCGAAAGACTTCACAGTGTCAACACGTCGTAGTTTGATGCTGTTGAACGTTTTGCTTACAACATTCGATACGCAACATTCACCAATTTTGCGAACTTGGTCACAGTTCACAGTTTCGTCGGCCACAAGCCCGGTCGCTATAGAGACTAATTGTAGTGGATCTCTATTCTGAAAGGGGGAATGCACTCTGAGCCAGTTCAATAATTTGGTGATATCATTGGCATCAGTCAATTGTGAACTTTGACGGAGATCCCGATGTTGTTCGCCATGACCAGTGTGAACAGGAACAAAATTTTCGAGAGCATTACATATCGGAAGGCAAAGAGGTAGTCCATGTACCCATTTCGCAACAGTGCTATCGGTTATTCCCCTGCCATGTGTGAGACCACCAGGGAGCTTGAACATTCTCATTAAACACTGCTCTATGGTCTGATCAGAATATATCCCGTCCCAGAATTTATCTGAGCGCCTTATGGTAAAGTAACCTTTCTCAGTGAACAACTTCAAATCATCCTGTTGCATTATTTCTGTTAGCTCATTCATCTGCTGCAAATAGAGATGAGAACTTTTTGCGTATGCAAAATGACCACCTGCGTGAAATACTGGAATCATATTGCGAACACAATATGTGTGGAGTTCCCAGTCGCCTCTGCGCTCTGGTCTCAAGAACAACTGGAGAATGCATCAATGCATCTTGAGTGTAGGCGAACACCACATTATGTGATTTAATCGAACATGGAAATTGAAACAATGATGCTATAATACGGTATTTGAATGAGAAAAGTCGATGCCGTTTGAATTTGAGTTTAGGGGGTATGGTTAATATTTCACACGTTTCACCAGTTCATTATGGAATAAATGACTATTGTTATATATCATTATAAAGCCACTGCTTTTCTGCAATTTTTGATATATAATTTAACTCCCAAAGTAGTCGTAGATTTGATTTAATGGACGTTGTGTACCGTTGTGTGTATGAAAACAATAAATTTTTTTTCGTAATTTTGTACATTTTTGTGAATATTTCACCATTGATTGTGAGGATTGGTACAAAGTTGGCATTTTCTGTTGGGGATATGTATTCTCAATATAATTCAGCACGATATTTATGATTCTCACCCTACTAAGGCGAATAAGAATGAGAAATATGGAGCTGGGTCGAATTTAAAAAAAAAAAAAAATTTTCATCAAAAAAACGCTATAACTAAAAAAGCTCAACTCGGATTCGCGGGGACTTTTCACACTTTATCCGCAATGTGTGTCCCGGAAACATATAAAAAAATCAGCTTTCTCCGATTTTTTTCCTTACTTTCTCATTTTTATGTCTAATGTGCCTGGACTAATAGCCAATTAATGTGAGAAGCAAAACCAGACTTGTCTTTAAAAACGCGTGTAACAGGGGAAAAACAGAATCTACGTGTTTTACGCATCGTCTGCGAACTGTCAATTTCGCCGATTTTACTACGTTCACGTGCATTCTGTTTACATCTGCGTCTCACGTAAATTGTCCACTTGATCGAATTGATTTTATTCTAATTCTTGAAAAAAACAGCGTTTTAAAAGTTAAAAATGTCAGCTGAAAACGAATGGACTGAGCTTTCTGATGAACTGATTACCCAGTTGTTTCTTGAAGATTTTGAAACTGAAACGTTCGCCGATAACATAAACAATAATTCACCACTGGCACTAACAGAGACAACAGCCAGCCCAATCAAACCAGTGACAAATAAAATCAAAGACCATAAGGCATACATTGACAGCAAGAAAAATCCAAACACCCAACGCAAAACCTTTTCTGCAGTTAAAAGACTTAAAAACTTTTTGTTTGAGAGAAATGAACATCAAGAAATAAAAGATATTAAATCCAGAGAACTTGATGTTTACATTGGTGCATTTTTATTAGAAATGAAAAAACCTGATGGTGGTGACTATGAGCCTGATACCCAGACAGGTTTTCATAGGGGAATAGACAGACACCTACGTGACAATGACCATGAGGCCAGTATCATTTCAGATGATGCTTTCAAGATGAGACGGGAGGTTTTGCGATCTCGTCGGAAAGAGCTTAAAGAGAAGGGTCATGGGAATAAGCCCCAACAGGACGATGTCTTGACTGATGAAGATGAAAATAAGTTGTGGGAGTGTGGACAACTTGGTTTGAAAAATCCAGGTGCATTGCTAAGAACTGTTTGGTTTAATAATACCAAATTACTGGGATTCCGGGGCTCACAAGAGAATAGACAATTAAAGTGGGGGGGACATGCAGTTAAAAAAATCAGCATCAAGGATTGAGTACATGGAATTCAATGAGCGTCTTACTAAAACATGGGATGGTAAATGCTCCAGTGATCTCAGAAAATTTAATCCCAAGATATTCAAAAACGAAATTAACAATGAACGGTTCCCAGTCAGAGCTTATATGGAGTATTCTAAAAACAGGCCTGCAGCCATGTGTCACGCCGATGCTCCTTTTTATATAGCAATCAATCAGAACTTTCGTATGACACCCAATGCACTATGGTTTAAATCCCAATCATTAGTGGTAAATAAACTTTCAACAATGCTGAAAGCATGGCACAATGTGCAGGTCTTGAAGGAAAAATTACAAACCATAGTTTAAGGAAAACTATGTGCACTCGGTTACTCCACGCCGGTGTGGCCCCACAAGTAATAGACCAACTATCGGGGCACAGAAATGTAAACAGCATCAATAACTATGCAATCGCTTCAATGGAACAGCAGCATGAAATGTGTGAAATTCTACAGCCACATTCATCATCTAATGCAGAAATAGCACAACCACCACAAAGGTCAACCAAACAGATCGAGGGTCCTCAGTGTAAACATTATCATCTTCATCTAATAATACCTGTACAATATTAGCTAAAGTTGCAGCAATGAACAGAGATCTTGAGTCTAAAAAACGTTCAGCACATGAAATGGCTATTCATGGCATGTTTGTTAATGCAAATGTAACTGGGGGTACATTTAGCATTAATGTACAAGTGGTGTCCAATTCCCAAGAGAATAATATCCGTCAAAGAAAATATCGACGTTTAGCCATAGAGTCCGACTCAGAATCAGATTAAATAAAAAACAAAAATGTCTTTTTACTTGAAATAAAAGTTTCATCATTATTCGGTTTGCTTTTTTGCAGAATTGTTTTTAACCCCCTGTACACTGATGTCAAAATCTCCAATTTTCAATTTTAATTATCTCCCTTTATGTATTAGATGCTTCAATAATTGGTGTCTTGCTTGACAGATCTCTTAGAGATCTGTCAAGCAAGACACAAATTGTTGAACCATTGACTACACAAAGGTAGACAACTACTGTAAGCAGGTGTGAAATGTTGACACCAGAGTGCAGAGAGTTAAAGTCACATACATTTGTACATGCATGTCTGCACAATATCGAATAATTTCCACAACACAATAACAATATACATGTATGAAAGTATAGTAACCTGAAGCTGAATCATGTAGACAATTTGTTGCATGAGTGCTAGCACACTGTATGTAGCAGTGGGACAAACAATATTCTAACAATGAAGCACCCAATTGTTACATGTTATATCCAATTCCATTTTGTTCATTTGTGAATATAGCAATAACATGATTTGGGAGGGTGTCTTGGGTTATTAACAGCCCTGAGAGAAATGGTTAACAGCTTGAGAGACCTTTAATTGCCCTAGGGCTGTTAAGCAATTCTCCAGGGCCGTTAATGACCCAAGACACCCAAGAAAATCACAGTTATTAGTAACTTATTACTATTATTACCACTTTTGATGATACATTCTCTTTAGGGTAGAAATGATGCTAAAAGAAATATTTTGATGAAACACCAATGGTAAAAAAATATATTATTTAAAAAAAACGGGGAAAAAATTAGAAAAAAATGACTAAAATACACAAGAATTTTCCCATTTTTACGAAACCGGAAGAGGGCCATTAATGAAAACGGGATGTGTTCTTATGCCTTCTGTGTATGTATATGTACAACCAGAAGGGGCCGTTATTGTCAAACAGCCCTCTTCCGGTTTTCTAAATTATAAACCATACATGTACATGTATGTTATGGTGGTTTAACACAGGCTTCAACAACGTTAATCTACTAGTAACGGCTGCGTGAAGTGGTAATAATATTGGGTATTCTCATCCCAAGCATTTGATAATGGATTCTACATGTACATGTATTCCACTAGAAACATAGAGATTGTTTACTACAAGCATTGTCATGCTTTTCCCTCCACTCCAGGCTCCCAAGAGGAATTATTTGCTTCACTATTTTTATAGTACTTTTGAATTTCTAGCCGGACAGCCCAAATTAGCAAATTGTGTAACCCATCGTTCAGGTTGATGCAAATCACTTGGCGAGACCTAATATTCACTCCCACAAATTTGATTTGTGAGCTGCAGACGACATTAAATTTAGTTTTTCCTAATAACTGATTTTTTTTCAATTTTTGCTTCCAAAACATATGTTATGACCTCTCATTGGAACGAGGTCACCGAGCTCGTTCCAATGAGGGGTCATAAGCTGTTTTGAAAGCAAAAATTGGAAAAACATTTTTTTAGTAATTGCTAATTGCGGCCGAGTTTTTCGTATTGCATTGGACCGGTAGGTAAAATATTTAGCATCTTTTAAGTTTTTCTTGTTGGGGATCATCAAGTGATAAATAGAATATTCAACTCGTATCCAGTTTAACATGAAATTTACAAACTTGTCCAGTAAATTAGGTTTGGACCTCGCCAAAGGCTCGGGGTCCAGACCTAATTTACCGAACTCGTTCTGTAAATTTCATTATTAAACGGGGACTCGTTGGAGATCCTCTATTTAATGCACCATAACAGAAAATGCACTTAATTTTCCAAAATACTTGTATTTAATTTATTAGCACCAGTACATGTAGCTCACATAATTTGAAGTTGACCGCTTGGGGGAACTTTCCACCTCAGCATTAATGACCAAATAAGAGTACAATTATACAAAACACTGAATCCGATCCCTGTAATATTTGAGGAATTGAATATCGGGGCTGTAGATTTATTTTCATTTCAAGTGCATGTACAGGGGTCTGGTCAAAACGTCTGATCGCCAAAACGTCCGATTTTCTAGTCCAAACATCCGATGCTTTTAGCCAAAACGTCCGATTATTTTAGTCTAAATGCCCGATGATCTTGGTCAAAACGTACGATCCTTCTGACCAAAATAATCGGACGCATTGACTAAAATCATCAGGCATTTTGTCTCAAACCATCTGACGTTTTTTCTTGGACTGGTGACTTCGCTATTTCGGTCAGGGTAGGAGATGGAGGATATATTAGGGATAGGACAAACCGGCCCATTGAAGATTTAGGAACACAAAAAATTGGGGCATTGAGAAAACACATCTATATTTCTATTGGTTTTATTACATTGAGATTGAATGTCAAATTAAGAATTAAAAATACCAGTAAGGAACATGCATAATGATAAAAAAAACAACTTCATCGTAGACTTTCTCTTTTGAAATGCCAGTAAGAATATTAATTACTGGAAAGCTCGTTGAGAGCTTTCCAAGAATTTACTTTAATTATTGATACATGTATTTTTAATGATAGAAAAACAAATTTATCTTAGACTTTTTTCTTTGAAATGCTTTAATTGCTTCTTAACTACACAAGTCCTAACTATACAAAAAGGCTTTTTACCATTGAAAATACGTGTAAGTAACATTAATTATTGGAAAGTTCGGAGAGAGTTTTCCAAGAATTAATGTTAATTACTGGTATTTTTAATGATAGAAAGATAACGTTGTCTTAGACCTTTCTCTTTGAAATGCCTTAATTGCTTATTAACTTATTGTTTCGGCAATCGGACATTTTGACCAATACCATCGGACGTTTTGACCCCAAAAATCGGACGTTTCGACCAGAGTTTTTTAGAATCGGACGTTTTGACTAGCACTCCATGTACATTTGTACATGTATTAGCAGTAAATTAGCAATTGGACCTAAAGCAGAATTTTTTTGGATAATCTCGGTGGTAATCAAAGCACGATTCATCACAGATTATTTTTTAATTCCCAACCCAGCCCCAGAACTCGGGCAAATCATGATCATCCCCATATTTGACGCAAATGTCCTGGGAGAATTTTTCATAAACTGGGTGTAAAGAAAATAAACGGAGAAAAATATACAAGCAGGGAGGTTGAGAAATGGTGCTGGCATCAAGCCTCAAAATAAGCAGCCTGTCATGGTCATTGTCAGGCTCAACTTACATGTTTGACAGACACCAATTCACTTGTGCCTGTCAAAATGACCAGTACAATTTTTCGAACTGAATATACATCCTAAACCGGAAAATATGTTTGCTATATGTAGGCTTTAACCCTCAAGTCCCCAAATAGGCTCAAACCACCACTACTATATTGCAATTTGCATTGATGTAGGTGCTACCAAATCTAACCTTTCTTGACTGATAGCTGCATGCACAGCTCAAGCAGTGACTCTACATCACTGTTGGCTGCCTGTAAAGGCAGCCAGCAATGATGTAGAATCATTGCCAATTAACAACTTTTTAAGCACATCAGTTAGTACCTAAGGGTTATCAGAACCGGATCCTTCTCTTTTAGTACACAGAGCCATCTAATATTTGGTAAGTCAAGATGGTCAGATCTGCACAACACATAAATCTTGGTCAAAATTCATGATAGGCTCAAACTTGAAATTGACAGACACCATCTTTTGGGGTACCTTTCATATTAACAGGCTCACATTTGGAAGTTATTTTGAGGCCTGGTTGGCACTGGCACCACCACCAGTGCCATATTGGCATGGATAAAAATTAATAGTAATAGTATTTGTGATTTTTCCCATTTAATCCTTTTTCTATTCACAAGATCCTTATCATCCTACAATATTAGGAAGTAAAGATGAAAACTCTAAAACAAAAATTATGAACGGTCAGTTTCGTTACTTCTAAGCACACTCGGATGGACGTGAATACAGTTAGACTGACACGATGTCATCAAGTTCCAGAGAGCATGGCATACACATGTACATGTAGGCCTACTAATTCAGTAATTGTAAAATTGTAGGCTTGTGAAGTTTTGTGAAGTTACCTTCGGGTAAAAGTTATCGTAATCCATCCTTACAATTTTGATAGTTTTGGGAATGAATAACAAGACGTGAATATACATCCGTGGTCGAAGTGTCAATGCCATTCCGTGAAATCTGCGAGAATACATAAATTCCGAGGTCAAGTGAAATTCTGTGTTTTCCTTGTGTTAATTTTCTCGTAACCCTGACTGTCGCCTCGATGCAAGATATTATATCATATTCCAGTTTTGATGTATTAAACCATTGAGTGAACTGAAACTGGATGAAAGATGGAATGTCAAATCCAAAAATCACAGTAAAATCCCACGTCACGAAAACGAAAGTAAGTCATTTCACAAGTGAGCTGGCATGCCTTTTGCTTGTTCATTTGGACTCCATCGTCACATCAAAGGAATGCGGTCACCAAACATAGACTGGCTCCCAGGTTTTAAACAACAGTTTCTATATAGTGCTCCGCTGATAACCGTAGTAATTATTTTATTCATTCTTAGCTTTAGAAATATAATTAACTAGGGATATGTAATAAATATAGAACCGCATAGATGTCTGAAAGGTTTTGAAAATACTGCACTGGACCGGATAGCGGATGGACTAGGGATATGTAATAAATATAGAACCGCATCGATGTCTGAAGGGTTTTGAAAATACCGCACTCGATTGGATAGCGGATGGACACCACTCGTGGCGGTACTTCGTACCGCCACGCGTGGTGTCCATCCGCTATCCGATCTCGAGCGGTATTTTCAAAACCTTTCAGACATCGATGTGGTTCTATCTATAAGTGAGTATATGCCCGATTTGCAATCTGCTCCCCAGTTCTTGTGTATTTCCTTCTGTAATAAGGCAGATCGGTTCTTTAAATCCTGGTACATTGCTACATACACTTACGGTCAGTGGAACGCGTTAGGCTTCTCAAGTCAGTTTTTCACTTTTTGGAGGTAGATTAGCTGTATCGAAATAGCATTCAAAGTCAAAGGTTGCACGGTATAGGTAGAATTTCTTCTCTCCAGGCACTTCTATACCTTCATCTTCCAATAGCTCAAACGCGGACTGGGATGGATGGTACACGCCGTCAACACACTGGTAGGATGCTTCATCTATACTTGTCTTCTCATGTCTGTGCCATAATTTGCCGCATTCGAATGATTTACAGTTCTGGATTCTCCGTATACTTGTTGTGCATGGCGTCTGAGGTATTATTCAAACTGTGTGCTGTTGAACCACCCCATAAAGCTAAGCATTGGAAGATGCACAGGTTTTCATTCATCCGAGCAATGGGTGTCCGAGGTACTGCTTGATTGACTCTTGGACTTAAGGACCTTTATATTAGAGAACGGTGTTGCAGTGGGTGATGGGTTTAGATGAATGGTGTGATCTGATTGGTTAGTTAGTTGCAGTAAACTGAACTGATGGGATGATCTGGATAAATGAAAGATATGCTGTACGAAACAAGAAAATGAGTACCCAGAATAGGATGAGAACTACCAAAGACAGCGCAGGAAAGCTAAATATAGTAACAATAAGCAAAACAGTTCTAACTAGAGAGTTGGCCAACATCATATTGACCAACCCGTCATTGCAATCTTATTAGAAATTAGCACGAAGGGAAGCATAGACTCCCTTGTTTGATTTGTTTCTACTACAGATTTTCAAGTAAAAAAGTGCATTCTTTTGGCAAAAAGTACTTTTGATTCACAGGAACCGCCTGATTGATTTTTTGCGTTGGTACATTTTATTGGCACTTTTCAAATGTCACCGGTGACAGTACCCCGAGAACAGGGAACATACACGCGTAAAGTCGCAAATACCTGAATCGATGGGAACGGGATCTAGAGCTATGAAGCGTGTATGTGCTGGAGAGTTGTGGTTATTTCATCTTGTAAAATAACCTCGAACAAACAGCAGATACAGTGGAATTGACTTTTGTTGTCTCAAAGTTTGAGAAAAAAATTCCATAGTTTCTGAAAAAACGAAGTCGGTGAATTGAACGAAACGGAGAACTGCATTTCTGTGTGGAGGTATACAATCCTCTAGATGAAAATATCTCTGTTTGGCATATATTTCTCATTACGGGTGTACATGCATTGAACGACGTCCTCTTTCGAGAGACTTTGTCGGAGTTCAACGTGTCTCGGGCTTTTCAGGCATAGTTTGGATGACCCCGTTGGATGACCCCGGAAGTGACGTCATGTCACATGACCCAGTGGTGCAATGTTGTATTGTCATGGTAACCCGCGTGAGCGGCCATCTTGTGACGTCATCCCCATAGTGACACGTTGTGTTAGTGCACACGCGTGTTGTTAGGGAGATACGTGTTTCCGTCGTCCATCTTGTTTACTGGAGGCCGCCATCTTGGTTTCTATGGTAGCACGTAGTTGCTATGTTACCCAAAGGCTTCTTATAGGATAGGGGTATGTTCGTAGGGCATGTTTCTTTGTACAGAGGTAATTTCACGATTCGTAGAATTACCCAAATAAACCCGACAATCCCCCCAAATCACCAAAAACGACTTTATTTGATACGGATTTTCCCCCAGAATCCTTTTTAGGACCACCATAGCATGGATTTTGCAACACAACATTGCGCCACTGGGTCACGTGACATGACGTCACTTCCGAGGTCATCCACCGGGGTTATCCAAACTATGCCTGAAAAGCCAGAGACATACTACTTCTGTGACATGAATTCAATTTAGTTGATGTTTATTTAAAAGTTATTTCCTTAGAATTTGTGCCATTAAATACCTCGTAATCTTTTCTTGATCGGGGACCATTTCCTGTCGCGGACACTGTGGACAAACAACGCATATTAAGTTATAACGTAATTGCAGGCCTGATAGAAGCCGTTGTTTGTTTCACGTTCCATTTAAGTGTCTTTTGTGGGGTTTTGTGATCATATAATAAATATAACCTTCAATTCGTCCCCAGTCTATATCGATATTTACAAACATCGTCCAGTAAATTAGGTCTGGACTCGCTAAACTTCGGTACAGAACTAAGTTACTGAACTTTTGTATATAATTTCCAATGGTTTATGACCTGTCTAAGTATAAAATCAAATCTACCATAAACATTTTATTCAATCTTTTATGCCACGCTCGATGTTCAGCGTTACCCGATACAAAGCAAGCATTGGGAAATGTTCTAGATACACCATGCTAAGAATTCCGATCACGTGTTAGAACGTCATGTAAGAACGCATCGACTTGGACGTTACCTGTCTGAGTGACGTTATGACGCGAATGAAATTGTTCTACACAACACAGTGTCAAGCAAGAAAGTTACCAGTCCACTGAAGGTGATATTTTGTTTTAAATATATCAGCTCCATTCACTCAATTCAAGTTTTTTCGTGGTATAAAAACGGAACTTGACTCGGATAGAGTACGGAAAAGAAATCTACAACTCTTGGTGGAGTTTTTTTCTGTATTTCACGCGCAGCTTCCTTGTGGTATGCACAACTATCTAAACCTTTCCCAGGGAGTTTCGGAAGTTGTTAGAAAACTACCTTTCTCGTTCAAGTGAATATGTCAAAATTTGATTTTTGTATCAGCCACAGTAAACAGCCTAGCACTGGTTAGATAAGGTAGTATGCTAATTACTGCATCTTAACGCTTTCGTTAAAGAATTTGGATCAATACAAATTATTTCTTTTATTTATTCTTTGTTTTATTACCACCACCACTAATGAAATCTAACTAGTTGGTACTGTTGCTGGAGAAATTGTTTTCAACTTGTTTACAGAAACTGGTACTTTCCTCAAAGAAATTTTCACGCTTTTGACAGAACTATCAATTTTCAATGTAGCCGTCATTCAAATGGCCCCTCACCTTCAAAACATCCAACCCTATCCTGACCTGAAGCGTCTCGGTTGAGAATATTTTCTATTCTTATAGAAATCCCTTGCATGTGCTAAATAACTCCTGACCTTAAAAAGGGATTCACATTTCCTGGAATAATACTGAACTCTGTGTTGTGTGGCTTACTGTTCTTTGGATTTCGTATTGTTAAGCGGTATGTACCCATGGCTCTTGTTTCGATTTTGGTTTTGTTAATCATTAACAATATTTTTTCAGCTCTATCTAAATTTTCAAATTTTTTTACCTTTTCAAAGTATTTATCTTGAGAAATATACACATTAATATTTTCTGGTAAAACATTAACAGTTGAGCCACAGTCCAACAAACATGTAAATTTAAAGCTTTTTGTTCAGAATCATTTAGCGAAAATTCTTTTCTCATATTTTGCTTCAGACTGTTCACGTTTGTCAACAGCAATGACAAACTCCCCAGATGATGAGTAATAATCTGTATGCCACACTCTAAAAACTCTAGGTACTCTGCGATACCAGATGTGGTACTGAACTTATCCCGTATGGTGTACCAAAATTATGGTACTCCAGGAAAGCAAAACATTGTTGGTACTTCAAGAAACCAAACTGTAATGGTACTTTGAGAAACCAAAATGTCTGGTACTTCGTTTTGGTTCTCTAGAAAACCAAACGTTTGGTACTGTATTGTGGTTCTCCCGAGAACTCAACTCAAGTACCTATACTGTGGTGCTCCAAGAAACCAAAACGTTTGGTATTTAGTCCCCCCCCCATCCCTTTCATGTACACAACATATACTGGGGGGGGGGGGGGGGTAAGCTAAAATATTGCTCCATTGAGGTATCCAAAGAACCGGACTGAAGTATGAAAAGCTGCAATTATTGTGCAGATAACACCACAAATCATGTCGCTATGAAAAGAATGAAAGAAAAATTGAATTATGTAGTTCCTTTAATAACTTTCAACAGATATTAAAGACATACACTGCAACTCACATAAGTGAAATGCAGTTTGCACCAAATCATCCAACCTGCTCCCAGGCTTCAACCGAAACCGCCATTGTTGAAACAGAAGACGCGCGCGCTTGGCGCCCAAGTTGCTCACATGCTGTATATGCAGGGGACGCAGCTCCTGTTTATCGATAGTTAGGTATTCCACAACCACCCATATGGTATTATACGCGCGAGGTATCGAGGAGGCTATCCATATTCGGTTTAGGTGTCTCATATACTGGTGGTATCCTGGAATACCAAAATGTATTGAGTTTTTTTTTTTTTTTGGAGTGCACGATTGATATACGTATTCGACTTAACGTACTACAATACAATACAATACAATGGAAATGTTCTTGAAACACTTGGAATCTGGATTTCGCGTACTCATGAAAGAACGCATCTGATTGGGTGTTAGCGTCTGAGTGATTGATTCCAGTCCTCCGTGCTCTACCCGCGCTGCGTTCTATCTTAATATTATAAACTTTTTTCTACTGTTCACCGCAACTGCTTGTCTAGTCGTACACTGTTTAGCAAAATGATTCAGTCGTTTAAACGATTTGCCAACGCAGGGCACATCTCTTTCTTTTCCGCATTGTCTTTTACCAAAAAATGTGCAGTTCATTTTAAAAGCTGCCCTGCTAAAGTCGCGAAAGTATTGATGACCCCCTTCGGGTGGACTGAACATCTTCAACATTTCATTCAGTTGACTACCAACTCCTTCTGCATCTTTACAAGTATTTTTGCATCGTTTGGGAGTCAATTTGCGACCTTTAAACAGTTTACGCTGTACAACACTGCCAGGGATTCCCATAACAATTGGGTCCCAAATTTATCAGTTAATGCACTTTAATTACATGTTAGGTTAATGTTCCTCGAAGCTGCGACTTTTTCACTCAACTCGTGATCTTTTCATTAGAATAAAAATGGTCGTAAATTTAGTTTGTATCGTCTCAAGCTCTGAAGCCACCAGCCAAATTCTTAAGGAAAATCGACGCTGACCTGGAAACATTCTAACCCTTAAATAGTCCACCACCTATGCGTGGGTTCAATCGTCTGAAATATTTCAGTTGGTCGCAAAAGTGAACCTACGGTTTGCATATCGACCAACTGAAATATCCCACGCGACAGAATCTAAATACCTTAAACATTCTTTTTCCTTGAATCAACGCAAGAAATGTTTCTCAATTGAAACTTTATCTGGCCGATAATTCAGTACTATCAAAAAGGTTAAATATTATGAATAGAGAATCACTACGAATGTTTTATGATAACGCCGCGTAGTTCCAGCAATTGTGTTGATATTTGAAATATCTCTAATAGAGAACGGAAGAATATCTGTATATCTTTATGAGTAAAGGGACGTCACCTTGAATCAACAGTAGTCTGCACACAAACTCCAAGAAAAGTGGGTAAACAAAAGACCATACCGGCGTGGAATTCCTGACAGAATTAGACTGTGGCATAAGAGGTTGGTTTCACCTATGCAAAATTGTCTAAACTTTTGTATAGCGATGTTAATGTCTTTCTGATCTTCTTCGTTATCAAACGGAAATATCCAAGCCTTTGGGTAACTAGTCTAATTCTATTAAGAATTTAAGCTGCTGTGGGCTATTTGTTGCCCTCTTCCCTCCTGGTGAAACGCTACCCGCACGCTCCCGCTTTTGAACAGTAATGCAACATTTCCAGGTAGACTCACCACGACTCTAGTTTTATTATTACGCTACGTCGTTTCACCAAATATGTTAATAGCTTGATGTTTTACAAACAAAAACAAATATTTATTGATTGGAATATCTATAACTGGAGTACGCATGATTATCTGTACATCTTTGTGAGTAAAAGAACATCGCATGGCATCAACGGTAGTCTGCGCGCAAACTCCGCAGAAAGTGGTTAAACAAACTGCCCATCACTGCATCGGATTCCCTTTGAAATTAGACTAGTGGCTTCAGAGCTTGACAAATTTGTTCAGTTCCACTATGGTTGTCGGATTAATTGTTAATTATCCGTTTCGTTACAAATGGAGGGGATCATGCCATTCCGGCGCCCGTTTTTTAAAAGTTTGTAGACTGAGTGGGGAAGAGATCCCCTTCTTAATACAGGGTGGTATCGAATTTATATAAACAGCAAACGTCATTAGTAGGAGCGGGATTGATCCAACCTCATTGGGGAACCCCGCAGGGGACTCCGGAAGTGACGTCATAATCACATGGCCTAGTTACGTCATGTTTAGTTGTCACGGTAGCCAGCGTGTGGGGCCATATTGTGACGGCATAGTGATACGTAGTCTTAGAGCGCATGCACGTCACATGTTGTTGGGTGACACGTGTTTCCGTCGTCCCTTTCTATACTGGAGGCCGACATCTTGGTTTCTATGGCAACACGCAGTTGCTATGTGACCCAAAGGCCTGCAATAGGACGGGGTATGTTCGGAGAGTGCGTTCGATTGGGTAGGAGTAGTTTGCTGGTTCTGGATATAGGAACCTGGGTTTCTACGACAACTATCATCCATTAAGTATCCTCCAGTAGTACACTACCATGTCATAGGTATCCTTCAATACCCCAGATAACGAGAAGAGAGTTTTGTTGTAAGGACCCATCGAGGGATTTCCTCGTGTTCCTCATGGCCTCATACGACAAAAAGGGGGATTCTATTGACATAGATGGACTACCGGAAGGGAGTCCACGTAAAGTGGTCGTTGAATACCCAGATGACGATAAGAGGGCCTCGAATGAATTTAGACCTTACTAAGGGATTTCCCCATGGCCCTCAAGGCACCATATGACAAAATGCGATTCGCTGCCCACAGACGTTTTCAAAAAGGGGTTGTCAAAAAGGGAGGTAGTTAAATACGCAGATGAGGATAAACGATTAGACTTTACTAAGGGATTTTCTCATAGCCTCAGACGAACCTCTCGATCTAGGTAAAATATGTAGTGGTAGATGGTGGGATTAAGCTAAATGGAGCGATCTGATTTGTTGAGATCAGAGGCCGAGTCAGGTCCAGATATGGGCGGAATAGAAGCTAAGACTAGACAAACTGCTAGGTTAGTCAGAATAGATAGGGTCAGTAACGGGCAAAACAAGTAAGGCAACATAAGAGTAATCCACAGAATAGATCGGGTGTTCTGCGGGAATCCGAACCAATAAAGTTACTCTTATACAAAGGAACGCGCCTTATTGTTGGACAAAAAGGAGGGTCCTGGGGCGAAGTAAACAATTGTCGGTTTATTTGGTTAATTCTCCGAAATAAACGTGGATTTTGGGAAAATCAGAACAGCACACTACTCCTATTCAATAAAATATACCCCCGTCTTATTGCAGGTTTTTGGTCACATAGCAACCACGTGCTACAATAGAAATCAAGATAGCCCTCAGTATATAAAATGGTCAACCGAAACACGTGTCACCTAAGGTCTCGTTTCCTATTCAAAGGTCATATCCCAAGTTATTGCATATCCTCGGCCAAATGGCTATTTTGAGCAATGATTTTATTTTCTGGTGGTGTGGATTTAGTAAATTATTCTCATTAATGGTGATATGGCCAAGCTAATCTGTTGATGGTCTTGATTCAGACTGTGTATTGTCAAGTGTATTTCAGTTGGGGGTCAAGGTCACAAAGGAATGTTCAATGACTATTCCAGACCTGTTTGGGATCTGACAATTTGAAAGTTACAAATGAGACAATGTTTGTGTCAATTTGCTTTGAGAAAGCCTTCTGAAAAAATGAATAAGAAACCCATATGTTTTTTATTTGTCAGAATGATCATCTTATGCTGTAAAATCCTCAGTGGAGGAATGAGGAATTCCTATAACACAGGTTTATCACTATCGATGCACGAAAATTGGAAATTTATCCGCAAAATGAGAAAATTTTGACCATTTTGAGCCATTTCTTTAGCCATCAACTGTGCCATTCAGCTGAGTGTATTAGAGTGATATTTTAAGAGTTTTATTGTGTGCAGTTATCTTCAGAAAAGGCCATTTTCAGAGCTTTCAGAAATTGTATACATTGTGAGTATTGTGAATAGCGGAGGTAATTTAAATGCGAAATATCCTCGGCCGTGTTAATGAGAAGCCATGTATTTCTTGAAAAAACCAACGTTTTCACCTGAATAACTGTAATGAGAGCTAACAATACGCGCCGCGCATGAGCACAAAGACCACGTATCGCTATGAGATGACATAACAAGATGGCCGCTCACGCGGGCTACCACAACAACCAAACATGACGTAACTTGGGCAATTGACTGTGACGTCACTTCCGGGTCCTTCGGGGTCCTCAATATGGCACAATCCCTCTCCTACTACTAATGTCCACAAGGATAGTGATTCGGACCGGGTTCGAACGCACAGCTTTTAATAAGAAATCGGATACAGCTGTGAACCTTGCTGTTTAAATTGCAATCTATACCTCTATTTAACATTACAGAAGTAACAAGCGAGCGCCATTCCCCAAAATCGTCATACATTCAGTGCACAAGAAAAGTTATGATCTTTCATGGGACGAGCTTGTTCAGCTCGTTCCAGTTCGTTCTCGTAAGTTATATGTTTTGAGTTAAACACTGAACACTTTAGTTTTTCAAGATATTTTTTTTATATTTTCGCAAGTGTAGCCTGCTATTCGTATCAGATATTAAACTTCAGCGAATAAACCAACAGCAGAGACTGACCTACCGACCGACCGACCGACCGACCGGTTCTTCATGATAAATTCCCGAAATACAACTAAATAAAATTTCCTTGTGCTTTTAACATATTTTATATTTAAGAATAACATGCGCTTTCAACAAACAGGTCAGTCAGAAAGTTTTTCCTTCAAAATAAACTACTCTTAATAATATTTGGGTCTAATATTTTTGCTCGCTAAAATATATATTTTTAATGTCGAATAGGAACTCGTTATAACGAGTTTGCTAAGTGGTTATAATGGCTTGCGTAAGTGGTTATAACGAGGTGCCAAATTGTTAGAACAACATTCAGAAAAGAATTTCACACATGCCCAAAATACGACCCACAAGCAAACACTGTGTTGTTTTCTACTTAATGAAACAATCGAGATTTCTGACCTAAAACAATCTGTACTTAACCCCATTAACAAGAAAAGAGGTTTTTACGGCCCAGGATCATAATACTTCATAACTGTATTAAGAGGGATGGCTGCATAGTGAATTTGTTAGGTAGCTAGTTAAAAATATTAATTGACCTGCCCTAGCTAATGATTATGGACTCTTCCAATTGGTGTCATTGAACTGACATGGAAGATACCATCTAGGTTCAAAGGGTTAAACATTATAACTTACCCGTCTACCAGCTCTGTTATTGTGTAAATTCATCAGAGCCCTGGCATCTCTGACTTTTTTCTCTTTAGCATCAATAAACATCCTTGAAAAATGGCTTCCGTATCGCACATTATCACTACACCCTCCCCAAACAAATTTCCCTTTGTCGTCATAACTGGACCCTCTACGTTTGGGATCACACGCACAATTTAGTAAGTCTCCCTTGCTACAAGCTCTTGTAATAGCATGGACTACGCCGGCTGATGAAATGGAATAAACGAAGGCCGCCTCTCGACTACCTGTAAAAATATTAGAGAACAAAGCATTAGAACAAATGAAGTAAAGAGAAAACTTGTTCTCAGCGTTGGATTAGCCCTTATATAACAATTTTACCCCCCCCCCCCCCCCCCCCCCCGCTGATTGATGCCAATTACCTCTTCTGCCAGTCCCCCCTCCCCACCACCTGCTCGCAATACTTACCATCGAAGCATCACCTTCGACCATACTAGCATACTTAGGGTACACGAGAGGCTTAATTACTAAACCTGTGATCGTTAAAAGGTGTCTTGTTCAAGGCAACTTTTAACGATCACAGGTTTAGTAAATAAACCTTTCGTGTACCCACGACGGCACTGGATAAATAATCAATAAACCAGATAAACTCATTCCATCTCAATTCAAATTGTAAATCGGTTTGTAATTTAAACAAGCCAAGGCCAATACCGGGTCTGGACCTGCGTCGCTGCATGCAATTGATCTGAAAATTAGATACACGATACAACTCATCATTATGAAGCAGCAGACCAAATATAAAATCATTCCCTTTCATAGAAGCCAAGAAAACTTTGACGGAAGAAGTGTTTCGGACGGACGGACTGACGGACGGACGGACGGACTGACTGACGGACGGACGGACTGACGGACGGACGGACGGACGGACGGAGTCGAGCGGTTACTAGACCTGCTCTGCCGCTGGCGACGCAGGTAACAACACTTCGCCCAGAACACCGTCTGCTGCACGTGTGAAAAATTCAGAAAAATGAAGCGACTTGCTAGTCACTCATGAAGCAATTACGAAACGTACGACTTCATTTCAAATATTTCGCGTGGTGACGTCAGACGGTAACATTTGCTACTGAAGCCGTAAACATAAAAGAAACTACACCAGCTCTCATCCAATCAGCGGACGAGGATTTTACTCTTAATGGAACATAACAAGTAATAGGTAAGAATAGGGCCCTGCCAATCGTAAATTTGATTTCGAATCGATTCTCATATCGAACCGGGTAACAGATTTGCGAATTCTTAACGATAACGTTCGCAACTTCCTGTTTTCACTAAGTTAGGTGGAGGATGCGATTACACACCCAACGTTTAGAAATATACAGATGGATCCGATTGTTGCAGTTTCATAAAAAAACATCCTTTTGTATCTTGCCTCGGGCATTTTTTGAAAAATCGCGTGTATTGACTGTAATCCACCAAAAGATGTCGTTTTCACTCATGGGCTGCGAAGCGACATTAAAAGTGGGGATAGAGGGCTGAATTAAAATCAGTAGTTTCGGAATCCATCTTCCAGGAAATCATGCACAAAAATAGTGTAATGGAACTGTGTTTAGAAAGAACTTCTCTTTCTGATATGTGCAACCTTGAAAAAAAAAACGCTTCAGTTCTGTATGAGGAAAGGAGTAAATGGTAATTTCTCTCTTCACTTGTTATTGTAAATATTCGGTCAAGTTACAATTGTATGTTCGACGGATTTCTCACCGATTTAAAATGGTAGAATAGCGCCAGCACACTGAGTGAATGAAGGCTTATCGAGTCAAAAAATCAAGAGACAGTGTGTGCAATACTATTAACCTGTCGAGTTTAAAATCTGATCAAATCTCCACTTTATAAGACTGAACAAATAAAAAGGTCGAGGGTCCAACGTTATATTGACAGTAGAACCGTAGGCTTATCAAGTTTAGACACGCACTGTGTAATACTGAATAACATACTGAATTCCAATTCCAATTCCAATTCTGCGTGCGTGCGTTCGTGCGTGCGAGTGTATGTTTGTATGTGTGTGACGGGGTGAGGGTGGGGTGGGGTGTCGTCGCTTCGCGGTCGTTCTTGGAAGCACTGTATGTTTGTGCACATTTCGTATAAATGTTAATGTTAGCTCCATAGAGAACGGGATCGGGCAGACTCCAGCCTAGTGGGAAGGGGGGTGGGGTGGTATGGAACCGAACAGGCAATTTATTTTTCTCTTACTCTCCTAAGGAGTATTTCTGCCCTCTTTCATTAACACCGGTTTATTTGCCTACGAGTTTAAGGACGGACATGGAATTGCCGCATTATCCATATAATAATAATAATACATCGATTTAAACCTCCTCCTCCTCCTCCTTCCTCCGCCTCCTCCCCCTCCTCCTCATTCTTCCCTGTTTCCTTCAGTGCGGAAAGACGGCGGTGTGTCGGTTTCCGCGACCTATAACAAATACCTGTACTTGGAGATGTTTATTCCTGGTGGTATTTACCTGCATCAAATGACCTTATTTTCCTCTTACATCATTAAATAGGATTTCTGCGAAGTTTAATTAAAATCGGTTCATTGAAAACAGTTTATGGACAACCAGATGGGGACGAGAGGGGGAGGAGGAGGAGATGGAAGAGGGCATATCGTCAGTTAATGGCATCATTAATGAGATATTTATTTCCGATAAGTTACTCACGCGTAATCGTAATTGCTGCCGAGAGAAACACAGGAAAAATGTTTCTAATATACTCCGAAGGCACGTTCTATCATGCTTCTTGTCGATTTTAGTGACTTGTTGTATTTGCGTTCCGATTCTGTTCTAGCGTTCGTGATAGGTGTTAATATGTATCTGGTGCACTGGTACCCCGAATCAGCAATAAAAATCTCCATACCATGGAGACCTCCCCGGCAAACATTGACATATCAGACCAATATCGGATAGCTGATATCTATTTATGATATTAGTCCGATATTTTATCGATATCGATACCCTCATTTAAAACATGGGACCTTTCATTTGCATATCAGATCAATATCGGATAGCTGATATCTGTTTATGATATTGGTCCGATATTTTATCGATATCGAAATCCTTATTTAAAACGTGGGACCTTTCATGGTGATATCTGATCAATATGGGATAGTTGATATCTGTTTATCATATTTGTCCGATATTTCATCAATGTCAATATCCTCATTTAAAATATGGAACCTTTCGATATCGGCCCAATTACGGTTTGATATCAAGATAATTGTGGGGTAGAAGAAAAAAACTTTGGAAACAGATTAGTTTATATTCTATTCTATATTCTCCCCTATATCCCAATATTTTTCTTGATCATAAATAATACTATTGGACGTACTTCCCAAATGCGAAGTTTAGTGTTAGATCCAAACCGTATGTTCGACGTATGAGAGAAAGTGGTACGGAAATCCCTAGGTACGGCTTTACACACGCTGCCGACCTTGGATAATTTAAAATGGCACTGCGAAATTTAAACGTTGAAATATTGCGTAATTTTTCGAAACGTGCGAATTATTCTCCAAATTAATTTTCGGATTAACATTAGTATTCAAGTTTGCATTCTAGTCTGTTGTGGTTCGATCAGTTCCAGTGAATGTGCCGGCACTGTACATGTTGTTAATGTTTATAATGTTGATATCACCTGTTTTCGTGTCATGATTTAACGTTTTTTAATATGTTTTCAGTATTGTGAAGATCATGGAGACCTGGGTTTTAATCAACAGTTCTGGTAAAAACAAAAAGATTAATAGTCTCTGGTTAGTTCACTTGACGCGTTTATAATGCAATGGGAAGTGCACATCTACTATTTGTAATTGCTGTTCTTTGAAACTTATTCAGAAATGCCTTCTGTAAGTAAAATATATTTATTCCTGTCTGGAAACTTCTTTGCAGTAGGATGTGGAATATTTGCATTTTTCCATCGTATTATCAAAGTTGAACCTCATGTGAATGAACATAGGGCTATTTGTCTTCTTGTTACTACAGAGGCCAAATTTCTTGGATCATATGGTGTGGCATCTAGAGGGAAATTGATATAGATCCAATGTTGATTTTATATCTGTTAAACGTCGGCTTGATGTCGGAAACAATGTTGGCCCGATATTGCGTCAACTTTGCAAAATTGATGGTGGCCTGTTATTGAAATATGATGATGAGCCGATATTGATACCAATATTGGTCCAGTGTCGGGTTGATATAAAATGCTTGCTGGGTCCGTTCAAATATCGTGTTCGAACTCCACTTTCCTGAAAGATTCTGCAGTCATGAGCATAACCGTACCACCTACAACAATATCGATGAATCGTATTTTGTGATCACAGACCATTTGACAATTCAGGTTACCTCCCCCCCCCCCCCCGCCACTTTCCGATTCACAAAACGCACTGCATGCAGTCCGGCTGAGTTCGATATGGATATATGTGTTCCATCAAAGCACTCCAAAATTCCAGGGATCTCTGCCATCCTTTCCATTCCATCCATACAGCAGCGAATCTCTGCTCGCGTCCTGGGAAACCGTATAAGATGACTTTACCCCCGACAAATAGCAGCCTGGATAACGTCCGCAACAATGCAGCTGATTGTCGGTTGCGACAATCCATGTAAGTCACCATTAACTACCTGAAATGATCCGGTAGCAAGACCCGCACAAACCTGAAAGATAACCGGTGCAGTGTGATCGGACAATCCACAAATACTGAAAATTAAAACCCTATGTGAAATACAAATAAGTTTTGCACTGTAGCCAAATTATTTTTCTAACATGAACAGGGGGGGGGGGGGGGGGGGGGTCTTCCAAAAATTCCGGACACAAGGCCGGGGTGGGTGGGTGGTCGGATGGGGGCCAAAACACCTTTTTTCCTGGAGTTGCAATTTTTTTCCTGGTGTTTTTTTTCAAATTATTTTCACATAACAAGGCTATATTGTTGTTTAGTAGTTTAATAGGCATCTGTTTGTCAGGTAGGGTTAGTGAATAAGGCCCCACTAGGCTGATTAGGGGATTTGTTCTCTTTTTTGTAAATTAAATTAGATGCATTAAAGAACTGTGTACTCAATTTGACTAAAAACAATCAGTGGAAATTTATGAATTTTAATTTGGGAATGGTTAACATAATTTTCATAGCTGAATCATCACGCACAATTTGGATTTTACATTGAGTAGCAATGTGTTTAGCAGAACATCTAAAATAATGTAAAAAAATTGCGGAAAATAATCTAAATGCCCAGTTTCTCTGAGTAGAGCTCTTGTAACCTGAAACTAATGAAAATTCTCACTGTGCATCTTTGATATAAAATCCCACTTACTTAATTCAAGCTCATAGTGATAGTACCAGGGTTTTCACTGGCTATCTCGTGAAAACATGAAACAAAAGTTACAGTTAATATTTGAATTGAAAACTGACCCTGACTGAGCCAGAGTATATATATGAGTAGCTGAGCATAATACTATGCAGCAAATGAAGATTATTTTAATCCTCTATTTGATGTTCACAAAAATAGTCTAATTCTTACATTATATGCTGTTATATGCAGAAATCAATGCTGACATTTTTTCGGAGACGGACCAGGACGGACATTGAGATTTACAATAGTGTTAGGTGACAGATTTTCAGCTTTCCAACGCTATCTACTATCTTTTGAGTAATGACAATTGGCTGAAACCTCAAGCCTAGACACTTAGCCTGTAGTCAGGTCATTAAAATTAAAACTTCTTCACTAAATTTAAACTGTTTCTTCAGTCTCGGAACTTAACACATGGATGATAATTATTATGAGAGCGTTGAGGCCAGAACTTTCAGTTCAGCATTTGTAATTCGTGCATTTCAATAATATGCCAGTATACACTATGCCATCGTGTATATAGGCATATTATTGAAATGCATGAATTACAAATGCTTAACTGAAAGTTCTGTCGTCAGGTATTGGAACCACCAGAACATAAAGATGTGAAAAAAAAACAGTTATCAGGATGAAACAATCCTGGGTAATATTAGGTTCAGTACCAATTCCAACTCAAGAATCAATCAGTTCCTCGAAAGTTTTCTCACAACGAAAAATAACAATGAAATTTTTCCCAGTAAAAATAAATGCGTGCTTGATAACAAAGGAGTTAATAACAATTTTCGTTAGTGAAATCTAAATGCTTCTGTTGATGCTGGTTGATGTGTACATAATTAGTATAGACAGTAGATTAGGATTCAAATTAAGGCAAGGATTGACAACTGGAAGCTCAGTGCAATAATTTTTCATTACCCACTGTGGTGATACACTGAAAAAATATAGGTGGTGGGGTGGGTGTCCAAGTGGTCAGAAGAAAAAAATATTTTTTTTTGCACGTGGGTGGGTGGGTGGTGGTCAAAAGGTGGAAAAAAATATTTTAGGCCTTGTGTCCGGAATTTTTTGGAAGACCCCCCCCCCCCCACCCCCTGACATGAAACTGTTTTTTTACGGTGGCTGATTTAGGACAAAGGGAATTTTTTTTGTCTCATTTTTATGAGATACTTTCTCGTTATAACGAGAAATCATCTCGTTATAACGAGAAACGGTTTTCGTTATAACGAGAAGAAAACATTCCGTCCAAATCAGTCAAAATGGATATTTATCCAAAGTTTATCATTGATTTCTGCAAACATCATATACATAGAAAGGCGAATAACCGCGCTCGCCTCCAAACTATGTGACGCTCCTTATATAAATATCATCTCGTTATAACGACTTAGCATCTCGCTGTAACGAGATAATTACTCGTTATAACGAGAAAACATCTCGTTATAACGAGATAATATAAATATCCATTTTGACTGATTTTGACGAAATAAAAATGAAAATCGTTCCGAGCTCTGTCAGTGCAAGCGGTGGTAACACAGTGACAATCACTTCAATTTCATTGCAAGATTTTGTCTGAAACAGTAAGCCTGTGTGTAACATTCCCGCGTGGTTTTGGTTGTTGTGAGTAGATTCGTGTGATTGGGGGGGGGGGGGGGGGGAGGGTCTGTCTTCCCGACTTTGAAAGAACCTAGACAATAGTGTTTGCGTCTTTGCTTCCTCTCGAGGATTTCGTTGTTTTCGCCAGGTTCTCACAGAGGAAAGAATGGATTAGGGTTTGTTTTCCGATTTTGTGGGAACTTGTGTGTCATTGTTTCTCACTGATAGCAAAAGAAAAAAAAAACAACAAGTCCTCACCGCGACAGCTAAACAAGATTAAGGGTATTGTGTTTGTGTGTGTAGTTGGGGTGGGGTGCGTTATTTGTTTTGTGCTATTGTGTTGTGTCAAGGTGTGTTTATTTTAAACTGAATTTTACCATTTACCAAAGTAGATGAATTGATTCCAAAACTAACTTGTATGTGGGTAAATTGTAAGCTTTCCATTTTTGAAGATCTTCTTTTTTTCATCTCTTTCCACATTAACCTAATTCTATGTATTCCAGTCATTCCACTCACTCCACAGGTTTTATATTATAGAACATGTGTCTGTCTTGTGTTTTTACTTGCGTCATCTGACTCCGCCCTCTCCAAATTGTCATTTATATATTTATGGAATCCACTCACGCACTTTCTAGTTCTAGAATAGATCAATGCCCGAAGGAAGCATCATTAAACGATGTTCAGCCGCTTTACGCAAAACGCAACGCGTTATGTAACTTATACAATTAAGAAAAAACACAACACAAAAACACATTATGCAATAACACGGAATTATGCAATGAAAATGATGCATTGTGCAACAACTGATTTTATGTTTAATTGGTAGTAGAGCAGGCTATTGTGGCGTGTTTTGCTTGATAAGGTTTCCCGCGCAGATTCATACCAGCCCCTACCGACGGGCCAAAGCTAGTGGCTATAGGCATGTTTGGTCCTTGCATGTGCATACCACATTCCAATGGCAGTTGGATAGCTCTGGAAACCCAAGTAGTAGAGCAGTGCGTGATTGTGGTCTTACACAGGTTTTTTATTACTAAATTGAACCCGGTAACATATGCCTGAGGTGGAAGGCCCTCAAATGGGAAAAATAGGTGTAAATTGTTAACACGACTTGAGCATTACATACCAATGTTCGTTGGAGAGTACGAGAGCAGGTGTTTTAACGACCTTTTAACAAAATCCTCTTCAGGATCTCATGTGATGTCACGCCGCGGTGCATGGTAGGCATCAAGATGGTTGTTCTGGTAGCCCGCATATGCGGTTATATTGTAACGTCATTGCCATGGTGTTTTTAATGCGCATGCGCAGCTCTAGTTGTAATGGTGACAAGTCGGTGTCGTAGTTATAGTGGTTTGCTTGGTCGTTGGTTTAGCAGTTACAGTGGCTGGAGTAGTAGTGGTAGTGGTTGCTGCTGTAGTTGTCGGTGTTATAGTTGTAGTGGTTGATGTTGTATCTGTTGATGTTGAAGTTGTAGTGGTCGGTGTTGTAGTTATAGTTGTTGGTGTAGTGTTTGGGGTGGTTCGTGAAATGGCACATGTAGTATAGTTGATGGTGCTGTGGTTGTTGGTGTAGTAGTTGTAGTGGCTGATCTTGTATGTATATTGCACATTGTGTATTCATATTGAAAGTTGTTATTTGGTGTCGTAGTGGTTGGGTTGGTGTTGTGTAGTTGGAGTGATTGTGTCATAGTTTGTTAGGCTGTTGTAGTAGTGGTATTAGCCAATGTTGAGGCTGTAATTGTAGTAGTGGTTGTTGTAATAGTTGTAGTTGTGGTAGTTCAAGCTGTGGTGGGTAATGTCATAGTTCTTTTGGTTGGTGTAGTAATTGTAGTGGTAGGTATTGTAGTGGGTTTCATTGGTGTAGTTAGTGAGTGAAGTGGTAACTGGTGTTGTTGTTGTGGTTGTTACTGTTTTAGTGGATGGTGTAGTAATAGGTGGTGTAGTAACGATAGCGGTTCGTGTACCAGATGTTGTGTTGTAGTGGTTGTAGTAGTTGTTGTAGAAATTATTGGTATTGTCGAGGCTGGTATTGCATTGATTGGTGCAGTAGGTGTTGGTATTGTAATGGCTGGTACAGTAACGGTTTGTGTAGTAGTTTTTATAGTAGTGATTTGCCTTGAAGTCATAGTTGTAGTGTATAATGGTTGTTGTTTCTGGTGAAGTTGTAGAAGTGGTTGCTGTGGCAGAGGTTGGTATAGTAAAAGTTGGTGTAGTTGGTTTTGGTCTCCTAGTTTTAGTAGTAGTTGCTGTTGTAGTAGTCGGTGTCCTAGTATATGTGATTGTTTGTGAAATAAGTAGTTATAGTGATTGATGTAGATGTTGCGGTTCTTGCTATAGAGTTATAATGGTTGGTGTACTTGTTGTAACTAAAACTACGTCACAAAGAGGCAACCATGTGGATACCATTGCGAGAATTTGTTTGTAACAGTATGTGTAACCTTTCTACGTGCTGTAGGTTGTTCTGGGGCAAAGAGAGTGGACGTGGGGGTTATCGGTCTCGTGCTAATGGGTTGTATTAAAGTTTGGTTATTTTCAACTGAATTTCACCATTTATTCAGTAAATAGTCGCCTTAGTGCTAGAATGTCCTATGTCCCCTATTGGACATAGGACATTCTAGCACTCAGGCGACGAAATGGTAAACATCTTGTTTTTGCATGATTTTCAAACATTAACCTTATTCTATTTTTCCTATTTCTTTCACACCTACAAGCACTGGTTCATTCTTCATCGTGTATAAACTCGAAGTCACAACCTCGTGAGATCGTCCCGCCTCAGTATAAAATTCCACAGCAAAGCACTGACAGAGTCAGACGATTCAAAAATCGACTTGCCTTTCTACCAAGTCTATATACCAGTTCCATACCATTTCTCATAGCACTTCAAACGATGAAAGCTGTCTCACGTTTTTTTGTTGCTCCTGAGGTTTTCAGTCTTCTTTCGGTACTATGATATGAAACTATGGTGGATACAGTGTAAAACAATTTAATAGGGGTTGAAGACTGTCGTTGTGTTTCTGGAAAACTACTACACATGTATTACAGATCTGTATGTCTAAGAGAGTGTAGATATTTGGCCTTCACTCGCTCCAGATAATTTATATTGTAAACCATCTTTCCCTGTTGAATTTTTACCTGGGACATCTGACACGCGCTCCACCCTTCTAGAACTAGAATAAATCGATGCCTGAACGAAGCATCATTACATGATATACAGCCGCATTGTGCAATAAACAATGTATTACGCAGTAATGCTTCATTATACAATAAAACGACGCATTGTGCACAACAAATGAAGCATTTTGCATTAGATGATTTTATGTTTAATTTGTAGTGGATGATGCTATTCTGACGTGTTTTGCTCGACAAGATATCTCGAGCACTTTGATAGCAGTCCTTACCGCCGAACTAAAGCAACTGGTAAGGCATATGTGGTGGTTGTCACCTTCCAAAGGTTGTAGGGTGGTGCATGAGAACCCCGGTAATGGAGCAATGCACGATTATGGTCTTACATGGGTCCTGTTTTACCGTAAAATCGTGTAAATGGTTAGCTACACATGAACTTTACATACTAACTTGTGTTGGTTGAGTAGTATAGCATGCGGTTTTAACACCTTTTTACAAGGATCTGATTCTGGATCTTATGTGATGTCATGCAGAAGTGTATGATGGGTGTCATGTTCGTTGCCCTGGTAGTCTGTTACGGTCATATTGTGACTGTATTGGCATGGTGTTACACATTGCTAGTTCACTTACATAACGCCCGGTGTTATGGTGGCACTTGTTTCTGACTTCCATTCTGTATGATTGAGGGCGCCATTTTGGTTTATATGGTGTCACGTTGTTACTATGGGACCCACATGCAACTAATATAGTGTGGAGGGGGTTCAGAGTGAATGTGCAACTATACAAGTGTATATCTATTTACTGATAACACATTGATCACTACCACAAATTACCCCAAAGGACTCCACACCCCCTCCCCATAGAACCATGCCATCTTTGTTGCTACTCGTTTAGTATGGATAGCACGTTGAGTTAAATGGTCCGGGAGGCCTTGGGTAGAGTGTGTTATGATGTCATTCTATATCTATTCATCAGAAGCGACCCAACAACGGCCATAAATACCAAATGAACCGAAAAACTGTTTGTAAGGCTCGTATTCTCCAGCTTAGTAACCCGACACAAACAGGTTTATAAGTGGATGAAGGCATGCGTACCATCGGCGTGTTGTACGTAGTACACCGAGCGACTATATGGGTTGCAATTGTATGCCTGAATGTCATACACCTAATTCTTATTTGACCTTTAATAAATGACGGGAAATAGTAAAATTCAGTGTTCAGCTGTACCAAATTGGACAAAATTAGTCATGAGGAATTTAATAAATAAGCTTAACTTTATTACAGTAGGATTGTGATTGCATGCCTTAATGTAATAAACATGACTTTATTACAATAGAAATTTCAGTTACATGCCTTAATGTAATGAACGCGGATTTGAGGGATTTACAGTGATTTTATGCAAACAATTGACCCTGGCCCTCTCCCCCACCCCTCCCAGGTCAATTAGGCAATTTTTTTCGCTCCAAAAACGTTTTTGAATGATTTAAAGTGATTTTATGCTACAAATAAATTAAAATCTTCTAGTCTTTACTGCAAAAAGTTAATTAACAGCGCTCTTCAAAGAAGTATTGGTACTGACTGACTTTTAAATGGCCGCAGGGCGGGTGGGGTGAGCACGGGTTGCGCCCGGAGTGGGGGTGGGGAATCCTCGTGAGGACCTGCTCACTTTGTTTTCTTTTCAACAGTAACTTATATACTACTCAAAGTTTGCTAAGCAACAAATATTTAACACATCATTGTGGAATTTCTTGTGACATATTTGCGATATTTTTGGTGGATAAGATTGAGGACTGCATTGAGTTGGTCCCCAGTGTTTACATTAGCTCTCTTGATAGGCAGACTTTTCGTGACAGTCATGGAAAGCATGTACCCCTTGATTTTCATGGTGTTTTCGTGTACTGTCTACATGTACATGACATGTGTAGGGTATTCAATCTTCATTTCAACACAAACCCTTGTGATTTAATGATTAAATATGAAGCAGAAAAGAGGCGGGCTATAGGGATGGTGAGCAAGGTGCTACCCATCGTCAGCCCTTGGTGTGCACCATACGGTGATCATCAGAGCCTGGGCAAGATATCAGCAGTATGACACACCAGTAAGACGGCAGGGTGGTGGCAGAGACAGGGCAACATCTGCAGCTGAAGACCGGCTTTTGATCATTCAGGTCTGTAGGAATCGCTTTGCCGCAGCAACCCAGCTTCGCAGTGACCTTCAGAATGCACCCGGGGTAAATGTTTCGACGCAGACTATCCGGGCAAGGTTGCACGAAGGTGGTCTCCGATCGAGAAGACCATGTATTCGCATTCCGCTGTCCCAGAACCACCACCAGGCACGATATGAATGGGCCATGGGCCACGTTGGATGGACCAGAGAAGATTGGCGACCTGTACTTTTTACAGATGAGTCAAGGTACTGCCTAGACCACACAGATAGGCGGTCTAGGGTATGGAGAAGACAAGGAGAGTGATTCCAAGCAGCCAACATTGCTGAACATGACCTCTATGGTGGAGGGTCAATCATGGTCTGGGCGGCATCAACGGGGATGGACGTACAGAGCACTGTGTCCTTGAACGTGGTGCATTGGCCGCACAGCGGCATATTGATGAGATCCTGGATGTCCACATCAGATTGTATGCATGTGCAGTGGGTGATAGATTCATTCTGATGGACGATAATACCGTCCTCATGTTGCCCAGGCTGTCGGGGAGTACCGACAGAGGGCGGGGATTGAGCGTATGGACTGGCCAGTAAGATCCCCTGACCTCAATCCAATCGAACATGTCTGGAATGAGTTGCAGCTTGCAATTTCAGCCCGCCCAGTCCAGCCAAGAAGAGTCCAGGAGATTGGTCCCATGCTGGTCCAGGAATGGAACAATATCCCACAGAGGACAACCAAGAACCTGATTGGGAGCATGAGAATGCATTTTCAAGCTGTAATTAACAGTAATGGGTCTCATATTCGATATTGAACCCATACCAGTTCGCTCAGTCAACTTTTTGACAAACTGAAAAATTTCCTCTTTTACCAGTAATATCTATTTTCCATGGTTATCGTATTCAAAAGCTAAAAAATAATGTCAAGCACAAATAAAATCTTAATTTCTGTACTTAAATCAGTAAAGATATAATTAAATAAATAATACATACGCTTTTCATTACAATATTTCAACTAAAACGCAAAACAGGTAGTTGGATACTTGGTGCTTAGCAAACTTTGAGTAGTATATTATTTCCCCTGATGTAACAGTATGGTTACTGAAATCTTTAAAGTAGTCAACACAACTTTATTACAGTAAAGCATGCAGTTGCACTTCCCATGTTGTGAAGAAATTTTATTTTTAAATTTTGACTCTATTTAGCTTTTCTTCGGTCAAGGAAAATCGTTGTGGATTGAATACAGAAGGAATCGTTACCCTTAGTTTAGTTTAAACAATATTTATTTCCAACAGCAAGCGAAAACAAATCACATTGATATCATATAAATAAGTAACAAGGAAATGGATTCAGCAGGAAGCTAGAAGCTTATACAAGGCTGTCTCCATTGAGTAATGATATTGCATGTTGGTAATATCAGCAGTGCAAGGAGTTTGGTATTTTGCCAAAGCCTTAGTTTCAATCTCTATAACGTTGCTTAATGTAATAATTATTACAATAGGGGTTGCAATTGCATGCCTTAATTTAATAAACTTAACTTTATTACAATAGGGGTTGCGATTGCAAACCTTAATGTAATAAACTTAACAGTGTCCATCTGTACTTCCATGGTTATCGTATTCAAAAGCTAAAAAATAATGTCAAGGGGAAAATATCTGATCAGTGACGACCAATTTTAAATGCTGAAAATTTGGAAATTCAGATCATCGAGTCTCAAATCTGTCGGAAATTATAGTGGTCTTTCCTAAAACAATAGGACATCACCCCCTCCCTCATAGGCGTACGGGCCAGTAGGGGGCTGGGGTTACCCCCCCCCCCCCCCACCAGTCTGGACAAATCGAATTTGTCATAATTTGTTTCCTGCAAGTTTGGGGTGGCCGGAAAAAATTAGAAAACTGCCAGAAAAATTCGTTTTTAACAATACAACATTAGCGCAACCCAAACTATTGTTTTCTCGAATTGGGTGCGCATGTGTGTGTGTGTGTGTGTGTCAAATGACACAATCATGTTTTAGAGAAATTTTCAATGTTGGTTTCTGATCCCCCGCCGGGATTCGAACCCTCGGCAACACCGCCTGGCAATCGAGAGTCCAGCGCCTAAACCACTAGACCATTGCACACCGTTAAAAACGATGGCTGGAATCTAGCTTTTAAGATGAAGTCCTTATGAATACTTGGTTCATCTTCCTTTCGGCGGCAGCGTGAAAGTGTGGAACACGCTGGCTACAGTACGACGAAAAGGCTGTAGGTGGCCTCAGACGGAGACTGGCACGGGCTTGTGTGTGTTTTTCAAATGACACAATCATGTTTTATAGGAATTTTGAATGTTGGTTTCTGATCCCCCGCCGGGATTCGAAACCTTGGTAACACCGCCTGGCAATCAGGAGTCCAGCGCCTAAACCACTAGACCATTGCACACCGTCACACCGGACATGCACTTTGAAATTATGTTTACTGTATTTATCTCTGGTACTGTACTCCATGAAAATGGAAACAAGTAACGAAATAAAAAAAAATAAAACCATCAATGTTCGTATACATGCTGTCGATATCCAAAGTAGCCAGAATTGCATTTTTCGATATTTTCAATTTCGAAAGTTTTGACAGGAAATCCTGTGTATTTTTTAGATAGTTCGGATGTCTATTTGCTATAGGTTTCAGATGATAATCAATGAGTTCCGAGACAGCATGAGATTCCGAATTACAATCTGATACAATTGGCCTCCCGGGTGGAGTTACGTCATCCGTCCATGAAGAACGGTCCTTGTGGATCTTTGGTAGGATGTAAAATTGTCTTGTTTGAGCACTGAGCTTAGCTGTTAAATATTTCAATTGTTTTTGGTGATGTGACCTTCGTCGAGGAGAAATTTTAAGATCTAATTGAATTTTTCGACATTACTAGGCCAAATAAGTGAATCTATTTTCTTATGTTTAGTATTGTTGAGTTGTCTCATTGCTTCCTTTATATAATTATCCCGAGATAGAACAACTACCGACCCACCTTTGTCGGCTGGTTTAATTACTAATTTCTTATTTTTCCGAAGTTTTGTGGGGGCTCTCCGTTCACCAGCTGTTAAATTGTCTTCACTATCTGGAGGCGACCAACCAGATGATTCTGTAAAAGGAAGTTTCCTACTGCTGGAGTTTCTAAAGCGGTCTGCTAATTTCATTTGCCTAAGAAAATTACAGTTATATGATGGTAAATTTGTTTGGTTACGAGTTTTAGGCTTAGGTGTTGGTACAAAAGTTAAACTTCGATCTAAAAGAGACTTCTCTTGGTTATTAGGTCATTGGTGCCAAATCTAGATGGTTCAACCAGTGATCGTACATAATATTGGCGAGGCGTAACGCACGTTGATAGCATACATGCCTACAATCAATGTTAACCCTGCTCCTGTGGGATTAGTACATTAGAGAGTTGACAGTTACTCGCCGTTGCTCAGTGGTACTCTCCGGGCACTCCAACGTCCTCCTTACATAAAACCATCTTCGACACAGTATGACCTCACCTATTAAAGTCTCATAAAACACCAAAAATCCAATAATGATTATCAAACCAAACCATTGTCGCGCAAGTTCAGTAGTAATGCCACACTCTTGCTTATTTTTTGGTGATATAGTAACCTGCCACCTTGCGACGTCATTGTCGTGGTGATATGTAGTGTATCGTGCGCATGGGATCACTACTGAGCATCCCCCTGTATGAGGACAAGAGTGATGTGAGGTGAGGCCCGAACCATGACTGCAGGAGTATGGGGCTTCTGGACTGGAAGGAGAGGGAGGGCGAATGTGTCGCTCTTGGCCAGGGTGTCTGGTGTCGAGCCATTTGGAAGGGTTCCTAGGACAGGTCCCCATGAATGATGGGGGAAGCTAGAGAGAGAGTCAATGGGAAGGGTAGCCGAGTCACACATAGATGGTATGGTGGGTCATGTGGGGAGGTCTTCTGGTCGAAGTTTCTCCGCTGGGTTTGGGTCGCCGGGGAACTGTGTGGCTCGTGGTCGCGATGCGGGGGCACGGTTCTAGGAAAGGTCTTACCAGGGCAGGTCTTCCTTGGAAGGGGGTGGTGAGGTGTTGGGTCAAAATGTGGAAAAAAGGGCGACTGTGTCGCTCTCCCTCATCCCGGTGGATTGTTGGATCACCTCTCTAGAGATCGCCTGTGGTAATCGGTAGTGATCATTCTCCCCGTATGAGGATAAAAGGGGTGTGAGATGAGGCCTCACTAAGACCTTACTTTACACCCTCTTATCCTCATACGGGGAGAATGATCACTAGTGATCTTCACAGGCGATCACTAGTGATTGTCTGTTGTGATCACTAGTGATCACTTGAACCGAGATGAGCATAAGAGGGGTGTGAGGTGTGGCCTCACGCCCCTCTTATCCTCATATGGGGAGAATGATCAGTAGTGATCATCACGAGCGATCACTAGGGAGGTTTCCGAACGGGACGAGCGATAGCGACTCAGTCGCCCTTCTTCCAGAAGCCATTGCCTTGCACATTTGACGTCAAACCTGTCCACCCCTTCCAGGGAAGATCTGCCCTGGGACTCTAGTCCTGCATCCCGACCACGAGCGACAAAGTTCCATGGCGACCCAAGCCCAGTGGAGAAACTTCAACCAGAAGACCCCCACACGTGACCCACCAGTCCATCCATGTGTGACCCGGTGACCCTTCCCAGTGACCGTATCCCTAGCTTTTCCCGTCATCCATAGCGAGCTGTCTTGGGGACCCTTCCAACTGACCCTGTACCAGACACCCTAGCCAAGAGCGATACAGTCGCCCTCCCTCTCTCTTCCAGAAACCCCATCCTCCTCCTCCAAGTGACCCGGGACTCACCTCACACCGCTCTTATCCTCATGGGGGAGATGGTCACTAGTGATCACCAAGGCGATCTCTAGTGATCACCATAGGTGATCACTAGGGATCACTCGAATCGAGATGAGGATAATGGGGTGTGAAGAGAGGCCTCTGTGAGGCCTCATCTCATAGACCCTTTATCCTCATACGGGAGATGTTTACTAATCTGCTTTGAGGGCAAGATGAGACCATGAGGTGAGGGAAAGTCATGAGGTGAGGGATAAGAGGGCAGAGGAGGCTGTGAGAACTATGAGTTCGGGCCTCATTGAAGCCTCTCCCCATAGGTTTGTTGTAATCGTGTAGAGCGAAGCTCACAAAGGGCCGTTTGTGTAAGCTTCGGTGGGTGTTCGGGCCTATAAAAGGTACGTCGGGGTAGGTTTGGGTTCTTGTTGGGTGTTTGTGGTGATTCGATGTTCTCTCACTGAATCGAACTCACCATCAGAACCCGCTCCTGTCCAACAAAGAGGCAGTCCGCTCCACAGTAACCACGTCCTACCGTACTGTAGATGGAAACGGGCTGGAAGCCCCCGAAAAACCTTCAAATCAGGGTATTCTGCTCTAGTGGAGGTATCCCAGAACTTTCGTGGAATACTCCCGCACAGTCGAACGCTCTCTCAGAACACACCCCTGCCAACAAAGAGGTCAATAGGCTCCGTAGCAACCACGTGCTTCCCCTAACAACCACGTTGGTGGCACCCATAGTCAAAATGGCTGGCGGAAGAGTGTGTCACCTTAGAAACACGCTCTGAGCATGTGCAGTGGGACCATGTGTCACCGGGGGAATGACATCACAAGATGGCCGCTCACGCGGGCCACCATAGCAACCTCACCATGCCCCTTCCAGTCACGTGACAGATAGCGTCAGATGAGAACCTGCATAAGAACCTACTAAAAGGGCAAGAAGTCAACATCAAATACTACTAAGGTCCATATATAGTTGGCACGACAGGCACTATATATACAATATTCACAGCCGCCCTCCACACTAACCGTTACAACTACGGCAGTACAATTATTACAACAACAACCACCACAACATCAACACCAATAACTATAACAACTACTTTAACCACTGCTCATACTAAACCCACCATAGCACCTACCACTACAGTGTTAGTCACCCAACTACAACTCTGACCACTACAACTATTACACAAACCAGAACAACTAATGCAACAACCGAAAGAGCAATGCCACCAATCATTACAACTTCACCACCAACAGGTACAATACCAACCAATATAATATCAATCACTGTTACAAGTACACCAGCAAAACAAAGAGAACCACTAAAGCAACAACAACATGAACCCCTACAAATATCCGTGCCAACCACAGTAACTACAACTTTAGAAAGTCCAATACTAACAATTATGACAACAACCACAACCACAAAGTCTTCTCCACACTAGAACACGCCCGTTTAGGAAGTCTAAACAGAGCCTCGACTCAGCTGTGAAGAGGAAGTTCAACTTCTGCCGTGCTGTCCAGTTGAGGTGTTCATTGCAACATTGCAGTCGATGTCGCCGGATGTCTAGTCTGTATCGGGTCACGAACAGCGGGAATCCTGCAGTAGGGAGTCAGTCTGTTACGGATTGTTTGATGAGAAACTCGTATTTATTCATTTATTTGCGTTTACGGCACTTCATGTCAGATAGTTTTACGGGTGGAGGAAGCCGGAGTACCCGGAGAGAAACACCGAGTTACGACGAGCAACTGGCAGACACCCCAACGAAAAAACTCCACACAGGCAGGGTTAGTATTGGTTGAAGACAAGTGCACTATCGACGTGCAGTACGCCTTAGTGCACGTGGATAATGGGGATTGAGTGCCTCGTCGAAGAACACAACGCAATTGCCTCTGCGATCTTCTTAAGACATGCAATCGCAACCCCTGTTGCAATAAAGTTAAGCTTTTCACATTAAATCACGCAATTGCAATTTTTTGCATTAAATCTCTCTAAATTCCTCAAAGCGCATTTTGGAGCAAAAGCATTTTTTTATGTAATTGACCAGGGGGTGGGGGTGGTGGGGAGGTCCAGCTAGACACTGAATTTTATTATTTTCTGTTTTTCTATACTTATTCTACAATTATTGTAATTTATATAACAAGAGCAAGAATTAGGTTTATTACATTCAGACATGCAATTGCAACACCTATTGTAAAGAAGTTGAGTTGATTACATTAAGGAATGTAATTGCAACCCATATTGTAATAAAGTTAAGTTTATTACATTAAGAAATGCACTCGTAAAACCTATTATAATAAACTTCAGTTTATTACATTAAAACATGCAATCGCAACCCCTATTATAATAAAGTTAAGCTGATTACATTAAGGCAGGCAATTGCATTTTTTGTTTGGCATAAAATCACTATAAATCCCTCAATGCGCATTTTGGAGCAAAACATTGTTTTTACCTAATTGACCCGGGGGTTGGGGGTTACAGCTGGAAATTGAATTTTGTCATTTTCTATCAATTAATATAAAGCCAAACAACAATTAGGTTTATTACTTTCAGACATGCAATTGCAACCCCTATTGTAATAGAGTAGAGTTTATTACATCAAGGCATGCAATTCCAACCCCTAGTTTACTAAAAATCTATTCAAACACTCTGGTTGTGTTCAAGCGACAACTGTTTATTGTCATCTAGTTTACATACGGACTAAAATAGCGTGACCCATTTCTTGACAGCATACAGCACGATCAATAAGGCTGGCGGATCCTACAAGCACAAAAAACTTAGTGATATAAACGAAATTCATGCGTCTTTAACCCCACCACATAGCTTAGAAACCAAGTAGTTTGAAACCAATCACTTGGACATCTTCTCAAAGTATAAACACCCAAATATAAATTCTGGAGCAGTCATCAAGCAATGACGGAGTACGTCAATGACCTTCTGGCAAAACCAGTTGAACTTCGTCGTGTGGTGTGCGACGACAGGGTGCGTGGGCTCAGCTACTGACACCTGAACCAAACCACAGACTTGTTCGGTTGAGGTTTCTGGCTATTTCATTCCTACTACCAGGCGGCGGATTTCAGCCGAAATGAAAGCTGCCTTAACCCAGAACCATAAATGGTCAAGATACAATAACTCATATGACAGACGCCCTTTTGAAAGACTATCAAATGAATTCGGTGTGTCGCCTGATACAGATTGGAGAGAAAGGGGGATTATAATGACGGGTTGGGCACTTTATACCAAGTCGTCGCATACTACAGCTATCCCCTGACATTACACCCGCCGTGCCGAAGATACGACCATACGGCCACATTCACCGAACGCTCAGGGCACGGGCATATCCATACAGACTTTATCAGACAAGAGCATGCTGATTTTACTACGTTTATAGTTGACGAGGAAAACGGTTCACAAGAGCAGGGGTCGAAAGAATCAATGAGTCCATTAGGACATACGTCTGGACAATAATCCGGCCCCAGGATCAGACCCGTTCATCGATTCTCGGAACGGATACAGCGTTCGACGTCCAAAAGCAGTCTGAGGCGAATGTGGAAAATGCCATTGCCCGCCCAGTGGACATGGAGAGTGGAATTAAACGCTACCAAGGCGTGTTGTCTCACGCCAAGTCAAAAACAGATTACGTATTCGGTCGAGGCCTCTACATGGCGCCTTCGCCTTCTGATATGTAACTAGGTGGCCTTTCACACGGCGTCGTGGGGTATAACAACGAGATTGTTATTGCCACAACCGCCCAGACCCTGCGACTAAATACAAACATAAACACTGCGCCAACCCCACCCGTCGTGTCTACGGGGGATACTGGAATGGTCAAACCGCCGGCCAGCCTGACGGCTATTGATGCGCCTACTGTGGAAGAGAGAAACCCGTAGCGTAGCTGCCTCTGATGACGAGTCGGCGGCATCAGGAGCTGCGGCAACACGCCAGCATTATGACGAGAAAACCGTCGTTATTGTAGGTGGGGTTACAGTTGGCTTACTCGCGCTTTAATTTCTTCGATGATAGCCACTGGCGAGCCGTCACAAGAATCAAACCCCCGACAGCAAGGACTCCGGCCCACAGGTTTTCGGCTAGCTAGCCTACAGTTTGTGTGAGTAGCTTGAGCAGCCACGAAACAATGGAGCCAATAATTCCAGGTAGCGCAGCTTTCCTAGCTAGCTTGGCCAGGATGCGCCCAAGAGCCTGTAAGTGCTTTTTCGCCCACTCTTTGAGGCCACCCTTATCGGATGGTGGTGGAGCGGGAGCGGGGTTACATCCACCCCCGCCAGTTAGCACGAGTACTAGTGTCGAGATTGCCACCCCAATCGCTGTGAGGATAGATGCGATCGTAATCCCTTGTTCCCGGTAGAGGGTGCGAATGCGCTCGGCGAGAGTCGTGTCCTCATTGAGGATCGGGTTGCTCGTCTCTCTGATTCGGTTGATTTGAGATCGATGAGCCTCTCTATTCGTTGCGGCCGCCTCCATGCGGAAGCTCGTTCATCTTCCAAGTTGTGCAAGCGTTCTGCTATCCTGCGCTTACTAAACTGATCATCGTGAGCTTCATCGAGCTTTCTTTTTTCCAAAGCGATGTGCACATCCAGCTCGGACAGTCTGGCCAGGTTGTTCATTAACTCACCTCGGGTGGTCTGCATTGCCCTGTCGAGTCCGCGGAGCTCTCTGATGCTGTACTCCAATCCCACGGTACCAAGTGGAGGGTCATGTAAGGTTTTAAGTGCAGTTTCCTCGGTAAGACTTTCCACCACGTTTTGAGTGCAATTTGAGGCAGCATCAGCCATCTGACCCAAGTCTCGCAGTTCTGTAATATCCGATCCTAGCAGCTGCCTCACCCAACTCATTGTCATTGACCCGTAGTGCTTCAAGCACCCTAGGCTTAAGCGCCTCCCCCCCCCCCGAGTCCAGTCCGTAAACCACAGCTCATTCCGGATGATCTCACCACCTCCACGCTTTCCAGCAACTGTTGAGAGAGCGTGGGGTGCTCCCGATTTACTAACAATGTCGACATTTGGATGGGCCCATTTTTGTCGAGCTCAAACTTGGAATAGTCACGTATATAGGGCACCATCCCTTTCTCAGACAGATTCTGGTAGTAGCCATTGACAGCCTCCTCCAAGAGCTCATGCTGTAATGAAGGTATTTTAACGCCCGTCTCTTGTTCGGAAGGGGCCCGGGAAAAGCTAGTTTCATCTTGCAACTCCGTTGCATCATCATCGTCCTGTCGTCTTGCGAACTCGTCGAGGCCAAAGTCTGCCATTGTATTGAAGATTGATCCGAGATATGTTCATTATATTCAACGTGTCTTCAAACCGATATGGACGAAAGCTTAACCCATACCGCAGACTACGAGAGTCTCTTGGGGTAATAGGAGTTCGGCAGCCGGTTGTGACCACGCACAACCCTAGTATGATTGGCCCGAACCAACAGCTCAATATCCGGTTCCCAAACCTCGGGTCCCATGACCTTTATCGTACCGGGTACAGTGCGCCTAGCCTTTGCAGTCACCCTGAACTCAACAGATGATAACAGGTCAGTTGTTCAGAATCTTGGCCGTACCATCGTCAAGAAAATGGCAATCAAGATCAGCGGGAACGAGGTGATGTCGGTCGACGATGCAGACATGTAACACTGCTACCTTGACCTTTGGAAGACAGCCTCCAAGCGCAAAAAATGCGCACTACCAGGGCATTGATACCTCCGCGAGAAGAAATGCTACTAAGCTGCGGGTCGGCGCAGAAGACAACGTTGGCACTGTTGTTGTAGACAAGGCTATTGCTGATGCCTATGGCGATCGGTTCTGTATCCCGCTGGACTTTGAACTCCTCAAGGCTCATATGCCTTTCTACCAGAGTGCGCTTGGGGATCGGCTTGAGTACGAGCTGACATTCAATGATTACAGTCGAGTGGTCATGGCAGCAGGCGGTGCTACGCCAGTTGCACCATTGATAATATCAGCCTGGAATATGAAATCGTCACCCAATCTGAACTTGCTCGCATGGTCCGCAGCCAGTATGCTGGTCGTCTCGCCATCCTATATGACCGCGTCCTTCGCCATCGCAAATTTACCAAAGACAAGAGCGACTCTCTTGGAACATTAACCTCAGCGTTGCCGCACGGAGCATGAAAGGGATCCTACTGTTGTTCGAGGACCCTGCTACGGCTGGTGCAGCTTTCGGTAGGAAGCCCGAGGTCTTTTATAACCCCAAGATCACCAAAGTTGAGGTTATCATCGAAGGGGTGCCCAACCAGCTGTACTCCCAGGGACTGCGTGCCTACCAGAAATGGAACGAAGCCACTCGGCACTTTGGAGCTTGACAGTTTATACTACAGCTTTCCGACGTGAGACCGCTGTCAATCAACTCCTGACTATTTACGTTTCATTTTAAAGGCTGTTGCACACACCACTCGACTCGGGCGATATCACGGATGCAAGAGTAGGAAACATGGTCGCTCTGTCTCTCTCTGTTTGGTATGCGGGGGTGGTGGGTTATTGGTGCTTCTACCAGGGCGCTACCGCTACGATGTTTTGCATCAGAGTCGTGTGTTTTTTGCTTTTTTTCCTTAGTGTTGGTCTTCTCTTGTAGTCCGCAGTTTCACGTAGTGCGCAAAAGCCTTTATTTTCATAAGTATGTGGATAGTTTATTTCTCTATAATCTGTAGTAACTGTATTTCAATAACACCTACTTCTGTTGTATCCAGTAACAAATTTGTTTTTGACATATCTCAATAATAAAAAAATAAAACAAAAAAAAAAATAAAACAAAAATAAAACAAGCATGTAAGGACAGAGGAACAATCACAATTAGATGGTTCTGAAATCGCAGAATCATCAAACGAAGACAGTCCAACAACAAGGAGAAGATGTCTGTCGCATTTTAACCCTTTAACCCAACGTAACGGCCTAAACCAGCCAGCGCTATTCTCAAAAATCGCCAATTAATTTTCATTATATTTTCATTTTTTGTTTCAAAAACATAGGTTATGAAACCCCTCTTTGGAACGAGCTCGTCGAGCTCGTTCCAATGAGGGGTCATAACCTATGTTTTTGAGACAAAAAATGAAAAAAAATTAGTTATTCAAGATTTTTTTTGGCAAGTGTCGTCTGCTTTTCGTGCTAGGTAAAGGGTTAACGCACCAAACTACGCAATAAAGCATATGCTGTCGCTAGTTTGTAATGAAATGTGACAAAAAGAACCTAAATTTTGAAGTAACGTAAAATCATCAATAACTGCTATAAACAGAAAAATTAAACAACAGCTATCTCCTATTTTTAGTCGTACTACATACTAAATTTCATTACAAAACTAGCATTTTAATTTTTGACCCTATGACCCATCTGACGTCACCTGTGAATTCGACGATTCCGTTGGGGAATTTCCAAGTATCGTACCACATTTTTAAATATGTTTTTTTGCGGAGATTATATTCCCAAATTTCAAAAGGCTATTTATTTATTGGTGTTTAAGGTCATATATTTCTGCACAATGGCTAATCATGACCATGGCAGCTTTACGGATGGAGGAAGCTGGAGTACCCGGAGAGAACCACCGAGCAACGGTGAACGACTGTCAGCTCCCCAGCATACTAACTCCACACAAGCAGGGTTAGCATTGGCTGAAGACACGGGCACCATCGACGTGCAGTACGCCTTAGTTCACAACGCCATCGTGCCCCCACATTGGCAATGGGGGTGAAGTGTCTTGCCCAAGGACACAACGCGGTTGCCGCAGGTGGGATTCGAGCCGAGGACCTCTCGTCTTGCAGCCTGCACCTCTACCAACTGAGCCACCGCGTCCCTTTCAAAAGACCAAGCCTCAAAATGAGGTTGTAAATAAAAGGTAGGGACAAAAACGTACAATTAGCATCGTCTGTCTCATTTTGAAATAAAAAAGGAAGGGGCACACCTGCAATTGATCCAAAAAAATTGTGTGAAGTTTCATAACTGTATCCCATATAAATAAGGCGCAGTTGGACTCAAGAGAGTAAGACTTTTAATGAAGAATGTAGAAAATAGGATAAACTTCAATTGGAAGTAAAACGTGAAATAAACGTTAAATAAAAAACATAAAAAAACGGCCATCTCCTAATCGTTTTAGCTCTACAACATACAAAAATTTAAATATAAATCTGAGGTATTTTAATTTTTGATCCTTTGGCCCCCTATGACGTCACACCACAGTTCGAGAATTTCCTAGGAAGGCACGACATTTTTAGATATGTATTTTTTGTGGAAATTATATTCCCCAAATTTCAAAAGGCCAAGGATTAAATTTTGGTTAAGGATTAAATTTTGGTTAAGGCCAAAACTCAAATGACAAATGTTTTTTTAAAGAGATTATATTCCAAAAATTTAGAAGGGCTAAGGCTGAAAATTAGGTTGAAAATAAAAGGTAAAGAAAAAACATTTAATTTGGCATCGCTGGCATCAGGTGTCTCGATTTGAAATAAAAAATAAAGGTTCACATCTGCAAATAACCAGAAATATGTGTGAAACTTTCATAACTGTATCATATAAATATGTCCTAAATGGACCCACAAAAGTTGTGTTAGTGAAAATAGTAGAAAATTTGAAATGACGTAAAAGTATCGAAAATGGCGTTAAACTGAAAAAACAAAAACACGTTTCTCATAGATTTTTTTTAACTTTTCAACATACTAAAATTTCATGAAAATCGGCCGACACTGAATTCTCGGTGACGTCGACGTCAACAGCGTCAGTCGGAAATTCGGCCAGAGCCCTTCAGAATTTCAAATGAAGGCCCCCATATTTTGAGATATGTTTTTTGTTGGAGATGATATTCATAAAATATCAAGAGAAAGGCTAGATACAGGCGTATATATTGAAAGGTAGAGAAAAAACGTTAGAATTGACGTCCTTTTGGTTAAAGGTAGACTATTAAAAATCTATCTCCAGAATGTTCAGCTAGAAATAGTAGTTTACAAATGAGCCAATTTTAGTGACTGCAGCTTGAGAAACGTTGCTGTGGTTCGCCGAAGGAAAAAAACCAGTCTAACAATCTCAATAAGTCATTCCAACTTCTTTGGATGACTTGAATGTCTTTCTCAGTCAGAATATCAGTTTGTTAAAGTTCATTGCAGGGAAAAAACAGTCTCCCGGTAGAAAATATTGGTTAACTGTTGAGGCGCCCCGGTATGTATCTTAGGAGCATTATAATATATGAGTGCAGCGCAGGAAGATAAATTCCTCCAATATCTGATACATAGAAATCCAGTTACACCCTGATTCCCGATGAAGACATCAACTGTCGATTTGACCGACAGAAAAAATGACAGTTCAAATTGAAGAACACCAAAAGGAACACTCACGCTCAGAATGAACGCTCACTAACAATTCATTCTGACTGATGTGTAGATTTGCTTGCTTCGTTGTCCAAGTTTCTTGGATTTTCTGATTCAGCAGTCCCCAATCTCGAACACTGGCGTTGGTTGTAAAAATCCAATTTGTGTTGTAGGATCCATGAAAAATCAGCGCGTCAACCAAAGATTCGTCCGCTTGGATAGGTGATAAAAGTTCGGCTCTACACAATTTATGAAATCCTCCAGAGAGTCTTTTGCGCCCTTTCTGAAAGTCTCGCATAAACGGAACTAAATCTTTCACAGAGAAGCAAATCCTAAAAGATGACAGTACGAAGAATCCCACAGAACTCTGGACTGAAAGAGAACGTATATCCTTGATATGTGTGAACGACTGAAATGCAATGAGGTCGGCCTTCTCAAATGTTATCTTGAACCCCAATGACTGAATCAAGTCTAAATCCATAGTACAGCGTCACACAGAGACGACTAAGATATGAGTGTATCTGAGAGACACCATAGACACAGGCCGAATACAACACTGATAAATGCGTCCAGTGATAAACGACATCATAGTCCATGATAGAGTATGTAGATAACAGTGGCATGGTTTGGAAATGGCAAATGATTCAAGGGAATGAGAACCCGAGATATTCCCTTGATCTCTGAGATCTGTAATATGGAAGTACCAGTCCGTGAGATCTAAACATGTTGCGTAATTATTCACATGAATGGATCTACTTACGGACCTGAACGTTCTCATGTTGAACATCGTGGTTTAGAGAGATATTTTTAAATGACTTGCCTCTGACCCCTGTCCGAGATGCCCATTCAGTCTTGAGCACAAGAAAGAGTCTGTCATAAAGCATTGGACGCCTTCATTTATAAGCAACCCTAGACAATTTCCTCTGCAATAGGTTTAAGGGTTCTAGGGCTGAGTGTGATGCATAGAACTGCTATGAACCACATTTAAACGGCACAAAGCTCGCGTGAATGCATTCTGCAAAATATCCAGCCTGCCTGCCTTCCAGGAGCACAATTGCAATGCGAACCGACACTTATCATCCTATCGAGATTTGTTAGGAAAATTAATCCTCTCGTCCAGGTCCAAAATTCCCCTTGCACGATTTCATCAGACGAAGAGAGAACGTCTGGAGACGCTTATATAGACAACTTAGAGTGTAACATTGCAACATACTGAGTAAGTACTCCCAGAATCGGATTGTGGTTGGCCTTCAAAAAGATCCAGTTGCTGGTCTAAAAAATAATGCGGGGCACCTTCTTTAACCGAGAGGGTCACCACATGAGAGAGAATATCCAGATTCGGACGTCAAATGGTGATGGCAACGCTCCTGCTCCGGTTCCGGCTCCGGCTCCGGGAGTTATTCGTTGGAAATCTTGTTGTAATCAATTTTCAGCGTTCCAGGCCGTCCGCTTGAACATCATTTGTATGTGCTAAAGACTTAACAGGATTCGCAGTGAAACATACAACGGAGTTAAGGTGTCATCCGAAGTCGCATCTTTCGCCACACGTAAGAAGAATGTTACCATAACAAATGATCTGTTAAGGAGGCAATCCGATCATTTGTCTACACAGGCACACAATGCTATCAGTTTGAATCGATGCCCACATACAGGAGGGGGGAGATTCGAAAAAACGTTTTTTCTTGCACATTTGTACATCCTGAATCTCATGCTACAACAGAAGTGGAGAAGAGTGAATTCATGATAGCCTTAGCCCGAGGGACGTCGTCAAAAGTTGAAGGTCATCCAACACTTAGCTGTACTAACATGTGCTGACCGAGGAAAACCTTACTAACTTTTACTGGATATGAGATATTTCGATTTGAGTGTTACAAGAACTCTTCAAAAATCAAGGTCATTACGGTATCATAATTTGTTACCGCCATTTTCGTATAATGTGCACCCAAATGATTCAATTGTCACCCCTAAGCCAATTTGGGCGCAAAGGTCGAATGGAATGACCTGGTAGATCAACCCCAAACGCAATCCGGACCATCGGCGCCTATATAGGTCATCAATGTATGCATATATGTTATATTTGAGCATGTAAAAGGAAACTAAGGTTATTGTACGGAAATTTCCGCTCTATCTAGAGTATTTATAGTAACCGTGACCATGGCTTTTTTATCTATTGACCCCAAACGCAGTCCGAATCATCAACTCTGTATATGCAATATGCATAGGTCGTCGTGGTTTCGGATGCGAAAGGAAAGTAAAGTTATTGCACGGAAATATATTTATTTATTTATTTATTTATTTATTTATTTATTTTTTGGGATTCAACGACACTTTTGACAACCAGGATCACCTCGTGTCGGACAGTTTTACGGGTGGAGGAAGCCGGAGTACCCGGAAATTAGCAGTTACATTGATCTTTGAACCAATGAGCACAAAAGCAATCACACTAGTCGACACCTTATAGGTAACCTGTGTTGAAGTTATAGTTCTGAACGCAACAGCAAATTAAAGTTATAGCACAGAAAATAAAATTCTACTCATAATAACAGTAACCTTCATATTTGACCTATCGACACGAAACTCAATCACAATCATTGACACATTATAGACAGTCTGGTAGTACGTTATAATTTCGTATGCAAAATAAAACTAAAGTTAGTGCGTGGAAACTCCCAAAATCGTTTACAGCAATTTTGACCATGACCCCAAACGTAACCCCCAAGCACCTACACCTTACAGACAGTCTGTGTGTGATGTTATAGTTCGTACGAAGAATCATACTAAAGTTGTTAAATGGAAGTAGAAAAGTTACTTATAGTCACAGTGACCATGAACGCAGTCGCAATTACCGAAACCCTGCAAGCAATCCGTGTTTGAAGTTATAGTTTCTTTTGAAAAGAAAACTAAAATTATTGGATGGAAATTTAAATCTGTCTATCAAAAGTTCCTTACCCGTTGATCCATTGCCTCAAATGCGATAGCAATCATCGACACATTATATGCAAGTCCAAATAGTTATTGTTTCGTTCGCAAAAAGGAAAGGGGACTAAAGTTACTACTCTACTATTCGTTAACCAAAAATCTATGCTATAGCACTAGCGACATTGACCTTTGACCTATTGCATACCACTTATCGCCCTTATGTTATCTGTGTATGAATTTATAGTTTCGTACGTATAAGGGACATAAAGTTATTGTATGAGAACTAAAAATCTATTTTGACCTTCGGTGTTCAAGTCTCAAATGCAGTTCCAAACATTGCCCCATTATGGACAACCTATGTATGAAATGGAGGTATTGTCTCATCAAGGTACAAAAGTTGTTCAGAAACGAGCGAAACGGACGAACAAACTTGTGTCCGTAAGAACAAACAGACAAGGTGATTTTTATTATCTATCTCACCTTTTTGTACTTGTAAAAGGAGGGGTGGGCATTATAAGAAGGTAAAATGTTCTCGAAGTGTAAAAACCGTTAGTTGTTTGAAATAGATTTTATCTTTCAGAACTCAAAGAACACGTGTTTTACAATTACTACTGACGTAAGATTTGAAGCTTGCCCCTTTTCCATCAAACCCAAGATGTACCTTCCAGACGTGTGAACACATATGGTCATTTGAAATAGATTTTATCTAACGGAAACCAAAGAAAACACGTATTTCAACTTTTTTTTAGATTCAAGGGGCATAACTCATAGTCCAGAATGGGTGCCATCAATGCAAATATCAAAATTGAACAGAATTTCATAAAAAGTAAAATGCTCCAGAAGTTTGAAAACAATTGAGTTTTTGAAACGGATTTTATCTGGCGGAAACCAATGGCTAATTTTACCACCGTTTTTCTAACTCAAGAAGTATAACTCTTAAACCATATTAGGGGCGAGTTTAAGTATCGGCTTGCCCTGTATGACATAAACTGTAAGACACCCCCGAGGATTGAAAACAAAAGGTCTTTTCAAACAGATTTTATCTCACGGAAACCATAGAAAAATATAAATTTTACCGTTTCCTTTTAATTCAAGGTTCATAGTGCACACCCACGCAGTGGCGTGGGCGCACATAGGTAACCCCGGCACGTATCCATGATTTTACAATTTTTCTATATACCATGCAACAGAGTTTGGGGTGCCATCTGGCGGCGTGGCTCTCCCACTGGCAAAAAGTCCAGAATCATTGTAACGGAGATTTAATTGTTTTTTGGCTTTTCAAAGGACGTTATGTAAAATATATTGTCGCAGAATGCTGGGAACTATGTGAAATACTTAAGCAATGAAGTAACTTTCGAAGTTAGGTGGTTGTTGGCGAGTTAGGTATTGTTTGAATGTTCGAAGTGCCATTGTCGTCCGTTACCGGTTTCGTCAGATTCAAAAGCTCAGTTTCAATTTTAATTGAGAACGTACACTTCACAAATTGTTGACAACGAATTAAAAAATAAAACAAGTGATTTATTGACACTTTTAGTGGGCCTTTTTCATTTGTGGGGAACTTAGCCCTATTTCCTTAGAAACAGCCGGAGTTCGGATAAATTCAAGTTATGCTGACGTACGGTCTGGGGAAATCTTTGTTTTCAAAACACGGGCATGCAGTCTTGTACTGAGTTGTAGTAAAATTTTACAGAAACAGACATGCACGCGAACAGCGATATTCGTTTATTTCCAAGATTTTTCTTCACAAATTCACTGGCTCTAGTCTATGAACTATTTTTACCAGTGATACAATACAATGACAGTTTAAGACTGTCAGAATTACAGTGTAGCGGCCAGCCAATTTTGTGATCCGACGTGTTCTCCTAAAGGCTAAATACCAGAACCACTCACAACTCCCATTTAAATTACACTTACTCTGTGTTTGGTAAACAATGTTTTAATTCCCAGATGCTTGAGGCTTTGCAACCAGAATAGAACTGAATTCACCCTCAAACTAATCAATGTCGTCGCCCTCCTTGTCTGACTAACATCTGGAGGTGGGGATTCTGATAATTAGTACATGTCTGTTTCTCCAACAATGGCAAAAAACGTTTAAAAAGCCTAAATACCAACCTCCCCAGAACCGACCTCTAAATGACATTTGCACACTGATTCCAGAGAAAATATTTCATTTCTACTAATTCTAGTTTGTTTTAGCATTCAAAAGGAAACTGAAATTTAATTTATTATAAAATGTGTGACTGCATTATGCATTTCTGTCTGTCCATCCATCCATCAGTGAGTTGGAAAACTCAAAGCCTCACCCTCTGGGGACCTCATTTTACAAAATGACAGGCTGCTTATTTTCTGGCTTGGTTAATACATGTACATGAAACAGTTTAGTACACTTACTTGAGACAACTTGTACCAAAAAGGAGACAATTCAATAACTTTTACTGGGACAATTTGTTACCTTTTGTCTAGACAATTTGTACCTTATTGTCAAGACAATTCGTACGGTCATACCCCCTAATTGTGGTATGAATCGTCCAGGGTGCAAGTTGTCCAAGAACCGTCCATCACAGACAGCGATTCTTTGCTTTTTATTTGCCCGGTTGTACATGTACATTTTCAGTAACTGGCTTCTGACTATTTTTCACATTGTAACCCCTCCACCTTACACACACACGCATATACAAATATATTAAACATTAAAGAGCAGTATCTTATTGAATATCTGATTCATCCTCTCTGGAAAACATACATGTACATTGTATTTTTCTTAATTTTACTCTTTTTATCAAAATATGTCACGAGTGTCTGTAGGGATTAAATCCAAGGTTGTGAAAGTGCCTTTTTGGGTATTTGCAGTATAAGCACTGCACTACAGAAGCAATATTTGATGGGTTTAGACATTTTAATGGTGCTGTGAGATACCACATGAGCTGCACTGTCATGCTGTTGGAAAAAATCAATGTGTAATGTTTTGTCAGAGACCTACCAATGACTCTAGGTGCCTTAATTAAGAAATCTGAGGGATTTAAAAAAAAACTTTTTTACAAAAATTGGAAAATATTCATCAAACACATTGTGAAATATCTTCAGAAGCCAGAATGTGATTTAAAAACTATCACAAATGAGAAATTTAATATCATAAGAGGTTTGTTTTGTGTCAACATCAATTAATTTATGAATTATATCATAGTTTTGGATGACAGTGGGTATGCTGGGGGTCTAGGGGGCACATTCAGGGCTATATTTTACTACAGCAATATGCAGGAGAAAATATGACATCATTTGTTAGGATAAAATGGCTATTGATATTGGTGATTTATATAGCTACAACACCAGTTTTTAAAACAAAATTGATATTCATTTTCTTTTGTGTGGAGTGGAATGAGACAGATTTTTCCCCAAACTATTGTCTGCTGATGCAGATTTTATTTTGGGATTGGGGTAGTTTTCAAAGAAAGCAGTGAATTCACAAGCAGAAATGACTCTTTTATCAAATGAAAGAGGTAAAATGTATCTTTGGAAGGATTAGAATGTTGGTTAAAATCCCTCCTAATCATTTTTACACACCTAGCAAAATCCCCCCTACAGTTTTTGAGGGTAGTACCACAATCTCCCTCATTATTTTAAGAGCAGTACAAAAATCCCCCCTCCCGGCCTTTTACACCAAAAGGTTAAAAGGCAGGCATTTAAAAACTTATGTATTTAATTTGTAAATTACATAAACACTCATTTACAAGAAAACATGCATCAGTAACTATTTATCAGGACAGTTATTTATTTATTTATTGGAGTTTAAGGAAGTACTCGGCCTCGAGCGGTAAAAAGATTTGGACATTTTTGTATGGCTTTAAATATACTTCTAACAAATTAGTGGGGGGGGGGGGGGGGGGGGAGAAGTTTGGTTCACCAGAAATTATGGAGGGAGGAATTTTCAGGGAAAAGTTTTGTACGTTACCCTTTGGAAGGTTTGGGGTTGATTATAGGAAATACATACATGTAAATGTACATGTATTTTGGCTTCCAACACTGATTTAATTATTATTATTTGGATATTACACGTATTTCACATTTAAATGTTCATTCAAGAAACACAGACCGAATAATACTGTTTTATTTTTTGAAAAGTTATATTTTTGTCACAGTCAGTAATAAAGGTCATATATTGCCAAAAATAATGCAGTTAAATGCATCTTGAGCAAGTTTGGCATCCAGAAATGAGTAGCACACTATAACCTCTGGCAAATACCAAATACACATGTAACCACCTATTTTACCTATTAACACATTTAATTAACCCATGGTTTCCCCTCATAGTACTTGTTATAGAGGGGATTCCAAATATATTCCAATCTTCTCCCCAATCACCATCCAAACACTCGGCCAGAAAACCCCAATTTCACTTGTATTCACTGGTATAATAGAAGTTTTCTCCATATTATAACCCTTCACCTTACATGTACATGAAAAGAAGATACCACTTTTGAATTACTAATTTCTTTTCATTTTTGGGTCAAAAAACACAGCTATGACTCCCCCTTCACTGGAATGAGCTGAACAAGCTCGTTCCAATGAGGAGGTCATAAGCTATGTTTTTGATGCCAAAAAATGCAAAAATAATTAACATTGAATGGCAATTTTGGTGAATGGTGCTAGCCGGTTTTGGCCATTACTTTGAGTGAATGCTTAATAGAAACTTTCTCTATATTATGATGTTAACCCTTTACCCTGTACATAAAAAGAAGATACCACTTTTGAATAACTAATTTCTTTTCATTTTTTTACTGTCAAAAACAGCTATGACGCCCCCTCACTGGAATGAGCTGAACGAGCTCATTCCAATGAAGGGGTCATAAGCTATGTTTTTGATACCAAAAAATGCAAAAATAATTAACATTGAATGGCAATTTTGGTGAATGGTGCGAGCCAGTTTTGGCCCTTACATTGAGTGAATGATTAATAGAAGCTTTCTCCATATTATGATGTTAACCCTTTACCTTACATGAAAAGAAGATAGCACTTTTGAAAAACTAATTTCTTTTTATTTTTTGCGTCAAAAACATAGCTATGACCCCCACCTCCTCCACTGGAATGAGCTGAACGAGCTCATTCCAATGAGCCTGAGGGGTCATAAGCAATGTTTTTGATACAAAAATAATGAACATTGAATGGCAGTTTTGGTGAATGGTGCCACTAAGCCCGATTTGGCCATTACAATGTGTGAGTGATTAAAAATGTTAAAAAACAATTTCTTCATTCACAGAGTATTTTGGAACATAAATTTGGGGAAAGGGGGGTGGGGGTACATTGGGAAAAGTAACAAAGTTGCAAATGTGAATGAATGGCTTTTGTGCACATACCAATATAGTCTGATACTAGTGTTGTCAGGGTCCCCATGTTATAGCACAAAACTACATTAACAATTGTCCCCCTACCACCCATACTGAACCCCTCAGCTGATGAGAAAGTAAACAGCATGCACTCTCAGTTTCCTATGATTTGCTTTAGTAATGCAGCTCTCAGGGTCCAATGAGTTTTTTTTTTCTATTTGACAACCCTGTCCTGTCTCTTCTCACTATATTTTTTATTGTATGTCAGTCAGTATTCCTATGTACATGCAGACTGTCACTTTCAAAATATGTGATTGCATGTCTGTCTGTCCATCACAACATTCCTCTGTACATGTAGCCTGTCACTTTCAAGATATGTGATTGCATGTCTGTCTGTCCATCATACAAAGTGTTGGTTTGTTTTTCATTTGCACGGTTCTACATTTTCAATAACTGGCAATTGACCCCCCCCCCCCACCCCCTCCCATACACACACATACACAAATATATTAAACATTAAAGAGCACTACATTCCTGAAACAAATATCTGAGTCATCTTCACTGGGTACTATGCATGCATGTATTTTCCCTAATTTCACTCTTTTTATCAGAATGGGTGCCTGTAGGGATTAAATCGAAGGTTGTAAACGAGCCCTTGTGGGTACATGTGCTAGCGGGACACACACATCACTACAGAATCAATGGTTTTAGGCATTTTAACAGTGCTATGCTATAACATAGGAGCAGTGTTCAGCTGGTCATACTGTTGGAAAAATCGTGTTTAATGTTTTGTCAGTGCCATATCAATGACTCTAGGTCCCTTAACTGAGAAAGTGAGGCTTTTTTCACAAAATATTCATCAAATGCATTGTGACATATCTTCAGAAGCCAGAATGTGATTTAAAAACTATCACAAATGGGAAATTTAATATCACAGGAGGTTTGTTATGTGTCAACATCAATTAATTTATGAATTTTATCCTAGTTTTTTATAAAAAGGGGCATACTAGGGGGACACCTTCAGGGCTGTATTTTGCCACATCCATATGTACATGTAGAAGAAAACTTGACATCAGTTGTTAGGATAAAATGGTACTGTCCATTGATATTGGTGAATTATACAGCTGCAACCCAAATTTTTGAATCAAAATTGACATTCATATTGTTTCGTGGGGTTGGAACACCACTCTTTGTCTTGCTATATCATTAAATGAGCCAAATTTTTCCTCAAAGTATTACATGCTGATGCAGATTTTAGTTTTATTTTGGGATTAGGTTAGTTTTCAAAGAAAAGCTACATGAATTCCTTACCTCTCAGCTTATTCATTAGGTAACAGAGTAGAAAAATGTACTGGAGGCAACAGCAGTTTTTAATCCATTTGACACAGTTTGGACAGTTTCCTTAAAAACAACATATTTCCCATGTTTTTAACTCATTGGAAGCCAAAAGTTGAATTCTCATGCAGAAATGACCCTTTTGTCACATGAAAGAGGTAAAATGTATCTTTGATAGGATTGGGGTTGATTAAGGAAATACATAATTTGACTTCCGAACCTGATTTAATTATTATTTTGAGAGATTATTTCACATTTAAAAATTCATTGGGGTACCACACACCTTACAGTACCTTTTTATTGTTTTGAAAAATATGTTTTTGTCAGTAAGGGCTATATATTGCAAGCGAATTCACATCTTGAGCAAGTGTAGCCTCCAGGGGCACACTACAGCCTCCAGCAAATGCCAAATAACAACCAATTTTACCCTACATGTACACATGTATTAACAAATGTAATTAAACCATGGTTCATCATCATAGTACTAGGGGCAGGGGGGGGGGGGGGGTCCAATCTTCCAACCCCCTTCCAAATCACCATTCAAACCCACAGCCAGAAAGCCCATATAGCACTTTTATTTACTGGTATTTAGATGTTTGTCTGAATTATGCTGTTAACCCTTTACTTAACATAAACAGCTGATTACCCTTGCCCACAAACTTATTGACTCACTAATTTTTTGTGTCAAAAACATGACTTTTTACACCATTGGAATGACCACATTCCAATGAGGGGTCATAAGCTATCTTTTTGACACAAAAAAACGAGAAAATAATGAACATGGAATGGCAACACTTGTGAATTGCACCAGCAACTTTTGACCGTTATATTTGGTAAAGGGTTAAAAAATGTTAGAAAATAATTTCTTCATTGAAAGAGTATTTTGGAACACGAATTTGGGGGTGGGGTATAGTGGAAAAAATAATACAGTAAAGTTGCAAATGTGAATGAATGTCATTTGTGCACAGCAACCAATAAAGTAGTCTTGTACTAATAAAGTAGTCTAGTACTAAATTTTTCCTCTTATATGATGCACGACCCTCTGTTTTTAGGTCGGAACAAGTTCTCTGAGGGCTATTTTGACAACGATATTTGGCGTTTGTTGAAATATCGCGCTATCAAGCTCAAAATTAGTAGATTTTAACAAAGGGCCATAACTCTTGAGAAAAAGCGCAGACACGCCCTATTTTGCGTCATTGGGTGTTGCACGTGCATATCAAGCGACACACCAAATATCAAAACCCGTCCAGAAATAACCAATTTTTTCACCAAAAAGGGCCGGCGACCGGCCCTCGCCATACCAAATAGTCAAGGTTTTTTGTTGTTGAAAAATTCGACTAAAAATAGGAAACTAAATGAATAGAATTAAATAAGTATGCCTAATGATATCACGGAACACCGGCGACGTTTTTTCTCGAGTCTGGCAAATAACTGACAACATTGGTGTCATTAAATTGAGATAGGTCGGATATCACACATAAATCTGCTATTACGCACCCCCCCCCCCCCCCCCCTTATACATCCTGCAAGTATAAATATCTCCATAATAAAATTTCTTGCCTAATGTTCCCTACATGGGGTAACTTGGAGGGGGGGGGGGGGCGTATGGATGATTTTTAGCTCACCGAAGGGAGCTTAACTTATCACTTGCCGTCCGTCGACGTCCGTCGTGAACTTTACATTATCGACTTCTCCTCCCAAACTACTGGACCAAATTGAACCAAATTTGGTGTGCATGTTCCTTATCATATGTCAATTCAAGTTTGTACAATTAGCCTTGCCGCGCTCACAATGGGCACCACAAGGGGCATTACTCTGATAGCACCCACACATTTTTTTAAAAAAAATATTAAAAAAACCTACTCCAGAACCATCATTTAGAATATTTTGATATTTGGTAACATCTCTAGGGGTTATATACCAGTCAGATTCAAGTTTATTCAAATCGAGTCCACGGGTTAATAATCGGGCTCCCAATAGGAGCCCGAATTTTAACTTAGTGAAATATGAGGAAATTTCTTTAAAAATCTTTCATATTTGGTATGAATGCTTTCGTATTTGGTATACAACATCACTAAGAGATTCAGATTCAAGTTTGTACAAACCGGGTGCCTCAGTTAGTATTTGGGCTCTCTATTGAAGCCCAAAGATTCTTTTCTTTAAAAACCTCCTTCTTCAGCTCCACCGGTCAGAATTGTTTCATATTTGGTATATAACATCTCAAGGAGGATCAGGTTCAAGTTTGTTAAATTTGAGCCCTGGCTTATTATTTGGGCCCTCTACGGGCAGGGGTGGGAGTGGCATGGGGAGCATGTTAGGTTCAGGTTTGTTCAAATCGATTCCTTAGTGTTTTTCCATAAAATTTGCCTCTCATGCATTCATTTCTTTGTAGTGTTGATGAACCATGCATAACTGAATGTGATCCCAAATACTTCTTTGAACCACGTTGGCAGGTGAGCGATTAAGGCCCCTTGGGGCCTCTTGTTTAGTCAAGTTGTGGCGAAGTCCGGCTGGTATTATAGTTTGGTGAATGGCGGGCGGGCGTAAACAATTGGTTTCCGGATGATAACTTGATAATGGTTCGTCCCACGTTCATGAAACTCAATAGGTAGGTTGGTATCGGTGAGTGGAAGAACCCTATTTATTTTGGACATGCTTGGTCAAAGGTCAAGGTCACAGTGACTATGAACATAGTAAATTGTAAACAATTGGTTTCCGAATGATAGCTTGTCCCACATTCATGAAACTTCATAGGATGGTTGGCGTCGGTGAGAGGAAGAACCGTATTTATTTTGGACTCGCTAGGTGAAAGGTCAAGGTCACAGTTACCTTCTACATAGTAAATCGTAAACAATTGGTTTCTGGATGATAACTTGACTACGCTTGAACCCACATTCACGAAACTTCATAGGTAGGTTGGCCTAGGTGAGTGGAAGACGCCTATGTATCTTGGACACGCTAGGTCAAAGTTCAAGGTCGCATTGACCTTGAACGTAATAAATCGTAAACAATTGGTTTCCAGATGATAATTTGACAATGGTTCCACCCAAAGTCATCGTGAAACTTCATAGGTAGGTTGTCGTTGTTGCAAGAAGGAGCCCTATTTATTTTGAAATCATTAGGTCTAAAGTCAAGGTCATAGTGTCCCTTCACATAGTAAATTGTAAACAAATAAATTGGTTTCCGGACGATAAGTTGATAATGATTAAACCCACTTTTGTACCGTCACAACTCGACATTGGATTGGTGATCCTATCGGAATTATTTTTTTTGGAGGGGGGGGGGGCTTGTGCCCCCAGAACACCCCATGGCTGCGCCACTGTGCCCCCACTTGGGAAATCGTGATTAAGTGCCTTGCCCAATGACACAACGCAGTTACCCCTGCTGGGGATCGAACCGTGTATCTCTCGGCTTGATGTTAGTAGTAAATCATGTACCCGATCGACCCACATTAGCCGGATCTCATGTGAGATGGCCCAGTTACTTCTTTTTTGGTTGTCATGGTAGCCCGTGTGACTGCCATCTTGTGACAACATCCCCATAGTTATACGTGGTCCTAGTGTACATGCGCCGCGCGTTTTTGTTGAGGTGAGACGAGTGTATGTCGTCCATTTTGTATATCTGAGACCGCCATCTTGGTTTCTATGGCAGCACATGGTTTCTATGTGACCCAAAACCTTCTGATAGGAAAGGGGTGTGTTCGGAGGGTGTGTTCGATTGAATAGGAGTAAATTTATTTACAACAAAAAAACTGACAATCCCTCTAAATAATCTAAAACTACCAAAACTACCAAACCCCCATCTAGGGCTTATAATAGTAGCACGTAGTGCTAAATGAATGATGAGAGGTCTCATGTGGATAAATTTTACGTGAACTGGAATAAATCGAATTACCACGAACATCCAGACAAATCCTCTAAACCATCAAAACAACTTTATTTGGCACGGATTCCTCAATTTTGGGCTTAAAAGAGTAGCATGCAGTGCTTTAAGTTGAGGTGCGTTTCCTGGTATGAGTAATTGTATTTGTTCGAATACTTTGTTTAATTACCCAAATAAATCCAACAGTTCTTTTACTAGTGCGGATTTCCCACTAAATATTCGGTTTCTATCTGTTGTCCCCTAGAATTCTTCTTTTTGTAACTTTATTGTTTCGAATGTGCACCATAGTCTCTGTATTTTATCTATCCCGGTATATTCTGTGGTTTATCCTTCTATTTCCTGGACTGTTTTGCCCTTTACTAGGTCCATTTCTGCCTATCCCAACAGTCTATTTTGTCTTGGACGTCTCAGTTTTTGCCTTCCCTGTGTATAATCCTCAAACCCAAAATACAATCAAGCAGGGATAGGTATTATTCGAACGACTCGAATCTTATCGAGCAAATAAGCTTTTGAGCAATTACTGAAAACGTCATTGCTCGAACGACTCAAATCCCATTCCCATTAAGCAAATGAGTATCGAAAGAGCAATTTCTTTTACGACTCTTAATGCTCATCGGGGTATAGGAGGATACCTATGACATGATGACGTAGTACTATATATACTTGATGATAATTTAGCTCCTAGCATCTGCCTAGTTCTAGACCTTTCCATGATCTTCACATCTCCAATACCACTATTACTGATTTTCCCAATATTGCCATCGTCTGTCCTATGATTAGCTTTTACAGTAGTCACCAAAACCTGTAGTCTTCTTCCACTCTTGCAGCCTTGTACCATTACTAGCACTAGTACAGGCTTCGTAACCATCTCAGATTGCTCGAACGACCAGAATCGAACAAATGAGCCATAGAGTAATTGCCTGAACGAGTGACTCCACGTACGACTCTTTTGCTCGTCTAGGTATTGAAGGATGGGAAGGATCTTGAGAACTGACAACGTGATATAATAACCTTAGTTATTGAGACTGACGTACAACCCAGCTCATAATATAGTCTTGGTTTTTGAAAGTGTTGTTAAACTCTAATGAACCAATTTGCCATTGAATTATGATCTTTTGTCAGTTTAAAAAATGAAGGTTTGTTTTACTATAGCTTGTCTCGAGTTTGATCCTTCCGCAATCTTTCAAAATTTCCCGATTGCCATATTTGTCGCCACATTAACATATGAACATACATGTGTGGTTCTGTGTTTATTTGCATGTCGCTCTACAACACGTTTTGGCAAATTGTTATATTTCACATAACCGCTGCTATTTCTGCGATATATACTATCTCTTTCCTGAAAAATCTTGCTTAGGGCCTGCAATATTTACCGAAATTAACAATATTGGGTGTGCACCATTACGTGTCACGTATTTTCATATTAAATCCTAAAGTACATTGGACACAAATCGGAAACTGAAAGCGCATTTCACCCGTATACAATCATACATAAAGTGTTAGAACTTTAAAAACAATTGGTTGTCTTAACTACAATAAGAGCGTTTGAAAATCGAACATGACCTGTTAGTCCAGCAGCCAGAGTACAAATGCTTGTTTTGGCGTATAAAGTTTTTTTTTCTCAAGGCTTTTCAGTCTACGAGGGTGATCTTTTCAATATCCAATCGATGGCGTCATACGCAGCTTTGGGGATATTGTCAAACATAAAGATGGCCACAAAAAATATTGAAATTTTACCATTTACACCAATAATTGGTCAGAAAGGCAAATTTTACACGTAATAGCGTAATGGGAAGGACAATCTTCACCATACAGTGTCAGATGTCGATGAGACGTGAACAAATTATTTCAGAATGCCATTTATGTGGAAACTACAAACCAAAAATGGTCGCCAAAATGGCAGCATCTTGATTTTGTCAAAGATAGATGTATACAGATGCACTAATCTATGCACGAAACATCCAACGTCTATATTAGAAAGGAATTATTTTAATTATGTACATTATTGTGGTAAATAAGACTTTTGTGAGGGTTTTCTCTGTGAGATGGCCATCGAAATGGCCTGCACTATAATAGTTTGGAAACGAAAATGCTAAAAGACGAGTTTGGGGAGAATGTTTGTGAGACATATCCATTTGGTTAAGATGTATTTATGAGATGTCAGGTCATTTGAGATAAGAACAATGACGAAATACTAATTCAGGAAATGTGAAAGATTTAGAATGGTCGCTACAATGACGGTCTTACTGATATGATGACACAAATGTGAAATGAAACCTACAACATTAAATTAGAAGACTTCAAGCCATATGAGTTGTATATGGAATTATAAAAGGATATGGGCAGTCTTCAAAACTGAGTCTTTGCATCAGTCATCGTGTTGGACTGCTGATAATTCACTGGCCGCATTAGTCTGCTCATTGCAGCATTCAATCTCTGCACGACATATACAAAAAAAAAAACAGTGCGTGCTAATTTGGCTGCATTACAGCTGCACGGCAACGTTCTGTATGGCTGCTTACTGGAACAAGAACACCTTATCAATCTGAGGATACTGTCCGGTGTTAGTGACACACCAGATGGCACAGTTGTTGGTAAAAGTGGTTTGGTTTCGGTTTCTTTGGTCCACTGAATCGAGTGACTTTCAAGTGGTAATCAATTGGTATCGACATTTCTTGTTTTTTGTTTCGGGGAACCTTCGTTGAAGTAGTATCTTCTTTCGTATTTGGCTGCGTCAGTAGAACAGCCAGTGAATGTGTGCTTTATTTACCTTTCTGAGAAGATATGTCTGCGTCGAAGTTATCAACAACCACTTATATTAGAACACCTTTAGAGGTCGCACTTTTAACTGGGTGTTTCTTGCTTCTAAGCTAGCTGTCGATTTTTATAAATGAAGACGCTTGTCATATGTGCATGCTACACCAAAAACGTTCATTGTATTGACCAATTCCTTCGATTCTCGAAGTACAATAGCAAAGCTTATTCGCAGTGGGGTAGCAGCATTTTTGAGAAGGGAAGTCACTATATTTCCTATGAGCATCGCAGGAAGTGTATGGTTAAGTTTAGGGGGCAGATGTCCGAGGAAATCCATAATTATGGTTTCGCTTGTATACGCAAAAACGTTTTGCATATTCAATCGGGAGTGATAGTGGGACTTGTCGATATCTATTTCCTTGATATACTGAGATATGCGTCTTTCTATGATTTCCATAGCTGATTGTATGTCTTCTCCGGGTTCGTCGATAACTCCAAAAATGTTACCAACACGATCTCGCGTGGCAAGAATGGTGGCAATTGATGTTGAAGAAAGTACGAGTAGATCTTTGCCAAGTATTTCAGATAACTTAGTAACTATCAGTCTGCTCGATAACTTTGTACCTCCGTATTGTAAATACCATTTATGTATATCAACAGAGCTCCAGTTTTTATGAAATCTACTACTTCCAGTAGCGGACTGTCAACTTCGAATTGCTCAGGGCATGCAGTCCTCCCCATTGCAGCTGAATGAACGGCTCTGCACCCAACGAATTTTGACCGACAGTCAGCGTGATAGGGAGCATCTGCAGCATGAAGATCGCCTACTGCTCCACCAAGACGAACCCCAACGTGTTGGGCCCATTCCTCGCCCCTTTCGTCACACTTTTGAAGAACGGTTTCCTTTGGAGAAATTGTGACCTCTGTGCCTATCTCTCTAAACACATACGCCGCCCTCCATCGATCAGGCTGACGTTTATCTTAACCTTACATTCTTCACCACAGAACAAACAATCGGTTTTGAAACAGAAATCGCCTATCATCAGAACGACGGGCCATTTTGATGGCAAACTCGTACTACCAGACACTTCCATTGCAGAGTGGTGCCGTTTCAGAGCTCTAACTAGAGTTCAGGTCCTGGGTGCAAGTACTTGTTGATGCTTGATTTGTAAGCAACAATAGCGAGGTCACAATCGGAATCAAATCGTGGGCCTAAACTTAAATGAAGATCATCACCATACACTTCACTGTAACTGATGATTTTCCTGATACGATGACCCAGAACCTTGACGAAAGGACTTTTGGATTTTGAACAATTGTATATGTTGGTGAAATAGCAATCCTCCAACATGATTTGCAAAACTTCAATCGAGCGTGAAAAAGAACAAAAACCACGAATAGCAAAAATAAGAATTGAAGATACTGTATTTCAGAATCTCCTTAGCAACACCTTAGCATGGTCTCAACGTTTCGAATTAATACCCAAGGAGACTTTCGATGAAAACTGATTTTCTAATGATAAAAGTGGTTCCACTGGAACCACTGGGTGCAAAATCAAAATTTCGAAACCTTCATGCACATCTAGAGATGTTACCTGAACAAATTAGCAGAGTCTAAACGTTTCGAATTAAATACCAAAGGAGCCTTTCGATAAAAACTGATTTTCCAACAATAGAAGTGGTTCCACTCGAACCACCTGGGCCAAATCAAAATTCCGAAACCTTCATGCACATCTAGAGATGTTACCTGAACACATTAGCATAGTTTAAACGTTTCGAATTAAATACCTTAGGAGTCTTTCGATGAAAACTGATTTTCTAAAAAAAAGTGGTTCCACTGAAACAACCTGAGGCCAAATCAAAATTCTGAAACCTTCATGCATATCTAGAGATGTTACCTAAACACATTAGCATAGTTTAAGCGTTTCGAATTAAATATCATAGGAGCCTTGCGATGAAAACTGATTTTCAAATGATAAAAGTGGTTCCACTGGAATCACCTAGGACCAAATCAAAATTCCGAACCCTTCATGCACATCTAGAGATATTACCTCAACACGTTGGCATAGTTTAAAGGTTTCGAATAAAATACCCTAGGAGCCTTTCGATGAAAACTGATTTTTTAACGATAAAAGTGGTTCCACTGGAACCACCTGGGGCAAAATCAAAATTCCGAAACCTTCATGCATATCTAGAGATGTTACCTAAACACATTAGCATAGTTTAAAGGTTTCGAATTAAATACCTAATGAGCCTTTTGATGAAAACTGATTTTCTAACGATAAAAGTGGTTCCACTGGAACCACCTGGAGCCAAATCAAAATTCCGAAACCTTCATACACATCTAGTGATGCTACCTGAACACATTAGCATAGTTTATACAACTCAAATTAAATACCCGAGGAGCCTTTCGATGAAAACTGATTTTCTAATGATAAAAGTGGTTCCACCGGAACCACCTTCATGAACATCTAGAGATGTTACCTGAACACATTAGCATAGTTTAAACGTTTTGAATTAAATACCCTAGGAGCCTCTTGATGAAAACTGATTTTCCAGCGATAAAAGTGGTTCCACTGGAACCAACTGGGACCAAATCAAAATTCCGAACCATTTCTGCACATCTAGAGATGTTACCTGAACACATTAGCATAGTTTGAACATTTCGAATAAAATAGGAGCCTTTCGATAAAAACTGATTTCTAACGATCAAAGTGGTTCCACTGGAAGCACCTGGGGCCAAAACAAAATTCCGAAACCTTCCTGCATATCTAGAGATGTTACCTGAACACATTAGCATAGTTAAAACGTTTCGAATAAAATACCCTAGGAGCCTTTCGATGAAAACTAATTTTCTAACGATAAAAGTGGTTCCACTAGAACCACCTGGGGCCAAATCAAAATTCCGAAACCTTCATGCACATATAGAGATGTTACTTGAACACATTAGCATAGTTTAAACGTTTCGAATTAAATACCGTAGGAGCGTTTCGATAAAAACTGATTTTCTCATGATAAAAGTGGTTCTACTGGAACCACCTGGGGCCAAATCAAAATTTCGAAACCTTCATGCACATCTAGAGATGTCAGCTGAACACATTAGGATAGCTTAAACGTTTCGAATAAAATACCCTAAGAGCCGTTTGATGAAATCTGATTTTCTCACGATAAAAGTGGTTCCACTGGAACCACCTGGGGCCAAATCAAATTTCCGAAACCTTCATGCACATCTGGAGATGCTACCTGAACACATTAGCATAGTTTATACGATTCATATTAAATACCCTATAAGACTTTCGATGAAAACTGATTTTCCAATGATACATATGGTTCCACTGGAACAACCTGGGGCCAAATCAAATTCCGAAACCTTCATGCACATCTAGAAATTTTACCTGAACACCTTAGCATAGTTTTAACGTTTCGAATAAAATAACCTAGGAGCGTTTCGATGAATACTGATTTCATAATGATAAAAGTGGTTCCACTGGAACCACCTGGGGCCAAATCAAAATGCTGAACCCTTCATGCACATCCTGAGATGTTACCTGAACACATTAGCATAGTTTAAACGTTTCGAATTAAATACCCTAGGAGACTTTCGATGAAAACTGATTTTCTAATGATAAAAGTGGTTCCACTGTGGAACCACTGGGTGCAAAATCAAAATTTCGAAACCTTCATGCATATCTAGAGATGTTACCTGAACAAATTAGCAGAGTTTAAACGTTTCGAATTAAATACCAAAGGAGCCTTTCGATAAAAACTGATTTTCCAACAATAGAAGTGGTTCCACTCGAACCACCTGGGCCAAATCAAAATTCCGAAACCTTCATGCACATCTAGAGATGTTACCTGAACACATTAGCATAGTTTAAACGTTTCGAATTAAATACCTTAGGAGTCTTTCGATGAAAACTGATTTTCTAAAAAAAAGTGGTTCCACTGAAACAACCTGAGGCCAAATCAAAATTCCGAAAACTTCATGCATATCTAGAGATGTTACCTAAACACATTAGCATAGTTTAAGCGTTTCGAATTAAATATCATAGGAGCCTTGCGATGAAAACTGATTTTCAAATGATAAAAGTGGTTCCACTGGAATCACCTAGGACCAAATCAAAATTCCGAACCCTTCATGCACATCTAGAGATATTACCTCAACACGTTGGCATAGTTTAAAGGTTTCGAATAAAATACCCTAGGAGCCTTTCGATGAAAACTGATTTTTTAACGATAAAAGTGGTTCCACTGGAACCACCTGGGGCAAAATCAAAATTCCGAAACCTTCATGCATATCTAGAGATGTTACCTAAACACATTAGCATAGTTTAAAGGTTTCGAATTAAATACCTAATGAGCCTTTTGATGAAAACTGATTTTCTAACGATAAAAGTGGTTCCACTGGAACCACCTGGGGCCAAATCAAAATTCCGAAACCTTCATACACATCTAGTGATGCTACCTGAACACATTAGCATAGTTTATACAACTCAAATTAAATACCCTAGGAGCCTTTCGATGAAAACTGATTTTCTAATGATAAAAGTGGTTCCACCGGAACCACCTTCATGAACATCTAGAGATGTTACCTGAACACATTAGCATAGTTTAAACGTTTTGAATTAAATACCCTAGGAGCCTCTTGATGAAAACTGATTTTCCAGCGATAAAAGTGGTTCCACTGGAACCAACTGGGACCAAATCAAAATTCCGAACCATTTCTGCACATCTAGAGATGTTACCTGAACACATTAGCATAGTTTGAACGTTTCGAATAAAATAGGAGCCTTTCGATAAAAACTGATTTCTAACGATCAAAGTGGTTCCACTGGAAGCACCTGGGGCCAAAACAAAATTCCGAAACCTTCCTGCATATCTAGAGATGTTACCTGAACACATTAGCATAGTTAAAACATTTCGAATAAAATACCCTAGGAGCCTTTTGATGAAAACTAATTTTCTAACGATAAAAGTGGTTCCACTAGAACCACCTGGGGCCAAATCAAAATTCCGAAACCTTCATGCACATATAGAGATGTTACTTGAACACATTAGCATAGTTTAAACGTTTCGAATTAAATACCGTAGGAGCGTTTCGATAAAAACTGATTTTCTAATGATAAAAGTGGTTCTACTGGAACCACCTGGGGCCAAATCAAAATTTCGAAACCTTCATGCACATCTAGAGATGTCAGCTGAACACATTAGGATAGCTTAAACGTTTCGAATAAAATACCCTAAGAGCCGTTTGATGAAATCTGATTTTCTCACGATAAAAGTGGTTCCACTGGAACCACCTGGGGCCAAATCAAATTTCCGAAACCTTCATGCACATCTGGAGATGCTACCTGAACACATTAGCATAGTTTATACGATTCATATTAAATACCCTATAAGACTTTCGATGAAAACTGATTTTCCAATGATACATATGGTTCCACTGGAACAACCTGGGGCCAAATCAAATTCCGAAACCTTCATGCACATCTAGAAATTTTACCTGAACACCTTAGCATAGTTTTAACGTTTCGAATAAAATAACCTAGGAGCGTTTCGATGAATACTGATTTCATAATGATAAAAGTGGTTCCACTGGAACCACCTGGGGCCAAATCAAAATGCTGAACCCTTCATGCACATCCTGAGATGTTACCTGAACACATTAGCATAGTTTAAACGTTTCGAATTAAATACCCTAGGAGCCTTTCAAAGAAAACTGATTTTCCAATGATAAACGTTGTTCCACTGGAACCACCTGGGGCCAAATCAAAATTCAGAAACCTTCATGCACATCTAGAGATGTTACCTGAACACATTAGCATAGCTTTAACATTTCGAATTAAATACCCTAGGAGCCTTTTGATGAAAACTGATTTTCTAACGTTAAAAGTGGTTCCATGGGAACCACCTGGGGCGAAATCAAAATTCCGAAACCTTCATGCACATCTAGAGATATTACCTGATCACATTAGAATAGTTTAAGCGTTTCGAATAAAATATCGTAGGAGCCTTGCGATGAAAACTGATTTCCTAATGATAAAAGTGGTTCCACTGGAACCACCTAGGACCAAATCAAAATTCCGAAACATTCTTGCACATCCAGAGATGTTACCTGAACACATTGGCATACTTTAAAGGTTTCGAATTAAATACCTTAACAGTCTTTTGATGACAACTGATTTTCTAACGATTAAAGTGGTTCCACTGGAACCACCTGGGGCCAAATCAGAATTCCGAAACCTTCATACACATCTAATGATGCTACCTGAACACATTAGCATAGTTTATATGGTTCAAATTAAATACCCTAGGAGCCTTTCGATGAAAACTGATTTTCCAATGATAAAAGAGCTTTCACAGGAATCACCTGGGGCCAAATCAAATTCCGAAACCTTCATGCACATCTAGAGATGTTACCTGAACACCTTAGCATAGTTTTAACGTTTCGAATTAAATACCCTAGGAGCCTTTCGAAGAAAACTGATTTTCCAACGATAAACGTTGTTCCACTGGAACCACCTGGGGCCAAATCAAAATTCAGAAACCTTCATGCACATCTAGAGATGCTACCTGAACACATTAGCATAGCTTAAACATTTCGAATTAAATACCCTAGGAGCCTTTCGAGGAAAACTGATTTTCCAGCGATAAAAGTGGTTTCACTGGTACTACCTGGACCAAATCAAAATTCCGAATGCTTCATGCACATCTAGAGATGTTACCTGAACACATTAGCATAGTTTGAATGTTTCGAATTAAATAGGAGCCTTTCGATGAAAACTGATTTCTAACGATAAAAGTGGTTCCTCTGGAACCACCTGGGGCCAAATCAAAATTCGGAAACCTTCCTGCACATTTTAGAGATGTTACCTGAACACATTATCATAGTTTAAATGTTTCGAATTAAATACCCTAGGAGCCTTTCGATGAAAACTAATTTTCTAACGATAAAAGTGGTTTCACTTGAACCACCTGGGGCCAAATCAAAATTCCGAAACCTTCATGCACATCTAAAGATGTTACCTGAACACATTATCATAGTTTAAACATTTGAATTAAATACCGTAGGAGCCTTTCGATAAAAACTGATTTTCTAATGTAAAAGTGGTTCCACTGGAACCACCTGGGGGCCATATAAAAATTCCGAACTTTTCATGCACATCTAGAGATGTCACCTGAACACATTAGGATAGTTTAAACGTTTCGAATTAAATACCATAAGAGCCTTTTGATGAAAACTGATTTTCTAATGATAAAAGTGGTTCTTCTGGAACCACCTGGGGCCAACTCAAAATTCCGAAACCTTCATGCACATCTAGATATGCTACCTGAACTCATTAGCATAGTTTATACGATTCATATTAAATACCCTAGAAGACTTTCGATGAAAACTGATTTTCCAATGATAAAAGAGCTTTCACAGGAATCACCTGGGACCAAATCAAATTCCGAAACCTCCATGCACATCTAGAGATGTTACCTGAACACCTTAGCATAGTTTTAACGTTTGGAATTAAATAACCTAGGAGCCTTTGGATGAAAACTGATTTTCTAACGATAAAAGTTGTTCCACTGGAACCACCTGGGGCCAAATCAAAATTCCGAACGCTTCATGCACATCTAGAGATGTTACCTGAACACATTAGCATAGGTTAAACGTTTCGAATTAAATACCCTAGGAGCCTTTCAAAGAAAACTGATTTTCCAACGATAAAAGTTGTTCCACTGGAACCACCTGGGGCCAAATCAAAATTCGGAAACCTTCATGCACATCTAGAGATGTTACCTGAACACATTATCATAGTTTAAACGTTTCGAATTAAATACCGTAGGAGCCTTTCGATAAAAATTGATTTTCAAATGGTAAAAGTGGTTCCACTGGAACCACCTGGGGCCATATAAAAATTCTGAAACCTTCATGCAGATCTAAATATTTTACCAGAACACCTTAGCATAGTTTTAACGTTTCGAATTAAATAACCTAGGAACCTTACGATGAAAACTGATTTCCTAATGATAAAAGTGGTTCCACTGGAACCACCTGGGGCCAAATCAAAATTCTGAACCCTTCATGCACATCTAGAGGTGTTACCTGAACACATTAGCATAGTTTAAACGTTTCGAATTTAATACCCTAGGAGACTTTCGAAGAAAACTGATTTTCCAACGATAAAAGTTGTTTCACTGGAAACACCTAGGGCCAAATCAAAATTCCGAAACATTCATTCACATCTAGAGATGTTACCTGAACACATTAGCATAGCTAATAAAAGCGGTTCCATGGGAACCACCTGGGGGCGAAAACAAAATTCCGAAACCTTCATGCACATCTAGAGATGTTACCTGAAAACGTTAGAATAGTTTAAGGATTTCGAATTAAATACCCTAGTAGCCTTTCGAAGAAAACTGATTTTCCAACGATAAAAGTTGTTTCACTGGAAACACCTAGCGCCAAATCAAAATTCCGAAAACTTCGTGCACATCTAGAGATGTTACCTGAACTCATTAGCATAGCTTGAACATTTCGAATTAAATACCCTCGGAGTCTTTCGATGAAAACTGATTTTCTAAAAAAAGTGGTTCCACTGGAACAACCTGATGCCAAATCAAAATTCTGAATCCTTCATGCACATCTAGAGATATTACATGAACACATTAGCATAGTTTAAGCGTTTCGAATTAAATATCATAGGAGCCTTGCGATGAAAACTGATTTTCTAACGATAAAAGTGGTTCCACTGCAACCACCTGGGGCCAAATCAAAATTCCGAAACCTTCCTGCACATTCTAGAGATGTTACCTTAACACATTAGCATAGTTTAAACGTTTCGAATTAAATACCCTAGGAGCCTTTTGATGAAAACTAATTTTCAAATGATAAAAGTGGTTCCACTTGAACCACCTGGGGCCAGATCGAAATTCAGAAACCTTCATGCATATCTAGAGATATTACATGAACACATTAGCATAGTTTAAGCGTTTCGAATTAAATACCGTAGGAGCCTTTCCATAAAAACTGATTTTCTAATGATAAAAGTGGTTCCACTGGAACCACCTGAGGCCATATAAAAATTCTGAACTTTTCATGCACATCTAGAGATGTCACTTGAAAACATTAGGATAGTTTTAACGTTTCGAATTAAATACCCTAAGAGCCTTTTGATGAAAACTGATTTTCTAATGATAAAAGTGGTTCTTCTGGAACCACCTGGGGCCAAATCAAAATTCCGAAACCTTCATGCACATCTAGATATGCTACCTGAACTCATTAGCATAGTTTATACGATTCATATTAAATACCCTAGAAGACTTTCGATGAAAACTGATTTTCCAATGATAAAAGTGCTTTCACTGGAATCACCTGGGGCCAAATCAAATTCCGAAACCTTCATGCAGATCTAGATATTTTACCTGAACACCTTTGCATAGTTTTAACATTTCGAATTAAATAACCAAGGAGCCTTTCGATGAAAACTGATTTCCTAATGATAAAAGTGGTTCCACTGGAACCACCTGGGGCCAAATCAAAATTCTGAACCCTTCATGCACATCTAGAGATGTTACCTGAACACATTAGCATAGTTTAAACATTTGGAATTAAATACCCCAGGAGCCTTTCGAAGAAAACTGATTTTCCAACGATAAAAGTTGTTTCACTGGAACAACCTAGGGCCAAATCAAAATTCCAAAACCTTCATGCACATCTAGAGATGTTACCTGAACACATTAGAATAGCATAAACATTTCGAATTAAATACCCTAGGAGCCTTTCGATGAAAACTGATTTTCAAACGATAAAAGTGGTTCCATGGGAACCACCTGGGGGTGAAAACAAAATTCCGAAACCTTCATGCACATCTAGAGATGTTACCTGAACACGTTAGAATAGTTTAAGCGTTTCGCATTAAATACCCTAAGAGATGTTTGATGAAAACTTATTTTCTAACGATAAAAATGGTTCCACTGGAACCACTGGGGGCTAAATCAAAAATTCAGAAACCTTCATGCACATCTACGGATGTTACTGAGAACTGATTTTCTAATGATAAAAGTGGATCCACTGGAACCACTGGGGGGCCAAATCAAAATTCCGAAACCTTCATGCACATCTAGAGATGTCATCTGAACACATTACCATAGTTTAAACGCTTCGAATTAAACACCGTAGGAGCCTTTCGATAAAAACTGTTTTTCTAATGATAAAAGTAGTTCCACTGGAACCACCTGAGGCCAAGTCAAAGTACCGAAACCTTCATTCACCTCTAGAGATGTTACTTGAACACATTAGCATTGTATAAGCATTTCGAATTAAATACCCTAGGAGCCTTTCGATGAAAACTGATTTTCTAACGATAAAAGAGGTTCCACTGCAACCACTGGGGCAAAATAAAAATTCCGAAACCTTCGTGCACATCTAGAGATGTTACCTGAACACATTAGCAGAGTTTAAACGTTTCGAATTAAATACCGTAGGGGCCTTTCGATAAAAACTGATTTTCAAATGATAAAAGTGGTTCCACTGGAACCACCCGGGGCCATATAAAAATTCCGAACTTTTCATGCGCATCTAGAGATGTCACCTTAACACATTAGGATAGTTTGAACGTTTCGAATTAAATACCCTAAGAGCCTTCTGATGAAAACCGATTTTCTAATGATAAAAGTGGTTCTTCTGGAACCGCCTGGGGCCAAATTAAAATTCCGAAACCTTCATGCACATATAGATATGCTACCTGAACTCATTAGCATAGTTTATACGATTCATATTAAATACCCTAGAAGACTTTCGATGAAAACTGATTTTCCAATGATAAAAGTGCTTTCACTGGAATCATCTGGGGCCAAATCAAATTCCGAAACCTTCCTGCAGATCTAGATATTTCACTTGAACACCTTAGCATAGTTTTAATGTTTCGAATTAAATAACCTAGGAGCCTTTCGATGAAAACTGATTTCCTAATGATAAAAGTGGTTCCACTGGAACCACCTGGGGCCAACTCAAAATTCTGAACCCTTCATGCACATCTAGAGATGTTACCTGAACACATTAGCATAGTTTAAACATTTCGAATTAAATACCCTAGTAGCCTTTCGAAGAAAACTGATTTTCCAACGATAAAAGTTGTCTCACTGGAAAAACCTAGCGCCAAATCAAAATTCTGAAACCTTCATGCACATCTAGAGATGTTACCTGAACTCATTAGCATAGCTTAAACATTTCGAATTAAATACCCTAGGAGTCTTTCGATGAAAACTGATTTTCTAAAAAAATTGGTTCCACTGGAACAACCTGATGCCAAACCAAAATTCCGAAACATTCATGCACATCTAGAGATATTACATGAACACATTAGCATAGTTTAAGCGTTTCGAATTAAATATCATAGGAGCATTGCCATGAAAACTGATTTTCAAACGATAAAAGTGGTTCCACTGGAACCACCTGGGGCAAATCACAATTCTGAAACCTTCCTGCACATTCTAGAGATGTTACCTTAACACATTAGCATAGTTTAAACATTTCGAATTAAATACCCTAGGAGCCTTTTGATGAAAACTAATTTTCTAATGATAAAAGTGGTTCCACTTGAACCACCTGGGGCCAAATCAAAATTCCGAAACCTTCATGCATATCTAGAGATATTACATGAACACATTAGCATAGTTTAAGCATTTCGAATTAAATATCATAGGTGCCTTGCGATGAAAACTGAGTTTCTAACGATAAAAGTGGATCCACTGGAACCACCGAGGACAAAATCAAAATTCCGAGACCTTCGTGCACATCTAGAGAACATGTTGGCATAGTTTAAAGGTTTCGAATTAAATACCCTAGGAGCCTTTCGATGAAAACTGATTTTCTAATGATAAAAGTGGTTCCACTGGAACCACCTGGGGCAAAATCTAAATTCCGAAACCTTCATGCATATCTAGAGATGTTACCTAAACACATTAGCATAGTTTAAGCGTTTCGAATTAAATATCGTAGGAGCCTTGCGATGAAAACTGATTTTCAAATGATAAAAGTGGTTCCACTGGAATCACCTAGGACCAAATGAAAATTCCGAACCCTTCATGCACATCTAGAGATATTACCTCAACACGTTGGCATAGTTTAAAGGTTTCGAATAAAATACCCTAGGAGCCTTTCGATGAAAACTGATTTTTTAACGATAAAAGTGGTTCCACTGGAACCACCTGGGGCAAAATCAAAATTCCGAAACCTTCATGCATATCTAGAGATGTTACCTAAACACATTAGCATAGTTTAAAGGTTTCGAATTAAATACCTAATGAGCCTTTTGATGAAAACTGATTTTCTAACGATAAAAGTGGTTCCACTGGAACCACCTGGGGCCAAATCAAAATTCCGAAACCTTCATACACATCTAGTGATGCTACCTGAACACATTAGCATAGTTTATACAACTCAAATTAAATACCCTAGGAGCCTTTCGATGAAAACTGATTTTCTAATGATAAAAGTGGTTCCACCGGAACCACCTTCATGAACATCTAGAGATGTTACCTGAACACATTAGCATAGTTTAAACGTTTTGAATTAAATACCCTAGGAGCCTCTTGATGAAAACTGATTTTCCAGCGATAAAAGTGGTTCCACTGGAACCAACTGGGACCAAATCAAAATTCCGAACCATTTCTGCACATCTAGAGATGTTACCTGAACACATTAGCATAGTTTGAACGTTTCGAATAAAATAGGAGCCTTTCGATAAAAACTGATTTCTAACGATCAAAGTGGTTCCACTGGAAGCACCTGGGGCCAAAACAAAATTCCGAAACCTTCCTGCATATCTAGAGATGTTACCTGAACACATTAGCATAGTTAAAACGTTTCGAATAAAATACCCTAGGAGCCTTTCGATGAAAACTAATTTTCTAACGATAAAAGTGGTTCCACTAGAACCACCTGGGGCCAAATCAAAATTCCGAAACCTTCATGCACATATAGAGATGTTACTTGAACACATTAGCATAGTTTAAACGTTTCGAATTAAATACCGTAGGAGCGTTTCGATAAAAACTGATTTTCTATTGATAAAAGTGGTTCTACTGGAACCACCTGGGGCCAAATCAAAATTTCGAAACCTTCATGCACATCTAGAGATGTCAGCTGAACACATTAGGATAGCTTAAACGTTTCGAATAAAATACCCTAAGAGCCGTTTGATGAAATCTGATTTTCTCACGATAAAAGTGGTTCCACTGGAACCACCTGGGGCCAAATCAAATTTCCGAAACCTTCATGCACATCTGGAGATGCTACCTGAACACATTAGCATAGTTTATACGATTCATATTAAATACCCTATAAGACTTTCGATGAAAACTGATTTTCCAATGATACATATGGTTCCACTGGAACAACCTGGGGCCAAATCAAATTCCGAAACCTTCATGCACATCTAGAAATTTTACCTGAACACCTTAGCATAGTTTTAACGTTTCGAATAAAATAACCTAGGAGCGTTTCGATGAATACTGATTTCATAATGATAAAAGTGGTTCCACTGGAACCACCTGGGGCCAAATCAAAATGCTGAACCCTTCATGCACATCCTGAGATGTTACCTGAACACATTAGCATAGTTTAAACGTTTCGAATTAAATACCCTAGGAGCCTTTCAAAGAAAACTGATTTTCCAACGATAAACGTTGTTCCACTGGAACCACCTGGGGCCAAATCAAAATTCAGAAACCTTCATGCACATCTAGAGATGTTACCTGAACACATTAGCATAGCTTAAACATTTCGAATTAAATACCCTAGGAGCCTTTTGATGAAAACTGATTTCCTAACGTTAAAAGTGGTTCCATGGGAACCATCTGGGGCGAAATCAAAATTCCGAAACCTTCATGCACATCTAGAGATATTACCTGATCACATTAGAATAGTTTAAGCGTTTCGAATAAAATATCGTAGGAGCCTTGCGATGAAAACTGATTTCCTAATGATAAAAGTGGTTCCACTGGAACCACCTAGGACCAAATCAAAATTCCGAAACATTCTTGCACATCCAGAGATGTTACCTGAACACATTGGCATACTTTAAAGGTTTCGAATTAAATACCTTAAGAGTCTTTTGATGACAACTGATTTTCTAACGATTAAAGTGGTTCCACTGGAACCACCTGGGGCCAAATCAGAATTCCGAAACCTTCATACACATCTAATGATGCTACCTGAACACATTAGCATAGTTTATATGGTTCAAATTAAATACCCTAGGAGCCTTTCGATGAAAACTGATTTTCCAATGATAAAAGAGCTTTCACAGGAATCACCTGGGGCCAAATCAAATTCCGAAACCTTCATGCACATCTAGAGATGTTACCTGAACACCTTAGCATAGTTTTAACGTTTCGAATTAAATACCCTAGGAGCCTTTCGAAGAAAACTGATTTTCCAACGATAAACGTTGTTCCACTGGAACCACCTGGGGCCAAATCAAAATTCAGAAACCTTCATGCACATCTAGAGATGCTACCTGAACACATTAGCATAGCTTAAACATTTCGAATTAAATACCCTAGGAGCCTTTCGAGGAAAACTGATTTTCCAGCGATAAAAGTGGTTTCACTGGTACTACCTGGACCAAATCAAAATTCCGAATGCTTCATGCACATCTAGAGATGTTACCTGAACACATTAGCATAGTTTGAATGTTTCGAATTAAATAGGAGCCTTTCGATGAAAACTGATTTCTAACGATAAAAGTGGTTCCTCTGGAACCACCTGGGGCCAAATCAAAATTCGGAAACCTTCCTGCACATTCTAGAGATGTTACCTGAACACATTATCATAGTTTAAATGTTTCGAATTAAATACCCTAGGAGCCTTTCGATGAAAACTAATTTTCTAACGATAAAAGTGGTTTCACTTGAACCACCTGGGGCCAAATCAAAATTCCGAAACCTTCATGCACATCTAAAGATGTTACCTGAACACATTATCATAGTTTAAACATTTGAATTAAATACCGTAGGAGCCTTTCGATAAAAACTGATTTTCTAATGTAAAAGTGGTTCCACTGGAACCACCTGGGGCCATATAAAAATTCCGAACTTTTCATGCACATCTAGAGATGTCACCTGAACACATTAGGATAGTTTAAACGTTTCGAATTAAATACCATAAGAGCCTTTTGATGAAAACTGATTTTCTAATGATAAAAGTGGTTCTTCTGGAACCACCTGGGGCCAACTCAAAATTCCGAAACCTTCATGCACATCTAGATATGCTACCTGAACTCATTAGCATAGTTTATACGATTCATATTAAATACCCTAGAAGACTTTCGATGAAAACTGATTTTCCAATGATAAAAGAGCTTTCACAGGAATCACCTGGGACCAAATCAAATTCCGAAACCTCCATGCACATCTAGAGATGTTACCTGAACACCTTAGCATAGTTTTAACATTTGGAATTAAATAACCTAGGAGCCTTTGGATGAAAACTGATTTTCTAACGATAAAAGTTGTTCCACTGGAACCACCTGGGGCCAAATCAAAATTCCGAACGCTTCATGCACATCTAGAGATGTTACCTGAACACATTAGCATAGGTTAAACGTTTCGAATTAAATACCCTAGGAGCCTTTCAAAGAAAACTGATTTTCCAACGATAAAAGTTGTTCCACTGGAACCACCTGGGGCCAAATCAAAATTCGGAAACCTTCATGCACATCTAGAGATGTTACCTGAACACATTATCATAGTTTAAACGTTTCGAATTAAATAACGTAGGAGCCTTTCGATAAAAATTGATTTTCAAATGGTAAAAGTGGTTCCACTGGAACCACCTGGGGCCATATAAAAATTCTGAAACCTTCATGCAGATCTAAATATTTTACCAGAACACCTTAGCATAGTTTTAACGTTTCGAATTAAATAACCTAGGAACCTTTCGATGAAAACTGATTTCCTAATGATAAAAGTGGTTCCACTGGAACCACCTGGGGCCAAATCAAAATTCTGAACCCTTCATGCACATCTAGAGGTGTTACCTGAACACATTAGCATAGTTTAAACGTTTCGAATTTAATACCCTAGGAGACTTTCGAAGAAAACTGATTTTCCAACGATAAAAGTTGTTTCACTGGAAACACCTAGGGCCAAATCAAAATTCCGAAACATTCATTCACATCTAGAGATGTTACCTGAACACATTAGCATAGCTAATAAAAGCGGTTCCATGGGAACCACCTGGGGGCGAAAACAAAATTCCGAAACCTTCATGCACATCTAGAGATGTTACCTGAAAACGTTAGAATAGTTTAAGGATTTCGAATTAAATACCCTAGTAGCCTTTCGAAGAAAACTGATTTTCCAACGATAAAAGTTGTTTCGCTGGAAACACCTAGCGCCAAATCAAAATTCCGAAAACTTCGTGCACATCTAGAGATGTTACCTGAACTCATTAGCATAGCTTGAACATTTCGAATTAAATACCCTCGGAGTCTTTCGATGAAAACTGATTTTCTAAAAAAAGTGGTTCCACTGGAACAACCTGATGCCAAATCAAAATTCTGAATCCTTCATGCACATCTAGAGATATTACATGAACACATTAGCATAGTTTAAGCGTTTCGAATTAAATATCATAGGAGCCTTGCGATGAAAACTGATTTTCTAACGATAAAAGTGGTTCCACTGCAACCACCTGGGGCCAAATCAAAATTCCGAAACCTTCCTGCACATTCTAGAGATGTTACCTTAACACATTAGCATAGTTTAAACGTTTCGAATTAAATACCCTAGGAGCCTTTTGATGAAAACTAATTTTCAAATGATAAAAGTGGTTCCACTTGAACCACCTGGGGCCAGATCGAAATTCAGAAACCTTCATGCATATCTAGAGATATTACATGAACACATTAGCATAGTTTAAGCGTTTCGAATTAAATACCGTAGGAGCCTTTCCATAAAAACTGATTTTCTAATGATAAAAGTGGTTCCACTGGAACCACCTGAGGCCATATAAAAATTCTGAACTTTTCATGCACATCTAGAGATGTCACTTGAAAACATTAGGATAGTTTTAACGTTTCGAATTAAATACCCTAAGAGCCTTTTGATGAAAACTGATTTTCTAATGATAAAAGTGGTTCTTCTGGAACCACCTGGGGCCAAATCAAAATTCCGAAACCTTCATGCACATCTAGATATGCTACCTGAACTCATTAGCATAGTTTATACGATTCATATTAAATACCCTAGAAGACTTTCGATGAAAACTGATTTTCCAATGATAAAAGTGCTTTCACTGGAATCACCTGGGGCCAAAACAAATTCCGAAACCTTCATGCAGATCTAGATATTTTACCTGAACACCTTTGCATAGTTTTAACATTTCGAATTAAATAACCAAGGAGCCTTTCGATGAAAACTGATTTCCTAATGATAAAAGTGGTTCCACTGGAACCACCTGGGGCCAAATCAAAATTCTGAACCCTTCATGCACATCTAGAGATGTTACCTGAACACATTAGCATAGTTTAAACATTTGGAATTAAATACCCCAGGAGTCTTTCGAAGAAAACTGATTTTCCAACGATAAAAGTTGTTTCACTGGAACAACCTAGGGCCAAATCAAAATTCCAAAACATTCATGCACATCTAGAGATGTTACCTGAACACATTAGAATAGCATAAACATTTCGAATTAAATACCCTAGGAGCCTTTCGATGAAAACTGATTTTCAAACGATAAAAGTGGTTCCATGGGAACCACCTGGGGGTGAAAACAAAATTCCGAAACCTTCATGCACATCTAGAGATGTTACCTGAACACGTTAGAATAGTTTAAGCGTTTCGCATTAAATACCCTAAGAGATGTTTGATGAAAACTTATTTTCTAACGATAAAAATGGTTCCACTGGAACCACTGGGGGCTAAATCAAAAATTCAGAAACCTTCATGCACATCTACGGATGTTACCTGAACACATTACCATAGTTTAAACGTTTCAAATTAAACACCAAGGAGCCTTTCGATGAGAACTGATTTTCTAATGATAAAAGTGGATCCACTGGAACCACTGGGGGGCCAAATCAAAATTCCGAAACCTTCATGCACATCTAGAGATGTCATCTGAACACATTACCATAGTTTAAACGCTTCGAATTAAACACCGTAGGAGCCTTTCGATAAAAACTGTTTTTCTAATGATAAAAGTAGTTCCACTGGAACCACCTGAGGCCAAGTCAAAATACCGAAACCTTCATTCACCTCTAGAGATGTTACTTGAACACATTAGCATTGTATAAGCATTTCGAATTAAATACCCTAGGAGCCTTTCGATGAAAACTGATTTTCTAACGATAAAAGAGGTTCCACTGCAACCACTGGGGCAAAATAAAAATTCCGAAACCTTCGTGCACATCTAGAGATGTTACCTGAACACATTAGCAGAGTTTAAACGTTTCGAATTAAATACCGTAGGGGCCTTTCGATAAAAACTGATTTTCAAATGATAAAAGTGGTTCCACTGGAACCACCCGGGGCCATATAAAAATTCCGAACTTTTCATGCGCATCTAGAGATGTCACCTTAACACATTAGGATAGTTTGAACGTTTCGAATTAAATACCCTAAGAGCCTTCTGATGAAAACCGATTTTCTAATGATAAAAGTGGTTCTTCTGGAACCGCCTGGGGCCAAATTAAAATTCCGAAACCTTCATGCACATATAGATATGCTACCTGAACTCATTAGCATAGTTTATACGATTCATATTAAATACCCTAGAAGACTTTCGATGAAAACTGATTTTCCAATGATAAAAGTGCTTTCACTGGAATCATCTGGGGCCAAATCAAATTCCGAAACCTTCCTGCAGATCTAGATATTTCACTTGAACACCTTAGCATAGTTTTAATGTTTCGAATTAAATAACCTAGGAGCCTTTCGATGAAAACTGATTTCCTAATGATAAAAGTGGTTCCACTGGAACCACCTGGGGCCAACTCAAAATTCTGAACCCTTCATGCACATCTAGAGATGTTACCTGAACACATTAGCATAGTTTAAACATTTCGAATTAAATACCCTAGTAGCCTTTCGAAGAAAACTGATTTTCCAACGATAAAAGTTGTCTCACTGGAAAAACCTAGCGCCAAATCAAAATTCTGAAACCTTCATGCACATCTAGAGATGTTACCTGAACTCATTAGCATAGCTTAAACATTTCGAATTAAATACCCTAGGAGTCTTTCGATGAAAACTGATTTTCTAAAAAAATTGGTTCCACTGGAACAACCTGATGCCAAACCAAAATTCCGAAACATTCATGCACATCTAGAGATATTACATGAACACATTAGCATAGTTTAAGCGTTTCGAATTAAATATCATAGGAGCATTGCCATGAAAACTGATTTTCAAACGATAAAAGTGGTTCCACTGGAACCACCTGGGGCAAATCACAATTCCGAAACCTTCCTGCACATTCTAGAGATGTTACCTTAACACATTAGCATAGTTTAAACATTTCGAATTAAATACCCTAGGAGCCTTTTGATGAAAACTAATTTTCTAATGATAAAAGTGGTTCCACTTGAACCACCTGGGGCCAAATCAAAATTCCGAAACCTTCATGCATATCTAGAGATATTACATGAACACATTAGCATAGTTTAAGCGTTTCGAATTAAATATCATAGGTGCCTTGCGATGAAAACTGAGTTTCTAACGATAAAAGTGGATCCACTGGAACCACCGAGGACAAAATCAAAATTCCGAGACCTTCGTGCACATCTAGAGAACATGTTGGCATAGTTTAAAGGTTTCGAATTAAATACCCTAGGAGCCTTTCGATGAAAACTGATTTTCTAATGATAAAAGTGGTTCCACTGGAACCACCTGGGGCAAAATCTAAATTCCGAAACCTTCATGCATATCTAGAGATGTTACCTAAACACATTAGCATAGTTTAAACGTTTCAAATTAAATACCCTAGGAGCCTATCGAAGAAAACTGATTTTCCAACGATAAAAGTTGTTCCATTGGAACCACCTGGGGCCAAATGAAAATTCCGAAACCATCATGCACATCTAGAGATGTTACCTGAACACAATAGCATAGCCTAAACATTTCGAATTAAATACCCTAGGAGCCTTTCGATGAAAACTGATTTTCTAACGATAAAAGTGGTTCCATGGGAACCACCTGGGGCGAAATCAAAATTCCGAACATTCATGCACATCCAGAGATGTTACCTGAACAAATTAGCATAGGTTAAACATTTCGAATTAAATACCCTAGGAGCCTTTCGATGAAAACTAATTTTCTAACGATAAAAGTGGTTCCACTGGAACCACCTGGGGCCAAATCAAAATTCCGAAACATTCATGCACATCTAGAGATATTACCTGAACACATTAGCATAGTTTAAGCATTTCGAATTAAATATCATAGGAGCCTTGCGATGAAAACTGATTTTCTAATGATAAAAGTGGTTCCACTGGAACCACCTAGGACCAAATCAAAATTCTGAAACCTTCATTCACATCTAGAGAAGTTACCTGAACACATTGGAATAGTTTAAAGGTTTCGAATTAAATGCCCTTGGAGCCTTTCGATGAGCCTTTCGATGAAAACTGATTTTCTAATGATGAATATGGTTCCACTGGAACCACCTGGGGCAAAATCAAAATTCCGAAACCTTCATGCATATCTAGAGATGGTACCTAAACACATTAGCATAGTTCAAATGTTTCGAACTAAATACCTGAAGAGTCTTTTGATGACACTGATTTTCTAACGAATAAAGTGGTTCCACTGGAACCACCTGGGGCCAAATCAAAATTCCGAAACCTTCATACACATCTAATGATGCTACCTGAACACATTAGCATAGTTTATACGATTCAAATTAAATACCCTAGGAGCCTTTCGATGAAAACTGATTTTCTAACAATGAAAGTGGTTCCACTGGAACCACCTTCATGAACATCTAGAGATGTTACCTGAACATATTAGAATAGTTTAAACGTTTTGAATTAAATATCCTAGGAGCCTTTCGATGAAAACTGATTTTCCAGCGATAAAAGTGGTTCCACTGGTACCACCTGGGACCAAATCAAAATTCCGAAAGCTTCATGCACATCTAGAGATGTTACCTGAACACATTAGCATAGTTTGAACGTTTCGAATTAAATAATAGCCTTTCGATGAAAACTGATTTCTAACGATAAAAGTGGTTCCTCTGGAACCACCTGGGGCCAAATCAAAATTCCAAAACCTTCCTGCACATTCTAGAGATGTTACCTGAACACATTAGCATAGTTTAAACGTTTCGAATTAAATGCGCTAGGAGCCTTTCGATAAAAACTGATTTTCTAATGATAAAAGTGGTTCCACTGGTACCACCTGGGACCAAATCAAAATTCCGAAAGCTTCATGCACATCTAGAGATGTTACCTGAACACATTAGCATAGTTTGAACGTTTCGAATTAAATAATAGCCTTTCGATGAAAACTGATTTCTAACGATAAAAGTGGTTCCTCTGGAACCACCTGGGGCCAAATCAAAATTCCAAAACCTTCCTGCACATCTAGAGATGTCACCTGAACACATTAGGATAGTTTGAACGTTTCGAATTAAATAACCTAAGAGCCTTTTGATGAAAACTGATTTTCTAATGATAAAAGTGGTTCTTCTGGAACCACCTGGGGCCAAATCAAAATTCCGAAACCTTCATGTACATCTAGAGATATGCTACCTGAACTCATTAGCATAGTTTATATGATTCATATTAAATACCCTAGAAGACTTTCGATGAAAACTGATTTTCCAATGATAAAAGTGCTTTCACTGGAATCACCTGGGGCCAAATCAAATTCCGAAACCTTCCTGCAGATCTAGATATTTTACCTGAATACCTCAGCATAGTTTTAACGTTTCGAATTAAATAACCTAGGAGCCTTTCGATGAAAACTGATTTCCTTATGATAACTGGTTCCACTGGAGCCACCTGGGGCCAACTAAAAATTCTGAAACCTTCATACACATCCAGAGATGTTACCTGAACACATTAGCATAGTTTAAACGTTTCAAATTAAATATCCTAGGAGCCTTTCGAAGAAAACTGATTTTCCAACGATAAAAGTTGTTTCAATGGAAACACCTAGGGCCAAATCAAAATTCCGAAACCTTCATGCACATCTAGAGATGTTGCCTGAAGACATTAGCATAGCTTAAACATTTCGAATTAAATACCCTAGGAGCCTTTCGATGAAAACTGATTTTCAAACAATAAAAGTGGTTCCATGGGAACCACCTGGGGGCGAAAACAAAATTCTGAAACCTTCATGCACATCTAGAGATGTTACCTGAACACGTCAGAATAGTTTAAGCATTTCGAATTAAATCCCCTAAGAGTTTTTCTATGAAAACAGATTTTCTAACGATAAAAGTGGTTCCACTGGAACCACTGGGTGCTAAATCAAAATTCCGAAACCTTCCTGCACATCTATGAATGTTACCTGAACACATTACCATAGTTTAAACGTTTCGAATTAAACACCAAGGATCCTTTCGATGAGAACTGATTTTCCAACGATAAAAGTGGTTCCACTGGAACCACCGGGGGCCAAATCAAAATTCCGAAGCCTTCATGCATATCTAGAGATGTCATCTGAACCCATTACCATAGTTTAAATGCTTCGAATTAAATACCGTAGGAGTCTTTCGATAAAAACTGATTTTCTAACGATAAAAGTGGTTCCACTGGAACCACCTGAGGCCAAGTCAAAATACCGAAACATTCATTCACATCTAGAGATATTACCTGAACACATTAGCATTGTACAAGCATTTCGAATTGAATACCCTAGGAGCCTTTCGATGAAAACTGATTTTCTAACGATAAAAGTGGTTCCACTGGAACCACCTGGGGCCAAATCAAAATTATGAAACCTTTATGCACATCTAGAGATGATACCTGAACACATTAGCATAGATTAAAGGTTTCGAATTAAATGCCCTAGGAGCCTTTCGATGAAAACTGATTTTCTAATGATAAAAGTGGATCCACTGGAACCACCTGGGGCCAAATCAAAATTTTTGAAACCTTCATGCACATCTAGATTAGAGTAGTTTAAGCGTTTCGAATTAAATACCCTAAGAGTCTTTCGATGAAAACTGATTTTCTAATGATAAAAGTGGTTCCACTGGAACCACTGGGGGCAAAATGAAAATTCCGAAATCTTCATGCACATCTAGAGATGTTACCTGAACACATTACCATAGTTTAAACGTTTTGAATTAAATGCCCTAGGAGCCTTTCGATGAGAACTGACTTTTCAACGATAAAAGTGGTTCCACTGGAACCACCGGGGGCCAAATCAAAATTCCGAAGCCTTCATGCATATCTAGAGATGTCATCTGAACCCATTACCATAGTTTAAATGCTTCGAATTAAATACCGTAGGAGTCTTTCGATAAAAACTGATTTTCTAACGATAAAAGTGGTTCCACTGGAACCACCTGAGGCCAAGTCAAAATACCGAAACATTCATTCACATCTAGAGATATTACCTGAACACATTAGCATTGTACAAGCATTTCGAATTGAATACCCTAGGAGCCTTTCGATGAAAACTGATTTTCTAACGATAAAAGTGGTTCCACTGGAACCACCTGGGGCCAAATCAAAATTATGAAACCTTTATGCACATCTAGAGATGATACCTGAACACATTAGCATAGATTAAAGGTTTCGAATTAAATGCCCTAGGAGCCTTTCGATGAAAACTGATTTTCTAATGATAAAAGTGGATCCACTGGAACCACCTGGGGCCAAATCAAAATTTTTGAAACCTTCATGCACATCTAGATTAGAGTAGTTTAAGCGTTTCGAATTAAATACCCTAAGAGTCTTTCGATGAAAACTGATTTTCTAATGATAAAAGTGGTTCCACTGGAACCACTGGGGGCAAAATGAAAATTCCGAAATCTTCATGCACATCTAGAGATGTTACCTGAACACATTACCATAGTTTAAACGTTTTGAATTAAATGCCCTAGGAGCCTTTCGATGAGAACTGACTTTTCAACGATAAAAGTGGTTCCACTGGAACCACCTGGGGCCACATCAAAATTTCGAACCCTTCATGCACATCTAGAGTTGTTACCTGAACACATTAGCACAGAATGAACGTTTCGAATTAAATACCGTAGGAGCCTTTCGATGAAAACTGATTTTCTAACGATACAAGTGGTTCCACTGGAACCACCTGGGGCCAAATCAAAATTTCGAACCCTTCATGCACATCTGGAGATGTTACCTGAACACATTAGCATAGATTGAACGTTTCGAATTAAATACCCTAGGAGCCTTTCGATGAAAACTGATTTTCTAACAATAAAAGTGGTTCCGCTGGAACCACCTGGGGCCAAATCAAAATTCCGAAACCTTCATGCACATCTAGAGATGTTACCTGAACACATTCCCATAGTTTAAACGTTTCGAATTAAATACTGTAGGAGCCTTTCGATAAAAACTGATTTTCTAATGATAAAAGTGGTTCCACTGGAACCACCTGGGGACAAATCAAAATTCCAAAACCTTCATTCACATCTAGAGATGTTATCTGCACACATTAGCATTGTTTAAGCGTTTCGAATTAAATACCCTAGGCGCCTTTCGATGAAAACTGATTTCCTAATGATAAAAGTGGTTCCACTGGAACCATCTGGGGCCAAATCAAAATTCTGAACCCATCATGCATATCTAGAGATATTACATGAACACATTAGCATAGTTTAAAGGTTTCGAATTAAATACCCTAGGCGCCTTTCGATAAAAAACTGATTTTCTATCGATAAAAGTGGTTCAATGGAAACCACCTGGGGCGAAATCAAAATTCCGAAACCTTCATGCACATCTAGAGATGTTACCTGAACACGTTAGAGTAGTTTAAGCGTTTCGAATTATATACCCTAAGAGTCTTTCGATGAAAACTGATTTTCTAATGATAAAAGTGGTCCCACTGGAACCACTGGGGGCAAAATCAAAATTCCGAAACCTTCATGCACATCTAGAGATGTTACCTGAACACATTACCATAGTTTAAACGTTTCGAATTAAATGCCCTAGGAGCCTTTCGATGAGAACTGACTTTTCAACGATAAAAGTGGTTCCACTGGAACCACCTGGGGCCAAATCAAAATTTCGAACCCTTCATGCACATCTAGAGCTGTTACCTGAACACATTAGCACAGATTGAACGTTTCGAATTAAATACCGTAGGAGTCTTTCGATGAAAACTGATTTTCTAACGATACAAGTGGTTCCATGGAACCTAGTTTAAACGTTTCGAATTAAATACTGTAGGAGCCTTTCGATAAAAACTGATTTTCTAATGATAAAAGTGGTTCCACTAGAACCACCTGGGGACAAATCAAAATTCCAAAACCTTCATTCACATCTAGAGATGTTACCTGCACACATTAGCATTGTTTAAGCGTTTCGAATTAAATACCCTAGGCGCCTTTCGATGAAAACTGATTTCCTAATGATAAAAGTGGTTCCACTGGAACCATCTGGGGCCAAATCAAAATTCTGAACCCATCATGCATATCTAGAGATATTACATGAACACATTAGCATAGTTTAAAGGTTTCGAATTAAATACCCTAGGCGCCTTTCGATAAAAAACTGATTTTCTATCGATAAAAGTGGTTCAATGGAAACCACCTGGGGCGAAATCAAAATTCCGAAACCTTCATGTACATCTAGAGATGTTACCTGAACACGTTAGAGTAGTTTAAGCGTTTCGAATTATATACCCTAAGAGTCTTTCGATGAAAACTGATTTTCTAATGATAAAAGTGGTCCCACTGGAACCACTGGGGGCAAAATCAAAATTCCGAAACCTTCATGCACATCTAGAGATGTTACCTGAACACATTACCATAGTTTAAACGTTTCGAATTAAATGCCCTAGGAGCCTTTCGATGAGAACTGACTTTTCAACGATAAAAGTGGTTCCACTGGAACCACCTGGGGCCAAATCAAAATTTCGAACCCTTCATGCACATCTAGAGCTGTTACCTGAACACATTAGCACAGATTGAACGTTTCGAATTAAATACCGTAGGAGTCTTTCGATGAAAACTGATTTTCTAACGATACAAGTGGTTCCACTGGAACCACCGGGGCCAAATCCAAATTTGGAAACCTTCATGCACACCTAGAGGTGTTACCTGAACACATTAGCATAGTTTGAGCGTTTCGAATTAATACCCTAGGGGCCTTTCGATGAAAACTAATTTTCTAACGATAAAAGTGGGGCCAAGTCAAAATTCTGAAACCTTCATGCACATCTAGAGATGTTACCTGAATACTTTAGCATAGATTAAAGGTTTCGAATTAAATGCCCTAGGAGCCTTTCGATGAAAACTGATTTTCTAATGATGAAAGTGGTTCCATTGGAACCACCTGGGGCCAAATCAAAATTCCGAAATCTTCATGCACATCTAGAGTTTCTACCTGAGCACATTAGCATAGTTTGAGCGTTTCGAATTAAATACCCTAGGAGCCTTTCGATGAAAACCGATTTTCTAATGATAAAAGAGGTTCCACTGGAACCACCGGGGGCCGAATCAAAATTCCGAAACCTTCATGCACATCTAGAGTTGCTACATGAGCACTTTAGCGTAGTTTAAACATTTCGAATTGAATACCCTAGGAGCCTTTCAGGGTGTGACGTACGGACGGACGGACGGACGGACGTACGGACTGACGTACGGACGGAGATCACGACTATATCCCCGCATTTTTGAAAATGCGGGGATAATAAGTGTTAAACCACAATACAAGAAACGATATTTGCCTTCAATCATATAATAAAGAAGCGGGGGGGGGGGGGGCGGACTTTTTTGGACGGCCACCATACCACTTGTGGCACAACCATACATCTTGGGGCACCAGCGTAGATTCTCTTTCTACCCCAACACCAAACACCAAACGGGCCACCCCAAACAGCCATAATGGACGGCCCACACCCTCACCGGCCCAAGCCTCTCATAGACATAAGCCCCCTTCCGGTGGTGAAGCCTATTAGACATATCCGTGACAATGGATATACCCGACCAGGTGCACAATGCGGATAGGTAAAAACACATGTCAGTGGCTTACTTTGAGCTCTACGGAGCTCTGTGGCCAGCGCTGTATGGGGGAGTACTGTGGAGGAGTACTGTGGGGTACATCTGGTCAACCTGCGAAATGAATCGTGTACAAAACCTTGCCGTGTTTGTGGTGTAGGGTAACGAACCAATTATCGCTCTGCCTGAGGTGTGGTTATAAGAACGAACATATGAAATTACTGCACCGAGGGCAGAGGGCCGCGGCAAAGGAATTTACCTGGGTGGCGGCCATCGAATTTCGATTTAGAGATGTGGTGGCAATAGGCATAGTGGTTCAGCATGGTAAGTATGGACGAATACATCGACTAGCTGCTGGCTGAAATGCAAACAACGGAGCCAGTTCAGAGTGTTGTCCGGAACATCCTGGATGAACCCATTCCAGAAGCAACAGAGAGGCGATTGCTGAGGCCTCTGCTTCCGGATGCTGCACGGCCTCCCCTTCACCTCGAACGCGTGAGAGAAAAAGGAAGGAAACTGTTGAGGAGTTTGACCCAGCCAAACAATGGCGACAATTCGACTTGGATGTCGAAGTCCCTCATCCGGTGAAGCTGTCAGATGATGAACCATGGGTCGATCTTGTGAACGACGACAAAGACGAGTTTGAAGCTGATGGCGCCACCGCGGTCTTCTCTACATGGAGGGTAGAGGAAGAGGACCCCCTTGACATCGGCGACGTTGAGATCGGCCGACTGGCCCTGGATGCCTGCATGACGGAGACTGGGTCGTCGAAGATAAGTTCGACCCTGTCCGTGCCGAGAGGAAGAAGGGACTGAACATCGTTGAGATCTCTCAAGAAACTAAGCCGGGCGCGCTGACCGGGATCGACCAGGTGTCCTATCAGAATGCTTACCCTATTACCGCGGCCGTTAACGGGCTCTACCATCTCAGAGACCCAGGCCCAGCAAACCTAGCACCAATGGAAGAAGATGCTCTCAACTTTGTCGCGCAGAGAGTGGTGGAGCACGTCGAGGGCGCTCTCAGAGGACAGGGCCTAACCTCCACCACGCGACAGAAATTCGAGGAGTGGGAGAAGAGAGTCCATGGCGCTGGTGCAACTGTCGACGATGTGGACGAGTTCGAGAAGATCCTCAAGCGGGCCATCATCCTGAAGAACATTGCCGGCGAGGATATGTACAACAGTGACAAATATGGGAGAGGCTACCATCGCCCCATAGAGCTCAACTGCCATAACGGCCACGCCTGGTCCAAAGATTTGCACTTCCCTCAGACAAGGCAGGTCCAGATATACGAGGGTGACGTCTGGGAAGCCATCAGACAGGCCACCCAAAACGAGCCAATCGCTGTCTGCCTACTCGGAGGTGGTCAGGATAGACAGCTCAGCGTCGACCAGTTCGTCCTACATGACGGCCATACCTTTAGGACTCAAGAGGCCACCAAACCCTCCAGAAGGCCTGCGTCTCTCTAGGAGATGAATCTCTTGCCGACAGGGCTTTGGAGTGAACCACGAAGCCAGCATCGTCGCGAAGGAAAGGAATGACTGGAAGCGACCTTAGTATCTTTCCTGGATGACATCCAAAAGGCTTGTGTCGGACATGGCCACTGTGGCCTCTGGAACGCAGAATGGTATCACGTCTATGACATCGTAAGCATTGACATGAAGGCATGCTATCCCTCAAATTTCCAAGGTCTGCCCTACTTCGAACGTTTCGGTCATTCAAAGGCCAACATGACCCGTCTAGCAATCAATGGTGCTTTGCCCAAAGACATAGGTACCGGTTTCGCCCAAATACGCAAGTGGGCTTTCGACCCAAGTGTCCACCCTGTCATTCCTGCATGATTGGGGTGGGGTGGGGGAGGGGGCATTTCGAGGAGCGGGGCTCTTCTCATATCTCGTGGGTCCCGGCATCCTAACCTGATTAGAGGTAGGAGAAGCCATCATCGCTTTTGGAAAGAAGAATGTCGTCTGGCTCCCCGAAGATAGAGATCAGGGCTGCAGCATCATCGGGAAGTTCACTCAGGGCGCAAAAGCCGATGGTAAACGATTGACTCGCCGCCTGGTCACAGATCATGGTGAACTAGATTATCTTGCGAGAGATACTCGCCAAAGTGGCACTCTTTTCGGAGCCCCAGAACGGTGTCCCCTAGGTCATGTGCTAACTTACTATGATGGCAGCCAGCCCCAGTACGCCCACCTAAGGGCGTCTATGTAGCATACGCCCATATTAACCTTCTCGATATGTTACAGCGTTTCGACAAAGAAGAGGCGGTTCGGGTGGCGACAGACGACATATATGTCAAGAAAACAATACTCTACAAACTCAACGGCGTCCAAGCCTATGTACCACCGGAAGTCCAACCTGAGGGCTATTGCACAAGGTGTTGCCGCTATCATGACGAACCCACCCTACAGCCTCCCGAAAGGTGTAAGTCCTGCCAGCTCAGTGGCGCAACAAGGATGAGCAGCCAATTATGCATGCCACAGGAACACGTCGACTACCTCCCCAAGCCAGACTGTTGTAGCGCCACGAAAGACCTCCCTCCCTGCACTACTCCGAGGTATAATGACCCACTGACCCACCATCAGCTGAGTTACCTCAACGGTGGAGGAGGTAGCGGCAAGACAACGAGAGCGATCGAGCTCTTCAGGGTGCGAGACCAGAACGACTGGACGCCATACCGCATGGGCCAGAAGTTCATCCCCCGTCTCATCATCTGGGATGAGATCTGCACGGTTCGCCGGCCTATCCTAGAAATGTTCTTGGAATGGCTGGACCAGCGTGGGGTTCAGGTTATCTGCTGTGGTGATCAAGGCCAGCCACCACCAATCGCAGGTGAGATGCCCCAGGACTGGTTACGTCAAGCAGTGGATTATTACGGAGAGGTCAAGGCAGACCACCGGGCAAAAGATGATGCGCTCAAGGCCCTGAAAAGGCACACCCGCCTCCAGACTGACAAGGTTCAGTGTCAGGAGATGCGGAAGGCTCTCCCCAGCTGTCTCGGATGGGAGCGCTTCATGGAGCAATGGAGCCCAGCTGACCTGATTCTCGCTAGCCGGCAGAAGGTTCTCGACCGGGCACAAGAGCTGTTACTCCAAAGACACAAGGATTACTTTCCAGACACCCTGGTACCGCTGCTATACCACCCCAAGGACAGCCGAAAACAGAACATTATGGTTCCCATCCTGGGCACAGACTGCGAAGAAGAGCTCGTCCTCAATGACATCGTTGAAGTCACCATTGAGGCCGCTGAACAGGCTATCAACGCCGATGATTGGCGCCTCGGGTATGCCCTCACAGTCCACTCAAGCCAGGGACTCACTATCCACGACCCACAGAAGGTTTGGATCATAGACGACTTCCTACAACGGTCTAACCTCGCCTACCTCGCCGTTTCCCGCGTGGAGTATATGCAGCAGCTCTAACGGGTGACCTGTCCACCAGATGAGGGTACAGAGGTCAGACAGCCCACAGAGCCGTCGGAACGACCGCTCCGCAAAAAACATCGCGAGGAAGCTCTTCGCCCACAAGCGCCAAAGGACTCCCGGGGTTCAATCTCAAGGTCGACTACATCCTGCGGCTCAAGGAGGACCAATCTAACCACTGTGCAACACGCATCATCGAGATGCTGTGGGCTTACTAGCCCAAAGATACATATCAGTTCAGTGTCAACCGGCTGGACAACAGCAGGGGGTTCTGCCGGGGGAACGTGCGATTGACCTGTTTAGAGTGTAACCGAAAAAGAGGAGATGCAAAGGCACATCCGCCTCCGGACTGACCTAGTGTTTAGGCCGAATGACTACTCCATCAAGAGGCAGCTGGGTGTCGGGAGGCACCACAAGCAGCTCTTCCCGGACGAAGTCACGGGCTGGTTCATCCAACAAATAGTAGCGCACAGGTTCGCCGGGCTTGGTGACCGAGCGTCCAAGCCGGTACACATGGAGGACAACACAGGATCGGTTGCGCGACGGCAACCCCCTCCAGCTCGCCTGCTTGGTAGAGATAGCGAACACCCACATTGGAGGGGAGCTTCTGCTCCTTGGGGCAAACAGGGCGTCTAGAAACCACACAAGAGGGCTTTGTGTCACAAACCTTGGCTTTGGCGGCGTCAGATGGCCTCTTTTTAGTTAAGCCAGTCACCTCACCATTCAGCGCCGCAAGAACGGCAGGCAGCCAAGCGACCCATTCCCTCTCACCTGACGATAACCTCATCTCCTGGTCGTATTGGTACCCGAATAGTCGCATAAACTCGTCCTCAACGAACGTAAGACAAAGTTTATCATTTTACATCCACAGGGTGATACTTACTCTATTGGAAGTAGGAGAATTGTGCGTAACAATTCAACCATCCAACCTATCGCAAATAACCAAGAAGAAAAATTTGTCAAATTCTTAGGAAGTTTTGTGGATGAAAATATGAACTTCAGGCACCATCTTTCGGTTGTCTGTTCCAAAATTTTCAGGGCTATTTATGCCATAAACAGAGTGAAAAGGATTCTGCCACAAAAACTCTTTGAAAACATTATATTACTCTCTAATCCACAGTCGCATGCTGGACGGTATTCAAATTTGGAGGCACTCGCCCTCCACTAGAGCGCTCACAAAACTGCAAAAAAAGGTCATCCGAATCATACCCAACAAAAAATTCAATGCACACACCGACCCACTATTTAGAAACCAATGCATTTTAAAATTCACAGACTTGTATAAATTTCACGTTCAGCTGTTTATGCATGATTGGCAAAATAAAATGTTGTCAGGTAAATTACGCACAGATAAACCGAGGACTCAGTTCTCTGCTAACCTTGCCATACACACTTCCTCTAGGACGTGGAACAATATTGAACCATTCGTTCAAAATTATTCAAGACCACTATTCAAAAAAAACTTTAACTGAACAATTTCTAAGCTCATACTCACTACATGTCAACTGTAACAATCCAGTATGCCCCGACTGTCGGCCGTAGCTCTGTTTATCTCATCGCTACCTTTCTATTGAACTCAATCTTCCTCACATGTCAAAAACATAGAATAGATTTTTCACATGATGGAAGAACCAGCCTAACATATCATTTACAGTAGGGACATAAAATGACCTCCTACTGGAGAACACGCTGTTGTCAGGATTGCCTCGATTCTTATATCTGCTTCTCGTTTTCATTTCACTGCTTTCATCTTTTTCTTTTCCTTTCTTTGTTTTTTTTTCTCACCTTTTTCTTGTTCATTTTTTTAACGGGAATGGCGGGAAGACAGCCACTAGTGGCTACGCCATCTCCCTGTGGTGCAATCATGTAGTTGTGAATAATGTTACCTCTATGTATATGTTTGGTTTTGATTGTATACATGTTGCACTACTGAATAAAATCAATCAATCAATCAATCAATCAATCAATCAATCAATCAATCAATCAATCAATCAATCAATCAATCAATCAATCAATCGGGTTATTGCCAAACGTATTACTGTGGTTATAGCACTAGCAGCTGCAGTAGGGGCTTGTGGATTGGCAGGCGTCTTCGGAAAGTTTGTAAGCCGAAGGATCATAAAGAAGGCAAAAAAGCATAACACCATTGCCACCTTAGCGGAGGCCAAGCTTTCAAGCATCGCAGATCTGTATTTAAAGGCTGTTGCCGATGGCCAGATGTCCGAGGAGGAATTCAGTCGTGAACTCGCGGAGGTACAGAAATTCAACTAACTTCGGCGTGATATCCCCAAGGCATCTCGCCGAGAGAGCTCACAGGGCACAAAAAGCGAGATGCTGCTGCTGATGCGCCAAGAACACGCCAGGCAGAGACAGGGACCCCTTGCGCCCGCTGTTGTTCCTTCAGAACGGGAACAATGGGAACAATGGGAAGGTCTGAGACCAGAGCCCACGGCACCCGCCGACCCGTAGTTGCTGTGCAACTCTCACGGGCTTTTAGGATTACTTTACAGCATAGCTAGGCGGCCTTCCGTTCCGAAGGAACAGACCAACTTCCGTCAACCCCCCCCCCCCCCCCCCAAAAAAAAACAACAAACCCTTTTTGACACGCGGGGCGAATCACTGGACGAGTTTGTAGCTAACAAGCCCGACCACACACAGCCCTAGTATGATGAAGGCGATCCCACGGTCCTTCTGCCCGGCTGATGGTGTGAAAAAGTCTTCTAGTTGCGGTTCTGGGCAAGACTGTTTAAACTGTTCCCAGTTACCTGGGTATAGTCGCGAATCGCAGCATCGACATCATGGAATGTGCGCAAGGCAAGGCATGGCATTGGCGACGTAATTCTTTGTTGATCCAATCGAGGCATTCTGTTTAGCTTTTCTACTGCTTTGTCATGTCGCACACGTTCCGCACCAGCATCGTTATCCCGAAACTTGGAGAAGAGGTAGTTGCTGCCAGAGAAGGCCACTGCGTTAACAAGGGCGTCCCCAACTAGCATTGCGATCGGGGTCATCTTGTTATTTCATAATATCTGCTGGAATGATTCCTTGTTTAATTAGCATGTCCTTGGTTGCTATCGCCAGCCCCACGTCAAGGACTACCATCCCGACGTCATAGCCGGTGAAGTCAAGTTCAGGGGTGGCTCCCTTCATTGCCATCTCACCTAAGCGGGCATATTCTATTGCGAGGGCAGAGACCACGGCGCTGTGATAGGCAGCATTGACCAGCATCTTTCCATCTGCTGAAGACATTGTATTGTATATATATATACTATATACTGCACTATATATAATGGGTCTGAAGATACCTTTAAATGTTTGTTCGGAGGTGCCGCGCAGCGGATGAACGGATCAACAGGCGGTGTCATTAGATTGGCCGCCGACTTTGTTGTTCCTGTTCCTTTGGAAACTTCGGATCTGGAACCATAATGCCAAGCTAGCCAACCCAACCGCCCCAGTAATCCACGGAGACCAGTCATCTAATGAACTGCGTTCGTGATGCATTGCATTCGAGACCCCTTGCTTCTGTCCATGTTGTCCATATTGTCCCAGTTGTCCCCGTTCAGAAGGAACAACTGGTCCATCAGCCGCTTGGGTTGCTACTATGTTGTTTACGACCATTCTCTGGAGATTGGCCTTCTCGTCTTGCAACTGGACCAGGGCTTTCTGTTGTTTTGCATTCCGGGCGGCAGCTCCTGTCCGTCCGGCGGACACTTTTTAGGGTCTTTCTGTCACTCCCGTTGTTCCTGCGGAACGGGGACAACAGGAACAACCGACGACTCAGTGGCTGGCGCAGCTGTCACTCTCTCCACCTGTTTCTCTTCCATTGGAACAACAGTAATTATCGGCAGGTTTGGCTCTGTCATCGACGACATCGTCTTGATTTGTTAAAGGGTAGATGTGTCCAAATCGACAGCGTTTAGCAGTGGTTAGCATCGTGGTTAGCCGGGCTAAGTACATGCCATAGCGATGATATAGCTCGCGCGTTGTACTGCTTAGCGCGTGCCCAACAAATGCATCTGCCTCAAGATCAGTAACCAACTTTAGTTGGTTCTCTGGAGGTATGGGAAGAAACATGCTGACCACCCCTGCATAGAGATGTAGTGCAGCCGCCCCCAGAGTTTTTGTCATTGCTGCGCCGAGCCGTGCGTCATATCGTGCATAGAGTTTATCGATTTCCTAATCGTCCATGGCGTCGATCGGGTGAATTGTGAGGTTTTTCCCTATATACTGTTTAGCTTGCCCACCGGAAGCTAATGCAGCTAGCCTTTCGCGTTTGGCCCCATCGACCTGTTTTTCCTTCGGAAGCTCCAAAGGAACAGGCACAGCAGGATCCACTGCCGTCTTGCCTCCCTGTTGTTCCCTTTGAACAGCGCCACCTTGCTCATCCCCAGCAGTTGGTCAATGATATCGTCACAATACATGGTCTGAATACATGTACATATACGCCGTCTGAGTCTAATATAGCACATAACAATGTGCAATGCCGCCCACCCCAGCACACTTATATACAGTGCTTGGGTCACTTGAATAGCTGCTTGGGTCACTAGAATCTCTACTTCCCACATAATATAGGTTCATTATCACAACACTTTATAAGTGGTTTGTTGGTCTGTTTTTAACACTAGCCGGGATGCTTACTCTCTGCCAATGCCTGGCGAATTGCTACACGTTCCTCACGGCTTCAAATCACATCATTCTCTCGTAGACAGTCTTCGAAGCTGTCTCTGTCCTTACAGTGAAACAGGCCAGCCCAGCGTGTCTGCTCGCGTAGATCCTTTAAGACAGAGTTACACTTCTGAGTCAAAACCCAAACGCTCTGCTGCGCACGACGACCCGAGAAGGCTAGCTCAGACAGCATGTCTTTCTTTTGCGTCAAAGCTTTCGTAGCCGAGCAATCGTCGATAATGTGTAAGGTTGACTCCCCCGGAACATCTGATAGAAGGCCCGTAGATATGAGTGGAGGTGTTCACCATGGTTTTCTGTGTACCCATCGGGGTCATCCCAAATCCATGGACCGTCGTGGGTTGTTTTGTTGGATTTGATTGTGGGACAGAGCACCACAATATGCCGAAACACGCCCCGGAAAGGGCCCTCCAGCAGGTCCAGAGCGAAAACTGTCTTGTCACAGCCTGTTTGACCGCAAATAAGGGCTGCGTGGGGCTGCGTTAGGAAAAAGTCATTAATGAAGTGTGTTGGTGAACCGGCCATCTTCAATGTTAAGGTGCGCATCCATGAGAACGTTCATATAATCGTTCAACGCACCGCTCGCCTCTGCTGTCTTTATGATCTGGATAGTGATACCTTCACTGGCGTTTCTACACGCCGGCCACTGCCGTGTATCTCGCCATCATCCGTGGTCCGTAGGTCAAGTCGTAGTGCATACTTGTTGGTCAAGAACTCTCCCAGTCTGACATCAGCCAGAGATAGCTCCTTTGCGAACACAGCCACCTCGGGATCTCTTTTGCTGCCGGGGCAAGCTCCAAAGTGCCGAGTGGCTTCGTTCCATTTCTGGTAGGCACGCAGTCCCTGGGAGTACAGCTGGTTGGGCACCCCTTCGATGATAACCTCAACTTTGGTGATCTTGGGGTTATAAAAGACCTCGGGCTTCCTACCGAAAGCTGCACCAGCCGTAGCAGGGACCTCGAACAACAGTAGGATCCCTTTCATGCTCCGTGCGGCAACGCTGAGGTTAATGTTCCACAGAGAGTCGCTCTTGTCTTTGGTAATTTTGCGATGGCGAAGGACGCGGTCATATAGGATGGCGAGACGACCAGTAGACTGGCTGCGGACCATGCGAGCAAGTTCAGATTGGGTGACCATTTCATATTCCAGGCTGATGTTATCAATGGTGTAACTGGCAGTAGCACCGCCTGTGGCCAGGACCACTCGACTGTAATCATTGAATGTCAGCTCGTACTCAAGCCGATCCCCAAGCGCACTCTGGTAGAAAGGCATATGAGCCTCGAGGAGTTCAAAGTCCAGCGGGATACAGAACCGATTGCCATAGGCATCAGCAATAGCATTGTCTAGAACAACAGTGCCAACAGTGTCTTCTGCGCCGACCCGCAGCTTAGTAGCATTTCTTCTCGCGGAGGTATCAATGCCCTGGTAGTGCGCATTTTTGCGCTTGGAGGCTGTCTTCCAAAGGTCAAGGTAGCAGTGGTACACGTCTGCATCGTTGACCGACATCACCTCGTTCCGCTTGATCTTGATTGCCATTTTCTTGACGATGGTACGGCCAAGATTCTGAACAACTGACCTGTTATCATCTATTGAGTTCAGGGTGACTGCAAAGGCTAGGCGCACTGTACCCGGTACGATAAGGTCATGTAACCCGAGGTTTGGGAACCGGATATTGAGCTATTGGTTCGGGCCAATCATACTAGGGTTGTGCGTGGTCACAACCGACTGCCGAACTCCTTTTACCCCAAGAGACTCTCGTAGTCTGCGGTATGGGTTAAGCTTGCGTCCATATCGGTTTGAAGACATGTTGAATATAATGAACATATCTCGGATCAATCTTCAATACAATGGCAGACTTTGGCCTCGACGAGTTCGCAAGACGACAGGACGATGATGATGCAACGGAGTTGCAAGATGAAACTAGCTTTTCCCGGACCCCTTCGGATGTTCCAAAGGAACAGGAACAAGAGACGGGCGTTAAAATACCTTCATTACAGCATGAGCTCTTGGAGGAGGCTGTCAATGGCTACTACCAGAATCTGTCTGAGAAAGGGATGGTGCCCATATATACGCGACTATTCCAAGTTTGAGCTCGACAAAAATGGGCCCATCCAATTGTCGACATTGTTAGTAAATCGGGAGCACCCCACGCTCTCTCAACAATTGCTGGAAAGCGTGGAGGTGGTGAGATCATCTGGAATGAGCTGTGCTTTACGGACTGGACCGGAGGGGGAAGGCGCTTAAGCCTATGGTGCTTGAAGCACTACGGGTCAATGACAATGAGTTGGGTGAGGCAGCTGCTAGGACCGGATCGGATATTACAGAACTGCGAGACTTGGGACAGATGGCTGATGCTGCCTCAAATTCCACTGAAAACGTGGTGGAAAGTCTTACCGATGAAACTGCACTTAAAACCTTACATGACCCTCCACTTGATACCGTGGGATTGGAGTACAGCATCAGAGAGCTCCGCGGACTCGACAGGGCAATGCAGACCACCCGAGGTGAGTTAATGAACAACCTGGCCAGACTGTCCGAGCTGGATGTGCACATCGCTTTGGAAAAAAGAAAGCTCGATGAAGCTCACGATTATCAGTTTAGTAAGCGCAGGATAGCAGAACGCTTGCACAACTTGGAAGATGGACGAGCTTCCGCATGGAGGCGGCCGCAACGAATAGAGAGGCTCATCGATCTCAAATCAACCGAATCAGAGAGACGATCAACCGGATCTCCAATGAGGACACGACGCTCGCACCCTCTACCGGGAAAGGGGATTACGATCGCATCTATCCTCACAGCGATTGGGTGGCAATCTTGACACTAGTACTTGTGCTAACTGGCGGGGGTGGATGTACCCCCGCTCCCGCTCCACCACCATCCGATAAGGGTGGCCTCAAAGAGTGGGCGAAAAAGCACTTACAGGCTCTTGGGCGCATCCTGGCCTAGCTAGCTAGGAAAGCGGCGGCTGTGCTACCTGGAATTATAGGCTCCATTGTTTTGTGGCTGCTCAAGCAACTCACACAAACCGTAGGCTAGCTAGCCGAAAACCTGTGGACCGGAGTCCTTGCTATCGGGGGTTTGATTCTTGTGACGGCTCGCCAGTGGCTATCATCGAAGAAATTAAAGCGCGAGTAAGCCAACTGTAACCCACCTACAATAACGTCGGTTTTCTTGTGAAATGCTGGAGTGTTGCCACAACTCCTGATGCCGCCGACTCGTCATCAGAGGCAGCTACGCTACGGGTTTCTTTCTTCCACAGTAGGCGCATATATAGCCGTCAGGCTGGCCGGCGGTTTGACCATTCCAGTATCCCCCGTAGACACGACGGGTGGGGTTGGCGCAGTGTTTATGTTTGTATTTAGTCGCAGGGTCTGGGCGGTTGTGGCAATAACAATCTCGTCAAATCTCGTTGTTATACCCCACGAGACCGTGTGAAAGGCCACCTAGTTACATATCAGAAGGCGCCATGTGGAGGCCTCGACCGAATACATAATCTGTTTTTGACTTGGCGTGAGACAACACGCCTTGGTAGCGTGTAATTCCACTCTCCAGGTCCACGGGGCGGGCAATGGCATTTTCCACATTCGCCTCAAACTGCTTTGGACGTCGAACGCTGTATCCGTTCCGAGAATCGATGAACGGGTCTGATCCTGGGACCAGATTATTGTCCAGACGTATATCCTAATGGACTCATTGATTCTTTCGACCCCTGCCCTTGTGAAGCGTTTGCCTCGTCAACTATAAACGTAGTAAAATCAGCATGCTCTTGTCTGATAAAGTCTGTATGGGTATGTCCGTGCCCTGAGCGTTCGGTGAATGTGGCCGTATGGTCGTATCTTCGACACGGCGGGTGTAATGTCAGGAAATAGCTGTAGTATGTGACGACTTGGTATAAAGTGCCCAACCCGTCATTATAATCCCCTTTTCTCTCCAATCTGTATCAGGCGACACACCGAATTCATTTGATAGTCTTTCAAAAGGGCGTCTGTCATATGAGTTATTGTATCTAGACCATGCATGGTCCTGGGATAAGGCAGCTTTCGTTTCGGCTGAAATCCGCCGTCTGGTAGTAGGAATGAAATAGTCAGAAACCTCAACCGAACAAGTCTGTGGTTTGGTTCAGGTGTCAGTAGCTGAGCCCACGCACCCTGTCGTCGCACACCATACGGCGAAGTTCACCTGGTTTTGCCAGAAGGTCATGGACGTACTCCGTCATTGCTTGATGACTGCTCCAGAATTTATATTTGGGTGTTTATACTTTGAGAAGATGCCCAAGTGATTGGTTTCAAACTACTTGATTTCTTCTAAGCAATGTGGTGGGGTTAAAGACGCATGCATTTCGTTTATATCACTAAGTTTTTTGTGCTTGTAGGATCCGCCAGCCTTATTGATCGTGCTGTCTGCTGTCAAGAAATGGGTCACGCTATTTTAGTCCGTATGTAAACAAGATGACAATAAACAGTTGTCGCTTGAACACCACTAGAGTGTTTGAATAGATTTTAGTGTTCTATATAAGCACAAATTGTTTTGTAAAACAAGAAGAGGGTAGAGCGGAGTCCCAATGTATCTGCCGCTAGCGGGATTGACCATTCCGTGGTGAGTATGTTAAATCCGTTAGGTGTGGTGCAGTTCAACCCATCAGCTGTCCGGAGCGCAGTTCTGAAAAGTACTAGTTCTGGACTAGGTCACCGAGACCGATGGGTCAGCTGATACTGCTAGAGTGTATCAGCCTGTGCTTGCTATAATGTACCAGCGCTCACTGCTATAAGTGACACTCCAGGATGTGTGTGGGCAGTTGTATGCAGGCTGCCGGATCTACACATCCACCCACCGGCCCATAAGCATGTGGACGGTTTTCCTCTTTTTGCCCTAATTTTCATTGCGATTCCACTTTAATGTCGCACACAAGCGCTTGGGAATATGAAACCCGAGGTAGTTGACAGTTACTGCAAGAGAACCTCTGGGCCGGCAGGGGTGTGGGCCGTCCATTATGGTTCTCGGGGGCCGAGTATGCCTATTGCCACCACATCTCTAAATGGAAATTTCGATGGCCGCCAGCCGGGTAAATTCCTTTGCCGCTGACCTCTTCTCCCCGTGCAGTAATTTCATATGTTCGTTCTTATAACCACACCTCAGGCAGAGCTATAATTGGTTCGTTACCCCATTGCCACAAACACGGCAAAGTTTTGTACACGATTCATTTCGCAGTTTGACCAGATGTACCCCACAGTACTCCCCCATTCAGCGCCGGCCACAGAGCTCCGTAGAGCTCAAAGTAAGCCACTGACATGTGTTTTTACCTATCCGCACTGTGCACCTGATCGGGTATATCCATTGCCACGGATATGTCTAATAGGCTTCACCACCGGAAGGGGGCTTATGTCTATGAGAGGCCTGGAGACGGCGAGCCGTCTCTTGTGGCTATTTGGGATGGCCCACGCTGGGGCCCGTTTTGTGTTGGGGTAGAAAGTGCATCTACGCTGGTGCCACAAGTTGTATGGTGGCTTGTCGGTCGGCGAGGGTGGTGGGCCGTCCCCTGGGGCCTGCACAAAATGTCCGTTCACCTAACCCTGCTGCTTAAAGATTCAAAATGTATGAAAAAGCAAGTCGAGACTAGAGAAACAGAATTTACTGCATCCAGTAAATTAAAGTCTGTGTGAAAAGTGTTAAAGTATCAGGAAAAACCCATATAGAAAGAGAATTTAAGGAGGCTTCTTTTCGGGAGTAAAATATTTTTAAACAAATCGGAAATGGATTTTCGTTAACAGTGTTTACAGATATTCATACAGGAATCAGAACAATTTTTTCTAAGAAACCAGAAAAGGCATTTTTGTGCACAGCATTTAAAGGGTTCGATCAAGGAATCAGAAATTACTGTCTCAGCCAATTATTTGAATAATGAGATTCATGTATAATCTTCAGAACTGCATTAGTTGTTATAAAATGCAATTCCCAATAGTTCTGAAAAATATGCACTTAATGACCTCTGTTGCCCGCATTGAGATGGACCCATTTTGAACCTCCAACAGGTTTCAGCTCATTCAGTGTGATGTCTCATGTCTATGTCTATAGGTCATACCAAGCCTGAAGACTGAGCATAAACCACTTTTAAAATATTGGCTCCACCAACTCTGGATCTGCCATATTGTAAATGATTGCAAATATTCATATTAGCTAAAAAATGTTAAGGTACATAGTACCTCTGGAAAATACATTGCGAGTGAGAGAATTCAGTAATGTTGGAATATAGACTCAAACAGGCCTTAAAGGCCCCCAAGAGCCTATCTGAATGCTTATTGGCATTAACAAAATACCGAGGCCCCATTGATGTCCATATGTGTTCAGAGCAACATTGTGAGAACGGAAAGGGTTATCATTATTCTCATATTGCATAAAATAAAATATTTTGGACCCATATTAAGATCTTGAGAGGGTTAAAATACTCCCTTTAAATACTCGTTTTAACCATTTAAAAACGAGCTCGTTACAATGAGGGGTCATAAGCTATGTTTTTCAAGCAAAAATGGAAAAATAAGAAAATTGAATGGAAATTTCTGTGAATAACGCTGACGGTTTTTTCTGTTACGTTGGGTAAAGGGTTAAGAATTCCTTAATTTGGAAGGTACACTGAAAAGCTGTCCCATTCAACATAGAATTAAATGTTACAGAAAAGAAAGTGTAAAAACATTCTGTAGCCATGGGTTATATGAAAGGTGTTTGTACTCACATTGAAGTATTAAGAGGGTTAAAAACAGAACATTCAAATATTAAATTTCATTGCTTTATAATTGTGATAGGTGTTTCGAGAAAGCCACACACCACTCCATCCCGAAACCTGTCGATCCTCAGTTATGAATGAGAATATATAAATTTTTAAAATGCTTTGAAAACTTTCAACATGGTTTGAGAATGAATTTTGTAACATGAGATTAAATAAATATACAATGTTATTCTATGTAACAGTTACAGCTTTCTCTCTGACCGCTTTGTTTATGAGAGATTTTCTCCTGCTTTAAATAATGACTATTGTTTGAGTGAACTCATTTGCCAGTACAAGTTGAAGTTGTAAACATCTTTTAGCCTCTAGAGCCACACCCAAGGCCCCACATGCCTCAAAATCATAGATGACCGAGTACTAGTGGCAGTCTATCAGTATAACAAAAACATTGAGATAGGATTGACTGTATTCGGGTTACCGTGTGCAAAGAAAACAGGAATATTGCAACTACACCATCAAGGCATGCCTTCTATGAATGTAATTGGGATACTTTGGAGCCTTATTTTCGGGGATAAAATAGTTTTAAACAAATCAGAAATAGGTTTTCGTTACCAGTATTTAAAGATATTCATTCAGGAATCAGATACATTTTTCCAAGAAATCAGAAAAGGCATAGGTGCGCACAGCATTCAAATGGTTTGATCAAGAAATCAGAAATGGACATTTTTTGGCTCTGCCACTTATTTGAGTGATGACGTACATAAAATGCAATTCCTAATAGTTCTGAAATGAAAAATATGCACTTAATGACCTCTGTTGACCACATTGAGGTGGACCATATATTGAACCTCCAGCAAGTTTCAACTCATTCTGTGTAGGTCCCATGTCTACAGGTCATACCAAGCCTGAAGTATGAGGGTTGCACACTTTTAAAATATTGGCTTCACCAACTCCAGATCTGCCAGTCAATGACACATGGGTGACCTCATTATCCTTGACCCATTTTTGGAACCCCCATTGAGTTTCGACTCATTTGGCGTGGTTCGTGTAAAAAATGAATATATGAACTTCGGGAATGCATTCGGGGGTCAAAAAATGTGATTTCCAGCAATTCTGAAAAAAGCACTCAATGACCCCTGGGTGACCTTGACCCATATTTTGAACATTCATTGGGTTTCGACTCATTTGATGTTGGTCCCAGATTCATACGTCACACAATGCTTAAGATATGAGCGTAACACAATTTCAATATTTTTGGCCACGCCCACATTTTTGTGAGAAAAAAAATGCATGTATGAACTTCAGGAACGCACTAAGGGGTCAAAAAAGTATAATTTCCAGGAATTTGGAGAAATGCACTCAATGACCCCTGGGTGACCTCAGTGACCTTGACCCATATTTTGAATCTCCATCGAGTGTCGAGTCATTTGGTGTTGGACCCAGGTCCATAGGTCATACCATGCCTGAGATATCGGCGTGGCCCACTTTGAAAACACCCATACAGACACGCCTGATGCCCCAGGAATCTGAAAAACAGATGGTCTAGAACTTGTGACTGTCTATCAGTATACCAAAACTTCGCGAGATAGGACAATTCGTTTTCGAGTTATCGTGCGGACAAAGAAGAAGAAGAAGAAGAAGAAGAAGAAGAAGAAGAAGAAGAAGAAGAAACCATACAAAACAATAGTCTGTGTGTTTCACACAGACTAAATATAGGACGACCAAGGAATGTGTGCGCAATTGTTGAGTGATCAGATGTCATTGAATGCTTACTGCGGTGGACAGTATATAAAGCACATAACGCTCTTTATGCATAACCTCTGGGGGCGCGATGGCGTTGTGGCGTTGTGGTAACCGGTTCTCGTCAGATCACCGAAGTTAAACAACGTCGAGCCTGGTTAGTCCTTGGATGGGTGACCGTCTGAGCGATCGATTCGGACTCCCGCGTTGTGTCCTTGGGCAATCCACTTAGCCCCGATTGTCCACGTGGGGGCACAATGGCGCCGTGTACTAAGGCGTAGTGCACGTCGATGGTGCGCATGTCTTCAACCAATCTAACCCTGTCTGTGCTACAGTGCGGAGTTACGATGTTGGGGAGCTGGCAGCTGCTCGTCGTTGCTCGGTGGTTCTCTCCGGATACACCGGCTTCCTCCACCCGTAAAACTGTCACGGTCATGATTAGCCTTTGTGCATAAGTATGTGACCTTAAACACCAATAAATAAATAAATAAATAAATAAATAGTAGATAACCTCGGTCTCGTTTTGATGGTCGATGATAGCCTTTACTGTTATAGGAATCATAACTGATAATATTACTCAGTATTTTCTCAGGACTCATTTGATCATTTTAGTAAATTTCCGCGGGGTTGACGGCCATGTTGTTTGAGCGGGAATATTTAAATTTCCCCATGTCTGGTGACGACTAAGCTGGTCTCATCTTGAAGAGGAAGGTCTGTACTTCACAAAACCATCGATTAATACAAACTTTATACGTCAAAACAAGCATCGACCAAAATTGGCATTTGGCTGCTGGACTATGAGTGTTAAAAAATATAAGACGCTCTCGAGTTTTGAATACAGACGAGTATTTCAAATCGGATTCTATCTGACGGAAATGAACGAAAACTCTGATTTTATCATTTTGTTTCTCCTTCAAGGGACGTAACTCCGAAATTGCAATAGGAATGGATGCGAATATCGAAGTTAAAATGTTATAGAAGTTTGAAAACAATCGAGTGTATCAAAAAGATTTTATGGGGCAGAAACCAATGAAACATTCTGATAAAGCTCTGAATTTTGCCATCTCATTCTCATTCAACGACATAAATCCTAAACTACGACAGGTACAAGCGTGAAAATCGAACATAGTCTGTATTTCACGAAAGGTGAGGCGTTCCCGAAGGTTGAAAACAAACTGTTGTTTCAAAGAGATTTTATCGCACTGAAATATTGTTGTTTCAGTTTATTAAAAGTTACAAGAGGAAACTTGGCTCTTTATGGCAAGCTAATTAGAAGCAACTACGTTACTGTCCACATTGGCTCTTGTTTAGCGAATCAGTTTTTACGGTAATTTGAAAGTTTTTATTCTTCCTGGGAAATAAATTAGCAAATCTGACCTCGTAGTCCATTATATTGATGGGAATGGTAGCGTCTTATTATATGTCACGATGGGCACCCTTTTGATATATTGAGCAGAAAAAAACAGTTGCAGAACATCAAAAGACGTCGAAAACGCCGTTTACTTATTTTGTTTAATGTGTTTAAACAGAGAATAATAGTCAAACGTTAAAAATGATTGGGACAAAATGTAAAAAGCCAGCTCCTGTATTTTAAAACTACTCCACAAGTATATGCCTGAAGTTTGTGAAATGATGCGCATATCGATGATTGAACTTCGCTAACATTTCGAAATTTCAATTTATATATTAAATTACCATACACAAAGTGTTACATTTACTGACAACTTTAGAAAATTAAGGGGAGCTAACTTTCTTGTAAATCTCTTCCAATGACGAAACTTGTCAACTATGGGTGTGCATAAAGTTTGCGCAAGAGTTAACTTCCATTCATCTGCGAGACAACACAACAAACGACAAATCTGTGAGAGAGATCCGTAATAATTTAATCCTACATAAATTATTACCCATCCTTCCTAGAAAGACAAACTAGACTCGGCCATACTATTGTAATTAATATTCTGTTGAGAGATGTCATTAAGAAACTTGGTATTGAAAGAGTTAAATTATGGGACCTAACTGCTATGCTATTTCTTATAACTACATTCCATCATTATCCAGGTTACGCGTGATATGGAGCTTGTAGCGGAACCACTTGGGTTAGTTATACGTTGAAAAACATCGAGATTATTCCTTAGTTATTTGCCTTCAAGTTTTAAGGGTTAAATTAAATACAGTACCTATTTCTATAAATACAATAGACGGGGGCTTAGGAAACATATTTATTTTAAGGTCAAGAGACTGCCTTAAGACAAGAATAGGTAATATTTTCAAATATTTACATCATATTGTGACGTAAGCATATTTCGAAATCCTGACTGCATTCAGGAGAATACGAAGTAATCATCTGCAAAAGTTTATTATTGCTGTGGTATGCATTCATTTATATATTTTATTCTCATGGAGATTCATTTGATGAATTCCCTAAAATCTTCAAAACATTATTGCCTGTCTGCCAGACGAAATTCGAAGTTCTATTTGCTGCGCTATTTGAGTTATGCTTTCTTGGATTAGTCGTAGTTTTCAACAAAACCAGCCGACCTTTTCATTAATTAGAACATTTCCTTATTTCATACAGAAGAAAATGGAGGCAACGAGGTGCAAAGGATGACGTTTGACCTTTACCCAAACACAAGTATAGGGACGACTGAATATATATATTTTTTATCAGATTACCGAAAAAATCACATTTGTTTTTATCTCACAGTCCGTGCAACTGATGTCTATGCAACCGAATTGCTGGAATTTCCATTGGTCAGATTAAAGAAGAGACTCATCTGCCACCATCTTGGGGTGGGGAGTGGGTATAAATAGACTACGCTCAGCAACAAAATTGTTCTCGGAAGTTTTCAATTTTCCGTCGTCTCGCAACTGCCGAGTGCGTCTGTGCGTACCTCGGTAGTATGTATATATTGTAATGCGGTTTTCGTGCCCCATCAGGGTGTTGTCAATGCGCTCTCGTTTGACAGCCTAGTAACGCCACCCAGCCGCGCCATGCTAGGTTGTCATGGTAGCCCGCGTAAATGGCCATGTTGTGACGTGATCCCCATAGTGTTACATGGTGTCGGTGCGCATGCTCAGCGCGCTTTGTTAGGATGACATGTGTTTCCGTCGCCCATTTTGTATACTGGAGGTAGCCATCTTGGTTTCTGTAGTGGCACGTGATATTGCTATGTGACACAAAATCCTTGATTAGGATGGGGGTGTGTTCGAGGGGTGTATTCGATTGAATAGGAATAGATTTCTGGCTCGCATTTTTCGGTTACTTCGTAAAATTACCACAAATAACCCGTCAATCACCTCAAATCATCAAAAGCCACCCTAAATCACCGAAACAGACCTAGCAAAGCCCCCCCCCCCCCCCCCCCATCTTGGGCATATAATAGTAGCACGTAGTGCTATAAGGCGTGTTCTATTGAACTAGAGTACATCTAATTTCCACAAACAGACCGACAATTGTTTTACTAGTTTGGATTCTTCCAGAATCCTCTGCTTCTATCTGTGTATCTGTATTATTGTTTTTCTGTCTATCCAGCCCTGGACGTTTGTTCTGAAGTATACTCTAGTAGAGTAGAACAGGCTTTCAGTTGGAACAGTTTTAGCTCATTGTTACGATATTTAGATTTTCTGTCCAGTTCCATGTGCTCCTTTCTTGTTTCGAACAGCATAAGAATTGTTTCAGTTATACAGATCATCCAATCAGATCACTTTACTGCAACTAACTAACCAATCAGATCACTCCATTCATCTAAATCCCGACCACTGTCACATCACTATCTCATATATGTGTTCCTAAGAATAAGTCCAAGCGTCATTCGAGCAGTAACTGGAACAGGTATCGTTCTGACGATTCGAATCTTCGAGCAAATGAGTTTATCGAGGAATAGTCGATCGACTGATTTCACACACGACTCTGCCTCATCTCAGAAAAAACGGGGTTCCATAAGTGGTTTACTACATGTGAATTCCAGGCTCTATTCCAACTGCTCTGCCCCACCATTCCTAGACCTGTTCTACCTATGTTATGACTTTTATCTGCTTAAGGCTAAGTATTCCAATTTTCCTATATGTGCTTGTAAGCTAATTCACAACGTGGACACAATACATGCGGCACATGGGCACATACAGCAAAAGAAAAAAGGAATTCAAGGGGCACAGTCAGATCATAGAATGGGAATCCATGGAACGTAGAACTGAGGCTTGGTGGAATGTGCTCGTGTACGCATTACATGCAGTACATAGACACATGCTGAATGTGCTGACATGTGCTTGTGTACTAGTGCATAATGTGCGCACAACACATGCAGCACATAGGAACATGCGTGATGTGTTTGTGTGCCAGTGCACAATGTGCACAGAACACATGCAGCACATGGGCACATACGATGAGAAATGGATTCTGGAAGTATAGTCCGAAAGGGATTCCACGGAACGTGGGACTGATGTTTGGTGAAATGTGCTTGTGTGCTAGTATACAGTGTGTCACAATGTGTACACATCGCATGTAGCACTTAGGCACATGCTGGACGTGCCGATATGTGCTAATGCACAATGTGTGCACATTACATGCAGCACTTAGGCACATACGGGTATTTGGACATACTTATAACATGGTGATGTACTATTAGAAGATAAGTATTGAGGATATCTTTTCTAGGATACTTGTTGGACTTCTTTCTCCAGGTACTTATTCTCTAAAGGTATAAAAAGAGGTGACCTGTAGTTCTTTGATCATTGGTGTCCTGTCCAACGTCGAGTGAAGACATGTTACCGGTTCGGTACAGATACTGTTCTAATGTATTTTAGAGGACTGATAATGCCAAAAAACACTAGAAGAAGCATTGTCCCGACACAGGAATCCGTTGTGAAAAAATCGCCAATGACATCCAACCATCGGATATCTTTATTCGACCAGAATAAAGTGGTTCTAGGGTGATGGAGACGGCTGATGATGATTTAATACAATGCATACGTAATTGTACCAAGAACCTATTGTGTTATAAAGTGCCAATGACCAAATCCTAAGAGATCTCTGCTGACCCCATACAAACACCAAACACGGAGGCTAATCTTGCCACCAGAAGAACTATCTTATCAGAATAAAGACGGATCATACATAAAGGAAGATTTTTAGGGAAGTTACTCAAACAGTCAATATATTAAACTAAACATATTTTTATTTGCCAATAAATAAAAAGCAAATGAGGATTGAAGGACAAGTGCTATTCACTTAAAACACCCTTCGCTCCCATTTACATGAATATAGATTATACACGTGGCGGTTAAATAAACAAAATAAATGGCATAAAAGGTTGTACAATTTGGAATAATAAAAAAATATGTTGTCAGATATCCTCGACCTATAAAAATCGGCGTACTCTAAACAAACTTGTCATTGTGAACTGACGTTCGAAAAGAGCGGACGCAATGCAATCTTGCCGTCGCTATTTACCAAGAAACTATTCACCAATGGACGATTCAGGATCTGATGAGTCGGAACTATCTTAAACCCAAGAAAACGATATGGAATATGAAAATGAAGACCATTGTACTCATGTAATCGGAAATTTTGTCCAAAGAGCCTACGGCCAATACCAAAAAACTGTTGACAACCTTATGAACAAATATATCGAGGATTGAAAGGATAAAGAAAATGCTGTTATAGCAACATATATAGAGTGTCAGATAAGCCATCAGCGCGAAATACACTGATGCGCTGATGTACATTGAGAGTTTTTCCAGGGATCCAATATACAAGAAAATCCAAGAGACTCCTGAACGTTTTCGTGAAGAAGAGGAGTATGACTTTAAAGAATCCCAGAAATACGTCTTGGAAAAGCGAAAATTCCTGTTCGACGACATTATAGCACAATACGCATTAAAAGTGGAAGATGATGAAGATGAAGAAGAGAATTGGCCAGGTAAAAAAATATAAAATGGACCGTTGGTTTGAAAATAAATTCATTCCCGTTCTGATCTCCAAAGAGTAAAAAGGTCTGTTTCAACCCCAGTGCTCAGATTCAAAGATGACTTTCACATACAGATCTCCTAGAATGATGCCAGATTAAAGCTGACGTCCCAGGAATTGGCCAAAATAAATCGTGCGGTAGATGGGGCGAAGAGAAGAAACCTAAACCAGCCCATAAGTGTTGGTGCAAAGAAACAAAGATTGTGGATACACCTTATGGTACGCGTCGATTGTTAACCAAAGAAGAGATAGAGAATAGAGAGTCAAAGAAGAAGGGCTAAGCCACCAATCAAACTACAGACAAGAGAACGAAGGATGTGTCAAGGACAGCTCCCATCAAGAAGGAACCGAAGAAGACCGAAGTTCAACAAGTTACAGACCAACCAATACAAGAACAAAGTTTCCACTCAAACTACTAAGCAGGCTGAAGACAGGAGAACAAAAGAGATACCAACGGCAGCTCTCATCAAGAACGAATTGAAAAAGACTGAAGTTACCACTCAAACTACGAGGCAGCCTGAACGAAAGAGATGCCAAAGGCAGTCCAACCCAATAGTGATTTGCTACCCAGAAGATAGATGCCAACCGAACACCAGCAAGCAAAGAAACTAATCACGTAAACCTGTTGAAAGCAAGAGAAACAAGAGCAACCAACAAAGCCAAGCTACCGGCATTCAACGAGTGAAACTATTTTATCACGAATAAAGACCTAGCCAGAGTGAAACAACAGGAAGAAGTTCGATTGGAGGCCAACAAGTAGACTGCGATGAGATGGTTATCCCATGATGCATGAAGAAGAGAGAAGAACAGCAGACCACTGAAAGATGTATTCGACGAAGAAGATGCCTCGAGCAATTGGACTGTAAATAAACAAAATGATTATATACTGTGAACAATGTATCGGAATAAAAATATGCTCATGTTGTTTTTTCTATCAACTACCCAAGAGAAGTACCCGGACGACGAATTCAAGCAAGTATCCTCAAAAAGTATCTCAACAGGAATCCTCCAATAGCACATCAAAATGTTATAAGTATCCCCAGACACCCGTATGTGCCTATGTGCTGCATGTGATGTGCGCACATTATGCATTAGCACATATCGCCACATCCAGTATATGCCAATGTGCTACATGCGATGTGTACACATTGTGACACATTGTGTTCTAGGACACAAGCACTTTCCACCAAGCATCAGTCCCACTTTCTGTGGAATTCCTTTTCCACTGTACTTCTGGAATCCCTTTTTATCGCATGTGCTGTATGTGTTGTGTGCACATTGTGCACTAGCAAACAAGCATATATCAGCACATTCAGCATGTGCCTATGTGATGTATGTAATGTGTACATATGTTGACACATTGTGAACAAGCACACAAGCATATTCCAGCAAACATCAGTTCCTTTGTCGCTGCATGTGCCCATGCTGCATGTGATGTGCGCACATTGTGATTTAGCACACAAACACATAGGGGAAATCGAAATAGACAGAAGTCATAACGTAGGTGGAACAGCTCGATAGCTCATTTGCACTGACACCGCGTATCACTATGGGGATGACGTCTCTACATGGCCGCTCATACTGGTTACTGTGACAACCCAATATAAAAGACTGGAGCACGTGACTATGACGTCACTTGAGAACAACCATGAGAACATCCTGATGTGACACAGAAACCACATTACATACTTCTTACCTCGTAGTATCCACTTCTGGATTTGATGTGAGGGAATGGACCTGACGTTTCTCGTGCGCTTTGCAGTTTTAAGTTAAAGGCCTCTACTTTTTTGGCAACTATATCCTCTATCAGGTTCAAGGCGATGATTGTTTTAACTAAGAATGAATGTCAATATTTTTATGGCTTTAAAGCATCGGCGGTTGTTTTGAAGAATATACTTTAACATCTACGAAAAATGAATATGTTGATGTTGTGCGGATTTTCGCGGCAATGGAAATTAAGTATTTACAACACATTTTAGTTATAGTTGACAAAAACAAGTTCCGACAAGCTCTAAAGCACATTTGCTTGTCGGGATTCCAGAAATGGGATTCCAAAAAAAAAGGATTCCATAAGTGGGATTCCATCTTACGTCGAGTGACTCGCATATACTGCTCGCACGACTCGAAGCCCATTGAGCAAATGAGCTTTAGAGCAATTGCTCGATCGAGTGACTCGCACATACGACTCTTAGCCTCATTTCAGAAAAAGGGGTACCGCAAGCCAGGTTTCCTCGATAGGTATCCTCAAATAATACAACACCAGGCCATAGGTATCCTCAAATACCGTATGTGCCTATGTGCTAGTGCACAATGTGTCACACTGTGCCTTTTCACATAAGCACATATCGGCACATCCAGCATGTGCCTATGTGCTAGTGCACATTGTGTCACATTGTGCCTTTTCACATAAGCACGTATTGGCACAATCAACATGTGCCTATGTGCTACCTGTAATGTGTACAATAAACATAAACACGTTTAGGGAAGTCAGCATAAATAGAACAAAAAAGTCACAAAAAGGGATTTGGGTGGGGGGAGGGGGGATCAGAACCAGAAAACTACCCTAATTCAATCGAACTTACCTCTGGGGCCCCTCTGTACTGTAGCACTACGTACTACAAGTAAAATCTACGGTATGGCGGTCCTAAATAGGATTCTTGAAGCATCCGTAGTAAATAAAAGTGGATTTTGGTGATTTGGAGGAATTGTCGGGTTGTTTGTGGTAATTAGATTTACTCTAGTTCAATCGAACATACCCCCCGAACATCCCCTGTCCTATAAGAAGGTTTAGGTCACATAGCAACCACGTTCTACCATACAAACCAAGATGGCGGCCTCCAGTATACAAAATGGAATACGGAAACGCATATCACCCTAACAACACGCGCTGCGCATCCGCACTAACACCACGTATCACTATGGGGATGACGTCACAACATGGCCGCTCATGCGGGTTATCATGACAAGACAATAAGGCGCCACTAGGTCACGTGACATGACGTCACTTACGGGGTCATCCACCGGGGTCATCCAAATGTGGGGGTGTCCGGGTACATGGCATACTAGTCACGCTACCCGTCGTCACCATTTGGAAGAGTTATGGCATTGATTGATATCTTAAAGGGGTACGGATGGTGTTGCGACGTTTTTTTCGTTGGGGTCACAATTTCCAGCAACCCAGTTGTTTAGTGATCAGAGGCTCATGAGGAATCATAACGTGTTATGTGGGGATGGAATGGAAAAAAATTTGAATGGCGCATTTATTCACAGTGCTTTATGTATTTGGACGCTTCATAATCCCCAGGAGCAAGTAAAAATGCGATAATTGTTTGGTACGTACAAGCCACACTATTTTCTTTCATTACCTTCCTTCCTTCTGAGGTTCGCGTTTCTCAGGTTAGATACCCACGTGAGACTAATCTATCTTACCCACCCCACGTGTCGATTCTCATTTAAATATTTGATGACTGCTGGAATATTTATAATCGTTTGCATTTTTTAAACAAAGCTAGTGTCCCGTTTTATTTCCATAAATACAGCTGTCAGTCCTTAACCAACATCATTCCATCACACTCCGCATGGCGTCATCGGAATCCGGAATTTCAAAAGTGTCGATACCGAAATGTCAGTATTGTTTCATTGTCGTGAATTAACGCCTTTTTCGTGTATAATTCAATTTTCTCTACGATCAATCGGCAGAACAGTAAATGTTCCGAAATGCGAGCAGTATTTTTATTTCGATTATTTCATGCGGGGTGTGGTGGGAAAGTGGGAGAAAAACTATGTTCGAGTGGAGTGAGTGTGCGATGGGGAAATCTCACCCCTAGAAAAAAATATTTAACCCAGATACGAGTAAAGCCTTTGGTGAGATGTCCCTATCCCACCGACATCAGTCGAGGATAATTAATATTCGCCCACCACCTGCCCAATGTGATAGGCTTTTCTGGCCGAGAAACCTAGGAGATAGATGTATCTTACCCACCCTTCGCGGCCATCCTCATTGAAATATTTCATAACTTCGTCATCGTCTGAATTTTGTAATGAAACATAGCGCCCCACTTAGCCTAAATTGACACAGCTATCCATCCCATCACTTCATCACCCGAGGATGATCTTTCTCCGCCACATGACGTCATTGAAATCAATAATTCTAAATATGACGTCATCAGATTGCCAGTTGCCTCAAAACACGCTTCAGTATGTTAACCCATCGTTATAATAATATTGTTAGTTAGCGCTGTGATCGTCACATATACCTTTGTCTCTTACGGTACTGTTCGATACACTTTCCGTATATGCAAGCAATTTTTCTCTGCGATCAATCAGAAGAAAAATAAATTCCAATCGCACGAGCAGTATTTTGATTTGGATGACTTGTGTGGTGGGAGAAAAAACATCTTCGAGTGGTATAGGTGTAGGGTGGGAAAATCTCGACCTCGGAGAAAAAATATTTAACCCTCGGCCGAGATTGCCAATCCCACGCACATCACTTCAGGATAATAATAATCTCTGTGTTGTAGCCCTTTAAAACAATTTTCATAAAGTTGTGTATAAAAGGAATATCGTCGACCGGCTAAGAAACATCATAGCAGACAACTAACCTTAAACGAGGGCCAGTAAATATTAACTCATACTGTCAATTGCCCGTCTAATTAAATCAGTCCTGCATTTTCTTACAAATATAAATGGATTCAACCAATTCGTGTCTTCGGTAATATTCTTGAACTCGATGTTAACAGGGCTGAAATTTCCACTTCACTCAGTACTGATTGCTGCAGAACGAACTTCTGGGTGTTTTTTTAAATTCCACTATTCATTCAATATGCGAATTGTCTATTTCATTCCATTTTTTCGAAGAATATTTTTGTTTATTGAGCTACAAGGCCACTTTCAGAATTCATGACTATAGGGCTACCGCAAAACAAACACAGACTCATGTTTAAGCAAGAAGACTCTACAACAGGCATTGGCTATCCGATCGCATGCCAACAGGCGCGTCGCGAAGATGACAAATTGCAGAGAAGGGGGGGGGGGGGGGGGTGTCAACGAGATGTGTCACGACTATGACGGCTGATTAAATATTCCAACCACATCATCAAGGCATCCTTCATGATGCATTTGGAATGTCAATCAGTTGGGATTATAGTTAACAAAAACACAATACTTCCTGGGAAAATTATTTGTGTATAGATATATTACACATGCAGGAAGCGTAACACAACTTTTCGTTTAATTAACACGTACCGTAACGGCAATCCATCGTTGTGTCCTTGGGCAAGGCACTTTACCCAGGTTGCCTACATGGGGGCACGATGACACCGTATACTAAGGTGTACTGTTCGTCGATGGTGCACATGTCTTAAACTGTTGTAAACCTGCTTGAGCGGAGCTTGAACAGAGTTAGAATGTTGAGGAGCTGACTGTTGCTCATCGATGCTCGGTGGTTCTCTCCGGGTACTCCGGCTTCCTCCACCCGTAAAACTGTCACGGTCACAATTAGCCATTGTGCATAAGCATGTGACCTTAAACACCAATAAATAAATAAATAAATAAATAAATAAATAAATAAATAAATAAATAAATAAATAAAAATAAATAAATAAACGTGGTCATACTGGGTCCCCAACAGCTAGAATCGGGTACTACAGAACCCCATTTGTATGGCCGAATGTATGTATATATGTGACATGTCCTCGTATCAAATTCAGTCTTGGAAGAAAATGCATGATTAAATAGAAAAAGCAAATCGATATCTAAGACTCCAATTCAGACGAAAATAATCCGACTGGAAATATTATTGGGGGTGGCACATCCCTACCTACCCCCCTTCCTTAACATATGCAGGTCAAACGGAATATATCTGGCATAATAAACACGCACTGTTCCATCACACCAGAGGTGTGCTGTGTCAGAAAGTAGCTTGAAAATTCCGAGGTTTTTCTTATCCCAGCATAGATGGAATTCAAACCTGGGTAAACGAAATACTTTACCTTGTGCTCTGAAAACTCTCCCAATATACCGACTGATATAAGTAGTAGGAGATGCATAACTCGGTGTGGATTGACCGGAGGTGGCGCCAGAGTGGCGCCTGGCTCCACCCCCGGCAAGGGGGGTCAAAGGAGGTTATGAGGAGAGGTGAAGGAGATAAGGGTGCCGTCATATGTTAAAAAAATGAAATTTAATAATTTTAATTGCAATGACGTAGCATATTTTTAAATAATATTAATTGCTATGACGTAGCATATTTTTTAAATAATTTTAATTGCTCTGACGTAGCATATTTTTAAATAATTTTAATTGCTATCACGTAGCATATTTTTAAATAATTTTAATTGCTATCACGTAGCATATTTTTAAATAATTTCAATTCATATGACGTCATACCCCCTCTTAATGCTGAACAGTGCTCTGATGCAGTAACCCTCTCCCCTCTTTTAAATTTTATTTGCTATGACGTAGTCCCCCTAACAATCGACGTATGTTAATTTAGTATAATATATTAATAATTTTCGTTAAAGAATTAAATAATTTTTAAAGGAATTAAATAGCGTATGTTCATTTAATATAATGTATTAATAATTTTCGTTAAAGAATCTATAATTAAGTTAAATTTATTTATAAAAACTTCTCGAAATTTCTTGAAAAATAAAATGGCGTGTCCGTTTGAAAGAAGTACATGTATATGAAATGCTTCCATAAAACAGCATTGAAAAGTGTCAGCGCACGTAATTGGGGGCCTATTGTGTTTGTGAACAAAGAGTCACCTACACCTTTGCTTTGATAAATTTATACATCAGCGAAATTTAAATGGCGGAGGCATGTTTTTTTTTTTAGGTTTTCTCATTCATTGTCTGTCGCTTATCAAAACAGCCCTTAGGTGTTTAACAGTTAATTGTGGTCCACTGCGTTTAAAATTGACAAAATCAAGTTAATGTCCGGCCATCATTTTTCTCAAAGGTGACAATAATTGCTTTTAACTCAAGTAAAAATGGAAAGTTGCTAATATTAAGGTGATAGCATTCAATTGTTTATCGAAGAAAATGTATCACACAGTAAACGACTAAGTGTTAACGAGCCAATAGAAAGCCACGCCCCTTTGTAATAGTCACTGTACAGGTCAGCCAATCAGAGTGCAGGAAATCGTCACGTACACCCGTCAAATGTCATTCAGTTTTTCCGTTGGACTGAAAATATGAAGAAAATTTCATGTTTGTGACAAGACATTTATGGCAGCCTCTGCGAATTTACGTATTAAATGAAATGGGTATTTAATTTTACAGTGTTTGGTCAAAAAGCCTGTTATAAAATACGGGAGACGTGCTCATCCTATCCTAAAAGTTCTGATAAAAAATCTCACAAAAACATAAAAGAACTACCATTCTATCATAAAAAGTTGTTTTGACCTTTATCCAAAAAATGATCATAACTGGCCTAGTCCCCTTCCGTCGTAAAAGTTTTGCAGGGAAAATATGCAGTACCCTCCTTTACCTACCCCTCTCACTGTAAAAGTGGTACGAAACGGCGTGGGGACGTGTCGCACGGTGTGGGGACGTGTCGCACTGGTCCCTCTCTGAGATAGTACCATTTAAAACTTGTAATTCACTGTTACGGGTGGAGAAATGCGACAAAATGAAACTTGCATCTACATAACTGTTGCCAGTGGGTTCCGACACAGCCTTTAACACTTAAATAATTGCCAGAAAGTAAACTTTTTACAGAAATCGCACATGGTTTAATGGCGAAAAGGTATAATTTGACTAATTTGACATTAAAAATGAACAGACTCCAGTGTCAGACATAGGCCGACTGTATCCAGAGCATCAAAGGCAGCTACTTGACATTTTCAGAATTTTTTCTACGAACCCTGGCGAACATTTTCGTATCTGTGTCGAGTGTAGAGACCATGTGGAAACACCACGCGTCGCGTGGAAACCGAGAGTACGATTCGTACCGACTCTTTCAGCTTGGAATGAACCTGGGCAGTATTGTAGACCACTATAGACAACGATTGCACCTAATGTCCTCCCTTTTTTGGTGCCAAATTGCCTAACCGGGTCCAAAGTATGATTTTTTGTTTGTATATCGTCCATACCACCTGTAGTTTATACCGTTGCCATGAAGTCCTCCCCTTTTTTGGTGCCGAATTGCTTAACCGGGTCCACAGTATGATTTTTTGTTTGAAAATCGTCCATACCACATGTAGTTTATACCGTTGCCATACGTTAAAGTAGCCCTTTGTCATTTTCGCCAGTTTCGACCCAGATTTGAGGGTACTTTCCTTCACCCCCAATCTACAGACAAATCTAGGAATGATGAGCTTTCAAGTTTTACATTTTCTGTTAGGGTATAAAATGAGCTACCAAATGCTGACCTTTATTAAAAACATCCCAACTGGAATTCCGAGGTGGAAGCGATTTGAAATAAGGTCTTTTTGTCCATTTTCGGTCATTGTTACCATGGCATTAGCAACAATCGCGAAAGGTTCGGCGAAAATTCATCGTCAACTTTTCGGACACGGTACATACTATGCTGTTGGAAAATTTCAACTGTTTAGCTTGAATAGTTATTGAGATATTGCGCCAAATGCCTGAACTGGCTACTTTTATGAAAATTAGCCTCCTTCTGAAATGCATGATAATACTTGCAGAAAAACATCTTTTCCCCCAAAATACGCATACTCTGGGTTTTCACAACTTTTGTTAATTTCAGCCGTATAGCCCTAATGACTGCAGAATTATTAAAGAAAATGTGCTAAGAAAGTGCGCCCGGATGCTGGAAATTCGTCAATTTGTTTTATTTCATTCTTATAGAGACCCTACCTTTTTCTAAAACCTCCCACACTTTTCAGAAAAAAAGTTCAACTGGTTTATGACGTTATAACTGTATTCCCTAACCCCCTATTTTTATGCGTTTCCATGGTTACCGACGAAATTTCTAGAAAGTAATATAGCCCAGGTTATAGGGGAGTTTGACCACATACCCGAGTTCAAATTTCATTACGCTGCCATGTATAGTTTCTGAGATAATTCGCTCCCAAATTGTAGTGGAATTGCAGCAGGGGGGGGGGGGGGGGTGTAACCAAAAATTTGGGGCCACGCTGCAGGGCGTCGGCGTAGATAGCAATCCGCAATCTCCCCAAACCGCCTAACCCGCCCCCACCCACCCAGCAGGCCATCATACCACTTTGAGAGCCCCAACCTAAGAGCATAGGGATGGGGGGGGGGGGGGGGGGGGGGGATGCACCACTTTTGGGACCACACGGGGCGACCCGCCGGCTCCCTCAGCAGGGGTGAAAGGACTTTTTTGTAGGGCCCGGGGGACGACCTACCACCCTCGCATCAGCAGCAGGGGCGAATGCACGACAACCACCGGGAGACAGCCCTCCACCCTCGCCGGCCGAGAGGCCGTCATACCACTTAGACAACAGCGAAGATTCACTTTCTACTCCAACACTAAACGGGAGAGCCATAAGGGACGACCCACACCCTCGCCGGCCCAGGCCTCTCATAGACATAAACCCCCTTCCGGTGGTGAAGCCTGTTAGACATATCCGTGACAATGGATATACCCGATGAAGTGCTCAATGCGGATAGGTAAGAACACATGTCTGTGGCTTACTTTGAGCTCTACGGAGCTCTGGGGCCGGCGCTGTATAGGGGAGTACTGTGGGGTACACCTGGTCAAACTGCAAAATGGATCCATTTCCGATTTGTTTAAAAATATTTTACTCCCGAAAAGAAGCCTCCTTAAATTCTCTTTCTATATGGTTTTTTCCTGATACTTTAACACTTTTCACGCAGACATTAATTTACTGGATGCAGTAAATTCTGTTTCTCTAGTCTCGACTTGCTTTTTCATACATTTTGAATCTTTAAGCAGCAGGGGGAGGTGAAAGGACTTTTTTGTAGGCCCCAGGGGACGGCCCACCACCCTCACCGGCCGACAAGCCACCTTACCACTTGTGGCACCAGCGCAGATGCACTTTCTACCCCAACACAAAACGGACCCCAGCGTGGCCACTCCAAATAGCCATAAGAGACGGCCCACCGTCTCGCCGGCTCCAGGCCTCTCATAGACATAGGCCCCCTTCCGGAGGTGAAGCCTATTAGACATATCCGTGGCAATGGATATACCCGATCAGGTGCACAATGCGGATAGGAAAAACACATGTCAATGGCTTACTTTGAGCTCCACGGAGCTCTGTGGCGCTGTATGGGGAGTACTGTGGGGTACATCTGGTCAAACTGCGAAATGAATCGTGTACAAAACCTTGCCGTGTTTGTGGAAATGGGGTGACGAACCAATTATCGCTCTGCCTAAGAACGAACATATGAAATTACTGCAACGAGAGCAGAGGGACGCGGCAAAGGAATTTACCCCGCTGGCGCCCATCGAAATTTCCATTTAGAGATGTGGTGGCAATATGCATGATGGTTCAGCATGGTAAGTATGGACGAATACATCGACTAGCTGCTGGCGGAAATGCCAACACCGGAGCTATTTCAGAGTGTTGTCCGGAACATCCTGGATGCTTCCAGAAGCAACAAAAAGGCGATTGCTGAGGCCTCTGCTTCAGGATGCTGCACGACATCCCCCTCCACCTCGAATGCGTGAGAGAAAAGGGGGGGGGGGGGGGGGGGGCAACTGCTGAGGAGTTTGACCCAACCCAACCAAACAACGGCGACAATTCGACTCAAGTCCCTCATCCGGTGAGGCTGCCAGATGATGAACCATGAGTCGATCTTGTGAACGACACTAAAGACGAGTTTGAAGTTGATGGCGAAATACGCAAGTGGGCTTTCGACCCAAGTGTCCACCCTGCCATCCCTGCATGGTTCGGGAGGCATTTCGAGGAGCAGGGCTGGGCTCCGACGGTCCTCCTCTCACATCTCATGGATTCCGGCATCCTAACCGGATTAGAAGTAGGAGAAGCCATCATCGCTTTCGGAAAGAAGAATGTAGTATGGCTCCCCGAAGATAGAGATCAGGGCTGCAGCATCATCGGGAAGTTCACACAGGGCGCAAAAGCCGATGGTAAACGATTGACTCGCCGCCTGGTCACGGACCATGGTGAACTAGATTATCTTGTGAGATACTCGCCAAAGTGGCACTCTTGTCGGAGCCCCAGAACGATGTCTCCTAGGTCATGTGCTAACTTACTATGATGGCAGCCAGCCACAGTCCGCACACCTAAGGGCGTCTATGTTAGCATACACCCATATTAACCTTCTCAGTATGTTACAACGTTTCGACAAAGAAGAGGCTGTTCGGGTGGCGAGAGACAGCATATATTTCAAGAAAACAATACTCTACAAACTCAACGGTGCCCAAGCCTATGTACCACCAGAAGTCATCTCTGAGGGCTATTGCACAAGGTGCTGCCGCTATCATGACGAACCAACCCCACAGCCACCCGAAAAGTATAATGTCCTGCCAGCTCAGTGACATGACAAGGGTGAGCAGCTATACATGCCACAGGAACACGTCGACTACTCCCCAAGCCAGAGTATTGTAGCGTCACGAAAGACCTCCCTCCCAGCACTGCTCCGAGGTATAATGACCCACTGACCATCATCGGCTGAGTTACCTCAACGGTGGAGGTGGTAGCGGCAAGACAACGAGAGCGATCGAGCTCTTCAGGGTGCGAGAACCACTTGTATATACTCCCAACTCACCGCTTTGCCAAAGAGATGCGAGGTAGGGGGTCAAGGCCCAGAACTATCATAGCTTCGTCCGATGGAGCAGCCAGAACGACTGGACGCCAGACCGCATGGGCCAGAAGTTCACCCCCGTGTTATCATCTGGGATGAGGTCTCCACTGGGCCCCGGCCTACCTAGAAATGTTCTTAGACTGGTTGGACCAGCGTGGGGTCCAGGTTATCTGCTGGGGTGATCGAGGCTAGCTACCACCAATCGCAGGTGAGATGCCCCATGACTGGTTACGTCAAGCAGTGGATTATTACGAAGAGGTCAAGGCAGACCACCGGGCAAAAGATGATGCGCTCAAGGCCCTGAAAAGACACAGGCTGATAAGGTTCAGTGTCAGGAGATGCGGAAGGCTCTCCCCAGCTGTCTCGGATGGGAGCGCTTCATGGAGCAATGGAGGCCAGGCGACCTGCTCGTCACTAGCCGGCAGAAGGTTCGTGACGGGCACAAGAGCTGTTGCTCCAAAGACACAAGGAGTACTTTCCAGACACCTCGGTTCCGCTGCTATCCCACCGCAAGGACAGCCGAAAACAGAACATTATGGTTGCCGTCATGGGCACAGACCGCGAAGAAGAGCTCGTCCTCAATGACATCGTTGAAGTCACCATTGAGGTCACTGAACAGGCTATCAAGACAGATGATTGGCGCCTTGGGTATGCCCTCACAGTCCACTCAAGCCAGGGTCTCACTATCCACGACCCACAGAAGGAGAAATTCAACCAACTCCGGCTTGATATCATAGACGACTTCCTACAACGGTCCAACCACGCCTACCTCGCCGTTTCCCGCGTGGAGTTTATGCAGCAGCTCGAGCGGGTGACCTATCCACCAGATGAGGGTACTGAGGTCAGGCAGCCTACAGAGCCGTCGGAACGACTGCTCCGCAAACACATCGCGAGGAAGCTTGTCGCCCACAAGCGCCAGGACCGGGTCAAAGGACTCCCGGGGTTCAATCACAAGGTCGACTACATCCGGCGGCTCAAGGAGGACCAACAGAACCACTGTGCGATATGCAATATCGAGATGCTGTGGGCCTACCAGCTCAAAGATAGATACGCAGCAGGTCAGTGTCGACCGGCTGGACAACAACCTGTTTAGAGTGTAACCGAAAAAAGGGTTGCAGCAGTGCCAGAAGCACATCCGCCTTCAGGCTGACCTAGTGTCTAGTCCGAAGGACTACTAGTTCCGAAGGAACAACGGGAGGCAGATGGGTGTCGAGAGGCACCACGAGCAGCTCTTCCCCGAAGAAGCCACGGGCTGGTCCATCCAACAAATAGTAGAGGACAGGATCGCCGGGCTTGGTGACCGAGCGTTCAAGCTGGTACACTTGGAGGGACAACATAGGGTCAGTTGCGCGACGGCGACCCCCCTCCAGCTCGCCTGCCTGGTAGAGATAGCGAACACCCACATTGGAGAGGAGCTTCTGCTCCTTGAGGCCAACAGAGCGGCCAGAAACCACAGAGAAGGGATTTTGTGTCACAACCTTGGACTTGACGGCGTCAGATGACCTCTTTTTAGTTAAGCGGGTCACCTCACCGTCCAGCGCCGCAACAACGGCGGGGAACCGAGCGACCCTTTCACTTGACCTCTCACCTGATGGTAACCTCATCTCCTGGGCGTATTGGTGACCGAACAGTCGCTCTGTCAGGGTACGGTTGAACCGCTCCACACTTCCCTGGTCCCGGTGGACGTCCACACGGCCACGCCGGGCTTCTGTCCCGTGTTTCGCCAGCAGCTAATTCACCGCGCCTATGAACTCGCGCCCGGGATCGACCGGAAGGAGCTTGGGCCACCACAGTGGTCCACGCTTGTATATCTTTTCTAGGGCTGCCGCGACCTCTATCGACTCTTTTGTGATCAGGGGCTCTGCATCTTTATAGCGGGAGGCTACATCAACGATTGTGAGCGCATACTTGTAGGTTTTGCGGGCCACCCGATCATGTGGCAGAAAGAGCAAGTCGATATGGTGGACTTCATTCGGCGTCCACACATTGAACTTGGGTCGTGGTATGTGTGTGCTTCGTACCGCTGGAAGGTATATCTACCAGATGGGCTGCTTCTTAAGCCATGCCCGAGCCAAATCTTCAGAGACCTTGGCCGTGGAAGCAAGGTTGTTGATGGCCGTGAGTCCCTTCATGTACCCCTTGGGGCTGTAGTAGATTGAAGCCAACTGTGTTGCAAGCTTGCTGTCAATTCTTGGGGTATTCCAGCATCCTTTGGACCTCTAAAAACCATATTAGAGGAGTCTTATAATGATAATATACAGTTATGTACGTGACACTACCTGACGTTCAAACCGTGGACCTACCGAGGGCGCTCCCTGTCGGAGAGCAACTTGAGTGTGCCTTTGCTGAAGTAACCTACTACCCTCTTTCGGAAGATAAAGATACCAGATGGCTATTACAATGTATGCGAGCTAAATGATGAGGTGTTTAGTCTAGTTGGGACTATACAGGATCTTCACAAACCTTCGGGTCGTCTGCGACTCAATACAGATAAGTCTCTGAAACTGGGAAAGTTGCCACGTACCTTGGAATTTGCAGCAACCAAACCTCAGGGATGGAAGCTGACGGGGAGTCATTTACCTGAACTTCCGACCCAACGTGAGCTCTACGTTCATCTGACAGAAGTCAGCACCACGGACAATGTTTACAACGGGCTACCCAGCACACTACTCAGAACCGTACCTGTAGCAAATGAAAAACGTGCCAGTGGTAGAACAGTAGCTTTCTCTCATTTGCAATACAAAAGGCTTGCCCCAGGCCCTATAGGCTATGTTACAGTCCACGTTTTAGACAGCAGGGGTGGCCCTATTGAATTGCAGCACCTATCCGTAACATTACATGTTCGAAATATACCTGCACATACGGAACAACAAAGACATGGTGAATAGCGGAGGAGCAGGAGCACATGATGCATTGCCTTGCACGACCCTTCAGCTGGCTGATCTCGGGGACACGCAGGGTTTTGGGAGGACCAAGGGCGACGGAAAAATTGTATGTATTTTAGCTCTCCGAGGGGCTATACAAGATAAAAGAGCTTCCCGTTGTTGTTCCTGTTCCGAAGGAACAACGGGAACAAGCTACATTTACCGAGCTGCGTGGTTTGAACCTAGGGGGCTCAGCCCCGTGGAGGAGCTACGAACTTATCTAGAATGACTCCAGTCAGTGGGCTCTGTATAGGCACCCTGTTCGCGGTGGGTGGGAACTTGACTTTAGGGGCATCCAACCTCACATCCAACTAGGCCGCGGCCACCACAGGCTCCGTAAACTCCAGAACAGTAGCCGTGTGTTGGCTTCTTATATCCCGAATGATGCTATTTATGTTCACGAAAGCAAGGTCGGGTATGTGCTGGCTGGGGGAAAGGTGCTTTGATGAAGATCTTTTTGGGAGTTTGATCGTCTTACTCCTGGCAAGGGTACTACCACAATTGCACAGATAGTCCTGGGTACACCACCCAATGACTTCGTACCAGTGCTACATGGGCTTGCCCTAAAATGGGTTCGGCGGCATAATGGCAAAGAACTTGTCATCATTATCCGTGGCAAAGATGTGTTGCTCTCGTTAAGTGGTGTCGAGTACAAAGTCACAGATGCAAAGTTTCCAACCAACATATCAATATACATCTTTGCCCAGCTAAGCTCAAACGCCTGCGGTTTACCAGACAGCAGGAGCCTGTGGATTGACAGGTGACTTCGGGAAGTTTGTAAGCCGAAGGCTCACAAAGAAGGCAAAAAGTACAACACCATCGCCACCTAAGCGGAGGCCAAACTTTCGAGCATCACAGGAAGAGAAATTCAACCAACTCCGGCTTAATATCCGCAAGGCATCTCTCCGAGAGAGCCCACAGGGCACACAAAACGAGATGCTGCTGCTGATATGCCAAGAACTCGCCAGGCTGAGACAGGGACCCCCTGCGCCCGCTGGAACAATGGGAACAACGGTTACGACTGAGACCTGAGCCCACCGCACCTCTTGTTATTTCATAATATCTGCTGGAATGATTCCTTGTTTAATTAGCATATCCTTTGTTGCCATCGCCAGCCCCACGTCAAGAACTACCATTCCGACGTCAAAGCCGGTGAAGTCAAGTTAAGGGGTGACTCCCTTCATTGCCATCTTACCTAAGCGGGCATACCCTATTGCGAGGGGAGAGACCACGGCGCTGTGATAGGCACCATTGACCAGCATCTTTCAATTGGCTGAAGACATTGTATTGTATATAGTGTATACATATACATATACTACTCCATATAGAATGGGTTTGAGGATACCTTTAAATGCTTGTTCGGAGGTGCCGCGCTGCGGTTTGACCGGATTTGGGGGTCCCAAAGGTGGTGTCATTAGATTGGCCGCTGACTTATTGTTGTTCCTGTTCCTTTGGAAACTTCGGAACTGGAACCATAATGCCAAGCTAGCCAACCCAACCATTCCAGCAATCCATGGGGACCAGTCGCGTTCGTGATGCATTCCATTCGAGACCCCTTGCTGCTGTCCATGGTGTTCCCGTTCCTTTGGAACATCCTTCGGAACGGGTCCATCAGCCGCTTGAGTTGCTACTGCATTGTTTACGACCATTCTCTGGAGACTGGCCTTCTCTTCTTGCAACCGGACCAAGGCTTTTTGTTGTTTTGCATTCCGGATGGCAGCTCCTGCCCGTCCGGCGGCCACTGATTTAGGCTCTTTCTGTCAAGAGGAACAATCGACGACTCAGTGGTTGGCACAGCTACCACTCTCTCCACCTGTTTCTGTTCCTTTGGAGCAACAGTAACTATCGGTAGGTTTGGCTCTGTCATCAATGACATCGTCTTAATTTGTTAAAGGGCAGGTGTGTCCAAATCGACAGTGTTTAGCAGTGGTTAGCATCGTGGTTAGCGTGCTAAGCATGTGCCTAGCGATGAAACAGCTCACACGTGGTACTGCTTGGCGCGTGCCCAACAAATGGATCAGCCTCAAGATCAACAACCAACTTTGGTAGGTTATCTGGGGTTACGGGAGGAAACATGCTGACCACCCCTGAGTTTTTGTCATTGATGCGCCGAGCCGTGCCTCATGTCGAGTATAGAGTTTATCGATTTTCTCGTCGTCCATGGCGTCGACTTGGTCATTTGTGAGGTTTTTCCCTATATACTGCTTAGCCTGCCCACCAGAAGATAATGCAGCTAGCCTTTCGCGTTTGTCCCCGTCGACCTGTTTTTCCTTCGGATGTTCCAGTTCCGAGGGAACAACAAGAACAGGCATAGCAGGATCAGCTGCCGTATTACCTTCGGCAGTGCCCACTTCTGGCGTGGCGCCTTGCTCTTCCAGCAGTTGGTCAATGGTATAGTCACAATACATACATACATGTACATATACGCCGTTTGAGTCTAATATAGCACATAACAATGTGCAATGCCGCTCACCACAACACACTTATATATAGTGCTTGGGTCACTAGAATAGCTGCTTCCCGCATAATATGTCCGTTACCACAACACTTTATAAGTGGTTGGTTGGTCTGTTTTTAACACTAGCCGGGCATGCTTGCTCTCCGCCAATGCCTTGCGAACTGTCACACGTTCCTGACGGCTTCCAATCACATCAGTCCTCGAAGCTGTCTCCGTCCTTACAGCGGGTCTGCTAGCGGAGATCCTTTAAGACAGAGTTATACTTCTAAGTCAAAACCCAAACGCTCTGCTGCGCACGACAAGAAAAGGCTAGCTCAGACAGCATGCCTTTCTTCTGTGTCAAAGCTTTAATAGCTGTGCAATCATCGATAATGTACAAGGTTGGCTCCCCTGGAACATTTGATAGAAGGCTCGTAGATAGGAGTGGAGGTGTTCACCAGGATTTGCTATGTACACATCGGGGTCATCCCAAATCCATGGACGGTCGTGGTATGTTTTGTTGTATTTGACTGTGGGACAGAGCACCACAATGTGCCGAAACACACCTCGGTAAGGGCCCTCCAGCAGGTCCAGAGCGAAAATTGTCTTGCCACAGCCTGTTTGACCGCAAATAATGGCTACGTGGGTCTCCGTTAGGAAAAGGTAATTAATAAAGTGTGTTGGTGAACCGGCCATCTTCAATGTTAAGCTGCGCATCCATGAGAATTGTGCAGATATACTCTCAATGCACCACTCGTCTCTGCTGTCTTTGTGATCTGGATAGTGATACCTTCACTGGCGTTTTCTACACGCCGCCACCGCTGTGTAGCTCGCCATCGTCCGTGGTCCGCAGGTCAAGCCATAGGGCATACTTGTTGGTCAAGAACTCTCCCAGTGTGACATCAGCCAGAGATAGCTCCTTTGCGACTAGGGCCACCTCAGATTCTCTTTTGTTGCTGGGGCAAGCTTCAAAGTGCCGAGTGGATTCGTTCCATTTCTGGTATGGACGTAATCCCTGGGAGTACAGCTGGATGGGCACCCCTTCGATGATAACCTCAACTTTGGTGATCTTGGGGTTATAAAAGACCTCGGGCTTCCTACCGAAAGCTACACTAGCCGTAGCAGGTCTTCGAACAGCGGCACGATCCCTTTCATGCTCCGTGCTGCAATGTTGAGGTTGATGTTCCACAGAGAGTCGCTCTTGTCTTTGGTCATTTTGCGGTGGCGAAGAACGCGATCGTATAGGATGGCGAGACGACCAGCATACTGGTTGCGGACCATGCGAGAAAGTTCGGATTGGGTGACCTTTTCATATTCCAGGCTGATATTATCAATGGTGTAACTGGCAGTGGCATCGCCTGTGGTGAGGACCACTCGACTGTAATCATTGAATGTCAGCTCGTACTCGAGCCTATCCCCAAGCGCACTTTGGTAGAACGGCATATGAGCCGCGAGGAGTTCAAAATCCAGCGGGATACAGAACCGATTGTCATAGGCATCAGCTATAGCCTTGTCTACAACAGTGTCAACTGTGTCTTCTGCGCCGACCCGCAGCTTAGTAGCATTTCTTTAGCTTCGACGAGTTCGCAAGACGACAGGACGATGATGATGCAACGAAGTTCCAAGATGAAACTAGCTATACCCGGGCCCCTTCGGATGTTCTTTTGGAACAGGAACAAGAGATAGGCGTTAAAATACCTTCACTGCAGCTCTTGGGGGACGCTGTCAATGCCTACTACCAGAATCTGTCTGAGAAAGGGATGGTGACCTATCTACGTGACTGTTCCCAAATCTGAGCTTGACAAAAATGGGCAGTTGAGGCTGAAGACCCATCCAAATATTGACATTGTTAGTAAATCGGGAGCACCCCATGCTCTCTCAACAATTGCTGGAAAGCGTGGCGGTGGTGAGATCATCCGGAATGAGCTGAGGTTTACGGACTGGGCTAGAGGGGGCAAGGCGCTTGAAACACTGCGGGTCAATGACATTGCTATGAAGCAGAGAGAAGAGCGAGAGAATACTTTATTTGCAGCACATGTATTTACATAAGACTAAGTTCTACAAGAATGTACTCATCATTTTTATGAAGTATTTATAAATTATAAGAAGATATTCAGCATCCATGTTCTGCAGGGAATGGCCTAGCCAGATTGGCTGTCTTTCTGTCATTCCCTGTGGTGTGTTGTGTGTTTGTGGATTGCTTGGATGGATACAAGTAAATATAAGAAATTAGTATTGATGAACGACTTATTGGTGATGAGAGTATGGTGAGGTAGAATGGACGTTTCATAATTGTGTTATCGATAATGGATGAAAAGATAATATATATATATCGTCCTTCCACCCAGCATCGACCACAAAAGTGTATATGAAAACATACATTGACACACATGTACATATATTTTTGCATATGTACGAGTGTGCACAAGTGTGGGCAAGTATATATATGTATTGGTCTATGGTCTCCCCTATTAAACACAAGAATATCAATTAATGGAAGATCCGTGAAGATGCAACTGCTTGAATTTAATTTATGTATATTTACACACACATGTAACCGTGATCACATACACACAATGCATTAGCATCGAGGTATACGGAATGGACCTATAAGTGGGGCTCCACAAAGTAGGATGTGGTTTAGTAATGGCGATTACAGTCCTTGCAGTTAGTATCATTACAGTTTACTTCACTGGGATATTCTTCCAACATTTGTCTTATTATAGTTTTTTTTAAATTCATTTCTGTTTGATAAATTAGTTATACGTTTATCCATACTGTTCCATGTTTTGGGAAAGAGGCTAACGGGGAGTAGATCTAAAGAGTTATTTCTTGTGTTCTTTACTTGGAGGCCACCAGAGTGTCTAGTGGCTAGTCCTGGCGTGGCTCTTTCACTGAAATAGTGATCAAATGTTGCCGGAAGGCGCTTGTGTTTCCAGCCGTGTACGAATAGCATAATATGCAAAATGTGGAGGTCCTTGAGTTTTAGAATATTATCCTTTAGAAATAAAGGATCGATATGGGCCCTGTATTTTTTGTTGTTTATACTACGGAGTGCACGTTTCTGCAAGATAAATAATTTATTGATAGCTTTTGAGTGCCCCCATATCTGTATTCCGTAAAGGAAATAACTATGTACAAGAGCATAGTATAGGGAAAGTAATGCGCGGTGGGGCAATACGTTTTTAACTCTGCTAATTACATTAAGAGATCTGGAAACTTTAGAGCAGAGTAGTGAAATATGTAATTTGTAGGTCAGTTTGTCGTCGATATGTATTCCAAGAAATTTTACTGCGTTCTCATTTTCTGTTGATCCTACCCTTCCTATTTGGTCATTATTAAGGAAAATTCTTGAGTTGATACTTTTACGTTGTGTGTGTGTGTGTGTGGGGGGGGGGGGGGGGGGGGGGGGGTAATCAATATAAACTTACTTTTGTTTGCGTTTAACTTTAATTTGTTTGTGGAGCACCATATTTAGACGTTCTCTAGTTCGGCGTTAATTGTTTCAGACAGACTATCAATGTCATGACCTGATGAGTACACTGTCGGGTCATCAGCAAATGACAATAGATTAAGGGAAGTTGAGTTGGATATATCATTAATATATAATAAGAACAGTATTGGGCCTAAAATCGAGCCTTGTGGGACCCCACAACTAATGGAGGCTGGGTTTGATTTATATCCTGAGCATTGTACTAACTGTGTTCGCTCGCTGAGGTAGTCTCGGAACCAACTATTGCTGAGACCCCTGATGCCGTAGTGGTTCAATTTTCCCAGGAGGATTTCGCGATTGATTGTATCGAATGCTTTGGAAAAGTCGAGGAAGGCGGCCAAGGTACTGTCTTTAGTTGTTTTATTCTTTTCGTATGCTATGTGTTCAAACATTTTCAGAATGGGCTGAATGGTTCTGTGACCTTTCCTAAAGCCAAATTGTTTGGAATATAAGATCTTATTACTTTCTACAAAACATATAAGTCTTTTTAACATAATTTGGGTGAAGCGGCTGCTAGGATCGGATTGGATACTATAGAAATGCAAGCCTTGGGATGGGTGGGTAATGCTGCGTCAAAGTCCACTCAAAACGTGGTGGAAAGCCTTACCGAGGAGGAAGAAACTGCACTTAAAACCTTGCATGACCCTCCACTTGATACCGTGGGATTGGAGTACAGCATCAGAGAGCTCCGCGGACTCGACAGGGCAATGCAGACCCTCCGTGGTGAGTTAATGAACAATCTCGCCGGACTGTCCGAGCTGGATGAGCACATCGTTTTGGATAAAAGAAAGCTCGGTGAAGCTCAAGATGATCAGTCTAGTCGGCGCCGGGTAGCAGACTTCTGAATGAGGACATGACGCTCACTGAGCGCATGCGCACCCTCTTCCGGGAACAGGGGATTACGATCGCGTCTATCCTCACAGCGATTGGGATGGCAATCTCGACCCTAGTACTTGCGTTGACCGGTGGGGGTGGAAGTACTCCCACGCCACTACCATCTGATAAGGGTGGCCTCAAAGAGTGGATGAAAAAGCACCTACAAGCTCTTGGGCGCATCCTTGCCAAGCTAGCTGAGAAGGTGGTGGCTGCGCTACCTGGAATTATAGGCTCCATTGTTCGTGGCTGTCCAAGCTACTCACAAAAACTGTATGCTGGCTGGCCGAAAACCTGATGGCCATGGTCCTTGCTGTTGGGGGTCTGCTTCTTGTGGCTGCTCGTCAGCGGCTATCATCGAAGAAACCAATGCTGGAGTAAGCCAACTGTAACCCCACCCACAATAACGGCAGTTTTCTCGTCCTCATGCTGTGGCTATTCCTGATGCCGCCGACTCGGCATCAGAGGCACCTCCGCTATGGGTCCCCACTTCCACACTAGGCGCATCAATAGCCGGCCGGCGGTTTGAGCAGTCCCGTCTCCCCCGTAGACACGACGGGTGGGGTTGGTGCAGTGTTTATGTTTGTATTTAGTGTCAGGGTCTGGGCGGTTATGGCAATAACGATCTCGTTGTTATACCCCAAGAGGCCGTGTGAAAAGCCACCTAGTTCCATATCAGAAGGCGCCATGTAGAGGCCTCGACCGAATACATAATCTGTTTTTGACTTGGCGTGAGACAACATGCATTGATAGCGTTTAATTCCACTCTCCAGGTCCACTGGACGGGCAATTGCATCTTCCACATGCGCCTCAAACTGCTTTTGGACGTCGAACGCTGTACCCGTTCCGAGGATTGCCCAGACGTATGTCTTAATGGACTCATTGATTCTTTCGACCCCTGCCCTTGTAAACCCGTTTGCCTCGTCAACTTTTAAAGTAGTAAAATCTGCATGCGCTTGTCGGATAACGTCTGCATGAGTATGCCCGTGCCCTGAGCGTTCGGTGAATGTGACCGTATGGTCGTATCTCCGACCCGGCGGGTGTAATGTCAGGGGATAGCTGTAGTATGCGACGATTTGGTATAAAGTGCCCAACCAGTCATTATAACCCCCTCTTTCTCTCCAATCTGTATCAGGCGACACACCAAATTCATTTGACAGTCTTTCAAATGCGCGTCTGTCAGATGAGTTATTGTATCTAGGCCATGTATGGTCCTGGGGTAAGGCAGTGTCTGGTAGTAGAAATGAAATAGCCAGAAACCTCTAGCAAACAAGTCTGTAGTTTAGTTCAGGTGGTCGTCGCACGCCATTGCTTGATGACTTCCCCAGAATTATATCTGGGTGTTTATACTTTGAGAAGATGTCCAAGTGATTGATTTCAAAACTCTTGGTCTCTGAGCTATGTGGTGGGGTTAAAGCCACATGAATCTTGCTGATATCACTTAGTTTTTTGTGCTTGTAGAATCCGCCAGGCTTATGTCTGTCACCGGCATCGTAACAGAAAACTTTTGGGTCTTCATCCATTGTTAACATTATACACACAGTTTGTCGAGTTCAACTGTTTGAATGAGGTTGTATGCTCTAATTAGCGCATTGAACCCTGTGTATTATACAGTGATCATTGGATATGACTACATGTAATGTGGAATACGAATAAAATGTGTCATCGTCAACTCAGTGTAACCTGAACTAAATGATCTGTGCGACGTTCATGCTGGAACGCCGGATATTGTCGAGAATTGTTATATCCTGTAACGGTCAACTCAGTGTAAGTTGAACAAAATTGTCTCTACGCCGTCCATGCAGGAATGACGCATACGTTTATTCTCCTAGCTACCCGATAGGTGGGCCCGCCTAGTGGTCCAGAACGCCTATCATGTGGGAGCCGCCTAGAGGGGCCTGGTGAGGGTGTGGGCCGTCCCTTATGGCTCTTTTGGTGTTGGGGTAGAAAGTTAATCTTCGCTGGTGCCCAAGTGGTAGGCGAGGGTGGTGGGCCGTCCCCCGGGGGACCCGTACATTCGCCCCCCCCCCTGCTGCAGAGGTACCCGGTGCTGAGGGGCCTGCGTGGGTGGTGGGCCGTCCTCCGGGCCCTACAACAAAGTCCGTTCACCCCCCTGCTGTGCCCTTAGATAGCCGGTGCTGAGGGAACCGGCGGGGTTGTGGGTTGCCCCCGGAGTCCCAAAAGTGGTGCATTCGCCCCCCCCCCCCCCCCACCTGCTGCTCTTAGGTTGGGGCGCCCAGAGTGGTATGATGGCCTCCCGGGAGGGGGGGGGGGTGGTAAGCGGTTTGGGGAGATTGTCGACTGCTATCTACAGCGACGCCCCGCAGCGTCGTCCCAAATCTTTACCTTACTCGCACCCCTTGCTGCTGGAATATTAATATATATATGACTTAATGATTCTGGAGAATCATGGCTTTTCCAGATGAGATTTCCTTATTTTCTATGACCCCTGAGGGTCTGAAGAATTGTTTTTAACTGTATCACTGAAGTACCTTTATTGATGTCCAGAGAAAGGTGGGTATAGTGGTCTCAAATGACTCAGTTTGATAAAAACATGTTTAGGTTAAAACCATCATTATTGGTGTAAAGGGTTAAAATCAATATCGTCATCCGACAAGTCTAAGTCCGACAAAAGGAGTTATGTTTGTTTAACACATACCCACTGAGTGCTGTGGCTATTTGAAAATATCCCACTTTATCACAAGGAAATTTTGATGTTTGGCAGCTTGTAGAGGGTTAACAAACGCCAACGGTAATATTTTTTCCATGCAACTTGTAATGTCACATCAGGACCTGCGAATGGCCATTTTGTCTTGAAAATCTACCTGATATTTTCAGAGAAATCCAGGGAAAACATGAATTTTAAGCTTTTGATAGGTATCATTGTTTAACCAGTCCAGAACAGGTTAAGGATTGGTTTTTCGAATACCCTTATTACTTACAAAAATAATCCTCGGTGAACTCCACTTCCAATAAAGGAAGTTATGTTTATCTCTTCGCTACATGTTGGGTGCTGAAAACAGCCCATTTTAACAAAATTTCGATCTTTGGCAGTCTGTGGAGGGTAAACAAATGCTTAGCCCAATATCTCTTGTATATCAATTGCAGTGTCTCATTCAGGTCTAACAGTTATGAATGTTTAAAAAAATCTACAAGACGCGTTTTGAGAAAGTGCTGATAAACCCTAATTTTGACATTTTTTTTCCAATACTGGCGAAAGAAGGGTTAAATCGAAAATTCCGCTTTTTGGTACACTTTTAGATTTTGTGCCCCTGTATGCTTGTGCAAAATTGTGTGAAAATCGGATCGAAAATGGTTTCAGAATCGTACGCACAAAATGTGTGGGGAAAAAAACCCTAAAAAAAAACTAGACTTAATGATTCTGGAGAATCTTGGCTTTTCCATATGAGATTCCACGATTTTCTATGGCCCCAGAGTGTCTAATGAATTGTTTTTAATGTCTCACTGAATTTTCTTTATTGTTGTCATGAGAAAGGTGGGTATAGCAGTCTCAAATTAGTCAGTTTGATAAAAAAATGTTTAGGTTAAAACCATCATTAATGATGGAGAGGGTTAATTGATCGTCGTCCGACAAGTCAATGACCGACACAAGGAGTTATGTTTGTTTAACACATACCCATTGAGTGCTGTGGCTATTTGAAAATGGTCCATTTTATCTCAAATATATCCAAAAGTTTGATGTCTGGCAATTTGTAGAGGGTTAACAAGTACTTACAGGAATATTGTTCCATGCAACTTGTAATGTCACACCAAGAACTGCGAATAGCCATTTTTTCATAAAAATCTACAAAATGTTTTCAGAAAAATTCAGGGAAAACATGAATTTTATGCTTTTGATGGGTATCATTCTTTAACCAGCCCAAAACTGGTTAAGAATTGTTTTTTGAATACCCTTATTACTTACAAAAATAATTCTCAGGGAATTCCACTTCCACTTATGTTGATCCCTCCTCTTAACTATGGGTGCTGTGGGTACGCAAACACAGCCCATTTTATCAAAATGTTGATGTTTGAGAGTCTGCATAGGGTTAACAAATGTTTACTGGAATATTTGTCCATGGAGCTTGTAATGTGAATACCTTCATCAAAGATGATCCTCGGTGACTTACACTTTCAATAAAGGAGGTTATCTTTATCTCTCAGGTACACATTGGGTGATGTGGTTCCCAAGAACAGCCCATTTTCTCAAATTTTCGATGCTTGGCAGCCTGTGGAGGGTTAACCAACGCTTCCCGGAATATTTTGTCCATGCAACTTGTAATGTCACTCCAAGACTTGCGAATGGTCAATTTTTCTTGAAAACCTACTAAATGTTTTTAGAGAAATCCACAGAAAATAGGAATTTTAAGCTCTTCAGGGGTATCTCTCCTTAAGCAGCCGAAAATGGGTTATGACCTCGATTTTTGATTACCTTTACTACTTACCAAAAATTTTCCCTATCAATTTTGCGTCCGCTAAAAGAAGTTATGTTTCTCTGTGGCTTCCCATTGGGAGCTGTTGGTGTCCGAAAACAAGCAGACTCTGGGGGGGGGGGGGGGTGGGGGGGGGGGGGGGTGGGGGGGGGTGGTTAACAAATGCTCACCTGAATACTTTGTCCATGCAATTTGTAATGTCACGCCAAGATCTGCGGATGGCCAATTTTTCTTGACAATATACCAGACTCGTTTAGAGAAATCCACAAAAACATGAATTTTTGAGCTTTTGAGGGTATTACTGTTTAAACAGCCCAAAACATGTTAACGCTTGGTTTCTTGAACACCCTTAGATAAATGATCCTTGGTGAATTGCACTTCCAATAAAGCAAGTTATGTTTATCTCTCGTGCACTCTTTGGGCGCTGTGGGTACCGACAACAGCTCATTTCATCACAATTTCGATGTTTGGCAGCCTGTGGAGGGTTAACAAATGCATTGCCTAATACGTCTTGCTTATCAATAGTCGTGTTACCGTCAGGTCTAACAATGATGAATGTTTAAAAAAATCTACAAGACGCACTTTGAGAAATTGCCAATAAACCCTAATTTTGACAGTTTACTGTCACTTCTGCGAAATAAGGGTTAAATCGAAAATTCCGCTATGGGACATTTTTAGATTTTGTGCCCATCTATGCGTGGGCACAACTGTGTGAAAATCGGTTCGAAAATGGCTTCTGAATCGTATGGACAATATGTACCATATACCCCCCCCAACCCCACCCCCACCCCCACCCCCCCAAAAAACAACTAGACTTTATGATTCTGCAGAATCATGGCTTTCCCATATGAGATTCAATGATTTTTTATGACCTCAGAGTGTCTGAAGAACTGTTGTTAACTGTGTCACTTTTGTATCTTTATTGATGCCTTGAGAAAAGTGGGTATAATAGTCTCAAATGATCCAGTTTGATAAAAGAAAGTTTAGGTTAAAATCAACATCATCGGTGGAGAGGGTTAATATCAATATCAGAATCCGAGAAGTCTGTGTCCGTCTAAAGAAGTTATGTTTGTTTGCCACATACCCATTAAGTGCGGTGGCTATTTGCAAAGAACCCATTATATCTCAAATTTATCTAACATTTTTATGCTTGGCAAATTGTGAAGGGTTAATGAACGCTTGCGAGAATAATTCTTCTCAAAAGTCTATTTGTTCTTGAAAATCTGTAAGAACCACTTGAAGAAATACGCAGAAAATGTGAACGTTAAGTTCTTAAGGGCTGTCTGTCTTCAGTCCGGCAAAATAGGGTTAAAGCTCGGTTTCTGAATACCCTTGATACTTTCAAACATTATCCCCCGTGAATTCTGCGTCCGATGAAGAGGTTATGTTTATCTATTGCATACCCATGTGGTGCTGTTGGTGTCCAAAAAATGCCAATTTTATCACAATGTTGACGTTTAGCAGTTTGTAGCGGGGTTAACAAGCATTTAGCAGAATATTCTATCCATGCAACTTGTAATACCACACCAAGACCTGCCAATGTATAATCGTACTTGAAAATCGCCAACAGGCAGTTAGCAAAATCCACAGAAAGTGTAAATTTTAAGCTTTTCAAGGGCATCTCTCCTAAACCAGTCCAAAATGGGTTAAGCTTTATTTTTTTTCAATACCCTTACTACTTACAAAAATGATCCTCTATGAATTCTACGCACGGTAAAAGATTTGTTTATCCTTTACATACCCATTGGGTGCTGTTGGGGCCTGAAACAGTCAATTTTATCAAACTGTTGATGTTTAGCAGCCCGTGGAGGATTAAACACGCTCAGCGGAATATTTTGTCTATGCAGAATGTAAGGTCAGTCAAAGACCTGCTACTGGTAATTTTTTCTTCAATGTCTGCAAGAACCTTTTGGAGAAATCCATAGAAAATGGGAATTTTAAACTTTTAAGGGGTATCTCACTTCAACCAACCCCAAATGGGTTAAGACTTGGAGTTACTTAAATACCCTTACCACATACAAACATTTTACCCTATAAATTTTGGGTCTTATAAAAGAAGCTATGTGTCTCTGTTACATATCCATTGGATGCTTTTGGTGTCTGAAAACAGCCCATTTTCTAAAAATGTTGATGTTTAACAAATTGTGGAGGGTTAACAAATGCTTACGGAATATTTTGTCCATGTAACTTGTAATGTCACACTAAGACCTGCACATGGACATTTTTTCTTGAAATCTACAAGATGTTTTTAAAGAAATCCAGGGAAAACATGAATTTTTAAGCTTTTGATGGGTATCGCTGTTTAACCAACCCAACAGGTTAAAGCTTGTTTTTTTAATACACTATTACTTACAAAAATTAGCCTCGCTGAATTCCACTTCCAATAAAGGAAGCTAAGTTTATTTCTCAGCTACACGTGGTGCTGTGGGTGGCTGAAAACAGCCCACTTTATCACAGTTTTGATGCTTGAGAGCCTATGGAGGGTTAACAAATGCCTTTCAGAATATTTTGTTCTTGCAACTTGTAATGACACACCAAGACCTGCGAATAGTCAATTTTGCGAATGACAGTTTGTTTTGAAAATATACACGACATTTTTAGAGAAATCCACGTAAAACATGAATTTTTAAGCATTTGAGGGGTATCGCTCTTTAACCAGCCCAAAACGGTTTAATGCTTGGTTTTTTGAATATCCTTATTACTTACAAAAATGGTCCGCGGTGAATTCCACTTCCAACAAAGGCAATTATGTTTATCTATCAGGTACACATTGAGTGCTGTGGGTGCCCGAAAACAGCCCATTTTCTCAAAATTACGATGCTTGGTAGCCTGTAAAGGGTTAATAAATGCTCACCGGAATATTTTGTCCATGCAACTTGTAAATGCATACTAAGACCTGCGAAAAGTCAATTGTATTTGAAAACCTACGAGATGTTTTTATAGAAATCCACAGAAAACAGGAATTTTAAGCTTTTAAGGGGTCACTCTATTTAACCAGCCGAAAATGGGTCAAGATTTCGACTTTTGAAGACCCTTACTACTTAGAAAAATGTTTTTCTATTAATTTAGCGTCCGATAAAAGAATGTACCTTCCGCTGTGGCATACCCATTGGGTGTTGTTGGTATCCAAAAACAGCCCATTTTATCACAATTTTTTATCTCGTTTTTGATGTTTAGTAACCTGTGGAGGGTTAACAAATGTTAACCAGAATATTTTGTCCATGGAACTTGTAATGTCACACCAAGACCTGCGGGTGGTCAATTTTTGCTGAAAATCTACAATACTCATTTAGAGAAATCCACAGAAAACATGATTTTTTTAGGTTTTGAGGGGTATTGCAGTTTAACTAGCCCAAAACGAGTTAACGCTTGGTTTGTTGAATACCCTTATTACTTACAAAAATGATTCTCAGTGAATCCACTTCCAATAAAGGAAGCTACGTTTATCTCTCGTGTATACTTTGGATGCTGCGGGGGCCTGAAAACAGCCCGTTTTATCAAAATTTCGATGTTTGGCAGCCTGTAGAGGGTAAACAAATGCATTGCCTAATATCTCTTGTATATCAAAAGTTGTGTCACAGTCAGGTCTAACAATGATGAATATTTAAACAAAATCTACATGACGCATTTTGAGAACGTGCCGATAAACCCTAATTTTGAGAGTTTTTTGCTAATTCTGGCAAATAAGTTTTAAATCGCAAATTTCGCTTCGGTACATTTTTAGATTTTGTGCCCCTCTATGCATGTGCAAAATTGTGTGAAAAATAATCCGTAGAAAATCAAGAGTCTTTCCCAGAGGGAAAATTCTAAAAAGAAAAATGAAAGTGTCAATGACACTGTAGCTCAACTTGTGTAAGACATGTACATGTACATGTATAGTATGTGACACACAGCAATGGCACTCAGCTAGGTAATGACTTGATAACAAAGGTACAGGTAAAGTATTGTAAAGGTCTGTACATAAATACTGACCATAGCCTGTAACAAATGTACATGTAAAGTATTGTAAAGTTGCGTGACAGTTAGATGCTAAACTAAATACCCTTGCTACTTACAAAAATGATCCCCCATGAATTCTGCTCGCGGTAAAAGAAGTTTTGTTTATCTTTTGCATACCACTGGGTGCTGTTGGTGCATGAAAACAGTCCATTTTATCAAAATGTTGATGTTTAGCAGCCCGTGGAGGGTTAACAAAAGCTTGACGGAATATTTTGTCTATGCAAAATGTATGGTCAGACAAAGACCTGCTAATGGTCATTTTTTCTTCAAAGTCTGCAAGAAGCGTTTGGAAAAATGCACAGAAAATGGGAATTTTAAATTTTTAAGGGGTATCTCTCATTAACCAACCCAAAATGGGTTAAGACTTGGATTTTTGAATACCCTTACTACATGCAAACATTTTCCCGTATAAATTTTGCATCTGATAAAATGAGTTACGTGTCTCTGTTACATATCCAATGGATGCTCTTTTGGTGTCCAAAAACAGCCCATTTTATCAAAAGTTTGATGTTTAAAAGCCCATGGAGGGTTAACAAATGCTTACGGAATATTTTGTCCCTGCAACTTGTAATGTCACACTAAGACCTGCAAATGGCCATTTTTTCTTGAAATATACAAGATGTTTTAAAGAAATCCAGGGAAAACACAAATTTTTAAGCTTTTGATGTGTATCCTCGTTTAAGCAACCAAAACGGGTTAAGGCTCAGTTTTGTGAATACCCTTATTACTTACAAAAATTATCCTCGGTGAATTCCACTTCCAATAAAGGAAGTTATGTTTATTTCTCAGCTACAAGGTGGGTGTTGTGGGTGGCCAAAGACAGTTATTTTATCAAAGTTTTGATGTTTCAGAGCCTGTGGAGAGTTAAAAAAACGCTTATCAGAATATTTTGTTCATGCATCTTGTAATATTACACCAATACCTGTGAATGGCCAGTTTTTCTTGAAAATCTACACGATGTTCTTAGAGAAATCCTCGTAAAACATGTATTTTTAAGCTTTTGAGGTGTATCACTCTTTAACTTAATACTTGGTTTTTTGAATTCCACTATTACTTATAAAAATGATCCCCGGTAAATTCCACTTCCAATAAAGGTGGATATGTTCATTTCTCCCGTACACTGTGCTGTGGGTGCCAGAAAACAGTCTACTTTCTCAAATGTCGATATTTGAGAGCCTGTGGAAGGTTAACCAACGCTTACAGGAATATTTTGTCCACGCAACTTCTAATGCGACAACAAGACCTGCGAATGGCCATTTTTCTTGAAAATCTGCAGGGCTTGTTTAGAGAAATCCCCAGAAAACATGAATTTTTAAGCTTTTGATGGGTATTGCTGTTCACCCAGCCCAAAACGGGTTAATGCGTGGTTTTCTGAATACCCTTATTATTACAAAAATGATTCTGGATGATTTCACTTCCAACTCCTGTGGAGTGTTAACAAACGCTTATCGGAATATTTTGTCCATGCAACTTCTAATGTCACAGCAAGACCTGCGAATGGCCAATTTTTCTTGAAAATCTACAGGACTTGTTTAGAGAAAATATGATTTTTTAAGCTTTTGATAGGTATCGCGATTTAATAAGCCCAGAACGGGTCAATGCTTGTTTTTTTAATATCCTTATTATTAGAAAAATGATCCTCGATGAAGTCTACTTCCAATAATTGAAGTTATGTTTTTCTCTCTTGTACACGTTGGGTGCTGTGGGTGCTTAAAATCAGCCCATATTTTCAAAATCTCGATGTTTTGCAGTCTGTGCAGGATTAACAAATGCTTAGCCCAATATCTCTTGTATATCAATGGTTGTGTCACAGTGAGGTCTGACGGAGATGAATGTTTAAGAAAAATCTACAAGACGCGTTCTGAGAAAGTACTGATAAACCCTAATTGTTTTACCCCTCTATGCGAGTGCAAAATTGTGTGAAAATCGGTTGGAAAATGGCTTCAGAATCGTACGGACAAAATGTGTGGAAAAACCCCCCAAAAACTACACGAGTGATTCTGTAGAATCACAGGCTTTTCCTGGCGTACAAAAACACTTAGCTCTTTGAAGAAATTTAACAAAATTTCAGCCCCCGTATCTCTGAACATGTAGGTGTGCTGTTATTTATTTATTGGAGTTTAACGACACTTTTGACAGCCAGGGTTACCTCCTGTCCGGCTTTTTTATAGAAAGGGGAAAGCCCGCGTACCCAGAGAGAACCACAGAGCAATGGCGAGCAACTTTCAGGCTTCCCAACATACTAACTCCACACAAGCAGGGTTAACATTGGTTGAAGACAAGTGCACCATCGACGAGCAGTACGCCCTAGTACACAACACCACAGTGCCCCGACGTGGCAATGGAGGTGAAGTGTCTTGCCCAAGGACACAACGTGGTTGCCATAGGTGGAATTCGAACCAAGGACCTCTACCTCCAGAGCAATTGTGCCTCCATGGGTGTGCATACCGATATTGCCCCGGTTGAAGGGTTAACACAGCGTTAAATGAAAAATCCATCCAACCTGTGCAGAAAATCGCTTGAAATCAGTCAAAAGTCATTTTAATGCAGAAAAAAATTTCCAATCCTAAAATGTTTATCAGTAAAAGTCTCTCATTTGGTCGATTTCCTGGAGAAATTGGTGTTAATATCCCCAAACAATGTGACCAAAACTTTTGACAAACTTTCTCATTTTTACAACTCGCCGAGGTCCCCATGGTGTTCACAATTATTCCACTATCTCTCCTGGCTCCAAGAGTTGCTGTCGTTGAAGGTTTTACCATTAAGGCAACAACAAACGCAACTGGGACCAACCCCATGTCCCTTTCTTGGTAAAATTACCTCAGGTGACAAATTTCAGCTCGATATCTGTGAATGTAGGAGTGCATGTAGCTTGTCCTTGTACAATGGGCGGTGAATGAAGGGTTAAAAACATCTATGTACCTAAAATTCCCCCGTTATGTTAGTCCAAACAAAAAATACCCCAAAATTTCAATACCAAATTTCAATTCCATATCTCTGAACCTATAGGTGTGCATATCAGCGTTGTTCTGGTCCAAGTGTCAACACCACGTTGAATGTAAATCACTCGAAATCCTTCAGAACATATTTTAAAGCAGAAAACGTCACTAGAATAGACAGATGTTCCCCCTAACCGGGTTCAAATTGTCATAAACCTTAAATAGAGATTTTCTTCTTTTTTCACAAAAATATGCAATGAGGCCCATGGTTAATTTCCTTTTTCGGGAGTGAAAAAATTGAAAATTTGCATTACCCGAAATAATGGTTATGCTATTTTTTTTTCATAACCTTTTACGTTTGCATAACTCTTTGTGTCATGTATATACCTATTTTTTTACCGAGTCTTAAAAATTTAATTACATGCAAAATAAATAAATAAATAAATTTATTAGCCAGTGCTAATGTATATTCTATTGCAGGCCTCCATTCATGGACGTAAGGGATGCCCTTCCCCATCCCCGAGAAAAGAAAAAAAAATTGATAGAATTCCCGCAGTATGAATATATGTGTACACATGACCCCAGTCCCACCACCCACCCACCCACCCACCCACCCACCCACCCACTCATCCCCTCTCCCCCTCCCATAAAAAGAGAAAAGAATGAAATAGAATGAAAAATTTGGCGGTTCTGTGAGACCTATTCCAACATCAATTCCCATGCAGGTTTGGAAGACAATGTCAGGCAAAGGGTAAAATAAACTCGTCGACAGCTAATGTGAATAAAAATGGGATACGATGTTTACAGAGCAAAACTATATCGCATCCCACTCGCCAACGAACCTGAAACAGCTTGGAGTAAATTACAGCGTTACCCACCCCCCCCCCCCCAATTTGTTTGGTGCAGTAGATCAAATCTACAGCAGTAGATCAGCACCTTTTGCGACAAGGGGGTGCATTTATTTAAATCAAGGTGCGCGCATGTACTTCCCTGAGGTTTCTCTTGGAGAAATTGGTGTACTCATGTCCTCATTAAATGCTGCGATCAAAACGTTATTGCTCTGCTTGAATATTTCATGGTTGAAGAATTAATGGTACGTTGCACAGAAAACTCTCCCAGTCCATGCTATCCCTGATAAGACATTACCCTGAGTCAGCCTGAATGACAATTTTCAACTCAATGTACGCGAAAATGTAACAATACTTTAGTTAGAGGGTTAAAGCGCCGTGAGATAAATCGATCCCCACCTATGTCCATTTGTTGGTCAAATTACCTTTCCTGGTCCATTTGCCTTTGGTAAAAATGTAAAATCTAGATCAGCTGTGGCAGGGTAGAGTCGAAAAAATGTGCGTCGTTGCACGTGTTGACTTTGTGCGCATGCCTCTTTCCTGGTCTGTGAAAATTGTAGAAATGCTGCGATTAAACGGTTAATGCGCAGCCATTTCAGACCTGGAACTATGTAATGCGCCTTTCTTGGTCAAGTTACCTTTGTTGGTCAAATGACCTGTAAGGTGGGAAGTTTGTACTCAGATCGATACGGGGAATAGAACAATGTCTGGCGATGCGTGGTTTGAAGGGTTACGACAGTGTTGATCGCTTTGGCGACAAACCCCACGTCCCACCCCTTGTCAGATTACCAAAGGCTCTAAATCTGGTGGATTTACCAAGGCATAGCCGAGTCGAACGGTACATGACGTTGCATTGGTTAAAGTTGAAAAACAACATCGAACACAATTCGCTTGCCACTTTCCTGGTAAAACGACCTCAAGGTGCCATGTGTTGTCGAGACAGTGGAACTACAAATAATTGTGTAGGGGTAGCTGCATTCGTTGTTGAAGGCTTAATGCACAATAAGAATGCATAGCAGAGTCGAACTGTATATGGCGTTGCATTGGCTAAAGGATTAATGCCACGTCGAGTGCAATCGGGGCCAATGTCATGCCACTGTCCTGATGCCACTGTCCTAATGAAAAGTTGGGTAACTGACAGCTGCACGCCGTCACTCGGTGGTTCTCTGCGGGTGCTCCAGTTTCCTCCACCCATAAAACTGTCGCGGTCATGATTAGCCATCGTGCAGAAATGTGTGACCTTAAACCCAATAAATAAATAAATGGACCAATCTTCGAACAGCCCATATTTGGTAATAAGGCCATGTGACGCCACCAGCGTCTCGAACAAATATCAGAACAGAAAAATGGCTGTGCACAAATAGGTGAAAAGATTTTACATCACCGTTACAACAATTTGTTTTCTTCCAAGTTCTGAAAACTGTTTTGCACCCAATCACCTCTAATAGGAATGGTTTTGACTTGTCATTTTGATTTGAAAATGCTACTCTCAAATATAATAAACTGACAGCTGTTGATTGCTGTCATCAGTGTTTTTGTTTTTTTAGGTTCTCTGTATTAACCATCACCCGGCCATAAAAGTATGTGGGGGGGGGGGGGGGGGGGGGTCTTCTTCGGTGTGCCCCTGTAATACATGGCCTGGCTTTGAAGGGCAAAATTATTTGGGTTATAGCTTTAGAGTTACTTCCACTATTGATCATATTTGTTCGTCAACCATTTCGTCACACTGTCTGGAAAAGACTATTGTTTTTCTACGGATTATTATTTTTTTTTTTACTTTTTTTTTCCACACATTTTGTCCGTACGATTCAGAAGCCATTTTCAAACCGATTTTCACAAAATTGTGAACACTCATAGCGGGGCACAAATTCTAAAAATATTCCAAAGCGGAATTTTCGATTTAACCCTCATTTCGCCAGAATTAGCAAAAAACTGTCAAAATTAGGGTTTATAGGCACTTTCTCGAAAGGCGTCCTGTAGATTTTTTTTTTAAACATTCATCATTGTTAGGCCTACCTGTGACACCACCAGTCATATACAAGAGATATTAGGCAATGCATATGTTAACCCTCCACAGGCTGGCAAACATTGAGATTTTGATGAAATTGGATGGTTAAGGGTACCCATAGCACCCAAACGATACACGAGAGATAAACATGACTTCATTTATTGGAAGTGGGATTCACCGTGGATCATTTTTGCAAGTAATAAGGGTATTAAAAAAACCAAGCGTTAACCCGTTTTGGGCTGGTTAAACTGCAATACCCCTCAAAAGCTAAAACATGCATGTTTTCTGTGGATTTCTCTAAACGAGTCTTGTAGATTTTCAAGAAAAATTGGCCACGCGCAGGTCTTGTTGTGACAATACAAGTTGCATGGACAAAATACTCTGCTGAGCATTTGTTAACCCTCCACGGGCTGCTAAATGTCAAAATTGTGATAAAATGGGCTGTTTTTGGACACCAGTAGGTGATATTTGCGGATTTACGACCACTTGTACATGTACGTGTACAAAATACGTTCACGATGCGTTCACCAACGTGGAATTCAGTGTTAAATAACACGCTTGTTCACAAAACTGTACATGGTCTTGAATCACCCCCATGTACAGTCGCGACTCCTAGATCGCGCCTTTAACGTTCAAATACTCGTGGTGAACGCGCGTTTTTTTAAAAAAGGGTGAAATCGTCCATCTTCAGTTGTATCTTGTACGTAATTTTGTCGACGTTCGAATCGCAGATCAGACCACCGATCCATCGTCGGCGAACGCAAAAGATTCTGGACCATCTGTAACAACTCAAAAAACAGGTTTGGGGATTCTAAACCAGCGGTTCAGAACCGGCAATTGCGTTGGTACAGATGGTCCAGAATCGGCAATTGTTTTGAGGCGGTGATGTGAATATTTTCAGATATTATATTAAGACGGAAAGAGATTTTAATATACTTAAAACATAAAATATAAAAATATAATTAAACATTTAATTTTGAAAAATAAATAAAAACAATTAAAACGAAAGATGTTTTGGAGGATGGATTCTAGACGTCGAGATCGAATTTTAGACGAGTATTTACGTGCTAAGAAGGCGATTCAGGCTGCTGATAGGAGCAGACGTCTCGGTGAGATGGAACTCAGACGCGAAGCCGCAAAAATATTTAAACCCGTGACGGAGGGTCAAGAGCGAAGCAGGAAGGAGATGGTCAAAGAATTGAGACCTATAAAGGAGAGTTCTTTGAGAATGGGTTCGTTGCCTCCTAGTTTTGGAAATCGGTATTCCGTTCAATCTACACCGGATTACGTTCCCACGGGAATTCAAACAGATATGAGCGAGTCTGATGATACGGCTTCGACTATCACCACTAGTAGCGTCACATCGTCCGATGATGATGGCGGTAAGAGAGATCAGTCGTATGGAATTTATAAGGATTCTCAGGGGAGAACTTTTGTAGGTGATACGGAAGTGGAAATGTACGATGACGAATTGATCGTGGGTTCTAATAAATATGAAGTAACTGATGGTCTGCGGAAATTGCTCCTTTACGATAAGCCTGGAGATTACACGGAACAGGATTTCGACAATTACGGCGACATTCTAGTTCAGACTCACGCCATTAAGAGAAATAACGATGCCAAAGAGACGAGACCCAAAGCTAACAGAGGTTACAAGTGGACGAAAGTGGTGAAACCCATATGGGAGATGAACAAGAAGTTCGTCGAATCGGTGACCGGCAAAGGGGTGAAAACCGCTACTTTTCTTCCGAGCGATCCCGTAGCTCTGTGTCAGAGATTGAGTTTGTTAATGGCGAGCAGACGGGCTGGTAACACGGGATTAGATAATCAGATAGTTGCCATATCTGACGAATTGTTGAGACAGAAGGTTTTGATTAAAAACCAGTATAAAAGGCTGATGAACGAATTGAAGGATTGATGCGTATATAATAATAAGTAGAGAGAGAAACAAACAAACAAACAAACAAAAATAAAACAGTAAATTCTTACACTAGAATAATAAAAAAGTATTTAAACGGCAAAAAACGATTTACCAGTGAAAAAACAAAAACAAAAAAATATATCATAAAAATAAAATATGTTGGTGATAAAGAACAGGGGATACGTCAGGACTTACGTTCAAGGCGGTTCTGGCATCGTCGATTCTATAATGCGAGCGTTCACGAGCAATGCGGGTAGAAAACTCGCATCGACTGCGTTTGAGGTCGGTAAGAAGACAGCTTTGGATGCTGGTAAGAAAGCCGCTTCCGAAGCCAGTGGTAGGATAGCTTCTGCGGCTGGCAAGAGGGCAGCCGACGCGTTGATCGGCAAGTTGATCAGTCCGCCGCCGGCAAAGCAAGCTGCGTTAGAGCGAACGCTGAAAGATTGGAAAGATTTAAAGGATGGCGTGGTGCCCATACAAGATTTAGCCAAAATGACGAGTGGATCCGGATTGAAGAGAACTCGCGACGGTGCGATATAAATAAATAATAATAATAATAACATTAAAAAACAGAGTTTGAAAAACATAAACAATTTGTGTTTGAAAAGAATCTAAAATAACAGACAAAAAAAAATAAAACAAAAAGATGAACATTAAAGATATGTCTTGGAACGACGCCGCGACCAAGAGGTCGAATAACGAGTACTTTCCCAAGAGCATAAGAGGCTTGATAGTGGGAAAATCGAATTGTGGAAAGACCAATCTGTTGATGAATCTGTTGTCCCGACCCGACTGGTTGGATTACGACAGATTGTTCGTGTTTGGCAAGAGGTTGTTTGAACCCGAATACAGATTGCTTCGAGAGTGCATGGATCGCAGATTGCCCAAGGACGTCATAGCCAGAATCTTTGACAGTAGGGAGGAATTCGACAAGTGTGGAGCTCCGCTCTCGACCATTTTGGACGGCGCGGCAACGGAGCTGATGAAGAGAAATGCATCTTTGAACGTCGAGTGTCGATTTTATGAGAACGCTAGCGACGTTCCGGATCCTAGAGAACTGAAATCGGAAGATAAGAATCTCATGATTTTCGACGATCTGCTTTTGGAGAGACAGAACCGATGCGAATCGTATTACGTTAGGGGTCGACACAGCAACGTGGACTGTTTCTACCTGTCGCAGAATTATTTTCGATTGCCCAGACAGACGATAAGGGAGAATGCTAATTTTCTATGTCTCTTTCGCCAAGATCTCAAGAATCTCAATCACATCTTCGGCGATCACGTCGCAAATGACATGAGCGCTGCCGAATTCAGGAGATTCTGCAAGAGGGTTTGGGATGGTGGACTTTATAATTTCGTCGTGATCGATTTGTCGAGGGAATTTAATCACGGAAAATATCGGTGCGGATTCGACAAGTTTTATGTTCCCGATGGTAATAATAATAAGATAGAGCGTGAAAATAAAAATTAGAAAAAATAATAAATCTTCAAATAATTAGTTTTGAATAAAAAAAAATAAAATTAAAATATAATGTTCGAACATGGAGAATTGTTAGAACGGATAGCCGAGAATACGGCTGCAAAACAATCCATTCAAATCATGGTGAGTGGCGATTCGACTCGATTCGCTAAAAAATTCGAACCTTCCATCGAATTGAATAGAGAGAAAAGTTACGAGATGGCGTTGGTGAATCTGGAGACTTATTATTCCTTTCCCAACGTCACCGAAAAGAATAACTCGTTCAAGTATTCTGACGGAATGGATTGGTTGGAGATTCGAATTCCCAAAGGGAGTTACGACATAGACGATTTGAACCATTACATTCAGACGCGAATGAAGACGGATGGAAAGGGAAGCAACAAGATCAGACTTGCTCCCAATCCTAATACCTTACAGACGATGTTGGATTTGGAAGATAATTTTTGTGTGGATTTCAACACGGATGATTCTATAGGCAAGATGTTGGGATTCGATCGAAAGATGTATCGAGGCCACGCGGCATCTGAAAATACGGTCGACATTCTCGCTGTCAATAGCATTCTGGTGAACGTGGACGTGATTGCTGGAAGCTACGTGAATGGTAGCGCTCAGCCGATGATCTATTCCTTCTTTCCAAACGTGTCGCCGGGTTATAAGATCGTGGAGCGACCTCGAAATTTAGTTTATCTACCAGTGATTTTAGACACGTATAGTCTCAAAACCACGTTGACGGATCAAAATGGTGAACTGTTAGATCTTCACGGAGAGAGAGTGACGATACGATTTAACATAAGAGAAATATAAAAGTAAAAAAAAAATATTATACATATATAGATAACAAAAAAATAAAATAAAAGCAATATTAATTTTTACCAAATTATTTTAATATAATTATTAAACAAGAAACAATTGAAGTAAATATATTTAAAAAACAAACAGAATTATGACACAATACGTGGTTAAAAACCTGAACATATCCGCAGGACAGAGGAAGAAACTTGAGAGAGCACTAAGAACTCGAGGCGAGGCGGTGAGATTCAAATTCACTCACGAAGATCTGACGAGAGGCGGACAGGATTCAATCGCCTGGACCAGAAGTCAAATCAAAAGGATGGAGAAAGCGATTCGTGATGGAAGAGGGTTGGCGGTGAGATTGAGTCCCGCTCAATTGAGATACAATTTGAGAATGAAAGATGGTTTCCTACCGCTATTGGCAGGAATCGCCACAAAAGCATTACCCTTCGCCGCAAAGGCGCTACCCTTTCTCGGAAAGACTCTCGGCGTGGGAGCTCTCATGGGACTCACGAGTTCGGGAGTTGAGAAATTAATGGGTGGCAACGGACTGTTTTTGAAGAAGGGAGGAGCCGTGTGTCGCATCCACATGGACGACAGCGGTAAAGGATTGTATCTAGAACCCGTTAGAAGTGGCAACTCTCTGAGAGGAAACGGTCTCTATCTGAAGAGTGGACGGAACGTCAAGCGATACGGCAAGGGTTTGTTGCTCGGTGAGAATTCGCCATTTAAGAACATACCGATTTTGAATATGTTATTATAAATATAAAATTATATAAAATATATAAAATCATAGAAAGTATAAAATAATATATTTAAAATGGGTGAAAAGGTGGAGAAACAAATTTATCACCTGGATGAATTTGACGATAATGACGAACATCGTGAGCCAGAGAGCGAAGAAATAAAAAAAATGGTTAGACACTAATGATGGATATCTAAGGAAAGAGATAGATAAAGTGCGGGATATACGGTTGATAATGAGACGATGCTTTCCACGGTCACCACTACCTTCTGAAGCGAGTGTTACCAAGAGATGCACAACATTCGTTCATAATTATGATTCGGATAAACAAAAATGTTACCATAAACGTATCACATCACAAAGAAAAAGAAAAAAAGAAAAAGAAGAATCGACGCTGAAATTTGAGAGAAAAGGAAACGTTATTATAATATATTATGATGATAGTGAAGAAGAAGGAAAACAAAAAAAAAAAAAAAAAAAAGTAAATGAGATCTAAAGATGATCTTATTTTTTTTTTTTTTTTTTTTTTTCATTTTTCTTCACTAAAAATCAATCACTCTATTGTTTATATTTCCAAGTCCGTTATTAGCATGTTGACGCTCGTGTCTTCTCCTTTTTCAAAAACGTGTTGAATGTTTATCTTTACTCTTTTGAGTTTTTTTACATCGGTCAACTCGCTCTCACCACCAATTTCTTCACGAGTTCGAATGAGATGTTTGGAAATATGTAATTTCCATAGGGTAACGACAAATTGTCCTTGTCGAATTCTCTATCTTCGGCGATGACGATGTTCTGCAGATCGCTTTGGTACTCGTAAATCAAATCGAACATGGCTTCGTCCAATTTCAGAGGCATCTTATATTTCTCGTATTTGTGCTCTAAGCCCTTCGTCTCGACATCATTCAATTCGATGGGATCGTGTCGTTGTAATCTATAGATTTTATGACCGAATTTCTTATACGTTTCGACTCGTTTCAATTTCAATTCGCATCTTTTAGGAGTTGTTGTCTTCATGATCGATTATTTGTTTTTTTTTTGTTTTTACGAATTCTTACAAATAATGTATATTTTAAATTTTGTATTTAAATAATAATTTGTTAAAAAAAAGTTTGTTATTTTTTTTTATATATATAAAAAAGTTGTTTTCTTAATTTTTTAATTTTCTTTAATGTAAAATTTTTTTTTAGTAAAAGTTTTTTTTTCTCTTTATATATATATATAAAAAGTTAAATTTTTAATTTCAATCTCTCTATTGTTTATATTTCCAAGTCCGTTATTAACAAGTTGACATTCGTCATTTTTCCACATACGAAAATGGTGTGAATGTTCATCTTTACTCTTTTGAGTTTTTTTTCATTGGCGAATGCGCTCTCACCACCCGATTTCTTCACGAGTTTGGGTGAGATTATTGGATATATGTAACCTCCATAGGACAACAATAAATCACCCCTGTCGAATTCTCTGTCTTTGGCGACGATGATATTAATCAACAGTTCGCTTTGGTACTCGTAAAACAAATCGAGCGCGGCTTCATCCACTTTCAAACACATTCAATATTTGTGGTAGTAGCGCTCTAAGTCCACCATCTCGACCTCATTCAATTCGATGGGATCGTGTGGTTGTAATGTATAGATATTAAAACTGGATTTCTCATACCTTTCGTCTCGTTTCAATTTCAATTCACATCTTTTAGGTGTTGTTGTCATGATCGATTATTTATTTTTTTATGAATTCTTACAAATAATGTTTATTTTAAATTTGTATTAAACAAAATTGAATTTAAAATTTAACTTTTTTTTCTATTATATATAAAGAGTAAAAAAGCAACACTTTTTTAACAAATTATTTAATACAAAATTCCAAAAAAAAAAATATTCTTACAAATGAAGCAAACAGATAAAACAATGGTAAATTTAAATGAGAAAACCATACCTCAGTTAAACGAGATTTGTAAACTATTACAAATTTCAGATTTCAGAAAGCATAGAACTAAATCAAAAAAAATTGAAGTCATACAAGAATATTTGCAAAACGCTAGAAAGGCAAACGAAATGTCGATAGCAACGACGTCAAAAGATGCACCGGTTGTGAAAAATAAGAAGACGACTAAACGAAAAGCCATTGAAAAACATCAAGTTTCCAAAGAAAAGAAAAGAAAAACTAAAATGAAAACGAGTGATGCACTTCAGATTCAAGACAAACGAGATATATCGAGCGAAATTCAACGAGCAATCGACGAAGGGAAAGGAGAAGAATATGTAACATGACTCGTGAAACTATTCCAATCGAAACCCGTAGAACGGGAGAGTGCGATCGAAGGCATTTTTAAAACTTTCGACGTGATTCCCTCGTTGAAGAAAGTCGATCCGAAATTGTTCATGGAATGGGTGAAGAAAGAAGTATTGGATTTGTTTCGTGAATACATGAACGTGGGATTAAAAATTAAGATGATACTCCATTGCATAATGAATAAAATCGACGAGAAGTCCAGCGAGAGCATCGTGAAAAATGCATATTTCAGAGATCTAACGTCGAACCCGTATTTCGAGGTTCAGATCTATCGGACGTTTTCGAAAAGATGAAAGACAAGATGTTGATGTCTCTCGCAAATTATCAAAATGAAGGTAGTAATTGGACGTTCGGTGAGGTGTTGAAACTCGAACTTCACATGACTAAAAACGAACCGTTGAAAGGATCTTCCTACTTGGAATTACCGTATTTCTTGACTAAGAAACACGCCGTGGTCAACGTGAGAAATAAAGATGATCAGTGTTTTAAATGGGCAGTCACCTCCGCTTTATACCCTGTCAAAATACACACCGATAGAGTTTCTCGTTACGAGGAAACTTCTAAAAATCTCGATTGGACCGGAGTGACTTTTCCAACAGAGTTAAAACATATCGAACGTTCGAAATTCCACCGTAGCGGTGAACGTCCTTGGATACGACAATGAAAAATGAATGATCTATCCTCTCAGACAGACTTCGTATCGCAGAAGAGAAAAGACGATTATTTTATTATTGATTTCGAATGGTGACAATCGTCATTATTGTTGGGTTAAACATCCGACCCGATTACTGTCGAAACAAAATAATAATCATAAAGGAAAGATATCTTTATGTTACAATTGCATGAACGTGTTTCACAGCGAAGACTCGTTGGTAAAACATCAGGAATATTGCAACGAAAATCAAGGTGTCGCCGTCGAAATGCCCAAACCCAACACCATCGTGAAGTTTGAAAATCACAATAGAAGGTTAAAAGTACCATTCGTCATGTACGCCGATTTCGAATGTTTCACCGCAAAAATGAGTTCCTGTCAACCCAACGCTCTTCAAAGTTACGTCGAAAGATATCAAAAACACATACCTTCAGGCTATTGCATTTACATGAAATGCGCTTTCGACTCGCAACACAACATGGGTCCCTTCACCTACATGAAACAGTGCGAAGACGACGACGTGGCTCAAAGGTTCGTGGAAGAGTTAGAATCGAAAATTCAAATGTTATATGACAAATTCAAAACTCCGGTGAAAATGATCATCACGCGAGAGCAGCAGGACGAAAATAACAGAGCCACCGAATGTCACATATGCAGACAATCGTTCGACGAGAATTCGGAGGAAAATAAGAAGGTCAGAGACCACGATCATTACACAGGTCTGTATCGCGGTCCGGCTAACAGCAAGTGTAATTTAAAATATCGAGATGCCACTTTCTATCCGGTGATGTTTCACAATCTCTCGGGTTACGACAGTCTTCTGTTCGTGAAAGATCTCGGCACCTCACACGAAGAATTAAATTGCGTCGCGAACAGCGAAGAAAGATACATTTCCTTCACGAAATGGAAGCTCATGGAGAGGAAAAGAGTAATTGACGGAAATACGTTGAAAGAAAAAACGAAATCCATTCATAGAGGCATACGTTTCATCGACACTTTTAAATTCATGTCGACCGCTCTGGAAAAATTAGTCGATAACATGAGCAAGGATAAATTTAAAATCACGAGCGAACATTTCGCAGAACGAGTAGACGTCATGTTGAGGAAAGGAGTATATCCTTACGATTACATGGACGATCTAAAGAGATTCGAAGACACCGCACTACCTTCGAAAGAAGACTTTTATTCGAAATTATATGAATCCGACATTTCCGATGAGAATTACGAACACGCCAAAAACGTTTGGAAATCATTCGATATGAAAACCATGAGAGATTATCATGATCTCTATCTGAAGACCAACGTTCTGCTCTTGGCAGACGTGTTCGAAAATTTTCGAGGCGTCTGTCGTCGAAATTACGATCTGGATCCCGCTTGGTATTTCACCGCACCCGGTCTGGCGTGGGACGCTCTGTTGAAGACCACCGAAGTCCAATTGGAATTATTATCTGACGTGGACATGTTGCTCATGTTCGAAAGGGCTGCAAGAGGTGGCGTCTCGATGATCTCCCACAGACATTCTGAAGCTAACAATCCCTACATGAAAGAAGGTTTCGATTCGAAACGGTCGACTAAATACATACAGTATTGGGACACCAATAATCTGTACGGTTGGGCTATGAGGCATCCTTTACCAATTGGGAATTTCGAATGGGTGAAGGAACCGGAAGAGATGCAAAAATGGAGAGACTATCCTTGCATTTTAGAAGTCGATTTGAACTATCTGGAAGAATTACACGGTCCACACAACGATTATCCGCTGGCTCCCGAACGAATGGAACCGAACGAAGGAGATGAGGAAAAACTCATTCCCAATTTATTTAACAAACGTAACTACGTCGTCTACAGCGAGAATTTGAAACAGTACGTCGATTACAGGATGAAATTAGTCGACATACATCGCATCATTCGATTCGACGAAGAGCCTTGGATGAAAAAATACATCGATCTCAACACGAATCTCAGAACTCGAGCCGAGAAAGATTTTGAAAAAGATTTCTTCAAACTCATGAACAACTGCGTGTACAGCAAATCGATGGAAAACATCAGGAAGAGAACCGACGTTCGACTCGTCACGTCTGAGAAAAGAGCTAAAAAATTAGTGGCGAAACCCAATTACAAACACCGAACCATATTCAGCGAAAATCTAGTGGCCGTTCACATGCAAAAGACGCATCTGAAGTTCGACAAACCGTATTATCTCGGACCGATCATCTTAGATGTTAGCAAGCGATTGATGTACGAGTTTCACTACGATTACGTCAAACGAAAATTTGGCGACAAAGCCAAACTACTGTTCACCGACACGGACAGTTTAGTTTACGAGATAGAGACGAAAGACGTCTACCAAGATATATCTCCAGACGTGGCTGAGTGGTTCGACACGAGCAATTATCCCGTTGATCACCCGTCCAACATTCAATCGAATGACAACAAGAAGGTGTTGGGTAAATTTAAGCCGAGAGCGGCGGTAAACAGATCGTCGAATTCGTGGGCTTGAGACCCAAACTGTATGCTTATCGTCTAGAAGATGATGAAGAGATCAAGAAGTGCAAAGGAGTTAAAGCGTGCGTGGTGAAGAAAAACATCTCTTTCCAAGAGTATAAAGATTGTCTGTTAGGAAGTGGTCCGGTGTATAAGACTATGAAATCGATTCGAAGCGAAAATCATGACTTGTATACTGAAATAGTCAACAAAATTTCGCTGACAGCCGACGACGACAAGAGATTCATGTTAGATGATAAAATAAGCACTTTGGCACTCGGACATTGGACTGTGGATCTAATTAGAGACGATATGAATGTGGATGATTGGATTCCAGATATGCTTGCAGATGATAAGATTCCAGATACGATTGTGGATGATAGGATTCCAGAAAATCAAGAAGAATTAGATGAACGCAAAATTATAGAAATGGATAGTGACATCGAGAAAGTTAGTTTAAAAAGAAAAAGAAAAAAATAGAAGAAAAAAAAAATAAGGTCACTTTTAGTGAATTATAATAAAATAAATAAAAAAATATATATACTTATTTATGAATAAGAAAATAAAGATATCCGTAGAAGGTGTCATCTTACCCAACGAACCCCTATCCAACATCGATCTGTTGAATGCGGCAAAAGATTTGAAAATCGAAGATTTTCTAGGTGTGTTTTCCAGAGATGCCTTGCCGAAGAGAAGACCTTGACAATCGGAATGCGGAATTTTAAATCTAGACGATTCATCGGGTGAAGGCACTCACTGGGTGGCGTGGTTCAAGAACGGGAAGAAGAAGAATTATTATTTCGACAGCTACGGAATCTCGCCGCCGAAAGAAATAAAGAACTATTTCAACAAATCGATGGTTCTTTACAACATGGATCAAGTGCAATCACCAGATCAAGTGTTTTGCGGTCACCTGTGTCTCTACGTTCTCAAGAGATGGTCTGAAGGAGATGAATTTCAAGACATTCTCAATGACTTACATTAGAGAGAGATTTTTTTTTATAGTATATATAAAGATAAAAAATTATTTTTAAAAAATTTTAATCGAATAAAAAACGAAAAATAAAATAACATAGTTCATTTTTAATAAACTGCGTTTTGAACACATTTTTTCTAAAAACAAAAAAAAAAAAAAATCCTCACAACAACATGCCAGTCGATAAATTTGGTAGAAGTGACGACGAAAAAGTCAACCCGAGAAAGAAGAGGAAGACGTTCGAAGTCGACGATGGTTACGACGTTGCCAACTTGGATGAGCGTTACGTTCGGAGATACGAACCTCGACAAGAACCCTTGAACATGAACGATAAGAAGCTCTACAATCTTCCCGAGCCGATAGATCGCACAGATGCTGCGACTAAAAAATACGTCGACAGGGGGAACACTGATTTCGAACGAATAATTAAGTGGATAAAACCATGACCGACGATCTGGATCTGAAATCCAAACGTTTGGTGAATGTTGTGAATCCTGTAGATCCACCGATGCCACGACCAAGAAATACGCAGACGACTCTCACGCGAGATTCAGCAAACACCTGAGAAAAAAATATGTTATGAAAACGATGCACTCGGAATTGAACGCCAATTCTTACAAGATAACGAACGTGGCCACTCCCACGAATCCCAAGGACGTGGCGACCAAACACTACATAGATCTGGAACAGAGAAAGTCTGACGGATGAGAAATGAAATCGGATCTGAATGCGGGATTCCACAAGATATTGAATCTGTCAAAGATTGACAACACGGATGCGGACTCAACCGCGGTCAACAAGGGCTACGTAGATTCTTCCGTGATACAATCGCAAGAATACCTAGAATTGCAAGTGGATGATCTCTACCTGAACAAAGAATCTGGCGGAACCATGGAGGGTGGCATCAACATGAACGGTCACAATTTATTCGGTCTCGATCACGATCCCAAATTCGATTCCAGCACGGTAAGCAGGAAGTACATGGACGACAACTCGGTCTGGAGAAAGGGTGACATCATGGAAGGTAAACTAGACATGGGTGGACACGCGCTCACGAATCTACCGGAACCCATGCACATGACGGACGCCTGCACCCTGATTTCGGTGGTGGAAAAAGTCAAATATGCCAGACAATTGAGTGTGGGCCGAAGAGGCTGGCACCTTAGATGAGGGAAAAGCCGAGTGGTCTTTCGGAAATGGAAGTAGCGGATCGAAACACGGTCAGGTGGGATATCCCATGTCGTTGGGAGGTGAAATCCTTCGAATGAGTCTGGCTTCCTCGGATTTGAGTAACAGAGCGGTCATCAATCTCATGGTGAATGGTGTGGAGAGCGATAAGAGATATAGCGTCGAAAAGACTGAGAATCAACACGCGAATGTTAGCACATTCGGCACGCCTCTCAAAGTGAACGCCGGATACAGGATTAATTTCATCACGAAAACCAATAATCCCGAAGCCGCCACTTCCGTGGTGAGTCTACTGATCGAACTGGATCCTTTGAACAAACAGTGAACGCGTGGAAAAATAATGAATTAAAAAAAAATAATGAGTAATGTGTAATTATTAAAAACCAAAAAAAAAAATAAAAGTAATGTGATCTAGATAGATGTTCAATCTCTCTAGATCTCATTACTTTTATTTTTTTTTTTTTTTTTTTTTTTTTTTTTTTAATTTTCTATCCATTTATGATTACAATTTATACACTTTGCGAATACGGTTGTTGGTTCATCACCAGATCTAGTTTGTTGAGATTCGATTTTTATTTGATGTTTCTTACATTTGCGACATTTTAAAATTGTATTTTTTATAATTTCTTCGTTAGATCTTATGAGATCAAACTCTTCTTTTTCTTTTAAACGATATTTGTCAAAATCACAACTATTTCATCCTTTTTTTGTGTTACGTTCTTCATATTCAGTTTGAATCCATTTTTCCAAGTATTTCATTTTAACATCGTAGTAATCTGAAGTGAACAGATGATTTGTTGTTTTCGTGTCAGAAACATTCATTTTGTTTTCGAGATTTTGGTTTTTTAATTAATCTTACATCCACATTTTTAACATTTATTAATTATTTTTTTTCACACACTCGTCTCTCATCGAATGATCGACATCTTATTTCCATCCGATTCGAAATGTAATTCTCTGTCCGACAGGACTAGGGCGAAGGCTTTGGTTTTTCTCGGCATGTTCCTATCGAATTGCATCTTGATCTGAATGTCTAACACGCTACTCTTGAGTCGTTCACTCTGTTTACTGACATCGAACACGAACATGGGATACATCGACTTGTATTCGCCGGGAGATATGTTGGGGTTGCTCATCAATTCGTCTAGACCGTGATACTTCTTTCTAAAATCAGCAGCATCGCCATACAGTCTGGAGAAATCGTTCTTGTCGAACGACGCATTGTAATCGATTGCTGGATATCTCGTGGCGTTCAGAAACACTTGCATGTTTCTCAAATGGCAGTGATCGAACAGCGATGCATTCTTTTCCTGAGACCCGTCCCTATCGGTCTGAAACGCAACCACAATGAAACATGGTCTCTCGGAAGCGGATTTCACCATCAATCTCCAATCGAAGTGATTCGTGGAGGGAGGAATGCTAGCCGTGTCGCACTGTCTCATTCTAAATCCCACGGGTAATATACTCTTGGATTGTATGATCTTGTAGAGATGCGTTTTCTCATCGATTGAAGGCTCCACGTGCAGAATGAACCACGATATCTTGTGTAGAGTTATCTTACCCGAATCAGTCGCGGTGAGTTTCACTATTGCGTCATCGTTTCCTTTTCGAATCAACGTCAGATTGTGTTTGAATCCGTACATGATCTTGTTGTAATCGTCCGCGAATCCGAAGATGTGTTTCAAAGGTATCCTGAATGAAAATGTTCCTTTAGGTCTAGACGTCTTGACGACGTAGTCGAATATCGTGGCGGCGCCTGCGCTAGCAGGGCCTACGGTGTCTTTCACCCACAACTGATTAAGTCCTCTGAATTTCGAAAAATCATCAGGATACGTCAAGAGTCCGAACATCGTGGTGGCCTGACCGGGATGAAAAACAGATTCTATCTCTTGTCTGGATAGCATGTATTGTATGTTACTGAATAGATGCATGATGCCATTATTGGCAAGAGTAACCATGTCGTCGTCGGCGTAGTCGCTCCCATCTTCCTTGGTGAGACATCCCTGCACCACTATGTAACTCTCGCTAGGATGTACGAATAGATCTTGAGTTTTGACGTTGATTCTTATCTCTCCCGCATTGTTCAAACTCGTTCCGGTTACCGGTTCGTATTCGTGAACCTCATATTCTTGAATACTTTCATCTTTCACTATGCTTTGTGCTATATCTAGTATATTTGTAATTTTAAAGGATTTTTATTTTTTTTTTTTTTTGTTTATTAATTCACTTGCTTTTCTTTATCTAAAAAATAGTTTTTAATTATTTTTTATTATTATTTTTTTTTCTCTCTTATATATATGTGTGTAAACAAGAAAATGTCAAAGAGAGTAAATAAAAAAAAATTTTTTTTGTGTTCTTCATCAAAACTTCGTCTTCTGTAATTGTTGTTCGTAAAACTTTCCGATGATCTCTTCTCCATCCAAAGCTTCGATTTCGTAAGTCACCGGATCGGTGTGAAATATTTTGATGATCACGAAGATTTCCGAGGTCCATCGAGGAGTATAACCCTTTTCGAAGTGCTTCTTATAAGCGTAGATTCTCACTCGATCGCCGACTGCAAATTTCGGCGTTCTAGACTTCTTCCTGATCTTAGATCTCTCGGGATATAGATTCGCGTAGACCCGTTTTTCGTTTCGAGGATCGCTAGCTTCCGCGGGAGTCATCTTGATCGATCTGTGTCGCGTGTTGTTGTAATCTTTGACCAGACCGTTCAGAGCGTATATGTATTTCTTGGTCGAATTCGCCATGAAGTATCTGTGCATCTTCTCCTTCATCGTTCGATTCCAACGTTCCACCACGCTGGCTTTCTCTTCATTTTCGATCGAGTAGAGGTCTACCAATCTATGAACGTCCTTGTTGTAGAATTCCTTTCCCTTGTCCACCCACAATTTACTCGGTTTTCGAGAAGACGAGTCGAACACGCTCTTCAGAGCCTCGGCGACGCAAGGTCCCGATTTATTCTTCAAAGCTCTGATCCAACCGTATTTGGAAAATACGTCGATGACCGTCAATAGATATTTGACGCCCTCGTTCCACCTCGAAAACTATCTCATGTCGACCAAGTCGGCAGACCAAATGTCGTCCAGACCCTTCACGAACACCCTTCTCTTTCGAAATTTACACACTATGGGTTTGTGTAACTCCTCGGCCAATTCGCTCGTCATTAATCGTTTCTTCTTCTTCTTTTCAGATGCATTTTTTTTTTTGAATGCCCCATCCGAATCGACGTTTCACACCGATCAGATTGCCGACAAGCGAACGTTCCATCTTCTCTCTCCTGGTCGGATTCGATATGCCTCTCAATCTCCCCAACATGTTTTTGTCGCAGACGTCATTGCGAGTCTTGGTGTCGGGATGTCCGGCGTAGCACAGATCGTGATCGTACACGGCCACGTCCACCCTATTCACGGGTTTGCTCCAAGATTTGGGTGTCAGATCGGCATTGAGTCTCTTGTTCAATTTCGTTCCGGGTCCCGTGAAACTGTGACCGGGCAGATGCATTTCGAAAGGTAGATTGTTGATCATTTTATTCATGATGCCTTTACCTTTGCTCGCGTTCTTTTGTTTGACGAATCGAGTCTTGATAGAGCCACACACGTCGCAAATTCCGCGAAGCATCCATCTGTCGTTTCTAGTTCGCACTTCTCTAGAATTACTCATCTCGGTAACTCTCTTACACTTTACGCAATACATTTTTTTTGATGAGTTATTTAAATTAATTTCGTTTTTTTTATTTTATATATAAATTTAATATTTTTTTTTTTTTAAATTCTGTTCTTATTATATATATATTCTTTTTGTTTTTTTCAATCGCTGCTCTTGAGTTCTATCATCTTACTGAATTCCTCCCTGGCCTCTTTCCTCCCCTTTTCCACGAGAGAATCCTTCATCTCTTCCTTGATGATCTGACGAGTCTTGATTCTCACGGCTTCTTTCATGGCATCGTATTTCGTTTTCTCGCTCAATATCGCGAAGTATTCACCGTCCGATATCCTACCGTCTTTCAACGGCATAGAGATCATTTCGGATATCGTGTCGATCTTGGAGTCGGCCTTCAGATATAATTTCCTACTCAAAAAGTTTCCGAGCGTGCTAAACAATCCGGTGGCGAGAGCCACTCCTTCTACGGTCAACACGATCGGAATGCTGACCGCAGTCGACAGCAATCCGATGCCGGCCGCATGTAAACCCATGGAAATCGTGATGAGTGTCGTGTCGATTGCGTTGACGAATTTCACGAAACGCGAATACTTCTTCTTGAGGGAATGACGAGAATCTCTCTCTCGAGTTAGATACTCTTGGATTCTACTGATTTGATCGATGCGATACCTCTCTCCTCTTTCATTTTCTTCTAGCGACGGTGTCGTCGGCAAAACGTCGATCGGCTTCTCGTCCTCGTCGTCCACTAACGTCGGATACAATTTATTTCTGGTTCTCATTTATGTGTTTTTTCTTTCTAATATTAGATAGAAATTTTATGTGTGTATTTATTTTTTTTTATTTTCTACTCTCCCTTATTTTATATCAACGAAAAAAAACTTAGACGTATGCTTCCTTCAGCAATAATTTCTTGATGCATCCCTTGTCTTCTAAAGTTAAACTTCTACGCGCCAATTTCAGTTCTTCCGAATCTGTGGGCCTGTCTCGATTCTTACAGAAGACTAATCTCTTCCAGAACGTGATCACATCGTTGAATTTAACGCGTTCGAACGCCGGTTCGAAATACATGATGACCATATCTTCCCTTTCCATCGTCAGACACGAATGATCCTCGTGATCGAAGTCTAGATGATCCCGACATCCGACGCATCGTTCTAACAAGATGGGACGTAGTTCTTTGTTCACGCAGATTGCGTATGCTCTCATCAGCATGTTTAAAAGAAAGCTCGCTCTAATAGTCTGAGAATCGCTCATGATTTACGTATTTTTTTTTTATTATCTATTCGATTTGATATATTTAATTTTCTAAATAACTATTTATATTTTTTTTTTTCTCTCCTATATTTATATCAATCAAAAACGTGACAGCGGGCTCGCGAATTTCCAACACACCGACGACGACAACAACACTCTTCGTTCAGATCGAGTGTTTTTTTTTATGAGAATCGAGCGATCCGATCACTCGATCAGCTGAGTTTTTGAGAATTTTCTCATAGTGGGAGGAATTCTACTAATAATGTCATAAATGGGAAGGAAAAAAAAACCCACCGCCTCAAAACAATTGCCGATTCTGGACCATCTGTACCAACGCAATTGCCGGTTCTGAACCACTGGTTTAGAATCCCCAAACCTGTTTTTTGAGTTGTTACAGATGGTCCAGAACGTCGACAAAATTACGTACAAGATACAACTGAAGATGTACGATTTCACCCTTTTTTTAAAAAATGCGCGTTCACCACGAGTATTTGAACGTTAAAAGCGCGATCTAGGAGTTGCGACTGTACATGGGGGTGATTCAAGACCATGTACAGTTTTGTGAACAAGCGTGTGATTTAACACTGAATTCCATGTTGGTGAACGCATCGTGAACGTATTTTGTACACGTACATGTACAAGTGGTCGTAAATCCGCAAATATCACCTACTGACACCAACAGCACCCAATGGGTATTCCACAAAGAAAAGCTCCTTTTATCGAGCACAAAAAATTATACGGAAACATTTTTGTTTCTTAACCCATTTTTGGCAGGCTAAAGAGAGATACCCCTTAAAAGCTTAATATTCCCATTTTCTGTGGATTTCTCTAAAAGCAACTTGTAGGTTTTCAAGAAAAATTGTCTATTCACAGGTCTTTGTGTGACATTACAAGCTGCAGGGACAAAATATTCCGGTGAACGTTCATTAACCCTCTACAGGCTACCAAGCATCGCACTTTTGTTGAAATAGGCTGTTTTCGGACTCGCACAGCACCAATGCGTACCCGAGAGATAGACATAATCTCCTTTGTTGGAAGTGGAATTCACCGTGGACCATTTTTGTAAGTAATAAGGGTATTCAAAAAAACAAGCGTTAACCCCTTTTGGGGTGGTTAACAGCGATACCATCAAAAGATTAAAAAAATCATGTTTTCCCTGGATTTCCTTACAAACATCTTATAGGTTTTCAAGAGAAAATGGCCTTTTATAGGTCTTGGTGTCACATTACTAGTTGCATGGATAAAATATTCCGGTAAGCATTTGTTAACCCTCCATGGGCTGCTAAATGTCAAAATTTTGAAAAATGGTCTGTTTTTGGACACCAACATCAAATGGGAATGCCACAGAGAAACAAAACTTCTTTTACCGCACGCAAAACGGATAGGTAAAAATTTTGTAAGTAGTAAGGGTATTCAAAAATCGAGGTCTTTACCCATTTTTGACTGGTTAAGGAGATGTACCCCTTAAAAGCTTAAAATTCCCTTTTCTGTGGATTTCTCCAAAAAATCTAGTAAGTTTTCAAGAAAATTTGACCATTTGCAGGTCTTGGAGTGACATTACAAGTTGCAAGGACAACGGACAACACTCCGGTAAGCGTTTGTTAACCCTCCAGATGCTGCCAAGCATAGCACTTTTGAGAAAATGGGCTGTTCTTGGGCACCCATAGCACCCAATGTGTACCTGCGAGATAAACATAACTTCCTTTATGGGAAGTGGAATTCACCAAGGATCATTTTTGTAAGTAATGACGGTATTCACAAATCCTAGCATTAACCCGTTTAGGGCTGGTTACAGAGCGGTACCCCTCAAAAGGTTAAAAATTCATGTTATCCGAAGATTTCTCTAAAAACATCTCGCAGATTGTCAAAAAAATGGCCATTCGCAAATCTTAGTGTGACATTACAAGTTGCATGTACAAAATATTCCAGTACGCATTTGTTAACCCTATGCAGACTCTAAAACATCAACATTTTCATAAAATGGGCTGTGTTTGCATACCCACAGCACCCAAAGTTAAGAGGAGAGATCAATATAAGTTGAAGGTGAATTCACTGAGAATTATTTTTGCAAATAATAAAGGTATTCAAAAAACAATCCTTAACCCGTTTCGGGCTGGATAAACAATGATACCCATCAAAAGCTTAAAATTCATGTTTTCAATGGATTTCTCTGAAAACATCTTGTAGATTTCTAAGAAAAAATGGCCATTCACAGTTCTTGGTGTGACATTACAAGTTGCATGGAAAAATATTCCTGTTAGCCCTTGTTAACCCTCTACAGGCTGTCAGACATCAATATTTGGGATACATTTGAGATAGAATGGACCATTTGCAAATAGTCACAGCACTCTGTGGGTATGTGGCAAACAAACATAACTCCTTTTGTCGGTCATTGACTTGTCGGACGACGATATTGATATTAGCCCTCTCCACCATTAATGATGGTTTTCTCATGACATCAATAAAGGAACTTCAGTGAGACAGTTAAAAACAATTCATCAGACACTCTAGGATCATGAAAAATCATGGATTCTCATCTGGAAAAGCCATGATTCTCCAGAATCATAAAGTCTAGTTGTTATTTTTTTTTGTTAGGCTTTTCCCTCTCGAAAAGACTATTGTTTTTCTACGGATTATTATTTATTTTTCTTTTTTTTTGGGGGGGGTGGGGGTGGGGGTTGGGGTTGTTTTTTTCCCACACATTTTGTCCGTACGATTCAGAAGCCATTTTCGAACCGATTTTCACACAATTTTGCACATGCATAGAGGGGAACACAATCTAAAAATGTACGAAGCGGAATTTTCGATTTAACCCATATTTCGCAGGAATTGGCAAAAAACTGCCAAAATTAAGGTTTATAGGCACTTTCTCGAAACACGTCTTGTGGAATTTGTTTAAACATTCATCATTGTTAGACCTGTCTGTGACACGATCATTGATATGCAAGAGATATTAGACAATGCATATGTTAACCCTCCACAGGCTGTCAAACATCGAAATTTTGATGAAATCGGCTATTTTCGGTCCCATAAAGCATCCAAACGATAAATGAGAGATAAACGTAACTTCATTTAGTGGAAGTGGAATTCACCGTGAATCATTTTTGTAAGTAATAAGGGTATTCAAAAAAAACAAGCGTTAACCCGTTTTGGGCTGGTTAAACTGCAATACCCCTCAAAAGCTAAAAAATGCATGTTTTCTGTTGATTTCTCTAAACGAGTCTTGTAGATTTTCAAGAAAAATTGGCCACGCGCAGGAGGTCTTGGTGTGACAATAGAAGCTGCATGGACAAAATACTCCGATGGGCATTTGTTAACCCTCCACAGGCTTCTAAATGTCAAAATTGTGATAAAATGGGCTCTTTCTGGACACCAATAGCACCCAATGGGTACGCCACAAAGAAAAGTGCCTTCTTTTATCGAGCGCACACAATTGATACAGAAACATTTTTGTAAGTAGTAAGGGTATTCAAAAGTCGAAGTCTTAACCCATTTTGGTAAGGCAAAAGAGAGATACCCCTTAAAAGCTTAAAATTCCCATTTTCTGTGGATTTCTCTGAAAACATCTTGACTACTCGCAGGTTTTTGTGTAACATTACAAGTTAAATGGACAAAATATTCCTGTGAGCGTTAATTAACCCTCTATAGAATGCCAAGCATCATAACTTTGTTGAAATGGGCTGTTTTCAGACACGCACAAAACCCAATATATAACCGATAGATAAACATAATCTCCTTTGTTGGAAGTCGAATTCACCAATGACCATTTTTGTAAGTAATAAGGGTATTCAAAAAAACAAGCGTTAACCCCTTTTGGTGCGGTTAATAGCGATACCCATCCCAAACTTAAAAAAATCATGTTTTCCCTGAATTTCTTTGCAAACATCTTGTAGGTTTTCAAGAGGAAATTGCCATTGATAGGTCTTGGAGCCACATTACCAGATGCATGGATAAAATATTCCGGTAAGCATTTGTTAACCCTCCAGAGGTTGCCAAGCATAGACTATTAAGAAAATGGGCTGTTCTTGGGCACCCATAACACCCAAAGTGTGCCTGCAAGTTAAACATAACCTCCTTCATTGGAAGTGGAATTCACCGGGGATCATTTTTATAAGTAATGAAGGTATTCACAAAACCAAGCATTAACCCGTTTAGGGCTGGTTACAGAGCGATACCCCTCAGAAAGTTAAAAATTCATGTTATCCAAGGATTTCTCTAAAAACATCTCATAGATTTTCAAGAAAAAGTGGCCATTCTTAGTGTGACATTACAAGTTGCATGTACAAAATATTCCAGTAAGCATTTGCTAACCCTATGCAGGTTCTCAAACATCAACATTGTGATAACATGGGCTGTGTTTGTGTACCCACAGCACCCAGAGTTAAAAGGAGAGATCAACATAAGTGGAAGTAGAATTCACTGAGAATTATTTTTGTAAGTAATAAGGGTATTCCAAAAAAAAACAACCCTTAACTCGTTTTGGGATGGATAAACAATGATACCCATCAAAAGCTTAAAATTCATGTTCTCCCTGGATTTCTCTGAAAACTTTTTGTAGATTTTTATGTAAAAATGTCCATACAGTTCTTGGTGTGACATTACAAGTTGCATGGAAAAATATTCCTGTTAGCATTTGTTAACCCTATACAAGCTGCCAGACATCAATATTTTGGTACATTTGAGATAAAATGGACCATTTTCAAATAGCCACAGCACACAGTGGGTATGTATCAAACAAACATAACTCCTTTTGTCGGTCATTAACTTGTCAGGCGACAATATTGATATTAACCCTCTCCACCATTAATGATGTTTTTTACCTAAACATTTTTTTTATCAAACTGAGTCATTTGAGACTACTATACCAACCTTTCTCATAACATCAATAAAGGAACTTCAATGAGACAGTTAAAAACAATTCATCAGACACTCTGGGTTCATGTAAAATCAGGGAATCTCACCTGGAAAAGCCATGATTCTCCAGAATCATAAAGTCTAGTTACCATATAACATTCTAGCAGTTCCAAACATCTGTTGAAGGGGCAATTTAATGACACAATTGCAACAATTCCTAAGGTAAATGAAACGATTAAGTAGGAGTTGCCCTGAAGATCTTTTTGTCAGCAATTCGACCCATTCTACCACCTTTTACAAACCAAACCATTGTGACGTGATTCTACTTTGATCATGTCCAGCTTTCTGTCCGGTAGGGGAGTTAACTCGAAATACTGGGGTGAACGAATGCAGAAAACATCATCGAGCGAGAGAATTAATTCAAGAAAAAAATCACCAATGCTCACGTGCCTTTAATTTCAGATTCATTATACATAAGAGAAGCAGAAATGACGAGTGAAAAAAAATAATTAAAAGTTATGAAAATTATAATAACCTTTATGTAAAATTGTGAACAAAAATCACATAGCACATGAATATTCCACTTTATTCGAAGTAAAGAGAAATACTCTTCCTCTTAAAAGACGAGTTTCAGTTCACGAGTAATCTGACGCTCACTTGAAATATTCTGAAAAATGCTCTTTTTCAGCCAAAAAAGGAAGCAAAAACAAAATATCGCACACTCATTATATTTATATTACTGTTTTCTGTATTTATTGCAGATTACTAAAATAACGCGTAAAAATTTCACCTAACATATTCAAAGGTTAAAAAATACATTTAAACGCACTTGGGGTCGGCATTTTTTGTAAAATTTACTAAGGTTCTACACGATGTTCAGGACCAATTTTCAAATTAAAAAGAAAGCAAAAAATAATTGCGCTATAATCAACATAAACATATTACATTAAACTAGAATAATAGAACTGAATGGAAATAACGCGGCGTAAAATATTGTCTTTCAACAGGTTATTTGTGTAATTAATGTTTAAAATATTTTGTCCATAGGCATCAGTGTTAAGATTTAGACCCACTTTTTCCTCGAAAGTGACGCATGCGCAGTAGACACCGGACTGAAAGCTGGGTATGTGAAAAGGGCATAGCGGGGGTACGCAGATGCCGAAGGCGAGCATACAAGGAGTTGGGGATTTTTAAATTTATGACCAAACAGAGCTCTCTGGCGGCTTTTTGGGGATACATTTGCATTCTACGTTCTTGAAAGAAAAATGTAAAAGGGGGTTCGTTTGCACTCTCCACGCCGCCCCCCCCCCCCCCCCCCGAAACGCTCTCTCACTCACTCTCTCTCTCTCTCTCTCTCGCTCTCTCTATGTCTCTCTAGATTAAACTAAGACAGTGGGGAAGGAGTGGCACTGAAACTCGTAAGTTTGTGAGGCAGGAAGACAAATGGGTACTGGGTTATGGGGTTTATACATCGCAGGCGTGGGATGGAGGTTGCAAGTCACAAGATGGTCAACAATTTTTTTCCTGGAGAGGGGAAGGTTAGTAACCCTCTCATGGATCTCTACGCCATCGGTTGTGGTGAATTTCACACGCGACTTATACATACATTTCTGAGTAAAAGTTTAGGCACGGTTGCCAATCTTTCAAAACCCACTGGCGCTGCCTTCTGCAAATCCCTTAAACCCGACAATAATTTCTGTGTGGAAAACACCCTTCCATTGGGGTTTAGTGGTAATCTATGTTTCCTGTAATATGAACTCCAATAGGTAAATTCCATTAACACGCATCGGCACGGCCCAATGTTACGAATGTTCTTCCCGTTAGTACAGCTATTATCTTGGCCAAACTTAATAGCGACAGGGACGGTTTGTTCAATTTATTTATTCATTCATTCATTTATTGGAGTTTAACGACACTTTCAACAACCAGGGTCACCTCGTGTCGGCAGTTTGACGTGTGCAGGAAGATGGAGTACACGGAGAGAACCACCGAGCAGCGGCGCGCAAATGTCAGACTCCCCAACGAACTAACGTCACACAATCAGGGTGAACGTTGGTTGAAGACAGGCGTACCATCGACGTGCGATACGCCTTAGTACTCAGCGCCACCTTGTCCCCACGTAGGCAATCGGAATTGAGTACTCTGCCCAAGGACACAATGCATTTCATTTGTTGAAAGTGAGTGTTTCTGAAGGCTGCGTGCCATTTTCATAGCACCCAGCAAAGTACTTGAGGTCGGATGTCATAAGTAAAAGTGACCAATACGCATATTGCAGGACCGGCACGCTCAGGCCTGCTAAATCACTGGAACTGCCGCCCCTGTAAGTTAAGATTTCATTTAAGTTTCAGGCCGCCCGGGCCCGAGACAAATGGTTGCAGTAAGCCTCACTGCCACCTCGCCCCCGAATCTCACTATTGGGACTTGGGACAATCATGGCCTTAGCGCCCCATGACAGACCCCTAGGGTTGTCTGCTGCCTGTGGCTGTCCTTCTTCTTTCTCCCCTTCCCCACTTTGTCTCCTGGGCGGGTGAGTCTCGGTGCCTTTGTGGCCCACCTGGCTTTTCTGTTTCCAGCGGTTTGGTGGCGCTCTCCCTTGGCTTGTTCGACCTGGACCATGGCCTACCAATTCAGTAAATACCGCGAAAAGAACTGGTGTAATGGGTTGCATGCCCAAATAAACAATTGCTACAGAGCACGCTCACCCGCCCGCCCGCCAGCACGCCCGCCCGCCCGCCAAAATGTCTGATTTTCGGATCTATTTTTGATGTTTTGGAAAATTTTGGTGGAAAAAATAATTTTGATAAACTTTTGTTACCAGTTGTTTAGAGAAAATTTATGACAAGTTTATACACATTTCAGGTCATTAGCTCATTTGGACAAGGAGATATTGAGCAATAAAAAATTGGGCATTTTGGGCATTCACAGCCCTTACTTGGAAGTGCCGACGCGAACAGACCTACAACTCATATGTGTCTATGTCTGAGCAAAATTTCAGAAAAATGTACAAGAGAGCCTTCGAGAAATCGTCTTCCCCAAAGTGTTGGAAGAAGAAGAAAAAAAATTGGAGAAGGTTAACAAATGTCTCTTCCGTTCAAAAAATCTACAAGACGCATTCTGAGAAAGTGTCGAAAAACCATAATTTTGACAGTTTGTTTGCACTTCTTGTAAAATAAGGGTTAAATAGAAAATTCTGATATGGTACATCTTTAGATTGTGTGCCCCCCCCCCCCCCCCCCCTCTCCGTGCGCAAAATTGTGTGAAAATTGGTTAGAAAATGGCTGCAGAATCGTATGGACAAAAATGTGTGGAAACTAGCCCCCCACCCCCCCCCCCGCCCCCTGCCCCTCCCCCCTACCAAAAGAAAACAAAACTAGACTTAATGATTCTGAAGAAGCATAGCTTTTCCAGACGAGATTCCATGATTTTCCATGACCTCAGAGTGTCTAAAGAATTGTTTTTAACTATATCACTAAAGTACCTTTATTGATGTCCCGAGCAGGGTGGGTATAGTAGTCTCAAAGAACTCAGCTTGATAAAAAAGTTTAGGTAAAATCCATTATAATTGGTGGAGAGGGCTAATATCAATATTTTTGGCCGACAAGTCTAAGTGCGACAAAAGGAGGTATGTTTGTTTGCAACTTGTAATGACACCCCAAGACCTGCGAATAGTCAATTTTTCTTGAAAGCCTACAAGATGTTTTTTGAGAAATCAACAGAAAATTGGAATTTTAAGTTTTTAAGGGGTACCTCTCTTTAACCAGCCTAAAATGGGTTAGGACTTCGACTTTTGAGTACGACTTACAAAAATGTTTCCCTATAAATTTTACGTCTGACAAAAGAAGGTACCTTTCTCTGTAGTGCACCTATTGGGTACTGTTGGTGTCCAAAAAGAGCACATTTTATCACAATGTTGATGCTTATCAGTTTGTGGAGGGTTAACAAATGCTTACCGGAGTATTTTGTCCATGAAACTTGTATTGAAACAGCAAGATCTAGAGAATCATGGCTTTTCCAGACGCGATTCTATGATTTTCCATGACCCCACAATGTCTAAAGAATTGTTTATAACCACATAACTGAAGTACCTTTATTGATGTCCCGAGAAAGGTGGGTTAAGTAGTCTCAAATAACTCAGCTTGATAAAAATTTATTTAGGTAAAATCCATCGTTATTGGTTGGAGAGGGTTAATATCAATATTTTCTGCTGACAAGTCTAAGTCCAACAAAAGGAGTTATGTTTGTCTGACACATACCCATTGAGTGCTGTGGTTATTTGAAAACAGCCCATTTTATCTCAAATTTACCTAAAATATTGATGTTTGGCAGCGTGTGTAGGATTAGCAAACGCTTATCAGAATATTTTTTCAATGTAACTTGTAATGGCACACCAAGACCTGAGAATAGTCAATTTTTCTTGAAAACCTACAAGATATTTTTAGAGAAATCCTCAGAAAATGGGAATTTTAAGCTTTAAAGGGGTATCTCTCTTCAACCAGCCCCAAATGGGTTAAGACTTCAAATTTTGAATACCCTTATTACTTACAAAAATGTTTCCCTACAAATCTTGCGTCCAATAAAAGAAGGTACCTTTCTCTGTGGCATACCCATTGGGTATTGTTGGTGCTCTAAAACAGCCCATTTTATTACAATTTTGACGTTTAGCATGCGCGGAGGGTTAGCAAATGCTTACCGGAGTATTTTGTCCATGCATCTTGTAATGAAACAGCAAGACCTGTGAGTGGCCAATTTTTCTTGAAAATCTACAAGTCTCGTTTAGAGAAATCCCCAGAAAACATTAATTTTTTAGCTTTTGTGGGGTATTCGTGTGCACAATTCTGTGAAAATCGGTTCGAAAAGTTCACATTTTCTGTGGATTTCTTAAAACTGGTTTTTTGAACACCCTTAATACTTTCAAACATTATCCCCCGTGAATTCTAAACAGATAAAAAAAAGAGTTTGTGTTTATCTGTTACATACCCATTTGGTGCTGTTGGTGTCTGAAAACGGCCAATTTTATCAAAATTTTGACGTTTAGCAGCCTGCAGAGGGGCTAACAGCGTTTAACGGAATATTTTATCCATGCAACCACCCCTCCCCCTCCGAAAAAAAATATTAAGATTAATTAATTAATTAAGATTAATTTTATAAGCCTGATATCCATATGAAGTGCTCTATGGCTGTACAGATTGAAAGGTGAAGAGCTAAAGGTTATAGCGCCAATGTCATCAAGTTTCTAGTCTTTTTGATCGAGTAAAGTTAGTTGATAGATGTGTGTCTTCAAGCTTCTTTTGAATCTGTCAAGTGTTTGTGGTGTTTTTAAGTGGGGTGGTAGAACATTCCACATTTTTTGGACAATGACCGAAAAAGCTCTAACGCCTGCTGTAACCGGTTTAGACCTCGGTTGGACGAGATTAAGAATATCTTGAATATCTTGAGAGCGGAGCGGTCTTCCAGGTTTGTAAGCACTTACAAGTTCAGACAGATAGGATGGTGCCATTGCATTTAGACATTTGAATGTGAGTAGAATGATTTTGAACTAGATTCTCTTTTCTGCTGGGAGCCAGTGAAGTTTGAACAGAATTGGGATGATGTGACAGAATCTGCGACTTTTTGTGATCATGCGTGCTGCAATTTTTCAACCTGTTTTTAGAACAGCCAATTAACAAGAAGTTGCAGTAGTCTAGTGATGAATGCATAAACTAATTTTCCTATTGTGGACTCATCTAAAAAGGGTTAATTTTACCGATCCTCCACAGATAAAAAAAAATGCCGATCGACAGACATGATTTACAAAAAATAATAATCCGTAGAAAAACAAATGTCTTTTCCAGAGGGAAAAGTAGAATAATCAGTCAAAATATTCTCCAGACACTGTGAGACATAAAATAGCACGGAATCTTGTCTGGAAAAGCCTGTAATTCTCCAGAATCTTAAAGCCTTATTGAATTTGGTCTTTTTCAAGCTGGTCCGAGCGGGTGTGGGGATATTGTGTCCATAGTGCCCCACACTCTAGGTTAGTGCCAATTAAAACTTATAATTCACTGTTAGTAATGCAGACCTCGTGTAAAACCCCTATATGAAAGCAGTGCCCAACAACCCCAGTAATTATGTAGGATTATGTAAAGCAATCACTATTTGCCTAGGTCAGTTAAGGTCTGAGACGTACTCAATACATTGACGAACGACTTATTAGAGGCAAGGATGGGTTTTTCCAGCTCACTGAATGACATTCAACACATTCCAGTTATCTTAATGACAGGTGTTAATCTTGGGCATCCAGAAAGTAGGCAATTTATCCGTGAAATAGTCAAAAGGCAATGTTGTGGTTTGTGCATTCGCTCATCAGAAGGGTGGCCATTTGGGTGATTCGATATCCTGATGCTCGCATGCACTTAATGCAATGGTAAGCATACTCAAATGGCAGAAATCATTCAAAGTGTGTTTCAAGTATTTATTCCTCAATAATGTTTGGAAGAACACGCCAGGAAGCACGAGGGATAAGTTCTTGACAAATTTCAGAAGTGTGCATGAGATGTGAGATATCTTTTGTCTAGAATTTCGCTCCTATGCGCATCGACCCATTCGTTAGAGGGGTAGCCACGCCCTTTAAAAGGTGTTATATGTGAAATGAATCAAGAATGGCAGGTAGGAGATCGCACCGTCAGATGTGCTTAATCATCTATGTTGAGACGATATGGAACACTGTGATTCCAGCAGACAGAGTCGGGAATCTCACACGATACAGTAGTTGTGTAATTCGATGCTAGCTATCTGCTGAACCACAGATTTGACCCCGATAATCCAAAGAGTTCCACGGGCATATATCTCGGTAGTTCAACTCAAGGCGAGAGCAAACCATTGGCGGCACCAGGATTTCGATTTACAGGGGTGGGGTCACAGGGTAAGATATCGGGGTGGGGCAAATGTCGCAGTGCCGAAGGCATCTCCCAGTGCTCACAGGCCTGAGCTGGGTGAGGATATGGGAGGGTGTGTCTCCCGTCTGCCGGCTTCATCAACTCCCCCCCCCCCCGAAAAGAAATTCATATTTGGTCTCCCTGGGAGCGTTTCTACAAAACCTGACGTGATCTTCGAAGACCCCTCAGACTGTGTCTAAAATTGGGCTCACATCATTATTTGTAAACGCTTCCACGATGTATTATCATACAACTACAGTTATTACTCGTACAGAAGCAGTAAATTCAACGTGCTATTTTCACGAAAAACACATTAAACTTGATCAGTAAATAATAATTCTGCCAAAATAGACCCAAAACAATTGTTTGGGGAAAGGGCAACGGATAATTACACCGTCTGATCTCGGTAATGTCAACATCGCCAGTAGAATGTTGTTGTCGGGTGGTACAAGTCGTTTTGGGGACATTGCAATATAGGCATATACTGTATAAAGAAAATGCATACTGTTAGTCATTGTAATAACTACTAACGGGTGATACCCGGCGTTGCACGGGAGAAGATCCTTATATCAGCCATTTTCAAAATAAAAGGTCAAGGTACCCAATTTCAAGGTCAAGGTCACACCGCGCGGGCACCCCGATAAAGTCAAAATGATCGATGGGTCAATATACCCGCACATATGAAATTTTAGACCGATCGGCCTGGCCGTTTTCGAAATAAAAGGTCAAGGTCACAAATTTCAAGGTCAAGGACACCCCGCACGGGCACCCCGATAAAGTCAAAATGATCGATGGGTCAATATACCCGCACATATGAAATTTTAGCCCGATCAGTACAGCCGTTTTCGAAATAAAAGGTCAAGGTAATCAATTTCAAGGTCAAGGTCACCCCATAAGGGCACGGCACCCATCCCATGTTACTCACAGGGACGAATTACCCCTGTGTAGAAAATTTGAGATCGATCGGTCGAGAAATGTAGGAGTTCACCCGGAACAAAGATAGAGAGAGAGAGAGAGATAGAGATATAGATACAGACATTCGCATTTATATATTAGACTAGTGGGTGATACCCGGCATTGCACGGGAGAAGATGGTTATATCAGCCGTTTTCGAAATAGAAGGTCAAGGTCACCAATTTCATGGTCAAGGTCATACCCCGATAAAGTCAAAATCATCGATGGGTCAATATACCCGCACATATGAAATTTTAGCCCGATCGGCCCAGCCGTTTTCGAAATAAATGGTCAAAGTCACCAATTTCAAGGTCAAGGTCACCTGCACGGGCACCCCGATAAAGTCAAAATGATCGATGGGTCAATATACCCGCACATATGAAATTTTAACCCGATCGGCCCAGCCGTTTTCGAAATAAAAGGTCAAGGTCACCAATTTCAAGGTCAATGTCACCCCGCACGGGTACCCCGATAAAGTCAAAATGATCGATGGGTCAATATACACATATGAAATTTTAGCCCGATCGGCCCAGCCGTTTTCGAAATAAAAGGTCATGGTCATCAATTTCAAGGTCAAGGTCACCCCGCACAGGCACGGCACCCATCCCATGTTACTCGCAGGGACGAATTACCCCCTTGTAGAAAATTTGAGACCGATCGGTCGAGAAACAGAGAAGTTCACCCGGAACAAAGATAGATAGAGAGAGAGAGAGAGAGAGAGAGAGAGATACAGACATTCGCATTTATATATTAGATTAATAGTACATGATGTGTATTGTTGTTGGTGTGTGCCGTTTGCGGGTGTGACATTGAGTGGGAAAACTACAGTCAGAAAGTAATTTGAACTTTGATTTTTGGGAGGCTCGAGGGAAAAATGGGGAGGGGGATGGGGGCGGGGAGGGCGCCACTGGATCAAACAGAGAAAATAGACACACAAACCATGTATTCTAGAATTGCAGGCATCAGTAAATGAATCATGTGTGGTGACTTATCACTCATCACTTTTAAATCAGTTTGTTAATAAACTCCTGTATGACTTAGAATCTCGAACGGTCCTATAGCTTATATGTAGCCCTATTACCCCCCCCCCCCCCCCGCCCCCCTCCCCTCCCCTATGTAGGCCTACTAAGGCGTATTGCACGTGGATGGTGCACTTGTTTTCAACCACTGCTAACCCTACTTGTGTGGAGTTAGGCCTAGTACTTTGAAAAATATGGTAGTTGCTCGCTGCTGATTGATGGTTCTCTACGGATACTCTGGCTTCCTCCACCCGTAAAACTGCCCGACACGGGGTGACCATGGCTGTCAAAAGTGTCATAATCCCAATAAATAAATAAATAAATAAATAAATAAATAAATAAATAAATAAATAAATAAATAAATAAATAAATTCTGCACTTTTCTTAACTATTATCGCTCGTCTTCCTTCATTTTCACACAATTTACCGCAGGCATTCTGGCACTATTAACTCTTTAAAGGGATACTAAATAGTAACTTTGCTGTGTTTACTTGCCCTGTTACAACACGGTAATCTCTGTACCGATATTTCCGAATTTATTTATTAATTTATTTATTGGGATTTAATGACACTTTCGACAACGAAAGTTTTATGGGTGGATGAAGCCGGAGTAGGTCTACCCGGAGAGAACCAACTAGCTATGGCGAACAACTGCCAGGCTCCTCAACGTACTAGTCCACACATGCAGGGGTAGCATTGGTTGAGGACCGCCGCTTCATCGACGTGCTGTATGAAATTTACGATAAAATCGTCATTATTGATGGAGAGGGTTAATATCAATATCGGTGTCCTTGAAGTCTACATCCGACAAGAGGTGTTAAGTTTGTTTGCCACATACCCATTGAGAGTTGTAGCTATTTGAAAGCAACCCATTATATCTCAAATTTATATAAAAGTTTGATGCTTGGTAGCTTGTGGAAGGTTAATGAACGCTTGTCAGAATAATTCTTCACAAGATTCTATTTTTTCTTGAAAATCCATCAGAAGCACTTGAAAAAATCCACAGAACTTGTGAATTTTAAGTTCTTAAGGGCTGTCTCCTATAATCTTTCAAAAACAGGGTTAAGACTTGGTTTTTTGAATACCCTCAATACTTACAAAAATCATCCACCATAAATTCTGGGTCCGATAAAGGAGGCTATTTCTATCTGCGACATACCATTGGGTGCTGTTGGTGCCCCAAAACAGCCCATTTTATAAAAAAAATTGACGTTTAGCAGCCCGTGGAGGGTTAACACACGCTCGCCGAAATATCTTGTCCATGATACTTGTAATGTCACACTAAGACCGGCGAAATGGCAATTTTTCTTAAAAATCTACCAGAGAGAAATCCACAGAAAACATGATTTTTTAAGCTTTTAAGGGGTATCTATATTTAGCCATCACAAAACGGGTGAACGCTTGGTTTTTTGAGTACCCTTATTACTTACAAAATGATCGCCGGTGAAGTCCCCTTCCAAAAAAAAAAGTTATGTTTATCTCTCGTGCACCATTTGGAGGCTGTGAGTGCCTGAAAACAGACCATTTTATGAAAATTTCGATGTTTAGCAGCCTTTGAGGGGTTAACAAACGCTGAGCCCAACATACGCTGAGCCCAACATCTCTTGTATGTCGACTGTAATGTCGCAGACAGGTCTAACAATGATGAATATTTTTTTTTAAAAATCCACAAGACACTATCCGAGAAAGTGATGATAAGCCCTAATTGCGACAGAATTTTGCCAATTCTGGCAAAGGAAGGGCGAAATTGAAAATTCCGCTTCGGTACGTTTTTAGATTTTGTGTCCCTCTATGTGTGTGCAAAATTGTGTGAAAATCGGTTCGAAAATGGCTTCTGAATCCTACGGATAAAATGTGTGGAACACCCCCCCCCCCCCCCCCCCCCCCCCCCCCAAATTAGACGTTATGATTCTGGAGAATCATGGCTTTTCTAGACGAGACTCCAGGATTTTGTATGACCCCAGAGTGTCTGAAGAATTGTTTTTAACTGTAACACTGAAGTATCTTTTTTGATGCCCTGAGAAAAGTGGTATAATAGTCTCAAATGATCCAGTTTGAGAAAAGAAAGTTTAGGTTAAAAACATCCTTATTGGTGGAGATTGTTAATATCAATATCCGTGTCCGAAAAGTTTGTGTCCAACAAAAGAAGTTATGTTTGTTTGCCACATACCCGTTAAGTGCTGTGGCTATTTGCAAAACAGCCCATTATATCTCAAATTTATCTAACATTTTAATGCTTTGCAGGTTATGGAGGGTTAATGAACGCTTGTGAAAATAATTCTTCTCAAAAGAATCTATTTGTCTCTCTTCAAAATTTGTAAGAACCACTCACTGAAATTCACAGAAAATGTGAACTTTAAGTTCTTGAGGGCTGTCTGTCTTTAGTCGGCAAAAGAGGGATAAGGCTTGGTTTTTTCAATACCCTTAATACTTACAAACATTATCCCCTGTGAATTCTGCATCAGATAAAAGAGGTTATTTTTATCTGTTACATACCCATTCGGTACTGTTGGTGTCTGAAAACAGACAATTTTATCAAAACTTGAACGTTTAGCAGCCTGTAGGGGGGGGGGGGTTAATAAACGTTTAGCGGAATATTCTATCCATGCAACTTGTAATACCACACCAAGACCTGCAAATGTCCAACCGTTCTTGAAAATCGCCAACAGGCAGTTAGTGAAATAGATAGAAAATGTAAATTTTAAGCTTTTAAGGGGCTTCTATCCTTAACCAGTCCAAAATGGGTTAAGCTTCATTTTTCTAAGTACCCTCACTACTTACAAAAATCATCCTCAGTGAATTCTTCGCATAATACAAGAAGATTTGTTTATATTTTACGTACCCATAGGGTGCTGTTGGTTCCCGAAAACAGTCCATTTTACCAAAACGTTGATGTTTAGCAGCCCGTGGAGGGATAACAAATGCTTAAAAGAATATTTTGTCTATACAAAATTGTAAGGTCAGACAAAGACCTGCTAATGGTCATTTTGTATTCAAAGTCTGGAAGAAGCATTTAGAGAAATCCACAGAAAATGGGAATTTTAAGCTTTTAAAGGGTATCACTCTTTAACCTACCCAAAATGGGTTAAGACTTCGATTTTGAATACCCTCACTACATACAATCATTTTTACATATAAATTTTTGTCTCATAAAAAAAGTTATGTTTCTCTCTTGCATGTCCATTGGATGCTATTGGTGTTCGAAAACAGCCCATTTTATAACATGTTGATGTTTAGCAGCCTATGGAGGGTTAAACAAATGCTTACAGAATATTTTGTCCATGTAACTTGTAGTGTCACACTACCTGTGGAAGGCCAATTTTTCTTGAAATCTAGAAGACGTTTTCAACGAAATGAAGAGAAAAATTAATTTTTTAGCTTTTGATGGGTATCGCTGTTTAACCATCCAAAATGGGATAAGGCTTGGTTTTTGTATACCCTTATTACTTACAAAAATCATCCACGGCGAATTCTACTTCCAACAAAGGAGTTCATATTTATCTCTCGGGTACACATTGGGCGCTGCGGGTGCCTGAAAACAGCCTATTTTGCCAAAGGTGTGACGTTTGAGAGCCTGTCGGGGTTTACAAACGCTTATAAGAATATTTTATTCAAGCAACCTGTAATGTCACACCAAGACCTGCGAATGACCAGTTTTTTCTTGAAAATCGGCGTGACATTTTTAGAGAAATCCACGTAAAACATGAATTTTTAAGCATTTTGAGGGGTATCACTCTTTAACCAGCCCAAAACGGGTTGACGCTTGGTTTTTTTAATAGCCTTATTACTTACAAAAATGGTCCTCTGTTAATTCACTTCCAACAAAGGAGATTTATGTTTATCTTTCTGGTACACATTGGGTGTTGTCAATGCCCGAAAACAGCCCATTTTCTCAAAATTATGATGCTTGGCAGGCTGTAGAGGGTTAATAAACGCTCACCGAAATATTTTATCCATGCAACTTGTAATGTCACACAAGACCTGCGAATAGTAAATTTTTCTGGAAAACCTACTAGATGCTTTTAGAGAAATCCACAGAAAACGGGAATTTTAAGCCTTCTATGGGGTATCTCTCTTTAACCAGCCCAAAATGGGTTTAGACTCCAACTTTTGAATACCCATACTACTTACAAAAATGTTTCCTTATCAATTTTGCGTCCGATAAAGGAAGAAGGTACCTTTCTCTGTAGTATACCCATCGGGTGCTGTTGGCGTCCAAAAACAGCCCATTTTATCACAATTGTGACGTTTAGCAGCCTGTAAAGGGGTAACAAATGCTCACCGGAATATTTTGTCCATGCAACTTATAATGTCACACTAAGTCGGGCGAGTGGCGATTTTTCTTGAAAATCTACAAGACACGTTTAGAGAAATCCAGAGAAACATGAATCTTTCAGCTTTTGATGGGTATTGCGGGTTAAACTGGCAAAAACGGGTTAACGCTTGGTTTTTTGAATACTCTTATTACAAAAATGCTCCTTGGTGAACCGCACTTCCAATAAAGGAAGTTATGTTTATCTCTCGTGTATCTTTGAGGTGCTGTGGAGGCCCGAAAAAAGGCCATTTCAACAAAATTTCGATGTTTGGCAGACTGTGGAGGGTTAACAAATGCATTGCCTAACATCTCTCGTGTTGCAATAGTCGTCTCACAGTCAGGTCTAACAATGCTGAATGTTTTGAAAAACCTTCAAGACATGTTTTGAGAAAGTGCCAATAAAGCATAATTTTGACAGTTTTTTGCCAATTCTGGCAAAATAAGGAATAAATCGAAAATTGTGCTTGGGTACATTTTTAGATTCTGTACCCCTCTAGGGTGTGCAAAACTGCATGGAAATCGGTTCGAAAATAGCTTCTGAATCCTACGGACAACATGTGTGAAAAAACAAAGAAAAAACAACAAAAAATCTAGTTTTTATGATTCTGGAGAATCATGGCTTTTCCAGGCGAGATCTATGATTTTGTATGACCCCAGAGTGTGTGAAGAATTGTTTTTAACTGTATCACTAAAGTATCTTTATTGATGCCTTGAAAAAAGTGGGTATAATAGTCTCAAATGACCCAGTTTGATAAAATAAAGTTTAAGTTAAAATCATCATTTTTGCTGGAGAGGGTTAACATCAATATCAGCGTCCGAAAAGTCTGTGTCCAACAAAAGAAGTTATGTTTATTTGCCATATACCCATTAAGTGCTGCGGCTATTTGCAAACAGCCTATTATATATCAAATTTATTTCAAATTTTGATGCATGGCAATTTGTGGAGGGTTAATGAATGCTTGTCAGAATATTTTTTTTCAACGGTCAATTTATTCTTGAAAATCTGTAAGAACCACCTGAAGAAATCCACAGAAAATGTGATCTTTAAGTTCTTAAGTGCTGTCTGTCTTTAATCTGGCAAAACAGGGTTATGGCTTGGTTTTTTGAATAGCCTTAATACTTTCAAACAGTATCACCCGTGAATTTTGCGTGTCCGATAGGAGAGGTTATGTTTATCTGTTACAAAAACAGCCAGGGTTAACAAACGTTTAGCGGAATATTCTATCCATGAAACTTGTAATACCACACCAAGACCTACAATGTCCAATTGTTCTTGAAAATCGCCACCAGGCAGTAAGAGAAATCCATGGAAAATGTAAATTTTAAGCTTTTAAGAGGCATCTCTCCTTAACCAGCCCAAAATGGGTTAAGCGTCATTCTTTTAAATACCCTTACTACTTACAAAAATGATCCTCAGTAAATTCTACGCACGTTAAAAGAAGTTTTGTATATCTTTTACATATCCATAGGGTGCTGTTGGTGCCTGAAAACAGTCCATTTAATCAGAATGTTGATATTTAGCCATCCGTGGTGGGTTAACAAACGCTTAACGGAATATTTTGTCTGTGCAAAATGTAAGGTCAGACAAAGACCTGCTAATGGTCATTTTGTCTTCTAAGTCTGGAAGAAACATTTGGAGAAATCCACAGAAAATGGGAATTTTAAGCTTTTAAGGGATATCTCTCTTTAACTAATCCTAAATGGGTTAAGACTTGGATTTTTGAAAACCCTTACTACATACAAAAGTTTTTCCCTATACATTTTGGGTCCGATAAAAGAAGGTACTTTTCTTTGTGGCATACCCATTGAGTGGTGCTGGTGTCCAAAAACAGCCCATTTTTCAAAATTTGATGTTTAGCAGACCGTGGAGTGTTAACAAATACCTACGGAATATTTTGTCCATGTAACTTGTAATGTCACACTAAGACCTGTGAATGACCAATTTTTCTTCTAATCTACAAGATGGTTTTAAAGAAATCCATGGAAAACATAAATTTCTTTGCTTTTGATGGGTATCACTGTTTAACCAGCCCAAAACAGGTTAAGGTTTGGTTTTTTGAATACCCTTATTACTTACAAAAATGATCCACGGTGAATTCCACTTCCAATAAAGGAAGTTATGTTTATTCTTCTGCTACATGTTGGGTCCAGTGGGTGGCTGAAAAAAGCCTATTTTATCCAAGTTTTGATGTTTGAGAGCCAGTGAGGGTTAACAAATGCTTATAAGAATATTTTGTTCTTGCAACTTGAAATGTTACTCCAAAACCCCCGAATAACCAGTTTTTTCTTGAAACTTTACACGACATTTTTAGAAAAATCAACGTAAAACATGAATTTTTGAGCATTTAAAGGGTGTCGCTCTTCAACCAGTCCAAAACGGGTTAACGCTTGGTTTTTTGAATACCCTTGTTACTTACAAAAAATGATCCTCGGTGAACTCCACTTCCAACAAAGGAGATTATGTTTATGTCTTGGATAAACGTTGGGTGCTGTGGGTGCCTGAAAACAGCCCGTGTTCTCAAAATTACTATGCGTAGCAGCCTGTAGAGGGTTAATAAACCATCACCGGAATATTTTATCCATGCAACTTATAATGTCACACAAAGACTTGCGAATAGCAAATTTTTCTGGAAAACCTACAGGATGATTTTGTAGAAATCCACAGAAAATGGGAATTTGAAGCTTTTAGGGGGTCTCCCTCTTTAACCGGCCCCAAATGGGTTAAGACTTCGACTTTTGAATCCTTACTACTTACGAAAATGTGTCCTCATAACTTTTGCGTCCGATAAAAGAAGGTACTTTTCTTTGTGGCGTACCCATTGGGTGCTGTTGGTGTCCAAAAACAGCTCATTTTATCACAATTTTGACGTGCAGCAATCCGTAGAGGGTTAACACATGAGCACCGGAATATTTTGTCCATGCAACTTGTAATGTCACACTAGGACCTGCGAGTGGGCAATTTTTCTTGAAAATCTACAACACTCGTTTAGAGAAATCCACAGAAAACATGAATTTTTGAGCTTTTGAGGGATATTGCAGTTTAACTGCCCAAAACGGGTTAACGCTTGTTTTTTAATACCCTTATTACCGGGGTGGGGGGGGGGGCACTAAAAATTTGCAAGACCTGAAGTCCTATTTTTTATTCGGCTCCTTTTTACACCCACCCACCCACCCACCCACCCACCCACCCACTACGTGCAAATTTTCTACTACCGCTCTCAGACACCCACCCCCCCCCCCACACTCTTCCATTAAAATCCAAAATAAACTTATAAACTTAGTAGGTACAGCTGTCTTTAGGGGTTTTTCATAATGTTCTTAACCCTTTACCCAACGTAACGGCCAAAACCGGGCAGCGCTATTCTCAAAAATCGCCAAATAATTTTTATTATTTTTTCATTTTTTTGTCTCAAAAACATAGGTTATGACCCCTCATTGGAACGAGCTCGTCGAACTCGTTCCAATGAGGGGTCATAACCTATGTTTTTGAGACAAAAAATGAAAAAAAATTAGTCATTCAATCATTTTTCGTCAAGTGTCGTCTGCTTTTCATGTTAGGCAAAGGGTTAAACTGGTACCACCAATTTAAACCTTTGTGGGCTGCTGTGGACCCCAATCTACAAATGACAATCTGTTCATTATCAGGCTTGGCCAGAGCAGGTGTACGGGAACAAATTTTCATTTGAATTGTTCCCAAAATATTGTCTGCACATTTTCTACATTTCGAACAAGACACCCACCCCCTACCAACGTGTGGCATTTTCCCAGTTTAAGCCCAATATTCTCACATATAAAGCCTCCTGATGTTGTATTCATGTTAAGAGTGTGATGTACAACATCATCTTTAAGGTTTGAAACACAAATGATGGTATATATTAGCTGATATATTGACATATTTTTAAAAAATGCAAAAAATTGCACAAGTTGGAAATGTACATTTTTGGCGCACGCAAGAGACCCACCCACCCCACGTCACGTCTTGCAAATTTTTGGTGGCCTCCTCCTGTTATTACTTACAAAAATAATCCTCGGTGAATTCCACTTCCAATAAAGTAAGTTATGTTTATCTCTCATGTATCATGTGGGTGCTGTGGGGCCCCGAAAACAGCCCATTTCATGAAAATTTCTATGTTTGGCAGCCTGTGGAGGGTTAAGAAATGCATTGCCTAATATCGCTTGTATATCAATTATCGTGTCACAGTCGGGTCTAAAACTGATGAATGTTTAAAAAAATCTACAAGACGCGTTTCAAGGACGTGCTGATAAACCCTAATTTTGCCAATTCTTACGAAATAAGGTTACATGGAAAATTCCTCTTTGGAAGATTTGTAGATTTCGTTCCCTTGTGTGAAAATCGGTTCGAAAATGGCTTCTGCACCGTACGGACAAAAAGTGTGGAAAAGAAAAAAACGAAAAAAAAAAAAAAATAAACAATCCCTAGAAAAACGATAGTCTTTTCCAGAGGGAAAAGTCTAATACTAATCCGTACAAAAAGAATAGTCTTTTCCAGAGGGAAATGCCTAATAATAATACGTGGAAAAACACGTCTTTTCGAGAGGGAAAAACCTAAAAAAAATAATAATCTGCAGAAAAACTAGAGACTTTTCCAGAGGGAAAGGCCTAATGAAACTACAGTTCCAACCAGACTTTATGATTCTGGAGAATCATGGTTTTCCAGATGAGATTCCATGATTTTTCATGACCCCAGAGTGTCTGATGAATTGTTTTTAACTGTATCACTGAAGTATCTCACCGAATTTTCTGTATTGATGTTATGAGAAAGGTGGGTACAGTAGTCTCAAATGACTCAGCTTGATAAAAAATGTTTAGGTTAAGACCATCATTAATGGTGGAGAGGGTTAATATCAATATCGTCATCCGACAAGTTAATGACCGCCAAAAGGAGTTACGTTTGTTTAACACATACCCACTGAGTGCTGTGGCTATTTGAAAATGGGCCATTTTATCTCAAATGTATTCAAAATATTTATGTCTGGCAGCTTATAGAGGGTTAACAAGTGCTAACTGGAATTTTTTTTCCATGCAACTTGTAATGTCACACCAAGAACTGCGAATGGCCATTTTTTCTTAAAAATCTGCAAGATGTTTTCAGAGAAATCCAGGCAGAGCATGAATTTTAAGTCTTTCATGGGTATCATTGTTTATCCAACCCAAAATGGTTTTAAGGATTGTTTTTTGAATACCCTTTTTACTTACAAAAATATATTCTCAGTGAATTCTACTTCCACTTATGTTGATCTCTCCTCTTAACTTGGGTGCGCAAACACAGCCCGTTTTATCAAAGTTTTGATGTTAGAACCTGCATAGGGTTAACAAATGCTTACTGGAATATTTTGTACATGCAACTTGTAATGTCACACTAAGATCTGAGAATGGCCAATTTTTCTTGAAAATCCACGACATGTTTTTAGAGAAATCCTCCGATAACATGAATTTTTAACCTTTTGAGGGGTATTGCTCTATAAGCAGCCCTAAACGGGTTGATGCTTTGTTTTGTGAAAACCTTCATTACTTACAAAAATGATCCTCGGTGAATTCCGCTTCCAGTGAAGGAGGATATGTTTATTTCGCAGATACACGGTGGGTGTTATGGGGGCCCAAGAACAGCCCATTTTCTCAAAATGTCTATGCTTGGTAGCCTCTGGAGGGTTAACAAATGCTTACTGGAATATTTTGTCCATGCAACTTGTAATGTCACTCCAAGACCTGCGAATGATCATTTTTTCTTGAAAAATATTTTGGAGAAATCCACAGAAAACTGGAATTTTAAGCTTTTAAGGGGTATATCTCCTTAACCAGTCAAAGATGGGTTGAGACCTCGATTTTTGAATACCCTTACTACTTACAAAAATGTTCCCTCTCAGTTTTGCGTCCGGTAAAAATAAGTTAAATCTCTCTGTTAACAAATGCTTACCGGAATAATTTATCCATGTAGCTGGTAATGCGACACCAAGACCTATCAATGGCGATTTTCTCTTGAAAACCCTACGAGATGTTTGTAAAGAAATCCAGGGAAAACATGAATATTTTAAGCTTTTGATGGATATCGCTATTAACCACCCCAAAAGGGGTTAACACATGGTTTTTTGAATACCCTTATTGCTTACAAAAATGGTCCACGGTGAATTCCATTTCCAACAAAAGAGATTATGTTTATTTCTCTGGTATACCTTGGGTGCTGTGCGTGTCCGAAAACAGCCCATTTCAACAAAATTACGATGCTTGGCAGTCTGTAGAGAGTTAACAAACGCTCACCGCAATATTTTGTCCATGCAACTTGTAATGTCACACAAAGACCTGCGAGTAGTCAATTTTTCTTGAAAACCTACAAGATGTTTTTTAGAGAAATCCACAGGAAATGGGAATTTTAAGCTTTTAAGGGGAATCTCTCTTTAGCCTGCCCAAAATGGGTTAAGACTTCGACTTTTGAATACCCTTACTACTCACAAAAATGTTTCAGTATAAATTGTGCGACAAAAGAAGGCACTTTTCTTTGTGGCGAACCCATTGGGTGATGTTGGTGTCCGTAAAGAGCCCATTTTATCACAATTTTGACTTTTAGCAGCCCGTGGAGGGTTAACAAATGTTCACCAGAGTATTTTGTCCATGCAGCTTGTATCGTTACACCAAGACCTGTGCGTGGCCAATGTTTCTTGAAAATCTACAAGACTCGTTTAGAGAAATCCACAGAAAACATGAATTTTTAAACTTTAGAGGGGTACTGCAGTTTCACCAGCCCAAAACGGGTTAACACTTGGTTTTTGAATACCCTTATTACTTGCGAAAATGATCCATGGTGAAGCCCACTTCCAATAAATGAGGTTATGTTTATCTCTCGTGTATCGTTTGGGTGCTGCGAGGACAGCCCATTTCACAAAATTTCGATATTTGGCAGCCTGTGGAGGGTTAGCATCTCCATTGCCTAATATCTCTTGTATATGAATGGTCGTGTCACAGACAGGTCTAACAATGACGAATGTTTAAAAAAAATCTGCAAGACGCGTTTCGAGAAAGTGCCTATAAACCCTAATTTTGACAGTTTTTGCTAATTCTGGCGAAATAAGGGTTAAACCGAAAATTCCGCTTTTGATACATTTTTAGATTTTGTGCCCCTCTATGCGTGTGCAAAATTGTGTGAAGATCGGTCCGAAAATGGCTTCTGAATCGTACGGAAATTATGTGTGGAAAAAAACCCCCGCATAACCCCCCCCCCCCCCCCCCCCCCCAAAAAAAAAAAAAAAAAAAAAAAAAATCCGTAGAAAAACAATAGTCTTTCCAGAGGGAAAAGCCTAATAAGAACACCCTACGTGTATACTCACTAAGAATACTTTACGTCTATTTTAAATAATATCACAAATCCGCGATGAAAACGACTCTTTAGGTTACGAACACACTGAAATGTGACTGCAAACAGTCTGAATAGAATTGGCTATTTTCATTGCATTGAAAAGCTATACTCTGAGCTACCACTGCGAAGTTCCAACATTCTAAATGCATTGATATGGGTACAGGATTGTCAATATCCGAGAAACAGAAGTTTGCAAAGTTGAGTTATACGCTAGGTAATGAGTGAAATACGGAGCTATTGACGGTAACCGTTATTGTTCACTCTCTTTTTCCCTTCACACGTGTGTTTATTATTTCGTAATTAAAGGTCACGTGAGTGGTGGTGGGCCTTATGCCACAATATGGGGCATGCTGATAAAGAGCCCCTATTTACCGTATAGATTTCTTTTTTTTTATAAATAACAAACAGGCATTCTTTCCTTAAAATACACGAGCTGCGATCCTTAATGGATCGTTGTCACAAATAACCAAACAATCACTACAAATCATAAAAAAAATACTTTATTTTGGTCGGATTCTTCCAGAATACTCTTTATATGAGTAGCATGTTGTGCTATAGAATCTAGATATCACGAAACATAGTGTTCGATTGTATAGGAGTATGAATAATTGCCTCAAACAACCCGACATCTACCCAAAACCACCAAACACGGCTTGACGAAGCCCCCAATCTTGGGCTAATAAGAATAGCACGTGGTGCTATAGGGCCCGATAGGCTTCTAACAAATAGATAGATAGATAATCTATTTGACAGAAAACAAATACAGATACACCAGTAGAAGATACACCAGGTGTGTTATAAACAGTAATTAGTAAATGAGTTAATTTTGTACAGAAGAAGACAACTGATATGCATACTGTCGGGGAATGTCATAGCCAGATCGACTGTCTACCTGATACCCCCCCCCCCCCCCCCAGTTAACAATACCGTTTCAGCCTGCTTATTATGATTGCCCAAAATTGACGTTAGGATAAGAGATCTGTAATTGATCATAAAATGTCTAAAATAAGCAAATGGAAAATAAGTTTGCAGAGCGGGAATCGGGGATTAATCAGGCAGAAAAGAAAAAAACATCTCTCCTCTCCAACTGTTTGTTTTCCAATAAGGCCATGTAACCAACAGAAATACAATAAACCCTCTAGTTGATTCCATCTGTAGTTAAAAGCCTAATATGAACTAGAGGCCTCTAAAAGGTACGTTCGGTTGATCTAGAGTTCTTTTGCTGGTTTGAATTCTCCCAGAATCCCAATTTTCCTGCCTATTCACTTATTTCTATTGTGGAGCTATATTTTCTATATGTTTCAACTCTCTATATTGAGTAACGTCCTTAACTAACCCCCTAATTGATTTTTAACGTGGTACTACATTTTTACAACTTCCTATTGTTCGTAAATGCCTTAACTGACCTCTATCTAATTTTAAGAGCGGTGCTATGTTTTTACGCATTCCTGTGCACACTGATCTATTTTAGTAACTTCTTTAACTGATCCTCTACCTGCACAATTTTTAATAATATACCTAATAACTTTAATGAGGGTCAAGATATTTCTGGCCTATTCAATCAAATAACTGAAATATCGACCACAGTTTATTTCCCTTCTATGAGTTTACGCTAGAGTTTTCTGCAGCAATTTTGCCTTTGCAGATATTTTATAAAGATGAAGGCTGATGCTGCTAGTAGTACCGTGTCCAGTACCAGGACTGAAGTTTATGCCTGTGAAGAGTGTGAGAAGATCTCTACGGACCGTCGGACACGGAACCGCCATGTGCGTATCAAGCACGGAGAGGGTAGAAGACTACGGCTGCGCCAATTGTAACAAGACCATTACTAGGAAAGGGAAGCAGGGCCAACACCAGAAGAAATGCCTGGAGACCAATACCTACATGGAATAGAGTTTGACTGACTACTCCATTTTAACCGGCATCAGAGCGTCGCCCACCGACCTATTCCAGTGCCCACTAAACGGAAGACAGACGAACCGAAGAGAGGACCACCTAAACAACCATGGATCACAACAACCACCCAATTTGATTTAATTTTGATAGCAATATGACGTCAGAAGAAGGGGCCGATGAGATGCTGACCATTTTCCAAGACAGCCGGAGTTCTATCAGAACTCACTGGGGGATGAATAGAAGAGTTAAAGATCAATACAACTACCGTATCAACGGTGTGAACCTCAAGACGATGGATGATGAATTGATGAGGACCGTGTTTCTGTCACAGCAGTTGAGATTTAAGGTTAAACGTAGCTTTGGTTTTATCCGGAGGCATAATGAAACTGATGAACTGAACTATTACCATCAATCGAAAAACAAAGCGCGGTTACTTGATGTTCCATACCTCGTATATTGCCAACAAGACTTTGAAGAATTCATAGATGATGTTACGGAAAAAGATATCCTGAAATGGACCAAGATGAAATATCCAAACATCAAATGGCAAGTGTAGAGAGTTAATAACGTTACCTCTACGTGAATAAGCTGAAAGACAACTCGATTGTAGAAGATCGTCCAGACTACATCCTACAGAACAAAGTAGTAAATGCTTTGGCAAAAGATAAACACAACCAGTTTTATTATCACGACAACCTGTGAAACTTCCTGTGATCAGCTTTATGGAGCGGGTCGACGGCACACAGTTTGCATAACATAACAGATGCCACGTACAAGTATAGACGAAGCTGAAAAAATGAAGTCCGTGGAGTAACCTTAGCTGAATTACCCGACCTGGAGAAATGTTTTGAAGTAAACATTCATGCAAATGAGCTTTTGAAGAATGATGATGACCAAATTGTTGCCAGACTAGTCCAAAGATCCCAGAGAAGATATGCCGAGACAATGTATGTGAACGTATACAAGAACCATTTCAGCTACATCATCAATATAGACCAGTAATGTAAATCCTGTGAATATGCAAGTGCAGTAAATTATGGAAGACTTCTTTGGCAATAAACAGATACGAGAAGGCATGTACAGATGTAGTTTCCTCCCAGTATGTTGGCGGTGTGTACCATCCACCCCAGTCCGCATTTGAACTGTTGGAAGATGAAGGTATATAAGTGCCCGAAGAGAAGACGATCTGCTCATACTGGGCTATATTCGACTTTGAAAGTTACTTTGACAAGTCCAGCCTACCTGCCGGGAGCGATAAACTGGCGTGGGAAGAAGAACACCAACTATTGAGTCTGAGCATGTATAGTAAAGTTCCAGAATACCAAGAATCAAAGTGTTTCATTACCAACGGATGTTCCCAAGAACATGTCGAAGTAATTATGATTTACCATTCAGATATTCCATCTTATTGCCACTTCCGAAAGCAGAGCTACCATTCGTCGACCTTAGTGGTACTCTGATAGAAAATTGAAGAAACGCTGGAAGCGAAAGCCAGAGTTTCTGGAAAAGATACATCCAAAATGCACCCACTGCAGAAGTTGGAGAAGAAATTCCAAGGCTATTTACAAGAGATGCCCGTCACCGGATTCAGCTCTTGAAAATATGACGTGTAGTGAAGCGCGAACTAATGTCACGCCTGAAGAGCCAGAACCCTCTCAAGTTTGCCGTCAAGAAATCCAACAACTACATGTGCGTTTCCACAGAATATCTCAAGTTTGTTGACATTTGTAATTACCTAACTCCAGGATTTAGCTACGAAAGCTTTTTGATGGCATTCGGATGTTCGGTGACGAAGGGAGTTTTACCATATGAGTAGATCGACTGCTTGGACAAATTGGATCAAGGACACCTACCAGACCATGAAGCCTTCTAAGTTCTCCCAAGAAAGAAAACGTCACAACCCAATAATACCAGTATTGCCATCAGATATGAAACGACCAGAAGATGACCACTTTCTGCAATTTTTTTTTATCTGGTATAACAACAGAGATGTGAATCCATTCCTCGAAGCTGTTGACAAACAGTTTGCTTTCTACCAAGAACGCCACATCGGCATATTTAAATATTATATCAGTGTTCTGGGCCGCACGTTGAAATACCTGTTCCAGACCGTCAATGATGACACTCACTTCATGTTATTCAACCAGAAGAACAAAGACTTTCAGCATTTAGTGAAACACTGTATCGTCGGTGGACCTTCAATTATCTTCACCCGGTACCACGAGAAAGATATCACCCGAATCTGAGAAGCGAAATACGGTAAAGAGGCAAAACTAGTTGTAGGTTTTGATGCGAATGCATTATAATATGGTGGTTGATGCTGGAGATGCCAACAGGCGCGTGCATTTGGCGGCGTGCAGAAGACCAGTTTAAACCAGAACATCAACACAATATGGAAAGATAGCACAACAATGGTTAGTGTTTTTGGCGGCGAGAGATGGCATCAACATCAGATACCAGTTTAACAGAGATGAAAAGATGATTGGCCTGTTGGTGGCTGGTGCAAAAGCCACAAGTCGTGTACCAATTCCATGGCTGTCTCTGGAACGAACATACCTGCACGAAAGATAAGAACGTGCTTCCTGTCGTCCATAATGAAGTCTGGGATAAACTCATGAAAGAACTACTACAACACTCCCGTGCCAATGCAAAATACATCACCGACTTGGGTTACAGACTCGTTGAAATCTGTGAGTATGAGTGGAAAGAGATGAATGAGACCGATGCCAAACGCAAAGTCTTCCTGAAAGAGTAATACTCACACCCAATAGATGGCGCGATGACAGAAGACTTGTTGAAGAAAGTGAAGACTGGTGAATTGTTTGGTTTGACTGAGGGTGATCTACACGTACCAGATCACCTCAATGAGTACTTTGAAGAGATGACACCTATTTTCAAGAATACAGAGATCTCTGTAGATGACATATTGGAGAACACATGAAGTCCTTTGCTGAGAAGAATGGAATGATGATGAAATCAGGCAGAAGTTGGATCGAAAGCTAAAAAAAATGTTGTTTGTAACCCCACTTTTGTAGTAGCACCTCGAGCATGGTACTGCAGTCGACAATGTCTACCAGGTTATGCAATACAAACCACGAAGATGTTTTGAGAAGTTTGGGAATGAAGTAGAAGCGGCTAGAAGACGAGGAGATGTTCGCCCTGACAAGTCGATCGTTGTCGACACTATGAAGCTGTTGGGAAATTCTGAATATGGCAAAACCGTTACCCACAAAGAGAAAAATCGACATGTGTGCTACTGCAATGATGAAGTCACCAGAGCTGTAAATGACATGTCCTTCAGAGCTTTGAATCCATTAGATGAAACTCTGAACGAAGTCGAACGCAACAAGAAGACCATCAAGTTAGATCTGCTACTCCGCATAGGATTCTTTGTGTACCAGTAAGCGAAATGGCGGATGCTTCAGTCCTATCATATCATGTCATTGATACCTTTGTCAACCGCCAAGAGTTTGAATATGCTGACATGGATACAGATGCTGCATACATTTGTACCTCGTCACCTCCATGTATGACATAGGAGAGAGTATAGTTTTACAGAGAGAATCACAAGTCATTTCCATCTGAATGTTGTGATTGCCACAGAGATGATTACGTGAAGACCAAACTAGAAGGCAAAGAATGACTGGCTACTGAAGCGTGTCGCCTGGAAAGAAAACGTTTTGACAGGAGGACTCCAGGCCTGTTCAGATATTGTTGGATTGTATAGCAAAATGTATTATTGCTTGAGTGCCACCAATAAATTCAGCGGCAAAGCCATAATGATTTGACAAAAAAGAAGTACTTGGAAGTTTTGAAGACCCAACAAAATGGATCTGGCCTCACGCGAACATTTATTGTCAATGAGAACACCACGTACATTATATACAAATGAGAGTTTTAGCTGATGGAACCAGCACCATTCCACTAGAGATGTAACAATAAAAAATAATGAAGAATACAGTCAAGAAAAATTCGGCGGGTGGCATGCAAGCCGCTAACGGATTTTCAAGAACACAGCCAACCATGAGCATTAACTAACCAGAATGACACAGACTTTTGCAGTAATATCCAGCTTCGGCGGTGAGATGATATTTGTTCCTCTGAAATCCTGTTTGGCTGACAAAAAATTCCTAAATCCATAACGAATGAATGAATGACAATTCCTGAAAAAATCCTATATGGCATGAATTTTTTAGATGCACTTTTACTTTTGATTTGTTCAATTAAAAAAAGTTAATTCCATGCATAACCAGAAAAATAAATCATCTTCGTCACATCACCGTCACACCATCGCCATCACGTCACCATGCAATTCTCTGTTGTAGATATTACAAATTTCTTTTTAAAAACTTTGAAATGAACAAAGCATGAAAAAGTTGGGCAGGACTTTTTACTTCAGGAATGGCTTGGTTGGACATGGTATTCTTTGAGGACCTAAACTAGGTATAATTTCTTTCCTTTTCCTAAAACTTATTCCCTAAATGGTTTGGGCCCATAAGTTACACATCCCATTTGTCACACAATCCAAATGTGTCATTAGTCACACAGTTTTGAAGTTAATAAAAGAGTGTTAACAACCTGTTACCCCTCGACAGATAATGATGTGTTATTACGTGAGAAGCAATCAATTGAAGTTTGCTTTACTGTAATCATCAATTAGTTTTATTAGTTTTATTTTTTTTTCAAGTATTCAAAACTCATACCTTGTTCACTCTGTACAAACACTATCACCTGAATGGCTTTTTGATTTGATTTCATTACTTCAGGCCGCTAGTACAATTTATATGGATGGAACCTTTTCAGCATGTCCATCTCTTTGGAACCAGCTGTATATATTACATGCTAGAAAGGGATCTACAACATTCCCTCTAGTATATCCACTACTTCCAGATCGACAAGCCAACACCTATAGTAGATTATTCAGATGTTTAAAGGCTGCCGTTGAAGATAAACTAAACTGTCAACTCCAACCTTCAATGGTGCAGGCTGACTTTGAGATAGCTGCAATACAAGCCACAGAGAGAGAGAGAGAGAGTTTCCACACGCTGAAGTGAAGGGGTGCTTTTTTCATTACACTCAAGCCATCTGGAGAAAAATTCAGAGTCTGGGTCTGGCTGCAGCCTATAGAGAAGATCAAGAAACATAAGATTGGGTAAGGCGAGCAGCAGCTCCTCCCCTTTTACCCATTGAAAAAGTACAGGATGCATGGTTGGAAGTCATGGATTTGACACCTGAAGGCCACAATACAGCCCAGTTCAACGATTACATGGTAACAACATGGGTGGATGATGACGCCAGATTCCCTTTTCCAATGTGGATTCATTTTACAACAGCTGGGCCACGGACAAACAATAATTTAGAAGGCTTTCACCGCAGAATAAACAGGTCTATACCTCATCATCATCCCAATATCTATAGATTTGTTGAAACAATAAAGAAAATATAGAAGTAGCTGAAATAGCAAAAATTTTACAATTGCAAATGGGTGCAGCCCCTCCTCAAAGGAAACGCGTGTATAAAGAGATGGACAACAGATTGATAAGACTGAAAGAACAGCTGTTGAGGCATGAGAAAAATGATATGGACTTTCTCGATTGTGTCGGCCATTTGTTGAAACTAGGCTAATATGTAAAATAAAATATATATCGAAATATTTCATTCCATTAGACTGTAGCTATTTATTTCATTATATATTGTCGCTATTTATTTATCTGCTTTTGGGTTTTTTTTTTTTCATTTTATAATTAAATTAATTTTATTGATTAAGCCATTCTATCAGGTTAATTTGTTATATATTGTCTCTCTTTATTTATCTGCTTTGTCAATCACTATTTATTATCTTGTGTATTTGAAAGATTCCGTTTCATTATTATTTTCATTTATTTTATTTTTCATTGTATATTTTCTCTATTTATTTATCTGCTTTTTGTGTATCATTGTGTAATATTATTATGTGTAGTCCATATATTCTATCAGGATAATTTGTTGTATTGTGTATTTGAAAAATTTCATTTCATTATTATTTTCTTCATTTATTTATCTGCCATGTTGCATATTTATTAGCAATAAACATCAAAACCCATTTAATTTTTTTTTTTAAATCCCCTGATGATGAAAATGGTCACTGAATGAAATTAATTCAGAACAGACCATTAACACCAACTATAGGTGTGCAAGGGTGGTGTTTATATAGTCATTTAGACTGTGACAAATGGGATGTGTAACTTATGGGATGGTACCCCCTAAATTGGTTCCCTTTGCGTTATTGTTTTATTTACAAAAACTAGGTTTTCCCTTTCCTAAAGCTTAATCCCTAAAATGGTCTTCTTTGAGTAATTCCTTCATTTACAAAAACTAGGTTTTCCCTCTCCTAAAAGGGCCCTGTTAGGTATAGTAAATACAAACTTTAAGGGGGGGGGGGGTGCACTCGTGCTATTTGACCTGTCTCCTTTGGACAGAGGCTTATAGCTCGACCTGTCTTGAGCCAGTATAAAATGTAGAGGGCCATATCCTACAGTTTAAGGATCAAGATTGCAGTTTGATCGCCAAACTTACCAATCAGATCACAGAATTACCGACCAATGACATTTTTCGTCCCTGAGAGTTTACAATGGACAAAGTACGTTTTGTTCGTTTTTCATGCACTTCTATATTAAGTTCCTAAATTTCCCAACTTTAACCCGTAACCCTGTGGGAAACAAACACAAACCCCAACCAAGAATCAAAAAGCAGACCAAAATTTGTTGAAAGGGGTGCTGTTTTCAAACACCTCCATCAGATACATAAGACTAGGCGAAGTTTGGACTTGGTGTCATTCACAATCGAACCATTGAACAGAACAGATCAGAGATGTTGCGACTCGGCTCCAAGCAGACCTATGGTAACGTCACACAGTTCCAGAGAAAACTGAAGATACACCCAAAGATACTTCTAAGGAAAGACGAGAAGTCCTACCCAAGCAAGACTCGTATTACACTGGATCTAGAAGAATGGAATGCCCCGAAGGCCCAGATAGAAGAAGTAGATGCAGCCGTCAACACCAGGATCCTACAAATAGCTCTAACCGACCACACTAAACCCGAAGACACTAAACCTGAAGACACTAAAGCGGGACCAGGTCAAACCGAAGAACCCATAATGAAGAAACCAATTCAAGGACCACCTTTGAGGAAGATCACGGTGAGAATAAACAGACCACAACCATTGGCCGTTGATAAAGTGGATACCAAACTCAGGCGTGTTCACCTGCAACATGGACTCTGGCGTATGCTCTTTATGTGGAAGAAAACATCGATGCAGTGGTGAAAGAAAAATGTTGTGCATGTACAGTTGACCACACAAGTCAGATTCAGCATAATGTTTGATCCATGATGTCGCCAGAAGGGAAGATCATCACATGTTTTGATGATGCACTTGCAAGAGTGGACTAGAATGACATCCATCTACTGTGACCTCACAATACATCTGGAATGTATCCACCACCAGTGCAGAAAGAGAAACTTCTCATAAAAGAGCAGAGACTTTGTATAATGATTTAGTGATTGAATTCATGACCCTCGGGAAGGCAAATAGTGTGAAGATGTAAATAGAAGTTGTCAAGAGATGTTTTCAATGGTTGGGTTTTTTTATAAAAAAAAGTGAAGAAAAAAGAAAAAGGTATAAAAGAAGAAAACAAGTTATTTGATACTTATCTTCTGGACAAAGGTGAATAAACTAAAACTGTCCCAGGGCAGTATAAAGTCAGAGAGCTACCCATGGTGAGTATTTTTTCGAGTGGGAGTCAGTTTTTTTCATGGCCATAAAGGTCGCCTTCCTAAAATGTATAACTAGCGAGCAGCACCACATTCTGTCAAACAAAAGTGATGGATCCTCGTTGGAAACATCCGTTCCCTTGTATATTGCGTGGTCCCCAGGGTAATGGAAAATAATCATTTGTAAATCGAGTTATTAAACATACATAAAGATCCTATCACATATGCCCCCAGTCACATCATTTGATGTTATAGTGAATAGTAACCACTATGCAATACCCCACCCCCCCCCCCCCTCCCCATGTAGAATTAGTAGAGGGTCTCCCTCAAGAATAAAAATCTGATAGTTTCATCATATCGTATGATCTGATACTCGATGAAAATGTTTTTGAGTGTCTAGATTGTTTACTAAAAGATCCGGAAGGGAGCAGCAAACTTCTCAGTGTGGGAGAGACAGGTGATTACGAGTATTTGGGGGTAAATATAAACATTACAGGAAGAGACATCTACCGGAACCACACAAATAAATTGATTCTGAAGGGGAAGCGAATCCTTAACCAAATGAAACTTGTAGGGAGAAACAGTTTCAATAAGGTTTTCGTGGGGAAAACCATTTGGGAAATGGTGGGGCTGCCAAGTATAACATACGGTACGGAAGTGGTACCCCTAAACCAGACGGCCGTAAAGAGCTTGGAAATCCTGCAGAACGATGCAGGCCGATTGATAACTGGGTCGACTAATGCCGCAGCGCTAGAGGCCGTAAAGAGCTTGGAAATCCTGCAGAACGATGCAGGCCGATGGATAACGGGGTCGAGTAATGCCGCAGCGCTAGAAGCAATCAGGGGTGAGCTTGGGTGGATGAGGATCAAGGACAGGATAGACCTGTTGAAGCTCGGTTATCTTAATTATTTGGTAAATTTCTCCAACAGCCGATGGTGTAAAGTAATGTTCCTGAGAATTTTCAACTCAAATATCAAAACGGGGTGGATGGTCCAAGTGAGGGAGCTAGTTGAGAACTACTCATTGGAGATCTCGGACCTGGACGTTGGGGCAAACCAGGGTAAAAAAATCGTCAGAGAAAGGGTCATGGAGGATTGTAACCGTAATTGGCGAGAGGGGGTCAAATCAAAGAGGTCTTTGGGTGGCCTGCGTGATAAAGAGAAGCCAGGTTTTGAAGAGTACCTTGATGGCACTTTGGGAGGTCACTGTTGTTCAAGCTGAGGTCGCGATCCCTGGAGCTGAGGGGAAAAATTGGGAAAGATGGTGAAAGGGAGTGCCAGCTGTGTAACTTGGACATGGTGGAGACCCTGGAACACTTTCTTCTAGAATGCCCAAAGTATCAGTCTAAAAGAATGAGATTCACTGGGAGTATAATGGGGAAGTGGGATGGGAGAATGAAGGACATGTGGTTGGGGGAGGCTCAAAGGAGAGGGTTAATATGCTAATCGGAGAGATTGGGAAGAATGGGCCAAGGGATATCATCAAGCAGTTCGTCTCCGAGTGTTGGGAGGAGAGGAGAAGCGTGGGAATAGGGAGGCAATTGGGAATACAGGGGTAACCATGGCCTTCTCGTCCGAGAACCGCGACAAATCAGCGGCTGGCCAAAGTGTTATTATTATTATTATAGTCACCACCGTAAGATTAGAGTGATTTACATAGTCTAAAGTTTATTCGACAAAAATAAAGTCCACAAGAGTGTAGCTGTCATTACTCATTGAACGATCGTGTTTAAAATCATAGGGATCGTTCCCAGATCACGCAACTGAAAGCAGAGATAGATCCCGGTCATTCAAAGTTTCTGAGAGGAGTTTTCGAAGATGCAACTTCAACCCCCATGTGGTTACCTGTTAATCGGTCTGTAACAAGACACTCCGGAACACATGAGATTGAGAAACCCAGTACGTGTACCTCCACAAGGTATAAAAAGGGGCATCAAATATGCCCCAGGTCAGAAATATGTCTGACCGTCTAAAGCGCAACATAGCGATTCTCAAGCCTCTTGATGAATCAAAAAAAAAATTACCCTTGCCAAATGCATACTGAAACACGCAGGCAAAGATTGTACTAATTGTCTATGTGACTGTGCCTCGAATATCCCGAAGGGGGTAGTACATCTGACCTAAGCTCAGAGAATAGAAACTTGTTCGTCAGAAACAACTAATGAGGGCAGTGGCAACGAACGGTACCTCTGGCAAAAGACAGAGACAGAGACAGAGCTTGTAGAGAGGGAGGATTCTTGGGTGCTCTACTACCAATAAAGACCAAGATATTATCGACTCTGTATCCGTGACGATGAAGTTGAATTGTATTAAAAATGCCCAAACCATGTCTTGAAATGAGAAAGGCAAACTGGTACACAGAGACCAGACTGGTAGGATCGAATGTGACAGATCTTCTAAACGATTTGCTTAGAAGACGAAATTCGTTCCAATTCAAGGGATGGGAAGTGGTGGCACAGACCTTGAAAGACAGTAACATCCCAGAAGAGTGGATTGGTCATAAAGAACGTTGGGATTTCATGAGGCAGTCGGACACTAAAGAGAAAGCTGGAAACTAAGACGGAGACTAGCCCTAAGCAACAAAAGAAACCTAAGGTGGTTAAGTGGCCTGAAGCGGTAGTACAAATTGATATTTATATTTATATTTGATATTGATATTTAAGTTGATATTCCGAAAAAGGTAATCATTGAAGCATTGTACTACGATCCTGAATTTCTTGCAAGTTACGATGGTGAAGACGCTCTTCGTTGTGCATCCAAGAAAAAGACTAAACAAGTCGTAAAATGGAGACTCAAGACACTCCGCAAACCGTTCCTTGTATATTTCTTTGAAGGAAAGTGATCGTTAGTTGCATAGATCCACAATGGCAAGATGACTTGGTTGATTTAGCGAACATCAGTAAATATAATAATAACACAGTTTTTGTTGGGTGATGCCTCTTAAAAACAAACTTGGTGATTCCATCGTGAAAGCTCTTACCAAACTTTTCAAACAGGTCGCAAGCCCTTAAATAACAAACTGATCAATGCAAAGAATTTCTAAACAGAAAATTTCAGAAAAATTTTATTAAAGACCATTATGATTTTGTCACTACACAAAACATGGAAACGAAGTGTACCATAGTAGAAAGATTCAGCTTTGAAAACCTAGATGTGGAGATATTTTACCAAGAATGATACACTGACATTTCCACTTCAAAATTTGGTGAGACCTTATTATCACAGTCATAATCACAGCATCGTATGGCTCCCGTTGCCTTGAACTTTGAAGAACAAGAAGAGGTTTTGCAGAGCCTTTATGGTAAGTCCATAACACAAAAGTCATGAAAGTTTAAAGTGGGAGACAGAGTGAGAATCAGGAAAGTCAGAAAAAACTTTTTAGAAGGGTTATTTGCCCAGTTGGACCGAAGAGTTATTCACAGTAGTAGCCATCAAGAATGGTCATCCGGTCACTCACGCCTTTAAGGGCGACGGTGGGGAAGTACTGAAACGGTCATTCTACACCGAAGAGCTTCAACGCATCACAAATATATTTACAAAATTGAACACGTACTCAAGAAACATGTTCGAGGTAAGAACAGAGAATTGTTCGTAAAGTTGTTGAGATATCCTGCTTCGCCCAACTCGTGGATCAAGCAGAGTCATATAACAGGAAGTGAACCTGGTCGGTTTCCTTCAAAATGGAAGAGGGGTTGAATGGATCTTGCCCGTTGTTTGGAAAGGGAATTCCAAGGAGCGAGATTACTTACTTTTAACAAATAATCATTTTGAACATTATCATCATCATCAGGGTTGTTAACATCACCCTTGAGAATGCAGACAGAAAGCAGTGAACCCTCTCTAGAGTAGTAGCAAAGGATATTTGTTGCCAAATCCGACCATAAAGAAAAAGTGATGTTTCACTTGACTACCTAGTAACTGTTCCTTGAACGTGTTTCCTGGGGAGACTTGATTACGTACACCACCAAGTTGTCACAACCAGTTGCATTAGATGAGGTGAGTGGTAAAGTTCGGATCAGTACGAGATATTTTGGTGTTTAATGAGTGTGGTTTCAAGTCGGCCACTTACAATTCTTCCCGAGTCGCCGATGTCAAGTATTCTATTCCCTCTATATTTACTATGACCTGGTTTGTGACCAAGTTGTGAGTGATACAAAAGAGTATCGTTTCTTCGTATTGTACCCGTACGTGGAACATATGGGAGCATCATCTCTAAAACTTTTGAGAATGTGTACTAAGTACCATTGGAACCAAAAAACTCCAGCAGGCGTTCGGGTGTATAACAGAGACGACATAGGAGCCAGAGGGCCATTCGAGTTCGGGAAGGTGACAGTGAAACTTCATTTCCGAAATCGTAGAGATCTTCATTTCACATAAACATGATTTATTGTGGGAATGCCAAGATTAACGTACTGGTGCATGCAGATTTCGAGACCATCATAGAAGTGGATAAGAACAGACACAAATGATTTTCGATTACTCGACACGAACACGCTGCAGTCGGAGGACGCCCTTCAAACAGATAGTTGTTTGAAAAGAATGAGTTTTGGCGTGTTTTCAAGAAGCAGATTCTCAAGAAGATTACCAGCCAACACAGATCCAGAGCACAGATAAGAACATTGTTGGTTGGCTCTCTTTGTGGGTCACCACGGCACAGAGTATTTTGATTCCTATGGATTACCACCACGACACAGACCGTTCCAGAATGTCCTGAAGAGGAATTCAAGATATTGGAAGTTTAATTCGAAACACCTTCAAGGACCATTAACAGTATGTGAACAATACTGCCACTTTTACTTGAAACACCGCCCACCCATTGCTATCCTGTGTCCAACCGTATAGTCACGGTCAGCTGCAGACTTCATCCATCCAAGCATTTGCTCACGCATTCACTCATCAGAGTTTGACAGGCGGATTAGTGAATGAGTGGACGTGTAAGTGACGAGCAGGATATTATTCCAATCTGGAAAATGAAAACTAATGAAAACTAATTTTATCATGTTTACTAACCACATAACATTAAGGCTGAATAGTCCCAGTAGTCACTCTTCCAGTTGTTAAGATGTGAAAATTTTGCTGCCTGACACAATCACGTAACCATACTCATTTGTTATTACTATGTTTCAAACAAGAAGAGCTTGCTGATCAGATTCAGTGCCGTTTTACCGTTCAAACTTTTAGCACTCCTATATTTTTCCTTCTGATAAGCTCACGCTCATAGGTTGTTGTAATGGGCTTCATCCATCCACTCATTCTCTCACTTCCTTTCATCCACCTTTTCAGCCATTTATCTATTCACTCATTCGAGTGGATGGATGGGTGTGTAAACGTATGGGTAAACGAACATGTGGTCGACCGACTCTCTCTAATATCCTTGACAGTTTCATCAATTGTAAAATATAACTGGTGTATATTATCATGCACGACCCAGTCATGGAACTGTACTCCCTTGATTTTTACTCGAGTGGATGGTCGACTCTGTGAAGGAGTAGACGTGTGGGGCGGGGGTGATCTGGGTCCACCTGATAGTCCCAATCTGACAAATTACGTTAAACTAAGTTAAGCTGGTGTTTATATACTAACCACTCCTGATAAATAGTAAATACACCTGATAGTTAATGTCTGTCATTAAATAGTATTTTTGTTGTTTTGTTACTTGTTGCACTCCTTTGATATTACAATGTTCTAGCCAGACTGCTTTCAGCTTGGTTTTACCGCTCGCCTGGGCATCTAACACTCATCCCCCACCCCGTGATAATCTGTACAGTCACAGTCGATCGTCAATTTATTCACTTATACTATCATTTTCATTCGCTCACGCGTTCATTTATTCGTTCACTTATTTATTTGAGTGGATGGGTGAGTATGTGAACGCGTGAGTACATGTATGTGATCGATTTGCTGTCAAGTCGCTAAAATCAAGTAAGTGGCAGTTATATAACTTACCACTTCCGATGAACTTTATTACTCTTAACAGATATATTATTTTAAGTTATTATAACAGATACACCAATTGTAAAATTGGTATGTCTTGTTTAATGCTGCAAGATAATTGTATTCCTCCAAGGCTCATACCGTTCAAGTAAGATGAGCTTACCAATTCCGGTGTTGTTTGACCACATGAACTCTTTATCATCGCTCAGTTGTGTCCTGCCAAAAGCTGTTTAGTCACTCCCAGTTGTCCACTCATTCCTTCACTTATTCACTCACTCGAGTGGATGTGTAAAGGAACTGAGAGGACGAATGTTTGACAGACGGTCAGTCTCAGCCTGGCAAATCAACCTAAAAAATTATTATGTTATTGATTATTCGTGGAAGACACTTAATACTCGAAGCAGCTACCGACAGGTGTAAATATAGTGTATAAACCAGCTGTATATACTGAGCTTTCTTTTTTGTTGTTTATATTCCCGAGCAGGACACGTCAGTTCATCAGATTCAAATCAGATTCAAATGTTCTCTGGACAACTGTACAAAATGTTCATTCAATCATAGATTCTCTGTGGTGAAAGATTCCATTTTTATACGTTCACTTGTTCTCTCATATGATTAACTGGTTAGCCACGGTCAGTTGTAAAAACATAAAATTCGTTTTCATTCATTCATTCATTCATTCATTCATTCATTCATTCATTCATTCATTCATTCATTCATTCATTCATTCATTCACTGGGAAAAAGTTTATTAGTTCAGTCAGATATTCACTTTTCCACTCTTCCATTCTTCTATTTTAACTCGTTCAGTCAATCATCATACACTCAATCAACCAATCAACCATTCAATGGTAAGGTGAACACGATTCCATTAATGCATTTTCTCGCCCCTTATCATAAACTCATTCATCCATCTGTTCATTCAGTCGATCATTCGAGTAGATGAGTGAGTGTGTGAATGAATGGATCAGTGAATGTATCAGTCTGACAAATCAAATTAAGTTGAAGCTGATATTACTGTACTGATCATTCCAGACAAATAGTTATCGTCAATAATTAATATTAATTGTAAATTTGAGCCCTATTTGGTGCTTGGCACATCCACGTGCGATTTTTCCTATGATGTTTATGATTTAAACAGAAAACACTTACTCATCAAACTCTGTGTTTGCTTGCCCGCTCATGTTGGAGAGACCCAGCAGTCAGTAGTAAAAAAGAAGCCTCACTGACGCATATATTCGCCTTATATCTTACTCTCTTACTCTCCCAGTCTGACAACCCAAGTTACTTTGATGGTAACCAATATTCGTGATAACTCCTTTATACTCTCGGTAGGAACTGTCAGTTATACAAATTGAAACTATTTTGTTGACACAGTGGTACGATTGTATTCCTCCGACCACACAATCAGTGTAAATGTGTCCCCCCCCCCCCCCCCTCTGTTCATCCATTCACATTTGACAAAAAATTACACCAGCCCTTCAGTTTGTTTTTTAGCTTTTACCACTCATTCAATTAGTCCAGTTATTCATTTATTCATACTTTGAATATCAGATTAATCACTGTCAGCTATAAAACCCATAAGCTCGTTCGATCCATACTGCACAATTTATTCATTCGTTCACAAATTCCTTCGTTCAGTCATTCTTATGCAAGAAACAACTACTAAGCAACTCTTTGTTTGTCTGACCAGTATAGCTAGTGATTCACTGTCAGCCGAATTTTTCTCCTTCATCCCTTCATAATTGTCAAAAGATTTCATAAACTCATCCCTTCGTCAGTTAGCTTACTCCCCCCCCCCTCTTCTCCATTCGCTCAGTCGTTCATCCATACAATAGCTTGACTATTTAACTGTCTCTTCCAGCTGTAAAAAGATTCATATGCTCATTCATTCGTCCCGTACCGTATATTTTACTCATTCGTCCACACACACGCTCGTCGAGACACACATTCGTCCATTCGTTCGAGTGGATGGGTGCGTGTCTGAACGATTGGATGCGTGGGGTGGTGATCTACTGGCTATTCCAGCCTGATAAGTTACGTTCCATTACGCGGCTATTATTAAACCGACCTTTCCATGTAAACAAGCCATTGCAACCCTCGGTAGTTACTGCCACCTGATGCATCCAAGTGTTTACTTTATTTCAGTTCATCATACCTAGAGTTTTTAACCACTTAGCTTCCAACACCAATTCATTTCTATACAATGATCAAATTGTATAGCCTTTGCCATTTGTAAAGGCTTCCTTCATTTCTCACTCTTAATCATTCAGTCATCCATTCGTTCGATCATCAATTTCGTTCACTATCTTTAGTGGATGAGTGGAAGTGTAAACGAATGGACGTGTGTGTTTTCGACTCCTTGATTGTTCCAGTCTGAGAAATTAAATTAACTTCTAATTCTCTTATTGGCTCAATCTCATCCATTCGTCTATTCACTCTTTTGTGTGGACGTGCGAACGAACAGTGTGTTAACCCACTGACTGTCCGAAAACTATTTAACTGACCACTCAAATAAACCCCTCAACTCCTAGCAAATACTGTCAGTTGAAAAAAGAGTGTGTTTACTTGTCTGCCTGAACAGTTATGTATCTATTCCTTTGATGTTCATTTTCATTACATAAAGACGAGCCTGCTCATCAAATGTAGTGTTTGTCTGAACAATCAAATAAGAGAGCTGCTATCAGTTGTAAAATACATCATTTAGCTCATTCGTTCGTCAATACGCATTCACAGACTCGTCCATTCGTCCAGTCGTCCTTTCTTTCAATCTCTTGAGTGAGGGTATCACCAGCTTATTCATTCGTTTGCTATTATTCATTTGTCCATCTGCTCATACAATCGTTCACCGTTCGTTCATTCTTTCATCCATTCGAGTTGATGAGTGGGTGCGTGAACAATCGGATGGATGGGTAACGAATTGACTGGCTGTATAGTCAACATGTTAATCAGCTACTATTACGTGACCATTCTTCATAAACCAACCAACCGTGGACGGTGAGTGTCATTTGCAAAATGTGTGTTCATTTTGTTGCTTGACACAACATTTCACAATGCTTTTTTACTGGACGAGCAGACGATATATGAGCAAAAATACTGAAGCGAGGCCCGGTAATAATTTCATCCAACAGCTCGTCAGAGGTATTGGATTAAATTATTACTGAATCTCCTGACAAACCAGGATGGTTTCATGCATGTTGCCATTGACAGTATTGACTGAAATGACACCTTCCGGGACGCCTGCGTTAAAAAAGGTTAAACAAGAAACACCTGCTCATCAAACTTAGTATTACTCTTTCTTCCTTTTTTCTCTCTCATTTTTCTTACCAATTGAACCTAGAAGGACCATTCATTCATCTTTTATCTACTCTCAACTTCTTGTAAACCCACAACGTCTTGTAAGGGGATGTTGCATCCATCTTACCTGTATATACACTCCGCTATTTTTACCACACCTGTACAGTAATTGAAATTGAAATTTTATTCTGCAGCATACAGATATACAATGTGAGACAAATAAAACAAATTATAAAGTGAGTGTACACTGCATGGAGATGGCATAGCATACAGTATAATTGTGTTTCCCTCTCAAGTTATAATTGCATGTTATTATTGCAACAACCAGTGACCAAAAATATAGCAGAAGTGACGCCCAATCCATATCAAAACTATAGTGGGACCCAGGTTTTGACTTTCTTCTTTGAGAGTCATGGAAGAATATATTTCCCAATCATTGTCCCTTGGAATGAATTGCATGCCTGCCAAGCTGGAGATTATTAATGGTTGATGGCGAGTAGTATTACACTCGACGAGGTGCAGAGAAACGTAGACTACGATTTTGTGCCGGTCTATAATAATAAAGTCTGTTCTTTGTCCGACAATAACGAATCCCTATTCAAACATCAAGTAAACGACTGTAGATACGTCTCGCCCAGTGACTTCCGATCGAAAACCAGTAAAATAGAAGTAGGATTCTCCTTATTCCACATCAACTGCCAAAGTCTAAAAGCTCACTGGCAGTTTGCAATCATAAGAATTTTTTTCGATATTGTTGGACTTATTCTAAATTTCCCCAAATGCATCGTATAACATGGGTGGCTATCATCCAATTATCAATAAAATGAGGCCCGAAAATGACAATGGTCGAGGAGGAGTAGGCATTTACGTTAAAGAATGAATATCTTACAAAGTTAGAAGCGATATATCTGTATTTATTCCTCATGTTTTTGAATCTCTGTTTATTGAAAACCAAAGATAAACACAATCCCAAATTATCGGTGTCATGTATTGACCCAACACACCACCAAAAGCCGATATTAATTTTTTTCTATCAAAACTAAATGAATTAACTGATGTTCTGAATGCCCCAAAACTAGTACCCACACCAAGACAGAAGAATATGTCGATCAGATGTCCAGCCAGGGATTCTTACCTTATATCAGAAAACCTACTAGAGTAACTAGTCATTCCGCCACCTTCATAGATCATATCTTTGCTAATAGCTTTTCACAAACAGCCCTTTCCGCAATAATTATATCTGATGTTTTAGATCACTTCGGTGTTGTTTATACTAAAGAGGCACCTAAGTTGAGAGATTCGCCAAGTTTCATTTTGAAAAAAAAACTATAAATCCAGAGAGTATTCAAAATGCTGCTATCATAAAGTGATTTTTCCTCAGTATTGCAAGCAAATTGTCCAAACACATCTTATGAAACCTTCCTAATCATCTACTTAGAAGCCTATAAAAAAGCATTCCCCTTCAAACGGATCCGCCAGAACAAAAAAAGTATAAAAAAATAAACTTGGATGACCAGGGAACTTGTCATATCTTCTAACAATAAACAAAAATTCTACCACAAAAAACCTGAACGTGCCCACTGAACAGAATATTCAAAACTATAAAAACTACAGCAGGATTTTCAATAAGGTTAAAAAAACAACGCAAATCAATCTATTACAGGGATATCCTAAACGAAAACAAAACTAACATGCGAAAAACATGGCAGATTTTAAACGAAGCCACCAATAAGGGAAAACACAAAGCTAAATTACCCTCGTTTTTCGTTCACGATGATATAGAAATAAACCAGGCCTGTGGCATAGCAAAAGAATTCAATACTTTCTTCGTGAACATTGGAAAAACAATATCCGATAAGATTCAGAAATCAAATAAGTCTTACTTGGACTATATGAACAGCGACGTTCCAAACAATTTTTATATACCTCCTACTAACCCAATAGAAATTCGCCACGTGATAAATTAAATTGCACCCAAATTGCCAAAAGACTGTAACGACATCACCACACGTAATCCAAAACAAACAGTTAATGAAGTAGTCCCCCCTCTCGCACGTATTAATGTGAAAATACGTGACACGTAATGGTGCACACCCAATATTGTTAATTTCGGTAAATATTGCAGGCCCTAAGCAAGATTTTTCAGGAAAGAGATGGTATATATCGCAGAAATAGCAGCAGTTATGTGAAATATAACAATCTGCCAAAACGTGTTGTACAGCGACATGCAATAAACACAGAACCACACTTGTATGTTCATATGTTAATGTGGCGACAAATATGGCAATCAGAAAATTTTGAAAGATTGCGGAGGGATCAAACTTGAGACAAGCTATAGTAAAACAAACCTTCATTTTTTAAACTGACAAAAGATCATAATTCACTGGCAAATTGGTTCATTCGAATTTAACAACACTTTCAAAAACCAAGACTATATTATGAGCTGGACTGTACGTCAATTTCAATAACTAAGGTTATTATATCACGTTGTTAGTTCCCAAGATCCTTCCCATCCTTCAATTCCTAGACGAGCAAAAGAGTCGTACGTGAAGTCGCTCGTTCAGGCAATTACTCATTTGTTCGATTCTGGTCGTTCGAGCAATCTGAGATGGTCAGCAAGCCTGTACTAGTGCTAGTAATGGTACAAGGCTGCAAGAGTGGAAGAAGACTACAGGTTTTGGTGACTACTGTAAAAGATAATCATAGGGCAGACGATGGCAATATTGGGAAAATCAGTAATAGTGGTGTTGGAGATATGAAGATCACGGAGAGGTCCAGAACTGGGCAGATGCTAAGGAGCCAAATTATCATCAGGTATATGTAGTACTACATCATCATGTCATAGGTATCCTCCTATACCCCGATGAGCATTAAGAGTCGTAAAATAAATTGCTCTTTCGATACACATTTGCTCAATGGAATTTGAGTCGTTCGAGCAATGACTTTTTCAGTAATTGCTCAAAAGCTTATTCGCTCGATAAGATTCGAGTCGTTCGGATAATACCTATCCCTGCTTGATTGTATTTTGGGTTTGAGGATCATAGAGGACTTCGCTATACACAGGGAAGGCAAAAAACTGAGACTTCCAAGACAAAATAGACTGTTGGGATAGGCAGAAATGGGGCCAGTAAAAGGCAAAACGGGCCAGGAAATAGAAGGATAAACCACAGAATATATCGGGATAGATAAAATACCGAGACTTTGGTGCACATTCGAAACAATAATATTACTCTTATACAAAGGAATGCGTCTATTGTTGGGCAAAAAGAAGAATTCTAGGGGACAACAGATAGAAACCTAATATTTAGAGAGAAATCCACACTAGTAAAAAAACTGTTGGATTTATTTGGGTAATTTTACAAAGTATTCGAACAAATACAATTATTCATACCAGGAAACGCACCTTAAAGCACTGCATGCTACTCTTTTAAGTCCAAAATTGAGGAATCCGTGCAATATAAAGTTGTTTTGATGGTTTAGAGGGTTTGTCTGGATATTCGTGGTAATTCGATTTATTCTAGTTCACGTAAAATTTATCCACATGAGACCTCTCATCATTCATTTAGCACTACGTGCTACTATTATAAGCCCTAGATGGGGGTTTGGTAGTTTGGGTAGTTTTGGATTATTTAGAGGGATTGTCATGTTGTTTGTTGTAATTAAATTTATTCCTATTCAATCGAACACATCCTCCAAACACACCCCTTTCCTATTAGAAGGTTTTGGGTCACATAGCAACCATGATGTGCTACCATAGAAACCAAGATGGCGGTCTCAGATATACAAAATGGACGACATACACTCGTCTTCCCTCAACAAAACGCGCGGTGCATGCACACTAGGACCACGTATCACTATGGGGATGCTGTCACAAGATGGCACTCACGCGGGCTACCATTAACAACCAGAAATGAAGTAACTGGGCCATGTCACATGAGATACGGCCAATGTGGGTCGATCGTGTGCATGATTTACTACTAACATCAAGCCGAGAGATACACGGTTCGATCCCCAACAGGGGTAACTGCGTTGTCATTGGGCAAGGCACTTAATCACGATTGCCCAAGTGGGGGCACAGTGGCGCAGCCATGGGGGCACATCCCCCCCCCAAAAAAAAAATGAAAGTGTCAATGACACTGTAGCTCAACTTGTCAAGACAAAGACATGCACATGTATAGTATGTGACACAGCAGTGACAAACATCTAGGTAATGACCTGATAACAAAGGTACATATAAAGTATTGTAATGGTCTGTACATAAATACTGACCGTTGCCTGTAACAAATGTATAGGTAAAGTATTGTAAAGGTGGGTGACAGTCAGATGCTAAACTAGAAAAGAAAACTTTGAGTCCCAGAGTGGGTCTGACTGAACCCCAAAATATTTGTTCTCATAGCACAGTGATAACAAAGGCACCCCAAAACACACTCGTTCCTGTCCCAAGGTGAAAACAAAGGTACCCAAGAAGTTTTGTGAAGATCAATTCATAAATACGAGCTGTATAGAACTTGTGACAAAAAACTGATTGGACCTAATTTTGGTACACAATGGCCACTGGCAGCCATCTTGAATTTTGGACCGTACCCAGAAACACTCATTCTCGTCCCAAGGTGATAACAAAGGTACCCAAGAAGTTTTGTGAAGATCGGTTCGTAAATACAGCCTCTACCCTGAGCCGTATTGACATGTGTGCTCACATTGTGCAAGTAGCACTGAATAAGTCAAAGTTCATCTAATTTGCATAATTTCTGCACGAAAAAAAACTCTTTAGAATATGTGATGTATTCCGTGTTACTAAACATTCATACAAAAATTTATTCAAATCAGAACTTTCATACAGAAGTTCTGTACAAAAGACTGATTGCACTAATTTTGGTACAAAATGGCTGATGGTGGCCATCTTGAATTTCGGACCACACCCAAAAACACTCGCTCTCATCCCACGGTGATAACAAAGGTACCCAACAAGGTTCGTAAAGATTGGTTCATAAATATGGCCTCTAGTCTGAGCTGTATAGAAGTTGTGAACCAAAAACTGATTAGACCTAATTTCGGTACAAAATGGCCACTGGCAGCCATCTTGAATTTTAGACCGCACCCAAAAACACTCGTTCTCGACCCAAGGTGATAACAAAGGTACCCAAGACATTTCGTGAAGATCAGTTCATAAATACAGACTCAAGTCTGAGCCGTATTGACATGTGTACTTAATGTGTGTAAGTCGCACTGAAATATCAAAGTTCATCTAATTTGCATAATTTCTGCACGAGAAAAAAACCCGTATTATATGTGATGTATCCCATGGTACTAAACATTCACACAAAAATTTATTCAAATCAATGCTTTCATATGGAAGTTCTGTGCAAAAATCTGATTGCACCTAATTTTGTACAAAATGGCTGCCATCGGCCATCTTGAATTTCGGACCGGACCCAAAAACACTCGTTCTCGTCCCACGGTGATACCAAAGGTACCCAAGAAGTTTCGTAAAGATCGGTTCATAAATACGGCCTCTAGCCCGAGCCGTATTGGCATTTGCACTTACAGTGCTGAAATTAACACCAAAAAACATCAAAATTAGTCTAATTTGCACAATTTACGCACGAGAAAAAAAACCCGTATTATATGTGATGTACACCATGGTACTAAGCATTCGTACAAAAAATTATTCAAATCAGAGCTTTCATATGGAAGTTCTGTACAAAAAACAGATTTCTGCATCATCGGTACAAAATGGCGGCTGGCAGACATCTTGAATTTCGGACCGCACCCAAAAACACTCGTTCTCGTCCCACGGTCATAACAAAGGTACCCAAGAAGTTTCGTAAAGATCGGTTCATAAATACGACCTCTAGCCCGAGCCATAGCCAATTGTTGACGTACGGACAGACGGACAGACGGACGGACGGACAGACGGAGGACGGACGACGGGCCATGACAATAGCTCAAATTTGACTTCGTCAAAGTTGAGCTAAAAATAATTCCGATTGGATTTATTACGTTCAAGGTCACTGTGACCTTGACCTTTGACCTTACGAGTCCAAGATAAATAGGGGTCATCCACTCACCTAGGCCAACCTACCTATGAAGTTTCAAGAATGTGGGTTCAAGTGTAGTCAATTTATCATCCAGAAACCAATTGTTTACAATTTACTATGTTGAAGGTCACTGTGACCTTGACCTTTCACCTAGCGAGTCCGAAATAAATACGGTTCCTCCTCTCACCGATGCCAACCTTCCTATGAAGTTTCATGAATGTGAGTTTAATCATAGACAAGTTATCACTCGGAAACCAATTGTTTACAGTTAACTATGTTCATAGTCACTGTGACCTTGACCTTTGACCAAGCCAGTCCAAAATAAATAGGGTTCTTTCACTCACCGATGCCAACCTACCTATGGAGCTTCATGAATGTGGGTCGAACCATTATCAAGTTATCATCCGGAATCCAATTGTTTACGCCCGCCCGCCATTCACCAAACTATATGTCGAGTCTGACTTCATCACAACTTGACTAAACAAGAGGTCACAAGGGGCCTTAATCGCTCACCTGCCAACGTGGTTCAAAGAAGTATTTGGGGTCACATTCAGTTATACATGGTTCATCAACACTACAAAGGAATGAAGGCATGAAAGGCAAATTTTATGGAACAACACTAAGAAATCGATTTGAACAAACCTGAACCTATCATGCTCCCCATGCCACCCCACCCCTGCCCGTAGAGAGCCCAAATAATAAGCCAGGGACACAAATTTAACAAACTTGAACCTGGTCCCCCTTGAGATGAAGGAGGTTTTTAAAGAAATGTCCTCACATTGCATTCAGTTAATCTTTGGGCCCCAATAGAGAGCCCAAATACTAACTGAGGCACCCGATTTGTACCAATTTGAATCTGACCCTCTTAGAGATGTTGTATACCAAATACGGAAGCATTCATACCAAATATGAAAGATTTTTAAAGAAATTTCCTCATATTTCACTAAGTTAAAAATCGGGCTCCTACTTGAATCTAACTGACACCACCCCCCCCCACACACACCCCCACCCCCACCCCCACCCCTAGAGATGTTATATACTAAATATCAAAATATTCTAAATGATGGTTCTGGAGTAGAAGGGTTTTTTTTATTTTTTTAGAAAAAAGTATGGGTGCTATCAGAGTAATGCCCCTTGTGGTGCCCCTTGTGAGCGCGGCAAGGTTATTTGTACAAATTTGAATTGACATATAAGGAACATGCACACCACATTTGGTTCAATTTGGTCCAGTAGTTTGGGAGGAGAAGTCGATAATGTAAAGTTCACGATGGAAGACGACGGACGGCAAGTGATAAGTTAAGCTCCCTTCGGTGAACTAAAATTCATCCATACGCTCCCCCCCCCCCCCCCCCCTCCAATTTGATCCATGTAGGGAACATTAGGCAAGAAATTTTATTATGGAGATATTTATACTTGCAGGATGTATAGGGGGGGGGGGGGGGGGGGGCGTAATAGCAGATTTATGTGTGATATCCGACCTATCTCAATTTAATGACACCAGTGTTGTCAGCATGGGCGCAGATCTCTTCCAAAAAGTGTGGGGGGGGGGGATGGGCAGATGCCGAATGCATCTGCAGCGAGTGCCGCAGGCACGAGCCGGCAGAGGGGGGTTTGGGGGTTCTCCCCCCAAGAAAATGTTTAAATTGCGCTATCAAATGGTGCATTCTGGTGGCCTCTGGGGTATAATTTCTCTTAATTATTTAGTAGAAAAAAATATGTTTTTCAACAGCCTGTTGTAATTTTGTCAAAATGCTTAACCATAATTGTTCCCGCTTTACCGAGCGTTCCCTATTAGATTAACACAATTCAACTGTGCGGTGGATTAGCATAAGGGCCCAACAGATGGAGCGACGACGTATGTGTCGGGCCCGTTAATGGATTAACAGATTCAATAACAGCCCGACACATACGTCATCAACAGTGGAATTCCCAATGCAGATATTTGGGCCCAAAAGATAAGCTTTTACGCCGACAAAAAACCTACGTTGTGTTACTGTATGAGTCTAGTTACGACTGCCCCCCCCCCCCACCCCCGTATCCGTAGTTGATTGACTCTGTTTTATTCAAATTGGACTTAGTTGTGGATATTTAACATCGGTTGCTCCCAGCGTGGATAAACTGACGATGACATAAGAGCAAATTATTGGGGTGGCTGCAGTCCCCCCCCCCCCCCCCCGGTTCCGACGGGCCTGGTTAACCCACAATGGGCTAACAAGCGATTCGCACGTGTTCTGAGTCTCCACGTCTCAAAATTATTCAAACAAAATTGATGAGAGGGTGCAGCAGTGGGGGAGCATAGTGGGGGACATGTCATACCATGTCCCCCCAGTGGTGGGGGGGGGGGGACATGGCATACCATGCCCCCCTGATGAGATCTGGGGGGACACGTCCCCCCGGCCCCTCTCCCCCCCCCCCCCCCCCCATGATATGATCTGCGCCCATGGTTGTCAGTTATTTGTCAGACTCGAGAAAAAAACGTCGCCGGTGTTCCGTCGCCGGATTTACGAAATAACCTCGCCGTTATTTGGTAATTTATCCGTTTCTTCTGGTCCGGATTCGCTATTTAAAATTGATGAATCTCTTTGGGCGATATGAAAACGAAGGAATCGTTAACAAACATACGACGTTAATATTATTTGATATGCAATTGCTGCCAGTTTAAAAATCATATTTGTCTTTATTTTGTGTGATATCATTAGGCATACTTATTTAATTCTATTCAATTAGTTTCCTATTTTTAGTCGAATTTTTCAACAACAAAAAACCTTGACTATTGGTATGGCGAGGGCCGGTCGCCGGGCAGGCGGCCTTTTTTGCTAAAAAACTTAGTTATTTCTGGACGGGTTTTGATATTTGGATTGTAGCTTAATATGCACGTGCAACACCCGATGACGCAAAATAGGGCGTGTCAGCGCTTTTTCTCAAGAGTTATGGCCCTTTGTTAAAATCGACTAATTTTGAGCTTGATAGCGCGATACTTCAACAAACGTCAACCGATTTGACAGATATTTGGCACATGGGTTTCAAGGAACAATGTCTTGGTCGAGTTCGAAAAATCTATGCGGACCATTTCATATAGAGTTGTTGTGTTGACGTTTGTTTCGTGATTGATCATAATACAATGATTCATAAGGATTATTATTGTCCTCACACAAGGTGAAGGGGAAATAAATTTGAAAAAAAGAGTTTCAATGTGGCCTAATTATTGATGCCATTCACACGCCCACATATCCTTAAATAAACTGGTTTTGCATCCATTGCACCCCCCTCCCCTCCCCACCCCACGTAGCACATGATGTCAAATTTCCTTTCACATACTGATGTGGTAAAAAATAGCCCTCAATGAATGTGACCCCCCCCCCCCCACAACCCTCCTTTTCATCAACAACTATGATATAATTCATAAATTAATTGATGTTGACACAAGACAAACATCTTGCGACAAAACTATCACAAATGGGAAATTTATACTGATGTAAAAAATTTTTTTTAAAAATAGCCCTCAATGAATATGCCCCCCCCCCCCCCAATATACCCCTCTTCATCAAAAACATGATATCATTCATACATTAATTAATGTTGACACAAAACAAACAACTTGTGGCATTAAATATCCTACTTGTGATCGTTTTTAAATTACATTCAGGCTTCTGAAGACATTTCACATCATGTGTTTGGTGAATCATTTGTAATTTTTGTAAAAAATAAAAAGCCAGTTTTCTCAGTTAAGGCACCTTGAGTCATTGGCATGGTACTGACAAAACATAAAACATTGCTTGTTTCAGCAGTATGACCAGTACTGCTCATGTGGTATATCATAGCACTGTTAAAATGCCTAAAAGCATTCAATATTGATTTTGTGGTGTTTTGCTTGAGCAGCAAGTATCCATTAGGGTACTTTCACAACCTTGGATTTAATTCCTACAAACACCCATTCTGATAAAAAGAGTGAAATTGTGGAAAATATGTCTCCAAGGAGGATGAATGAGATATTTGCTAAAAAAATTGTTTTTTTAGTGTTTAATATACATGTATTTGTGTGTGAATGGGGGGGGGGGGGGGTGAAATATAGTCAGCTGCCAGTTATCGAAAATGTACAACCAGGCAAATGAAAAGCAAAGAAACACTCTGTCTGATGGACAGGCAGACATGCAGTTACACAAATTGAAAGTCTACACAGAAATAAAAACTGACATACAATGGAAAATTTTGTTAGAAGAGCCAGGACAAGATTGTCAAACGGAAAAAACCTCAATGGACCCTGAGTGCTGCAGTACCAAAGCAAATCATAGGAACCTGAGAGTGTATGAGATTGACTGCACAGTTTTTCCAATTGTTTCTCATCAACTGAGGCTTCAATATGGGTAGGTGGGAGGTAGGGACTTGATTCAAGGAGAGAACAATATTTCACAGTTGACACTGTAGTTTTGTGCTCTAACATGGGAACCGTGACATCGCTCGAACTAAACAAAATTTGATCGCATCACTTTAATTTTGGGATTCAAATATCTTTGTCAAGTACAACCCTCAGAGAACTTGTTCGGACCTAAAAACAGAGGGTCGTGCATCAAATAAGAGGAAAAATTTAGTACTAGACTACATGTACTTTATTAGTACTAGACTGCTTTATTGGTAGCTGTGCACAAATGACATTCATTCACATTTGCAACTTTACTGTGTTATTTTTTCCACTATACCCCACCCCCAAATTTGTGTTCCAAAATACTCTTTCAATGAAGAAATTATTTTCTAACATTTTTTAACCCTTTACCAAATATAACGGTCAAAAGCTGCTGGTGCAATTCACAAGTATTGCCAATCCATGTTCATTATTTTCTCATTTTTTTTTGTGTCAAAAAGATAGCTTATGACCCCCTGAGGTCATTCCAATGGTGTAAAAAGTCATGTTTTTGACACAAAAAATTAGTGAGTCAATAAGTTTGTGGGCAAAGGTAATCATCTTTTCATGTTAAGTAAAGGGTTAACAGCATAATTCAGACAAACATCTAAATACCAGTAAATAAAAGTGCTATATGGGCTTTCTGGCTGTGGGTTTGAATGGTGATTTGGAAGGGGGTTGGAAGATTGGAACCCCCCTCTGCCCCTAGTACTATGATGAGGAACCATGGTTTAATTACATTTATTTATACATGTGTACACGTAGGGTAAAATTGGTTGTTATTTGGCATTTGCTGAAGGCTGTATTGTGCTGGAGGCTACACTTGCTCAAGATGTGAATTTGCTCGCAATATATAGCCCTTACTGACAAAAACATATTTTTCAAAACAATAAAAAAGTACTGTAAGGTGTGTGGTACCCCAATGCATTTTTAAATGTGAAATAATCTCTCAAAGTAATAATTAAATCAGGTTCGGAAGCCAAATTATGTATTTCCTTAATCAACCCCAATCCTATCAAAGATACATTTTACCCCTTTCACGTGACAAAAGAGTCATTTCTGCATGAGAATTCAACATTTGGCTTCCACTGAGTTAAAAACATACGAAATTTGTTGTTTTAAAGAAAACTGTCCAAACTGTGTCAAATGGCTTAAAAACTGCTGTTGCCTCCAATACATTTTTCTACTCTTTTACCTAAAGAGTAAGCTGAGAGGTAAGGAATTCATCTAGCTTTTCTTTGAAAACTAACCTAATCCCAAAATAAAACTAAAATCTGCATCAGCATGCAATAATTTGAGGAAAAATTTGTCTCATTTAACCATATACCAAGACAAAGAGTGGTGTTCCAACCACGCGAAACAATATGAATGTCAATTTTGATTCAAAAATTGGGGTTGCAGCTATATAATTCACCAATATCAATAGACAGTACCATTTTATCCAAACAACTGATGTCAAATTTTCTTCTACATGTACATACTGATGTGGCAAAATATAGCCCTGAAGGTGTCCCCCAAGTATGCCCCTTTTTTATCAAAAATTAAAATTCATAAATTAATTGATGTTGACGCAAAACAAACCTCTTGTGATATTAAATTTCCCATTTGTGATAGTTTTTAAATCACATTCTGGCTTCTGAAGTTATGTCACAATGCATTTGATGAATATTTTGCCATTCTTGTGAAAAAAAGCCTCACTTTCTCAGTTAAGGGACCTAGAGTCATTGGTATGGCACTGACAAAACATTAAACACTGATTTTTTCCAACGGTATGGCCAGCTGATCACTGCCCCTATGGTATCTCATAGCACTGTTAAAATGCCTAAAACCATCAAATATTGATTTTGTAGTGATGTGCGTGTCCCACAAGTACATATACCCACAAGGGCTCGTTTACAACCTTCGATTTAATCCCTACAGGCACCCATTCTGATAAAAAGAGTGAAATTATGGAAAATGCATGTATGCATAGTACCCAGTGAGGATGACTCAGATATTTGCTTCAGGAATGTAGTGCTCTTTAATGTTTAATATATTTGTGTATGTGTGTGTATGGGGGGGGGGGGGGGGGGGGGGGGGGGGGCAATTGCCAGTTATTGAAAATGTAGAACTGTGCAAATGAAAAACAAACTAACACTTTGTATGATGGACAGACAGACATGCAATCACATATCTTGAAAGTGACAGTCTACATGTACATAGGAATGATATGATGGACAGACAAACATGCAATCACATATATTGAAAGTGACAGTCTGCATGTTCATAGGAATACTGACTGACAAACAATGAAAAATATAGTGAGAAGAGCCAGGACAGGGTTGTAAAAATAGAAAAAAACTCAGTGGACCCTGAGTGCTGCAGTACTAAAGCAAATCATAGGAAACTGAGAGTGTATGCTGTTAACTTTCTCATCAGCTGAGGGGTTCAGTATGGGTGGTAGAGGGACAATTGTTAATGTAGTTTTGTGCTATAACATGGGGACCCTGACAACACTAGTATCAGACTACTATATTGGTATGTACACAAAAGCCATTCATTTACATTTGCAACTTTGTTACTTTTCCCAATGTACCCCCACCCTCTTTCCCCAAATTTATGT